>ML058481.1:1402171-2602171 GCA_003013855.2 Liriodendron chinense | reverse complement strand
GCATGTTTTGCTCGGGACTAGCAAAAAGCTGGTTGGGGGGTGTGTTGAACCTCCAATTTATACATTGCATTGCCCATTACACTACATGGTTTGCATGATTTTTATGGTTTAAAAGCCTACTTAACATATGTTTGTGATCATAGGAATGAGAGCGGACTTCATTCAATTACGAGACAAAAGAATGCAATTGAAGCTACTGCATGGAGAACTAAGATGACCAACGAAAGAAGAAAGAAGAGAAGAAAAATAAAGAAAGAAGAACAGTTTGAAGAGGGCTGACCGGTCACGACCGGTCAGCCATAGTTGCTGATCAAAGAGGAGATGAGGCTGACCGGTCATGACCGGTCAGCCACGCATACTAGATGGTGGACAGATGAGCCCGACCGGTCATGACCGGTCGGCTGTATTCACTGTAATAAGATGGGAAATTGGTCCGACCGGTCATGACCGGTCGGCCACAGTTGCTGGAATGAATGGACAGGTCTATCCGACCGGTCTTGACCGGTCGGTAGTGTCCCCTGGAATGCTTAAAAAATTAGTCCGACCGGTCACGACCGGTCGGCTCTGCGTAATAGGAAAGTCCTTTCTAATTCGGGACTCCGAAAATTGCTGCGCAATGCGTAGGATTTCGCAGAATTCGACGCAAGGGAGGATTGTTGCTATAAAAGGCCACCTAGGGGCTTTCCCTAAGGTATCAGAGAGGAGAAGGAACGTGAGTTTGGAGGCTGAAGGCGACTGTGGGGCGTCTGCAACATCTATCTTCGGGTTTTTCTAGTTTTATGCTTTATTTTTGAGTTTTTAGTTGTAGCATGACTATGCTCGGCTAAAACCTCTCAGCTAAGGCTGAGAGGTGAAGCTTGTAGCCAGTTCTATGTTAATTTCAGTTTGATTCAAGTATTATTCAATTCAAAGTTAGAATTTTCTTATGTTCAGTTCAAAAGATGGTAGTTTGAGATGTCTTATCTGAGTTCATGTGCTCCGGACATGAATTCCTTTTAATTCTCTGAGATTATCACAGGTTGCTTGTTTAGATTCGAATTATAGTAATCCTTGAGCAGGCCATAGTCCATAGGCATGGTTGTTACTCCGCAGGCTATGTATTTGAATTCTACATTGATTGAATGGACTAGAACTTGGAAGTTCAACTTGAATTGGATGAATGTGTGTGAATGCTTTACTTTCCAACTAGATGAGAGATAGGACTTCAAATCTAGTTGTGTTCTATACTTGGATTGACTAAATTGACATAGGATTACTACAAGTGGATCCTTGAAAGCCTTAGTACGTTATATCTCTGATTTTTCATTAAGTTACTGTTTTAATTAAACACCCCATTGAAACTGAATTTATTCTATTAAACTGAGTTGCTGGAGTAATTAGGAAGCTGTTACTCTTTCCCTGTGGATCGACCTCGGTCTTACCGAGTTTTATTACTACATCGCAGCCTTACACTTGAGGCGAGCGAACATTCATCCTTCGACTTCAAGGCAGGCACCACCTCCGCCCAATGAGACGGAATCCATACCTGTTCTTCCACCCACTTCGACGAATATCCCTCAAGGAGCCCCAAATATGCCATCAGCAAACCCATTATTGGAGGCTTCTGGAAATCAAGACGATGTCCTGCGTTTCCTCAGAAATACTCTTCTAATTCTAAATGTCGGAGTTCAGGCCCTGTCGAATCGGCTTGATCAGCATTTCCCCGAACCGCAAACACAACCCTCCGAAGGGTTACCACCGCAACCCATACCAATGGCTTCCAGACATTCTATGGACGAACCACAGGTCCCACCACACCATCCACCATCAAACCGGACACCACTTGGCAACCATCTCCCTGTACCGTATCCACATTCTATACATTCTAGTTCGTCTCGACAACCTCAACCTCAGGGCTCCACCGCCGAAACATCAGGCTATATCTTACCATGGGAAGGAGATCTCAAAAGAATCCATGATCGTTTTGACGTCATGGAACAGCGATATCAGGCAAATCGGCCATCTACCATCATGACAGTGATACATCAATCCGAATCCCCCTTTACCAGCGAGGTTATGGAGGCACCGTTACCTAGAAAGTATCGAACGCCTGTTATCACCCCGTATACAGGTATTGGTGATCCTCTTGAACACCTGGAAACATATAGGTCTCTTATGGAGTTGGAGGGACATGGCTCAGAAATCATGTGTAGGGCTTTTTCCCTAACATTGAAAGAAGCAGCTCGTACGTGGTTTAGGGGCTAAAACCTCGTTCCATCAGTTCCTTTTCACAGTTATCAGAGTTATTCCTTTCTCAATTTATGGGAAGCATTCGCATTATGAAACCAGTCTCCCATCTAATGAATCTGAAACAGCAGCATGGGGAGACAATAAAGGAGTTCACAGTACGATTCACTGCCGAAGCCGTTCAAACTGAGGGTTATACTGAAGAAAAAGGTCTTACAGCCCTCATAGCCGGAATAATGAGCGAGAAATTCAGGTTTGCCTTAGATAAAAGTCCTCTGAAAACTATGGCAGAGTTCCAAACCAAAGCTCAGAAGTATATCAATGCAGAAGAAGTCGCATTGACACGCCATGGTGTACAGGGTAAGAAACGCAAGCCAGAAGGAACCTCTTCTGCAGATAAAAAATATCGTCGTGATCAACGCGACCGTTCTCCCAAGAAGCCTTATTCTGGTAAATATCATAACTACACTCCTCTCAATCAGTCTCATGAAAAGGTTCTAATGGAAATTAAACATAAGCCATATGTAAAGTGGCCTGCAAAGATCAAATCCGATCTCGAAAAGAGAGATAAGAGTAAGTTCTGTTACTTCCACAAAGATCACGGGCATAGAACCCAGGACTGCATCTCTCTACGAGATCATATTGAAGCCCTCATTCGAAAGGGCCATCTCCAGGATTATGTCGCTCGTAAAAATTGATCACCAGAAAGGGCGAAAGCCTCACCATGCCAAAAGGAACCATCTCATCATCAAACTGCCCAAGAGGACGCTGAGCCAACTGGAGAAATTCACACCATCGTCGGAGGACCAGCTTGCGGGGGCGACTCTCAAGCTTTAAGGAAAGCGTACACTCGGAAGGCGGCTAAAGAACCCCAGCATATTTATTGGCTGGAACAAGCATCCAGCGCGTCAAAAGCCAGCCATCTTCCAATTTCCTTTTCCCTCGAAGATGCAGCAGGAATTCACTTCCCTCACGAAGACTCCATCGTAGTCGCATTAAAGGTATCGAATTATTTGACTCATCGAATTATGGTGGATACAGGGAGTTCAGCGGATATTCTGTATCTGGAGGTTTTCAACAAAATGGCACTTGCCAGAAGCCTACTCAAACCAGTTTCGACTCCTCTCGTCGGCTTCGGAGGTGAGGTGGTAACACCTGAATGAAGCATTGATCTCCCAGTTACTTTTGGAGAAAGTCCAGCGAAGACTACCGTCTTCGTATACTTCCTCGTGGTGGATCGTAAATCAGCATATAACGCCATTTTGGGGCGGCCATCGCTTAATAAGGTTGGAGCAACCTTACACCCATCCTATTTATGCGTCAAGTTCCCTACCCCAAATGGTGTTGGGGTTGTGCGAGGAAATCAAAAGGAGGCTCGGTCTTGCTACCAGATAGCCCTACAAGATCGAAAGAAAGCTCAAGCGACACTCATTATGGAGATAGCACAAGATTCACCCAACTTTTCCACCAACACCTCGCTGGATCCGAGAGAAAACGTTCTCCAATCAGGAACTCCTGGGGAAGAAACAGTGGCGATCCACTTAACTAAAGACGACCCATCCAGGGTCGTATACATTGGATCCTCTTTAACCAGTGTCCATCGTGAAGATTTGGTCCGTTTTCTCACCGAATACCAGGACGTGTTCGCTTGGTCTCATAAAGATATGCCAGGTATCGACCCCAATATCATCGCACATCATCTCAATATCGACCCGAAGCATAAACCCGTACACCAGCGTCGACGTGCCTTCACTGCAGAAAGGCAAATGGCGATCAAAGCTGAAGTCGAGAAGCTACTCACGGTCAATTTCATAAAAGAAGTTGACTACCTAGAGTGGGTCGCGAACGTAGTTCTCGTCCGGAAAGCTAATGGCAAATGGAGAATGTGCGTCGACTATTCAGATTTGAGCAAAGCATGCCCCAAAGATAGTTTTCCGACACCGCGGATCGACCAGTTGGTTGATTCAACAGCTGGACACGCTCTACTCAGTTTTATGGATGCTTATTCTGGTTACAACCAGATCATGATGCATCCATCTGATAGCCAGCATACCGCCTTCATCACAGATCGGGGATTATATTGCTACCAGGTAATGCCGTTCGGTCTTAAAAATGCAGGGGCCACTTATCAACGTCTCGTCAACAAAATATTCGTTGCTCAAATCGGTAGGAATATAGAAGTTTATGTTGACGACATGCTCGCTGAAAAGCACCAGTAGAAGATGGTCATATTTCTGATCTTCGAGAAGCCTTCGACCTAATGAGGAGGTATCAAATGAAATTGAACCTAGAGAAATGTGCGTTCGGAGTATCTGCAGGAAAATTTCTTGGGTTCATGGTCGGCCAGCGTGGAATTGAGGCAAATCCTGAAAAGATAAAAGCATTGGTAGAGATGAAATCCCCCACTACTCTGAAGGACGTCCAGCGTCTGGCTGGTCGCATCGCATCGTTGAATAGGTTCATCTCGCGAGCATCTGACAAGTGCTTACCATTCTTCAAACTCCTTCGTGTAACGGCCAAGTCTGATTGGAAATGGACACCACAGTGTGAGGAAGCTTTTCAACAATTGAAGCTATACATGAGCACACCCCCCATTTTATCTAAACCTGTAGCATATGAGCAACTCATTCTTTATCTCTCTGTGTCCACTACGGCCGTTAGCACCGCTTTGATAAGAGAGGATTCCGGGGTACAAAGGCCCGTTTATTATATCAGTCGAGCAATGGTTGATGCAGAAACTAGGTATTCTGATATGAAAAAGTTGGCCCTAGCCTTAGTCACGGCAGCTCGAAAACTGTGACCATACTTTCAAGCCCACGCTATTCTAGTACCAACAAATCATCCACTACGGCAAGTCCTTCAAAAACCTGAGGCTTCCGGACGCTTAACTAAATGGGCGGTTGAGATCAGCGAGGACGATTATCTCATTCTGTCCTAGGACCGCAGTAAAAGGCCAGGCCGTGCCTGACTTTATCGCCGAATTCATATACTCTTTCGATGATAGTACCGTGACCAGCGACCAGCCTCCTTGGTCACTCTTCGTGGACGGGTCGTCGCGGGCCACTGGCAGCGGAACGGGCCTGATTTTAGTGGCTCCCGACGGGTCGCATTTCCAATATGCTCTGCGTTTCGATTCTCGCGTCTCAAATAATGAAGCAGAATATGAGGCCCTGATCATTGGCCTCGAACTGGCTATTGTCCTTGCAATTTAGAATCTATTAATTCATAGTGACTCCCAGCTCATTGTCAACCAAGTTCTTGGTGAATTCGAGGCCAAAGAAGAAAGGATGGCCTTATACAAGTCTCGTGTCCTCATCCTGCTCGCAAAACTGAAGACTTATGAAATAATTCATATTCCTCGCGAGAAGAACCATCTCGCAAATTCTTTGGCAAAGCTCGCCTCTGCACCAGAATCTGAGTTATCACACTCAATCCCAATCGAGCATCCTCAGAATCCGAGCATCGATCAAGCGACTCTTGAGCAAGTAATATCGGTACAATCATCTCCATGCTAGGATGGATCCCATCATCCTTTATCTTAGAGACGGATACCTACCAAAGGACAAGAAAGCTACAAGACAAATTCGTCTTCGAGCTGCCAGGTATACCTTGCAAGACGGAATATTGTTACGCAAAAGCTTTTCCTTGCCTTATTTAAGGTGTCTTCATCCAGAAGAAGCAATTCGTGTTCTAGACGAAGTACACCAGGGGGCATGTGGTAACCACCCCTAGGGGGCGATCCCTAACATATAAGGCGATGAGGTAAGGATATTATTGGCCCACTATGAAAGCAGATGCAATTGCATTCTCTAGAAAATGTGACAAGTGCCAGCTATATTCTCCTATACCTCGTGTATCTTCCGAGCGAATGACTCCAGTAGATAGTCCTTGGCCTTTCGTGCAATGGGGGGTTGATATCATCGAGCCCCTGCCTACTGGAAAAGAACAAAATAGATTCGCGATAGTGGGGGTTGATTACTTCACCAAATGGGCCGAGGCAGAACCATTAGCCAAGATTACTGAGAAACAAACTACTAAGTTCATATGGAGAAATATCATATGCCGTTTTGGACTCCCTCACACTATAATTACCGACAACGGAACGCAGTTCGATAACGCAGCCTTTGATGAATTTTGTGAAAAATGGAAGATACTAATCTCCGCACTTCCCCATATTATCCTCAGGCGAATGGGCAGGTCGAGGCAGTGAATAAAATCATTAAGCACCATTTAAAGACCAAGCTTGGTGAATGCAAAGGTGAATGGCCAGAACTTCTACCAGAGGTATTATGGGCATATAGGACTACAACTCATACATCAACGGGTGAGACCCCTTTTTCCTTAGCATTTGATGTCGACGCGGTAGTACCAGTGGAAATTCAAGTGCCTTCGTATCGGATCGAGCAGTATGACCCCGTGGGTAATCAGGAAGATCTTCGACTTTATCTCGACCTCTTGGAAGAACGAAGAAATACCTCCCAAGTACGAGCGGCCGCATATCAACAACGTATTACTCGCTATCGGAATGCTAAGGTTCGGCCTAGATCCTTCAAGCTCGGAGATTTGGTTCTGAAGCAAAAACTCAGAGTTCCCGCTCGTTCGCTGGATCCAAATTGAGAAGGCCCGTAACGGGTTATTAAGATTGTGCGACCCGGTACTTATTACCTCGAAGATATGCAGGGAAAACCCATACGTCGCCCTTGGCACGTGGAGCATTTGCTACAATACTACCCCTAGATTCGATGTAGTTCATAGTAACTTTTTGTGAATAAAAAGCCAAAGATATCTTTTGGTCGCTATTTTATTCACTTGGACCTGAATAGCTCTGAAGAGGATGCTTACAAGCTCTCAACACTGCAGAAGAGCCTATCTGTACTCTCGACCATCCTTCTACCCTTGGTAAACTTGCAGTCTCAATCGATAGATCAGTCTATCTCCACGAGGGTATGGTCATCACGACCCCCCGGATTGAGCACACTATGAGTCTCAATCGATAGATCAGTCTATCTCCACGAGGGTATGGTCATCACGACCCCCCGGATTGAGCACACTACTTTCTCAATCGATAGATCAGTCTATCTCCACGAGGGTATGGTCATCACGACCCCCTGGATTGAGCACACTACGTTTCTCAATCGATAGATCAGTCTATCTCCACGAGGGTATGGTCACTACGACCCCCCGGGTTGAGCATAAACTCATTGAAACAAGAAGGCATTCATTGCATGAAAAGTAAAGAGAAAGTAAACAACAAGAACAAGAACACTTTCAAAAATATCTTTTCATTAATATCAAATGTTTACAAAATATCTGCTCGCGAGTACAGGAGAAAGGAAAACAAAAAGGAAAATCAATCTCTCGGAGGAGGAGCCGTGCTCTCGACTTCAGGGCCCATTTCTGGCAGCCCCCCCTTTGGCGCGGCAGTCGAGCAGGCACGCCCATTAACTCTCCGGACACGTGGCGAGCGTCTCTTCACTTCCTGACTGCGGAAAGGCTGCGAAAAGCTGGCGCTCATTAATTCTAGCCTAATCATGTACGGTTTCGTTCTCGATAAAGGCAGCAGGCGGTTACGTGTGATAGTGAATAGAAGTCCTTCCCTTAGAATTCTTGGCGGAAAGGACTTGGGGGGCATCTGTTATAGTAAAAAATAGCGAAGATCATTTGCTGGAGATAGACCCCGTGAGCACGTGTATTCGACTATCGAGAACGTAGGTTCGCGACTCGCATATTCTGAAGATACTCCGATCTCGCGAGCACCTCTATCCGACTATCGAGAACTGTAGGTTCGCGACTCGCATATTCTGAAAATACTCCGATCTCGTGAGCACCTCTATCCGGCTATCGAGAACGTCTGTTCGCGACTCGTATATTCTGATGATGCACCGACCCCGCGAGCACGTCTATCCGACTATCGAGATCGTCTGGTCGCGACTCGCATATTAGGAAAAACGATGCTCGATTACCAAAGCTTCGAGAAGTTGTATTTTCCCTGCGAGCAT
Source organism: Liriodendron chinense (assembly GCA_003013855.2). NCBI lineage: Eukaryota > Viridiplantae > Streptophyta > Magnoliopsida > Magnoliales > Magnoliaceae > Liriodendron > Liriodendron chinense. The sequence continues at coordinate 2,593,946 of ML058481.1, read as the reverse complement.
ACCTTCTCACAAGTCGTTGAAAGGTATCAGTATCTAAATGAGCGGGCACTTGGACTAGCGACCATCTTCCAACACGCGAACAGCTTGTTCTGTGGTGACATCTCTTAGCCCTTAGTACCAGCAGCCCGTATAGGCTGAGATTGGGGCTTATCTTCTTCAGTGGTTCCGAGTCTCAAGGGATCGCTATCAAGGAACGAAGCTATCGGACGAGTCATTGGATTAGATTTCCCTTCTATATGAGGATAAGATTCTTATCCCACGAAATCAGGGATCTCGATATTTTACGTAACAGATTGGATCATTTCTGATCTATATAAGGAGAAGACTCCATTAAGATACAGGTACACAATATTCATCTCTAGCCTCTATTTGCTTGGTTATTCTTCTTCTTGCTTTGCCTGACTTAGGCATCGGAGGGCTAACGGCTGGACACCAGCCACCCTTAGTTGCTCTCTGTCTTCTTACAGGTCCGGCGGAGGAAAGTCTTTGTTGGAGATAGGGTGAACGTCCGGAGGATCCTGTTATAAAATCTGACGTTAACACTGATATATCCAGGATTTGGAATGTAATGGTGGAGACTTCTGGACCTATCTGTACCTCTATGTTGACCTCCCCTTTCACTGATTGGCGGGTGTTGTCGAATGCTCTGACGTACATAGTAGCTGGGTCGAAATGAGGAGGGACTGATTCCCAAGCGTTCCGCCGTCTTGAGCGGGTAGACATTTAAGCTTGAGCCGTTATCGATAACGACCAGCGGGACACAGAGGTCCTTATATCGTAAGGCTATGTTGAGGGATCGCCCATGGTCGCGCCCTTCTGATGGCAACTCATTATCAGTAAAGGTGATGGCGCGCGGATCCAGGAGTTGTCCGATCATCAATGCTATCATTTCTGGTGCTGTATCGGAGGAGACATGAGCATTGCTCAAGGTTTTGGCAACCATTTCTCGATGTATGCGCGACGTGCAGAGTATCTCCCATACTGAGATTTGGGCAGGGATTGACTTGAGCTGAGTTGCCACATCATAGGCAGCGTCATTTTTATGGCTGAGGCCTGAGAGAGCGCTTTTGGATCTCCTCTGTTCTGATTATCTCTTCGGATGCAACGCCCATTGGGATTCATGTTTCCTACCTCTACACATTCCGAATAGTGCCACGGGACTTCTTTATAATTTTCCTCTCCCTTGCTTTCCAGGACCACTGGTTCTTGCAACGGTGCTGGTGTGGGTACCTAGATCTTCCTTATATGGAGCTTTTACCTTGAGGACTACATTGTTGCCTGTGCTGAAGGGATGATATCGAGGCTTGTCTTCATAGATTACATAAGGTCGTAGTCCTGGCTTGACCAGTTCCTAAAACAGGAGGTTCCCATGGAATGAACACTGGTCCCCTTGATATGGCGAGGGGTTTCCCTATTTGTCCCAGCTGTCGTAGTGTGATTGACACGCTTCCGGGACTTGCCCCTTGCAATATGACTGGCTTAATTGGAGGAGCCCCTTCCAAGACAACGGGTTCTTGCTACTGGTGAGTATAATACCTCCCTTGCGGATCAGACTGTTCTTGAGCTAAAATTGCCCCTTGCAGAACGACAAGTTCGCATGCGGGCTCGATGTATGACTGTACTCCTTCTAGGATGACCGGCTTCCAACATGGATGGTTGTAAGGTGCCCCTTGAACAACTGGTGCATCATATGGAGGTGCTCCTTTGAGTACTAACGGCTCGAAGACTGAAGGATGAAAGGGGTTTGCCCCTTGCAAGATCAGAGGAGAATTTGTTGGCCTATAAGTGTAAGCATGAATGGACTGGATAGGGTAAAAGAAGCGATCGAGACATTCTCCTTCTTCTATGCTGTTGACGGTAAGGCCACGAGATGAATTGGGGTCCGTCGAATGCTGAGGCAAAGGATTCTGAAGGATGTTGGTAGGAGCTGTTGGAGGAGTTCCGGGGACCGAGATGAGAATCTTGCGGTCATCAATCAGATCTTGTATGGCATTTTTCAGAGTCGTGCATCGATCAGTGGTGTGGCCATGCCCTTGATGGTAGGCACAATACTCATTTTCTCTATAGTTCGGAGGCAGAGGATTTGAAGGAGGCTTGGGTGCCATTAGAGTGAGTAACTGCTTTTGTACCAGCATAGCCATAACCTGACTGAGTGGCTGAGTGAGAGGAATGAATTTCCTGAGCTCCCTATAGTTCTGTCTATTCTGATATCAGTATTGGCCGTTCCCCCTAAACTGCTGCTGTTATCGAGGTGGTTGTGGCTGATACCTCTGAGATTGATGCTGAGCTTGATTCTGCTGATACTGTTGACGTCCCTCTGGGGGAGCATATTGGTTGCCCTGAGCAATGGCGATGATGTTGTTTACCTCTGTCGGGTGAGGAGGAGAACCGCTGCGGTTTTCATTCCCGTATCCAATAGGTCTTCCTTCCACTCTGTTCCGTTTAGCTGGAGTGGCTTGATGAAGCCAAGGGGAGATTGTCCCTGTGCGAATTCCTACTTCGACTTGCTCTTCAGCGCGGATCAACTGTGAGAAATTCGCATATGGATGCGAGATGAGATATCTAGATATGCCGGGATATGTTGAATGAACAATCATGGAGATTTGTTCTTCATTGTCGATATGTGTCTGCATTCTGGCTGCCATAGCTCACCAGCGTCCCACATAAGTTGATAGTGTTTCATCACTCCTTTGCCTGAGAGCCGCGAGGTCGGCTCTCGTAGGTGCCATGTTGAGATTGTATGCGAATCTCTCGACGAAAGCTTGGGAAAGTTGTTCCCAAGTCCTGATGCGATGGCAATCCAATGATGTGTACCAGTCTAGGGCATCGCCCTTCAGAGATTTTTGGAATAAGTGAATGAGGGCCCCTTCATTTCCTGAGATTACACTCAGCTCTCCACAAAAAGCCTTGAGATGTGTCGTGGGACAACCACTGCCGTCGTATCTTTTGAATTTTGTTACCTCAAAACTTTGAGGTATCTGAGCATCTGGGAAAGGACACAAGTCTCTGAACTTGGTCGAAGGTAGATCGATTCGCTGAAGTTGATTTTGCAAGATCTGGAACTGCTCCTGCAACTCGTCCAGTCCTGCATGATCTGTTCGAACGACTGGTGCCTCTCGAAGTAAGGCACGTTCTTCTTCGGCATAGTGGTCGATGAAGTTGATTGGATGATTGAACTGGATTCTGACGAACTTGTGCTTGAAAGGACTGTAACTGAACTGGAGACTGTACTGAAGGTTGAGCTGGAACTTGCTGGAAATTAACTAGAGATTGCTGAATTGAAGATTGCTGAAAATTAACTGGAGTTTTTTGAATTGAAGATTGTAAAAATTAACTGGAATCCCATCTGCGGGGATGTGCTGGAATTGAAAAGTGCTCCTGTTTGTAGGAGGCTGAGATGCTGGGAAGTGACCCCCTTGTTGGGTATTCGCTACTGTCCGCTGATTGATGTGGGCTTGACACTGACCCTTATTGTGGGCATTCGCCAGTGCTGTCCTTGCTGTTGGAAATCGAATTGAAATCCCATCGGCGGGGATGTACTGAAATTAAGTAAAGGTCTCATCAGCGGGGACATGCTGAGAAAGTAAAGGGGTCCTATCGACGGGGACATGCCGAAATCTACTGAGATTGTTGCTCGCAAGATTGATTGGAAGTTGACTGGAAGTCCCTGTGACGGGAATGCTCTGAGACGGCCTTGTCGTCGCGGGAAGGTACTGAGGAGGATACCCCATAGCGAAGGGCTGAAATGGCTGTTGTCGGTAGTCTTGGGCAGACTCCGATGGTTGTACTTGATTTGAACTGGAGGGTGGAGGGACCCAGCATGGCTGCTGAGATTGCTGAACTGGGTCAACTTGATTGTTGACCACCGCGGTAGCTTGTGCTTGCATGAATTGTAAGAGCATTTCTTGTATTACTTTCATTCCTTGTGCCAATTCTTACATGATTGGCGTATTTTCAATTGGTTGTTGTGTTGGAGGTTGCTGCTTAGGCCATCTCGAGGGTGGGGAAGAGGTGAGTTTCCTCTTCGTGGTCAGGACATGGCTTGTTGAGCTCGAGTGCGGATTATGCTGCGGAAGGAAAGTTGTTTCAGAAGACGTTGAGCCCGAGGAGGCACAATGGTGAAGAATATGCTCTACTCTCTTTTTTTTTGGGTTTTAGGATTTTCTATTTTTTTGTTTTTGGGTAGAATGCTATGTAAATGAGATTGTATGAGGACTAATGACTTTCAAGCATAGGAAGGATTATATTTTCAAGTTGGACTACGACTAGTGGGACTAGCATTTCCCCAGTGGAGTCGTCATTCTGTGGACGCTCGCCTCTCCATGCTCCCGAATTCTCCCTTCCTTTTGGAAAAGAGGATGCGTGCACGTACATCGCCGTTTGTGCCACTGGCTTGCCTCGTTCTCGAGGGCTTTTTATCTATTGTCGTGTTAAACTGGATATGTCAGATGAGTTTGTGTAAGACCAGAGTCACCACTAGCCAGTTACTTCGAATCTACAGTTGGCTAGACCCCGTATAAACATTAGAGAAGGGAACCCGAAGATTCCTTCCTCTAAAATGACTCCTTTTGATCTGCGGCCAGAGATTCAAGGTAAGGGATCACGGTTACAGGGTGGGAAGATGTTGAGCACCCCACACTGCCCGTACCGAAGTACGGTCTCTACTTCACAGAATCGAACTAATACTTGAAAGTCTGATTTAATCGTCGTACATTCTCATGAATGATATGATGCATGAATGCTGGTCTGAACAGTAAGAGTTTCTGATGGGTAGGTTTCCATTAACAGGCAAGCCCAGAGCATACGCTCGAACTGACAGGTGCTTAATGCAGGATGTAGGCTGTGTGTTTAAATAATCAAAGTGTTGGTAGTGACATGATAAGCAAGGGGGTTGGAAGAAAAGTAAATGTTGCACTTATGCTAGATGCGAATGAGATGATGTTGACAAAAGAGCAGTTGGATGGACAGAGGTGTTGCAAGGGTTTGCTTCGAGTGGCTAAATCAGGACTTGGGTAGCTTAGGAGACTTGGACCAAGGTCTGGCTAGGCTGGATCAGGGCTAGGTTCTTCTCACTCGGGCTCTCCTTGGTGGAGGAATGGGCTAAATGGATGGAGGTGGACTTGGAACTCTTAGACTGAAGAGAGGGGAGGTGGATGCTGTGAATGAGAAGGGGCGGGGGTATTTATAGTAGCGGAGAGTGGCAACTCTCGTACATATTTTTGGGCAGCACCCTCGGGGCTGCCTGTACAGCCTCTCCGCTTCAGCTTCGGAGTGTACGGCCTCCGAACCTAAAGCGGAAAAGCCCGAGGTTCGGAGTCCGGACTTGCTCCGAAGCTATGGTTTGGAACCAAGTGAGTTGATTGGGTTTGAAAAATGGGTTTGACACGGTGAGTTGACTCGCTGATTTGACTCAGCGAGTTGACTCACCAATTTTGACTTTTTAGGTATTTTTTTACTGATTTTTCTTATGGGGGTTTTTTTGGGCTAATGTTTTAGGGGTGATTTGACTGGGTTCAGGCTTGAGCTGGGCTATGGATTGGGGCTTACAAGGGTGAGTTTGGCTGGGTTTTGACATGGGATTTGGGGGTATGGTCCTCCATTCATTCAGCTATCTCTACTAACATTGTAGCCGAAGGTGGGGTGTCTACACACCCAAATCAGGTCTGGACCCATCCGTGCAGGCCCTAGCCGACACAAAATATGTCACTCGCCCTCTCCATGGTTGGAACAAGCGTGTCAGAAGTTTCAGTCCCAATTGGACGATTATTAAGTCACATCATGCCACTTCATATCTTGACCTCCAAATGTCCCTTGATTGATGTGAACTTAGTTCTAGACACATCCGTGTAGGCCCGAGCCCACACTAAATATGTCGTACACCCTCTCCATGGTCGGAACAAGCATGTCAGAAGTTTCTGTCTCAATCGGATGATTATTAGGTCGCATCATGCCACTTCACATCAGTTGACCCCGAGCATCCCCGGCTGATGTGAACTCAATTATGGACATATCTGTGCAAGCCCGAGTCCACACGAAATATATCGTGCCCCCTATCCATGGTCGAAACAAGCATAACAAAAGTTTTGATCTTGATTGGATGATTATTAGGTTGCATCAAGCCACGTCACATCATTGGCCCCCGAACGTCCACAATTGGAGGTGTGAACTCGATTTCGGACACATCTGTTCAAGCCAGAGCCCACACGAAATATGTCACGCACCCTCTCCATGGTCAAAACAAGTGCGTTAGAAGTTTCGATCCCAATCAGATGATTATCAAGTCGCATCATGCCACTTCACACCAGTTGACCCCTGAATGTCCTCGATTGATGTGAACTCAGTTTTGGACACATCCGTGTAGGCCTGAGCTGGCACAAAATATATCGTGCACCCTCTCCATGGTCGGAACAAGCACATAAGAAGTTTCGGTCCCAATCGGACAATTATTAGGTCGCATCATGCCACTTCATATCAGTTGACCCCTGAAAGCCCTTCGTCAATGTGAACTCAGTTCTAGACGCATCTGTGTAGGCTCGAGCTGACACAAAATATGTTATGCACCCTTTACATGATCAAAACAAGCACGTCAGAAGTTTCCATCCCGATCGGACGATTATTAGGTCGCATCATGCCATTGCACATTAGTTGACCCCCGAACGTTCCTTGTTGATGTGAACTTGATTCTGGACACATCCGTGCACCCTATCTTTGTTTGGAACAAGCGTGATAGAAGTTTCAATCCCAATCAGATGATTATTAGGTTGCATCATGCCACTTCACATCATTGGCCCCCAAACGCCCATGGTTGATTTGAACTTAGTTCCAGACACATCCGTGTAAGCCTGAGCCCACACGAAATATGTCGTGCACCCTCTCTATGGTTGGAACAAGTGCATCAAAAGTTTTGAGCCCGATCAGATGATTATTAGGTCACACCAGTTGACCCTGAAGGTCCCCGGTTGATGTGAACTTGATTCTGGACACATCCATGCAGGCCCGTGCCCACACGAAATATGTCATGTGCCATCTTCATGGTTGGAACAAGCGTAGCATAAGCTTTGATCCTGATCAGATGATTATTAGGTTACATCATGCCACTTCACATCAAGTGGCCCCCAACGTCCCCAGTTGATGTAAACTCGATTTTGGACGTATCCGTGCAGGCTCGAGATGACACAAAATATGTCATGCGCTCTCTACATGGTCGGAACAAGTGCGTTAGAAGTTTCGATCCTGATCGGATGATTATTATGTTGCATCATGCCACTTCATATTAGTTGACCCCCAAACACCCCCAATTGATGTGAACTCAGTTCTGGAAGCATCTGTGCAGGTCTGAGCCGACACAAAATATGTCGTGCACCCTCTCCATCATCGAAACAACCACAACAGAAGTTTCGATCCTAGGTCAGAAGATTATTAGATCGCATCATGCCACTTCATATCAATTGGCCCTCGAACATCCCCTATTGATGTGAGCTCAAGTCTGCACACCGTCGACACTCTGACAAGCCTGATTCGAGATGAAACTTCTTCATCTAGCTTATCATGACAAAGTACGACACCAAATTCAACTAAAATGGGATGAAGATTATGTAACATTAAACCACTTCATATCACCTCAGCCCTTGTCCCGAGCCTATAAATGTGAACTAAGTTTTGGTATCTCTAACAAGCTTGATCTGGGTTGAAATCTATTAGGGATGCTCTTCATGGTGCGATGAAGTGTTGTACAGAACCAGAGGCGAATTAGAACAAGCTTAGGTCACATCATATCACTTCATGTCACTTTATCCTCACAAGGTCCTGATTAATGTTGGTTCTGTTTCAATCCATCCAAACAGGTGATCGGGGCCAAAATTTGATCTGCGAGTTCTTCACTGTCTGATGAAGTGTGACAAGAAATTTGAGTCGAATCAAATGACGATTAGGTCACATCAGAGACTTCATACCAATGCAACCAACCTGGGTCAAATTAGTATGAACTTGATTTCATAGGCTCAAGTGTGCCTCATTTGGGCTGATGTTTCTAGGAGCACCATGTGATGGTGCAATTTAAACCGACAATGGATTTGACCAAAATTTGACCACAATATAGTCAAATTAGACCAATTCGCCCTACATCATCCCAAAGATAACATACGAATTAAGACAGGTATGGTGGACATTCAATGCACACTTCTTCAATGGGTGTGGTCCACTTGGTCATTTGATTTGTTTGACTCTTTTACACAATACATAACATTTTGTGAAAAAAATTGATGGATGGAGTGGATGAACTACATAAATCATGGTCTATCAAACAAGGTACACGACAGTACACCCATTGGCAATGTGGTCTTGCCTACACATGCTGCTTACACATCATGTCATGTGAATTAAGTTAGACCAGGATGTTTGGAACTCAGTGTGTCCCTTATTGTAGAGACCATCTAAACGTATATATTCTAGATCTACCATGATTATTCATTATTTTGGGTCATTTTATAATTCTTAACGGAAAGTCAGGAATATCCATTTATGAAGTGGATCGTATGATGAGAAATAGATGGATTCACCATAATGGGCCACAAATATTTACTAATAAGAAGAAATTTGTTTTCACCCTAATTCTGATCTTAAGAGAACTTATGAACGGAATGGATTGCAAGAAAAACACCCACAAATATTAATCTATACCTCCTGAGAATTTTCATGCTTGACCACCAATTTCCACTGTTTCAACTACTGTGGTCCATTTCAATTTTAGATTTTCTTAATTTTTTGTTTCTTTTTCTAATATGAACAATGCAAATGGAACAACGGTTAGGGTATATAATACAAACACCAACATGGGCCCAACAGATATGGTCGCACCTTATTTGGTGGAGCCAGTGACTAACCAAATTACTTTATAAACTTAGTAGCAGGTAGCGGACAATATCCACACTTGTACTGTGTGCCATTATAGTAGGCCCACAATTAATTTTCTTCGAAATCCATTCCGATCATTAAAATATATAGACTATGTTTTGAGAAACCGGAAAATTTGAGAAATATATAATAATCAGGTGGACCATACATGCAAGGCAGATAGTTCTTAATGGTTTAGAAAAAGTCAAATGTTTAGACTTCCAGTAATCTATAAAATATTTGGAATAGGCCAATACACTAAAAGTACGCTAGAAATTAAATGGACAGTGTTGAAAAAAGTTGGGCCCATTTCAATATTCAAATCGCAAACCCAAAAATGGATGGCAAACCGGTAATTTTTAGAATGTAAGGGGGCGAATATAATGTGTGTAGATGGTTTTTTTCGAATCACCACAAGTAGCTTTCCTTGTTTTGATAATGACAAAAATACCCTTATCAGAATTGATGAAGGGACAGGATGATTTCACTGCTCTCGTGGCCCACCTGAGATCTCCTTCTGAATCTCTTTTAACCACAGATGAATGAATGTTTGGATGAACATGATGGATGAATTAGATGTCATGAACAACATAGAAAGAACAAAATATAACTATTTGTACTATAAAGCTTAACTTACAATGCTGAGTAGTAGATCTGGATAACCACGATGCATGGGTTTATATATTTAATTTATATAAATTGGAAGTGCGAAGATTCTAGCTGCATTTATAGGCTTTAACTCTAGATGGGGATTCTAATGTTTATCGTTTAGACTATTAGGGGGCATTTGGATCGTAAGTTATTGTACATGAGCTATTTATATCTCAAGTAACTTATCTTGGTTTCTACTTATTATGTATGTTTGGTAAATAACATATTTATCAGCCAAAATGTAGAAAAGTATGTTTGGTTTATAACATCACATACATATCCTTCAAGTTTGTTCGGTCTGCCCTTAATATCCATTGTCCATCATGCGGGCCCAACCTTTGATGTAGATCGTTCATTATATTAGGATCACCTTGACCTTGTCTTTAATGTGAACTAAACGTGTGGGGCCTACCTTCAATGTGGACCACCCACCTTCCGAGGCGTACCTTTGATATGGGATATCCATCATGCTGGACCCACTTTTGATGTAGGCCATTCATCATGAGGGCTCACCTTTAGTGTGGATCGTCCATCATGCACAACTCAACTTCAAAGTGGGTCGTCCATCAAGCAAGGCCAGCCTTGGATGTGGGTAATCATAAGGGGGTGACCTTCAATGTGAACTGTCCTCATGTGAAGCCTACCTTAATATGGGTCATCTATGATCATGTGGGGCCCACTTTAAAATCCACCGCCCATCATGAGAGGCCCACCTTGGATGTGGGCCATTCATTATCAACACCTTTGATATGGCTACGCATTATGTAGGGCCCACCATAAAAATAAATTGTCCATCATGCGGGGTCAACCTTCAAGTCCACCGCCAATCATGTGGAGCCTCCCTTTGATGTGGACCGTCCATCGTGTGAGCCTACCTTTAATGTAGGCCATCGATCATGTAGAGCCCACCTTGGACGTCGATCATTAATTACTAGGGGCCGACCTTTGATGTGGACAGAGCTAGGGTTTTGTTTTTTTGGGTTGTAGGGATTAATTGCAGAGAAAAGCACCTCCGAATCCTTAAAAAAATGCCAAAGGAGAACCATGAGATAAAGGATTTTCAGAAAGATGCTTGATCAAGATCGAGAAGAGCAAGGATGTCGTGATTTTTAAGGTCCGGTGCTTCAAATACCTGTACACGCATTGCGTGTTTGATTCGGAGAAGGCTGATAAATTGAAGCAGTCCCTTCCACCAGGTCTGAGTGTCCAGGATCTGTGAGAATGCGTTGGTAGCTAGAACTTGGTAGAACTTGAAGAGCATGGTGGTGGGAACTATTTTTGGTATTGTAGTTTGTTCTGGTATGTATTTTATACCGTTGATGCTTGCTGAAAATGATTAGTCACTAATTCCTTCTTTTCCATCCTTGGTTAGAGAATTTGGTAAAAAAAAAAAAAAAAAAGAGAGACCTTTGATGTGGACTATCTATCATGTGGGGCCCACCTTTAATGTTATTCTCCCTCATGCAGGGCCACCTTCCATATCCACCGCCCTTCATGTGCAACCCACCTTTTTATGGACCGTCATCGTGTGGGCCCCACCTTCAATGTGGATTGTTTATAATGTGGTGCCGCCCTCTTTGGATGTGAGCCATTCATCATTAGGGGCCTACCTTTGATGTGGACAATCTATCTTGTGGGCTCACCTTGATGTGGATCATCCATAATGTGGGGCCCACCTTTGATATGGACGCTCCATTATATGGGCCCCACCTTTAATGTGGACCACCCATCATGTGGGGCTACCTTTGGTATGGACCATTCATCACATGTGGAGAGAGAGAGAGAGAGAGAGAGAGAGAGAGAGAGAGAGAGAGAGACTCCATTCATGGCTCAGTGGTAGACTCAAAGGTGTTCAATTCTGAGACCAGGGATTGAGTGCCCATGTGTTGTGAGTGGGTGTGTGAGTGTGTGGGGTTTGGATGGGTGTATATAAAAAAAAAACTTGAAAAGCAAGAAAAAAAGGTTTCAAGGATGATTATCTTTCATCACATACGTACGTTATGTCTATAGTGGTGCTTACCAAAATAAGTTAAAAAAGTAACTTGTTAAATTAACATAAGTTAAAAGTGGTATCCAAATGAGCCCTTAATGTCATTCTAGCTCTTTTGGGTTAAGACATCAATGATACTTTGACATTCACTGTTCAACGTTTGTTTTAAGAATGAGAAGAAAAGGGATCTAATTCCAATTTAAATGAAAGTCTATGTTCAAATAAAAGAGGAATTTTGAAAGGTAATGTTCCTACAAGAGGCATCAGGGAAGTACCTACATTTTAGGAGCGAGTTGATTCCCTTATTTGCAAGAATGTGTAGAGATTTTAAGAAAAGAAAGTGTATTCATGAGATGATGAGAAAGTAATAAAGATTAAGCTATTATGCATGCATTTGAAAACTAAGAAAATGATTGTTAACTTACCATGGAGGGCTATTGACATGGAAAAAAATGACTAAAGTCCATGTTGCACCAACATATCATGTAGGTTGCCACATTAGTTTCTCAACTTGTGCAAGACTTCAAAGTTGGTGCGGTCTTTTCAGCCATTAGAAGTGCGACACCTCTTTTTAGTCGTTAGAAGTGTGAGATGGCGCGAGCAAGAAACTTCTTCTAACAAAACTTGCTTCATGCAATAATTGGAAGGTTCCCACGACATCATTTATACACAACCAAGTGTTTACATGACAAATAGAAAGCCAATTTACACAAATTACACAATATTGGTGTACAACGACCTATAGACTGTCTATACATCGGTGGGACATGACAAATTACTCTATACATGTTTCATCAACTCATACGTATGATGATGAACGCTCATCACATGTTCACCCTTTCAAAAGGAAAATTGGTTAAAAGATTCCCACAAAGCCTATAAATACTCGGTTCTCATTTGCTTTGCACATCTTTATGCAATTTCTTTGTTGCCAGATTCTGCCTACTCGAGATAAAGTTTGCAAGAGTTCTTTTACCTTTTGCCACTAAGATCGAGATAAGGTGAGCATGGAGTTTAAGGAATCACCTTCTTGATATTATCTCCCAGAAGATGATTTTCTAGCTCATGCAATACCCACAGTGGTCTCCTGGCAACTATATGTAACCTCTATGATGACTTGTTATCTCTAGGGATGTCCCCTCGAACCAGATCCATAAATAGGTATTGCAATACATTTTTATCTATTCATTTTCCGTTTTCTTTGATTTGATAGTTTATTTTAAAGTTTAAACAACTTTGTCAACAAAGATGATTAAGTATGTCCCATAAACATTCAAACCACTAAAGATGCTTAAGAATATTGAAAGGGTTGCACGCCTATTGCATAGGGACATGGCTACCGATGGGTGCTATGTGGATCCCATCATGACGTATGTATTTTATCCACGCTTGTTGATCCATTTTTCCAGATCATTTTAGGGCATGTGCCTAAAAATGAGGCAGTACAAATCTCAGGTGGACCACACCATAGGAAGCAATGGTGATTGAATGCCCACCATTAAAAACTAACTAGGGTCCATCGTCATGTTTATTTTTCATCCAACATGTTGATTAGGTCACACGGACCTGGATGAAGGGAAAATACAAATAACAGGTTGATCCAAAACTTTTGTGGCCCCTAAGTAGTTTTTAATGGTGGGAGTTGAATCACCATTGTTTCTTATGGTGTGGTCCAACTGAGATTTGGATCTGCGTCATTTTCGACTCATGTGATGAGATGATTTGGAAAAATAAATGAAAGACATGGATAAAACATATGCATCATGGTGGAGCTCATAGAGCACGGCATGCAAACTGCATCCAAGTTAAATGCTCGCTGAAGGTCAAAGATTTTCAGATTAAGTACGCCCGACCTCACCAAAATGGCATGGGCTTCCCGCCAAATAAGAAGTGCACTGGATGCTAGGTGGGGCCATAGTGACATTTGTGAGAAATCCACTATGTCCATCCATTTTGCATGCTTATTTTTGGGCATGCGCCGAAAAATGAAGAGGATCCAAAACTCAAGTGGCCCATGCGAGAGGGACTAGTGGAAATTTAATGATCACTATTGAAACATTCATATGGCCACAAAAGTTTAGTATGAGGTTAATTTTATTTATTTATTTATTTGTTTTTTTTTTTCACTTCATCCCTATGGGAATGACCTTATAAACGCTTTGATGGCATATAAAACATCCAGGTAGAGCTCAGGAAGGTTTCAACCACAGGCTTTTCTTCCCCAATTTTTCCTCTCATGTGGCCCATTGAGTTTCATTTGAGTTTTGTATCCACCTCATATTTGGTCGCATGTCTTAGATCAATGAGCTCACAAAATTAATAGATGGTCAGAGTGGATTTCTACCAAAATCAAGGCGGGCCCCACCTAGCGTCCCAGCGCAGGAACGTCCTGTAAGAGACTTTCGCTGAAAATCTGCGTCCAACAAACTTTCGTCCCACGTGATCGAGAGTCTGATCCCAAAATGAGGCCAGACACAATTGCGCATAAACTTCCGGTACCATTATCTGGACACATGTGAAACATTATACATGCGCATCCATTGTGCCCCACCTTACGGGATTTGAAGACCATATACATGTTTATCATGTGCACTTGACGGAATGTCAAAAGTTGACCCCATTTGATGGTGGGACGTGCCCAAAGTTGGACTAAAAGTCATTTCCGCAATATTATCTGCAAACCTCTTTCAAGTACCCATGTTTGGGCCACTACTAAATTCTGAATGCATGCAACTAAGGAGGTTTGCCTTATGTGTTTTGAAGCCCATGCATAGGGCTACCGGATGACCATTTTATTTCTCCAAAATCTGGCCCCTTGTGATCACCAATTGGACCTAAACTTAGCCCAAAACCATTTAAGCATGTAAAGTCTATTTAATTAGAAATTTACATGGGGCCACATTCATGGGATCCACCACCATTATAAAGTATTAAATAAGCCAGTTAAACCCTAAACCCCGAATCTAGATTGTATAGACTAACTCCCTAAAATTCTAAAGCCACCACCCTAGGGTTGATCCTAACTGTATAAGTTATAGGATATGGCAATCTAACCGCATAAATGATCTAAAACGTGGTAGTGTCGAATTCTAGCGTGCGTGCACATGTTTCAAGTTACATTGGGAGACGCTTCGATTCTTAAGGTGATAATTCCTCCCCTCGAGCTTTCCACCTTCATGTTAGTTAAGTAATAGTTTTATTATCTATGACTAATAATTTTGCTGTCTCATGATTACCTCTGTTGTTTGATTTTGCCATAAATCATATGTTTAATTTTGCTATACATGAATTTCCTTATAATTGTGAATTATTCACGAATTTTGAAATTATCATTTTCACTCCTCATGTTTGGAATCTGGAAGAGGAATGTGAATTTGGATGGTTGTGATCACCTATATATATTTGATGGGACCTTAAACTGGTGGCCTTTGGAAGCGATATATTGGAAAGATTCTTAATGGTGTCCTTAGATGGACTTGTTGGACTAAATGTTAAATGAGATGAGATCTTGATTATGTCCCTAGCTGGACTAGTATGAAAATATTTCTGATGATGTCCTTATATGGACACGTTGGACTGAATGTTCTATTGAGAAGAGTTGTTAGGATTCTCGATGGACTTGATGGACTAAGGATTCTGTGAGATAAGTTATTGATTATGTCCATAGTTGGACTTGTGTGGAAATATTTTGGAGAGTTATTGTGATGAGAGGCCACTAGTTGTAAGGGAATGTCATAATTGGTTTGGTTCTAAATTAAAATAATAATGGTTGGTTTAATCATGCATATCATGGCACAGACGGGAGGTGTGGTTATGAACCATATTACCATCGGGTGGTCAAGTTGCTGAGAGCACGTACCCTCGAGGTATTTTCGCTGGTTCTAGACCACTATAGAGCGCGTCATTCACTGAGAGCACGTACTTTTGGTATTTTCACTGGTGATGACCACTCGTGACACTACGCCGATATCGCAAAAAGACTTCGTCCGTCGCATAGTCACACGTTCTTTTGAAAGTCGTTAATCATAAACGACGGACCAAATCCGTCGGTAAATTACGACGGATTTTATCTGTCGTAACCTCCAAAACGATTATCGTTCCAGCAACGGATTCTATTCGTCGTTGTAAAAAGAACGACGGACCAAATCCGTCGATAATACTAGGATCTGTCAGTTATCTTATAACATCATCGACGGATCTGGTCCGTCGTTAATGTTTAAAAAAAAAAAATCAGCACGCATTTGTTGCATTTTGAATTTCTTACACCTGATATCATCGAAGTAGTAGAAACCAATTCAATACATAAACTAAACTAACCATTTCTAATTGACACATCCATCATTTATTGCATATTGAATTTCTTACATCTTGCGAACTAGCTGCGAATATCGTAAATATCTGATTACATCAGCAAGAAACTATATTAATCTTTCAATCAACAATGCAGCAGCAAAATCTTTTGAAACCCTCCAGTTAAGCTGTCTTTCTAAAACAGCAAGGCTCTTAGTGTGCATGGGAAAATTGTGGGACGACCCCATTCGAATGAGGAATTCCAAGCAAACCGCAAAGCAGAACCTGAAATCATGATTTTGAAAGAACTAATTAAGCTATTGATAAAATAACGATAAGGATGAAATTTACATAAATGAATTGGCGATATTCAAAACCAAACATATACCATGAACCCAAGAAATAAAATGTCTAATGATAAGAAGGCGAGTTTTTCAAATTGAACTACCTTCGGTTGAGCCAGCTGTGAAGCTATGCTGTGATTGAAAAAGTAAAGGCTGTACAGCTGGTATTATGATAGAAATGATGTAAACTGGTGGAACTTGCATCAGATCCTGCAGTTTCAGCACATGAAACAAACAATTAGTAAAATAGCAGCAAATGCTTGCATAGAAGCACATTTTCTACAAGAATATGAAATTGTGTTGTTTGGTCAAGAGTAATAACACAAAGATTTATAATTATAAGACTGGCCAAGGGAAGAAAAAAACCATAGTTTTTTCTGCTCAAGTTTAGCTGAAAAATGATAATTGGATTAGTAAGGTCCTATATATCATTCATGGGGGGCCCACCTATTGGTGATCCAGACCTCAATCAGTTGGCTGAACATATTGCATGAGTGATACCACCCCACACCCCAAATCAGCTTGTTCTTGACCATTCAGCAAATTAACTATTAACTATGGATCATTGTTAGTGATTATCCATTTTCAAACGACTAAATGGATTGCTAGGACAAACAGAATCCGTCGCACATCCAACATTTCCAAGTCACAAATTAAACAGTAGAAAGAAATTCGGTACATCAACATAAGCTAAACCAATAAAATGGAACTATATAACTGTTTGTTTCTAAGTCGCACATCCAACATTTCCAAGTCACAAGTAACAATAGACAATAGAAACTATTTAAGTAATTGCTATGTTGCAAAATCTAGAAATAGTATGTAGCTTACGCTATATTCTATGTTGCTTACGCCTCATACTTCAAAGAAGTGAACACTAGGATTTAAAACACCTTTGACTAAAGATTCATACTGGTTCTCATAGTCATTATCTGTTGTAAATCTTTGAAAACATCTTTGACCGAAGATTTATACTGCAAGAAGGGAAAAGAAAAAATATTTGTGGCTACACTGATACAATCTACTATCAACGGCTGCCTACGTACCCAAAAAGGTGGTTTGGGATCAAGCCACTATGTAGATCTTTTAATCTTCAAATCTTGTCAGTTTATGCATAAGTAGATGAAAACTCATAACAAATCACACTAGAAAAATCATAACCAACCTTGATGACTTCGTTCT
Source organism: Liriodendron chinense (assembly GCA_003013855.2). NCBI lineage: Eukaryota > Viridiplantae > Streptophyta > Magnoliopsida > Magnoliales > Magnoliaceae > Liriodendron > Liriodendron chinense. The sequence continues at coordinate 2,576,597 of ML058481.1, read as the reverse complement.
CAAGTGATAGTTTTTATCAACCGCTCTTTTATACATGGTTAATTGCCTCTCATCCAACAACTTAGGCTGTAAAAATAGAGATAAAAGATTAAAAAAAAAAAGAGAGAGAGAGAGAAGAAGATAAGTTTGATGTATACTACTGCAAAGCACAAAAAAAAACATATGTTAACTAACAATGACATTGAAAATGAAAATAATGACCGTTGTATGTGAAAACAACCATGTGATTTCACCATTAATGGCGAAAATTCCTATTACAAACAAACAAACAAACAAGAAGGCTTATTCTAACCCAAAAGTAAAACAAAGCTTCCAGCTTCTTCACTTGGTTGATGACTGTGGCTAATCTGGGCCCTTGGATTACTAGAGCCTCAACTTTCACCTGTTTGGATACCCTAAACACAAAAAAAAAAAAAAAAAAAAAAATCAAGAAAATAAAAAAGATCACTTTCATTATCAATGTACCATTTTACCTTTACATTTAAAAATTGATGGCAACCATGAGTCTACTTACGGCAAAAAATTGGTGGCTTAGATTTACCATCATATGTTTCCAAACAAGTGTGTATTCACAGAAGAGCTTAGCACATTGATGATACTAATAACCGTATTTTAGATAGGTTGGCCTCATCATGTATAGGCCAAGTGGAAAGGACACCAAGCACAATAAGGAAAAACATGATATTTCACAAGTGCATTCTAACTTCTACGGCTAAGGTTATCAGCTAGTCGAGCTTAGGTTGGGCCAAAAGTACATCCTGAGGCCTGCCCATTAAATTTCATACCTGAACTTTAATATATGCTAAAGATTGGCCCTAAGACTGGTCTAGGAAGATGTAAATTGGCCTAGATTCAGGCTTGGGCCGAGCTTAAAAAAGAGAATGTTGTTGAATTCAAATATAGGTGCTTTCTATTCATGTTTTGAGTTGAAAAGTACCCTGAGCACGGCCCATTGGACTAAATGGTAAACCCAAGCCTAACCCATGAGCAATTTGTCGGAAAAAAGACCTATGACCTAGAGGGAAACAGAAAAAAAATGTGAAGGATCAAATCATTATTGAGTGACAAGGCCGGAAATAGAACACGTAAGGAAACAAATAACAAGTTTAGATATATAATTAATACACATGCAAGTATGCAATGATAACAGAACAATACCTGTAGTTGCACCATGAAAACAGTGTACATTTTGACATATTACATATCATAGTAATCTCCAAATTGAAGGGACACAACCTGTGAACAGCATGACATTAGGAAACATAGAATAATCACTACTTACAAAGAAAAATGCTAAAATATGGATTTCTATTAAACCATGAAATGGATCCTTACATATGTTAAACACTAGAGAGTAAGATACAATGCAGGGAAACATAAAATCTGATAAAAACAAGCATACAAGAGATTTTATTGCTTACATCTTGTAGAGGAATACAAATGACCATCGGCTTTGGTCTCTTTTTTTTCTTTTTCTTTCTTTGTAGTGATGTACCCAACATGAGAATGGTTTTGTACATAGTATTGAAGTACTGTATGTGTTTATGATATCGACCTGTTATATATTTTTGAAGTATGTATCATGTCCACAAGGTCACAAGTTCGACGGCAAATAGCTCACATAGCCTAACTAGTCTCAGACTAGGATTTGAATGTGACAAAGTTGAGCAAAATTTTTTTCAACAGTAGGTATTTAATCCCCACCGTGTAGTCCACTTGAGCCTTGGGACTGCCTCATTTTTAGGCTTGTGCCCTAAAATGATGTGGAAAAATGGGTGGACGGTGTGGATAGTACCCAATTCGCGTCCGCACAATCACTATTGGTATTAGCACGTCAACGGAAAAATCATGTGCATTTTGGACGGTTGTGATGAGCCATGACGTGGCATTAACACCAGCCCATAATCCAAACTTCATACATGAGGAAACGACACCAATTGAGATATTTACCATCATTTTCAAAACATCCGTGACTTATCTGCCATACACGTGTCCATCATACACAGAAATCTTTACTAGCCAAATCATAGGCCCACCGTCGAAGTAAAATGGACACAAATTACACCTAAAAATAACAAATTACACCTCTTAGCTCTTCAATGACCTTAGTTGTCTTCATTTACAATTTTTTATGAGCATAGACTTTACAAATCCCTAATTAGGGATTCGACAATACAAATCCCTAATTTGGAATTCAACAATACAAATCCCTAATTTGGGATTCGACAATACAAATCCCTAATTTGGGATTCGACAATAAAAATCCAAAAAAGAAAAGAAAGCAAGGTTAGGGTTAGGGTATTTTACCTGGTGGAGGAAGTAGAGGAGAGAGAGAGTGGGAGCATTTGTTGTACACCCACACACTGGAACAAAGAACAGGATCGAGAGGGAGGGAAAGAGAGGGAGAGGGAGAGAGAGAAGATTGGGGCGAGAGAGAGAGAGAGAGAGAGAGAGAGGAGGAGGAGGAGGGAGGGCCGTGAGTGAGAGAGAGAGAGAGGGGGCGGGGAGGGCCGTGCATGAGAGAGAGAGAGAGAGAGAGAGAGAGGTCTATCTTTAGAGAATTGGATTGCGTCGGAGTTACTCCGCACGCTCTTATCGTGCAGAGTAAACTCTGTTGGGCCCACCTAGAATGTATGTGCTTCATCTATTCCATCCATATGTTTTTACAGATCATTTTAGGGGTTGAGCCCAAAATTTAAGCATATCCAAATCTTAAGTGGACCATGCCACAGGAAACAGTGGGAATAATGATTTCCACCGTTGAAACCTTCCCATGCCCCACAGTGATGTTTATTTGTCATCCAACCTGTTCATAAGATCACATGGACATGGATGAAGGGAAAACACAAATATCAGCTTGATCCAAAACTTCTGTTTCCTCCCAAGAATTTTTCAATGGTAGACATTCAGTTCACACTTTTCCTGTGGTGTGGTCCACTTTAGAACTTGATATGCTTCAATTTTTGGTTCCATACTTAAAATTATCTTTTAAGATGGATGGACAGAGTGGATAAAATAAGTAAATCACGGTAGGTCCCTCAAAGTTTACTCTGCACGCTTAGCGTGCGGAGTTACTCACTATGCAGTCCGCTTCCTCCTTTGGAAGGGAGCGAATTAGATGTTACCCTGGTAACACCTTAGTGGGTGTTACCCCTACCGTGTGGGGCCTAGATTGATGTATCTTTTATATATCCATGTCATCCATCTGTTCTTATGTCTAATTTTAAGAAGAAATTCAAAATTATAAGAAGTTCCAGATCTCAGGTGGACCATACCAATAGAAAGAATGATGAATAATCATTAAAAGCATTTCGCGGGCCACAAAAGTTTTAGATTAAGATGATCTTCAAAATTTCCATTCATCCAGATCTTCCTGACATTATCAAGAGCTTGGATTGCAAATAAACATTACGGAAACATTACGATGGGCTCTTTGGAATTTTTAATGGTGGGCACTCAATCAGCACTGTTTCCAGTGGTATGTTCCACTTGAGATTTGGATTTGCATAATTTCTGGAAGACCATCCTAAAATGGGCTGGAGAAGTGAATGGACGGCGTGGATATACAAAATACTATCCATGTGGCCCACTCGGTAGGTGTAACATCCACCGTGTTGTTCCCGGGGTAACACCTAATTCGCCCCCCCTTTGGAAGGGGCACGGCTTCGCTGAACCCCTGTATCCACAAAGGTGGGTGGATCCCTTACCGTGCCGTCACTGTGTGATGTGTGTGTGTGTTACATCCATGCCGTCCATTCATTTTGAAAACGCGTTTTAGAGCATGATTAAAAAAATGAAGTAGATCCAAATCTTAGGTGGACCATAATACAGTAAACAATGGTACTCAACCATTAAAAGCTTATAGTGGGTCACAAAAGTTTTGGGTCAAGCTGATATTTGTTTGGTATCTTCATCCAGGTCTTTGTGACCTTTTCAACAAATTGGATGGAAAATAAACATTCCAGTGGTCCCCATGAATTTTTTAATGGTGGGGATTCAATTGCTACTATTTCATGTGGTATGGTCAACCTAAGATTTGGATCTTCCTCATTTTTCGGGTAATGCCCTAAAATGAGCTTTCAAAATGCATGGACGGTGTAGATGTAAGGTACATACATCACAGTGGCCCCACAATTGGGGATCCACCAACCTTAGCGGATCCAGGGATCCACCCAAACCGCGCCTGGATAGAAGGCTTGCGTATTGAGTAAACTCTGTGGGGTCCACACCTTGATTGTGGGGATTATAGTGATGTATGTGTCTTAAATCCACACCATCTAACCATTTTGAAATATCATTTTAGGGTATAATACCAAAAATGAAGCTGAGTCAAATATTAGGTGGACCACACCATAGAAACAGTCGTGATTGAATCTCTACACCTGAAAACTTCATGGATTTCACAGGAACGTTTATTTGCCATTATTTTCCATCTAACCTGTTTGTAAGGTCACAAACACCTAGATGAATAGACCACAAAAATATCATCTTGATCCAAAGCTTTTGTGGCCCCACAGGAAGTCTTTAATGGTCAATCAGCACTGTTTCCTCTACTATGTCCCATCTGAGACTGGGAATTGCTTCATTTTTTGGAACAAGCCCTAAAGTGAACTTTCAATACGGATGTACGACGTGGATGTAGTCACATTCATCACAGTGGCCCCACGGTCAGGGTTCCCACCCACCAGGATCCGGGTTCTTACCTCTTTTTGTACAATGTCCTAAAATTATCTCACAAAGTGGATGGATCGGTTTGGATTTCTTAAAATATTGTTTTTGGTATAATGTCCTAATGTCCTAAAATTATTATTTTTTTAAACAATACAATTTTATTTTTCAAAATTACATTTTTTAATAAACTTGTCAACTTTCAGAATTCAAAATGTCAAATTTTTTTTATCAAACTTCTCAAAAAATTTCAAAATACAAAATCCTATTTTATTTTTAAAAATTGTAATTGTTTTCAATTTTTTTTTTCAAACTTATAAATTTTATTCTATCTTCGCAGTTTTTTTCAAAATCTTAATTTTTTTAAGAATGACAATTTCTTTTTGGTTCTTTTTAAATCCCAAATTTCTTTTCAAAATCTCGTTATTTTAAATCTTAATTTTTCTTAAACATTATTAATTTTATACCAAATTTTTTTTTTCAAACTTCTTAATTTTTTCTTAAAATCGCAATTCAATACATAAACACTTTTTTCAAAGTGTCAATTGTTTTTTCAACATTTCATTTTCTATCAAACTTCTCAATTTTTTTTACAAAATACAAAATCTCAATTTCTTTTTAAAAATCACAATTTCTTTTTTGAAAATCTATTTTTTCAAACCTATAAATTTTATTCAAAATTCCTAATTTATGTCAAAATGCCAACCTTTTTTTTAAATCCTTTCAAATCCTAATTTGTGTCAAAATTCTTTCAGATTTTTTGTTCTTTTTTAATCCTAATTATTTTCAAAATTTTGATTTTTTCTACATTTCAATTTTTCTTAAACATTATTAATTTTATTACATTTTTTTTCAAACTTATAAATTTTATTCAAGATTAACTCAACATTTTTTCAAAATCACAATTTTTTAAACTTTCCGATGTTCGTTATCAAAATGCGAATTTTTTGAAAATCTTTTTTTTTTTTTATCTAAATATGTCAATTTCTTTCAAAATGCAAAACCTCAATCTTTCTGAAAGTCTACATTATTTCAAACTTATACATTTCATTCAAACGTCTCAATTTATTTTAAAATGCCAATTTCTTTCAAAATTCTAGTTCTTTCTTAAATTCAGAATATTATTTTCAAAATCTCGATTTTTTTCAAATCCCATTTTTTCTTAAATATTGTTAATTTTTATTAAACTTCTCTACTTTTTTTTCTAAAAATCCAAATTTTTTTTTAAACTTATTAAAGAAACAAATTTATTTAAAACGAATTGCGACATGTATAATTTTCAATTTACGACGAACTATATTCGTCGTTAAAGCCAAGAAGGTCCGTCGATAAATCCCAAAGTCCCGTCTCCGGACGCAGAATTTTACGACGCAGGAAATCCCCCTTGAATATATTACTTTACGACGGATTATATTCGTCGTTAAGTCACAGTTATCGACGGATTTTGGTCCGTCGTACAATTTTGTCGATCAAACGCCAAGCGGGAGGTGGTAGTAGTTAGTGACGGACTGTTTTCGCCTTAACGAGAGATATAGTTCGTCGTTATATTAACGACGGATGTAGTCCGTCGTTAAACCAAGCCTTTTTTAACGATGGACCGTTAACCCAAGCGTTTTTGTGTCATTTTTCGCTGTTTTGGCATAGTGTGATGGATTTGCATTGTGGGGCTGGTGTGTGTCCTTAGTGACTTCCAAACCACTAGGTGAGGCCAATGTGTGTCCTTAGTGACTTTCGGATCATCAATTGATGGATTTACATTGTGGTGCTGATGTGTGTCCTTAGTGACTTCCAAACCACATTTTCCAGCTTGATGTGCATCCCAAGCTGAGAGACATGTGCATGCATTTAAGAAAGACTGCATCATGGATGTTTTGTATATATATATATATTTATCATTGATTAATGTGTTGGTGTGTAATCTTGAGGGGACCTCACACTGAGCTGATCACTCATGCTGTTATATTTCAACCATACAGTTGGTGCAGGTGATTTGAATAATGTATAGTTTATTGTGGAATGGAGCAGGATGCTCAGGTTATGCTGATGTCATGGATCAAAGAGTTGTGTTTATTGATTGCTATTTTAAATTTTGTAATTGTTGCATTAGTATATTCTAAATTAAATTCAAGATATTCGGTTTGTATAAGCCTTATGGGCACCACTCTGAGATGTTTGTTGTATCTTTCCTATACGCATGGTTATTTTCTTCCGCGGTGAATACCCTTCTTAGAATGATACTTGAAAATGGATTAAAATGTGAGTTTTCTTCATAGGCTAACGCCCGGGTATTCGAAACACGGGTCTAGAACTCGGGTTGCGAAAATCCGGGGCGTTACAACATCCTTTCCTATAATGTGGCCTCATGTGTTTTGAATCTGCCTAATTTTTGGAGTCCCGTTGTGAGGTTGAGAAACTAATGGACAAACGTAGAATGGGTACTGCCCCGCTTGTCCTGTGCTCAGCGTAGGCTGGGGCTCTAAGGGGGCCATTGTAATGTATAGGTTTATCCACACCGTCCATCCATTTTTCATATTATTTTAAAGTGTAAGCTAAACAATGAGGTAGATCCAAAGCTTAAGTGAACCACCTTTGAAAACTTATTGGGAGCTGCAGAAGTTAGGATCATGCCGATATTGTGTTTTCCCTTTATTAAGATCCATGTGACATTATGAACGGGTTGGATGGAAAATAAACATCATGGCGGGCTCGAGAAAGGTTTTAACAATGTTATCACTGCTACTTCCAGTAGTGTAGTCCACTTGAGCTTCGGATCTGCCTCAATTTTTTGCTTGTACACTGAAATGATATTGTAAAATGGATGAACAGTGGGGATAAACCCATACAACATGGTAGCACCCTCAGAGCCCTAGCTTGTGTCAAGCTCAGGCCAAGCCGGGGCAACCAAATTTGTGTCCCAAATGGACAAAATGGATTTCTCATGGGCATCTCTATGGGCCCTACAACTGGAACTTCCTGTGGCAAGGGCACATGGTATGGTCGCAAAAAAGTTCTTGCATTTAAAAGCTAGGTGAGGTCTGCAGTAATGTTTGTGAGAAATCCACCCACCCATTCATTTTTTCGGATCATGTTAGTATATGAACCCAAAAATGAGGCATATCCAAAACTTAAGTGGGCTGCATGACAAGAAACAATGAGAATTAATTGTCCACCGTTCAAACATTGTGAGGCCACAAAAATTTTGGATCAAGCTAATATTTATGTGTTTTCACTCCATGACAATGGGAATAATCTTATGAACAGTATAAATGGCATATAAACATCATGGTGGACCCATGGAAGTTTCAATGGTAGGTGCATTTCTCTACCTACTTTTTCCTGTCGTGTAGCCCACTTGAGTTTTGAATCTACCTCATTTTTTTTTTTATCTCACGTACCTAAGCATGATCTGGAATAATGGATGAACAGGGTGGATTTCGAGCACAGGAACTTCCTGTGACAGGCATTAATCCAAGCCCATCCTTCATGCATAACCACCTGGGATTGGTTGGAGCTTTGCCCTAGTTCATTTTTGCACCTAGTTTTTAGCACAGGAGGTTTACTAATCCCACACGCGTGAAGCATAGTATCATGCAAGTCTCCACATGTTTGAGTCTGAGTCATGAGCCTGGAAAATCTAATTTGTTCATCTAAGTGGGTTGTCATCATGTCCAAGCCTAGGCCTAGGAATACCAGTCCACTTATCAAGTGACCTCTCCCTACTTTGAAAGGATGTGAATGAGTTACATGATTTTGTTTTCCAATCAAATTTGAATTGTAAATCAAGTCGTTGTATTTAGTCGATCAAACAGGCTAAATGAACATTAATGTACATGTGAAAGATATAACATACCTGATCTATTAAAACATGTGGAAGATTTGGCAACCATCTAAGTGAGCCCACTGTGTGGATGCCATGGTGGAGAAGACCAATTCAGTCATCATATAAGGCATAATGTAGCGCTTTTTTTAACCTACACTTCACTTGAACATATCTAATCAAAACAATGCACTTAAAAGGCATGGAGTAGTGCTATCTTCGAGATGGTTTGCACACATTTCTTGTCATGTCAATGCATGGAGTAGGCATTAGCTTTGAAATGATTTGTGCGCACACCTTTGTAGACTGTTTGGTGCACATGTATGCCATGCATTCCTTGAGAGGACTTAAGCTCACTAGTTAATTGTTTATGGCCCATCACGATGCCAAGCCAAGGTTCTACTTTGTGGGTCAGGCTCGAACAAACCTCCTAGCCTTGTCGTAGCCCCACCAATTGACTGAGCTAGGCAAAACCACTTCACAAGTAATCATAGATTCTTATATGTGTTGCTTTGTGGCAAGTATGGGAGCTTAAGACTTGGACTTCTCAAGTGTACATATCGACTTCAACTTAAGTGAGTTGCCACATTGATTTTAGAAAGTCATGTTCTATTAATTCAATTATATTGAGAATATATAAAAGTATAAATAATCATCATTTAAGCCTTATCCCAATTAATTAAGGTCAACTACATGAATCATGTATGACATTCCACTCTACCAAGCATTGTACAAGTTAGACCATAGGTCATCAAGCCTTTTCTTACTACCTCCATCCATGTACTAAGCCTTACCATTGCCCTTCTAGAGCCTTCAACTTGTACCAACTCACTCCTAATCAGTGTGGTTCTTGGCATCCATTGCACATGACCAAACCATCCAACTCTACTTTTGCTCATCTCATTACTTATTGGTGGTATTCTTAAGTTCCCTTAAATGGATTCATTTCTATTTCTATCCTTCCTTGACATACCACTTATCCATCTCAGCATCCTCATTTTAGTTATACTCATCCTATAAACATGTTATACCTTAACCATCCAACATTCTATACCATAAAAAATGGCTGGTATTATAGTTATCTTACGAAATTTTCCTTTCGATTTAAGTAGTACATGATAATAACATAAAACTTCACAGGCACATCTCCATTCCTTCCACTCACCTTGAATTCTATGGGCAAAATTCTTCTCAATCTTTCTACTGTCATGAAAGTGTTGACCCAAGGTATTGGAAAGTGATCATTTTGGAAAATACTTAGAGCCTGTTTGGTTGCAGAATCTAGATTCTAGAGAAAATCCAAATTCTCGTGGTGGAATCCAAAATTGCAGAAACTGAATTGGAAACCTAAATTTCATCTGTAACCTGGTGTTTAGTTGAAAATTGTGTAATCCAGATTTTGTTTGGTTGAAAATTGTGTAATCCAACTATTGCTTGTGGCATGGCTCAGTTGGGCTTCAGATCCACCTAGGAACTTGAACCCTAGCCTATAGTAGTCCCGTAAGTAGTGGTCTCACAAGACAGATGATCGAGTTAGATGACAAATAAACATTAGAGTGGGGCCTAGGAAGTTTTTAGTGGTGGACGTTCAATCAATATTATTTCCCTATGATATGGTCCACTTGAGATTTAGATCTACCTCATTTTTTGTCTAATGCCCTTAATTGAGCTCTCAAAACGGATGGACCGTGCGGATATAAAATGCATATATCGAGGTGGCACCACCCTATGGGTATTATTGGCAATATTGAATGACGCTCACTTCCACCTTTTTCCCCTTTCATAGAAACGGCTCCCCACACCGTTTCCATTAATCCTGATTCCAGTCAATTTAGGTTTCCAGATGGAATCCTATTTGGCTGAAATTTGCTCCCAAATACACCAGTTAAAATTGGATTTCCTTGGAATCCAGATTTTAAGCTAGAAACAGGTTTCCAGATGCCAACCAAACTGACCCTTAGTCAACAATCTTAATTAATTCCTTGTTTTCACTCCTATTGCTACTAAAATTGCACTCTATATATTTTGTTTTAATCTGACTAATTTTAAATCCTTTAAATTCTAGAGCATCCCTCCATAAATTTAATATTGTGATTGTTGGAGAGAAAAAGCCTTTAGAAGATATATAAAAAAAAACACTTTAGCTAGAGATAGAAGTCTAGCTTCATTCTTGTTTATATCAAGGGGTTGTTTGGATACCACCAAAAAAATAACTTTTCTAACTGATGTAAATTAATAAGTTACTTTTTTTTTTTTGTTAACTTAGTTTGGTAAATGCCATTATAAAAGTAACTCACAATGAAAGTTGCTTGGCTTTATAAGTCTTTTAATTTTTTCTGTTTAACTTATTAATTTTCTACTTCTCTCTCTCATCTTTCCATGGGATAGGTTCTCCATATTAAAGAAGGCCCCCACATGATGGACAGTTCACATCAAAGGTGGGCCCTAGATGATAGATGACACATATTAACATGGGCCTACATAATATAGATGGTCCACAAAAAAGGTCGGCTCCTAATGATAAATGGCTCACATCTAAAAGGGGTACCATATGATGGACAACCCACTTCAAAAGTAGGGTCCACATGATGGACAATCCACATTAAAGGTGGGCTTCACATGTTGGGCAGTGGACATTGAAGAAGGTCCTTAGTGATGGTGAGCCTGCGTGATGGATGAACCACATCAAGGTGGACTCCAATGGAAGCCTTGCATGACGAAAGACCCACATTGAAGGTGGGGCCCACACCATGGGGGATGTATAATGAAGGTGGGCCCCACATGAAGGATGACCCATATCAAGGTGGGGCTCACAAAATGGACGGTCCGCATCCAAGGTGGGTCGTGCATGATGGACAACCCATATCAAAGGTGGCGCCCACACAATAGACTGTGGATATTGAAGGTGGGCCCCACATGATGGATGACAACCCATATCAAGATGGGCCCCACATAATGGATGGTTAACATCATAGGTTGGCCTCTAATGATGAATGACCCACAACAAACATAGGGCCCACACAGTGGATGATGGATATTGAAGGTGGACCCCATATAATGGTTGATCCATATCAACGTGGGCTCCAAATAATGGATGATCCACATCAAAGGTTGGCCCTTAATGATGAATGGCCACAACCAAGGTGGGCTCTATATGTGGACGACCCACATTGAAGGTGGGGCCCACATAATGGACGGTGGATATTGAAGGTGGGCCCCACATGATGGATAATAACATTGATGGTGGGCCCCACATTATGGGTGAGCCACATCAAAGGTGATTCCACATGATAGCGGTGGATATTGAAGGTGTCCCCACACAATGGACAATAACACTGATGGTGGGCCCCACATGATAGATGATCCATATCAAGGTGGGCCTCACATGAGGACAATTCACATCATAGGTCAGCCCTTAATGATGAATGACCCATATCCAAGGTAGGCCTCGCATAATGGATGGCCCACTTCGAAGTTGGGCCTTGCATGATAGATGATCCGCATTAAAGGTGGGCCATGCATGATGGATAACCTATATTGAAGGTGGGCCTCGCAAGGTGGATAGTCCACATTGAAGGTTGGTCCCACACAATGGACGGTTCATGTTCGAGACAGGGCAAACGTGGGCCCAACATAATGAGCAATCCACTCTAAAGCTTGATTTACATGATGGACGATAGATATTAATGGTGTAACAAACAAAATTAAGGGATAAGTACTTCTATGATATTGGAAACCAAACATACATTTTTACTCTTTAGTTGATAAATATGTTATTTACCAAAAATACCTATACGCTGAATAAGTAGAAACTAAGATAAGCTACTTAAGGTAGAAGTAACTTATGTTAAGTAATTTATGATCCAAATGCGCCCTAAGTGATGTCACAAATTTATAATATATCTTTGACTTAAGAAAAAGAGAAAGAACAAAAGAAAATAATAATAAGAGAAATAAGAGGGAACTAAGAGAAGACCCACGATCTAGAGAGAGAAGGCCCATGGTCTAGAGATCACGTTCCAAAATTCGAAACCTGAGTACGGTAACCCTGATCCCGAGTTCAAGGGTGTGGTATAATATTGTGTGTTCAATATTCATCATAGTTTCATTCCATACATTGCATATTCATCCGAAATTCGATTTAAATCCATTTAGCTATACTTAAATTTAAATCTATAATCCACAATTAAGTAAAGTGCTACCAGTAAATTCTTTACTGAATAATTGTTTTAGTAAACGTCTTATTACATCGAATTCATATAATAAAATTTAAAATGAACCTAATTTAGGGATGATGCTTTAGTAGAAATAATTGTCTATATGCTTAGCTTTAGCTGTGTCTTCTTCACCTGTATCCAGATCTCGCACATCACTCACATTATGAACCTTTTATAATTCTTTCATGCTCACTTAACCGGTCTAACATTGCGGAAATCCTAACATGCACACAAATGGACAATCCTGATATGCCTATAGATCAGAGCACTTGGATCTCGCATGACATTGACAATATGAACCTGTCACAATTCTAACATTCTCACCTAACTGGTTCGGTGAAGCGACATTAATCCTGGCATGTACGCAGATGAGCAATTTTGACATGCTCATCGATTCATCACCCAAAAAGAAAAATAAATCCAATTTTAGGTTTTATTATTTATTTTCTGTTATTTCATGATCATGTAATGAATTCATTCCTCAAGCAATCATTCAATAATATGATTTCAAACACACAATGCGTATGATGTATATAATGGTCATGAATAGACAACTTTATCAAGTAAACCTTGGTAAGGCCCAACCTAAGGCGTACATCCTAACATTAATCTAGAATATTATTTAAAACACTGCTTCAAGAAGAACGTTATACGATCTAAGGACCTTCTCAACCCTCGAAGGTTGGTTCTATACAGTTGTAGAAAAGAGTAAAGAAAGGAATAGGGTTTTTCCCATAGAGGGAAAATCATCATGAGATAGAGATTGAGCTCAAGATGCATCAAGTTTTTATGAAATAATTTTTTTTATATGTGTATGATGTGGAGTTCCCTAGCTAGGACTAGGAAGGAAGTAATTTTAAAATAGAAAAAAATAAGGAAAATTATAACAAATTAGAAGAAGTTTCTAATGGATGGAATTGGAACCAACAGGAGTGAATCACTCGCCTTGATTTATCTAAATCCTTGACCCGAACCTGATTTGATTTGAGCTCGACTCGGCTTGACTCAATTGCGACTCAGTTACAACTCTAAGCAACTCGACCTGATCTTCAAACACGTTCCCTTTGTGGAACTCTCGAGTCACCACTAAGGTCTTAGCAGGGCTAGACACAAACTCGACTCGAGTTCATTCGAACTCAACCGAGAACTTAAAAAGTTGACTCAGTGAGTAGACTCAATTCAATTCTTTTCTTTCTTCTTCTCTTTCTCTCTTTTCCCATTTCTATTTTTTTTGTTTCTTTCTTTTCCTCAACTTCATCCAGCCATGGGCACTACTGGACTTGACTGAAGGCTGAACTCAATTCAAACTCGTCGAGTCAGCGCGTTAAACTCAACGCTCGCTTCTCTCTTTCTTTTCTTATGATTTTCTCTCTGTACGTTGTTGATCTGGTTCTCTTAGGATTTAGCATTTATATAGCCTCTCTCAGGCTTCTACTGTTCTAGAAATCAGAATCCAAAGAGGACTCGGTGTCAGGTTATGGCTGCAATGTCTCTGCGTCGGGTTTCTTCCATAACTATTAATTGCACTGAAGTTTTGTCGGTCAAGATCCGATCTTGTTTCAAACACCATGGTTATTATGTTAATCAGATGGGCCACTTGATGAATGGATTGAATCTCGGTGTAAACGGCTACCCAAATAAAACAACTGGGGTGTGCAGATGAGGATGGTGATGGGGCTTTAGTGGCATTTTTCTACCCTGTGGTTATTTCTCTGTTCTAATGCATATGGATGGTCCAGATGCATTATATGAAGCTCAGGGAATCATTTTTTCAAAGTTTCTGGGAGGTTTCACTAATGGGTTTGTTGTTTGCGAATCAATTTTTCAAAGTTTCAGGGAGGTTTCACTAATGGGTTTGTTGTTTGCATGAATCAACTAGCACATGCTTCTATGGCACATGGCTTTCATCTTCCTCAAAGCCTCTTTCACTTCAAATGTCCTAATCCTACAAAAGTACTATGATCTCTAACATCATTTGTGTTGGAAACAGACACCTCAAATCTATGTTTCACAGAGGCCAACGGCCGGTCGGTAGGGGTGTCCGACCGGCCGACCACACAGTGAAGATAGGCAGCAAGGCTATTGGACGAGTTTTAGGCCATCCGACCGATCGGCCGATCGGCCGGTAGGGGTGTCGGATCGTTCGGTAGTATCCTATTGTAACACAGATTTTGCACGGTTTCTTTGCACAAGAGGTTTCTAAATCCGTTTTTTCTTCCTATTTAAGGGGTAAGACGGGATTAGATGTTTCTAAGGTTCGAAAGGGGATTGAGGGAGCTTCTAGGTGAGAGAAAAGCTTGAAGAAGAGGGTTTCTTCTTGGGTAAGCTTGGGATTTCTCTTATGGGCTTGGGTTTTGGGTCTTGGGTTCCATGTCTTGTAACTTCTGTGATTCATAGTGGAATGGTGTCGCTTTGTGCCGTGGTTTTTTACTCGTGGGGGGGTTTTCCACGTAAAAATCCGATTGTCTATGTGTGGGTGATCGCATGCCTTGTGATTGCATTGTGTGGCTTGTTTGATTCAATTTGCTGTTTGTGTTCAGCTTTGCTTCCGCTGTCGGCCCTCCTATCCCAACAACTGGTATTAGAGCAATCGTTGGGGTGTAGCAGAATTTCAAACCTGAGACAAAAGCATGGCATCAGGCATGAGGTTCGACATAGAGAAGTATTCAGGAAAAAATAATTTTGAACTTTGGAAGGTAAAGATGAAAGGCCTTCTAGTTCAGCAAGGATTGCAAGTTGCACTCCTTGGAGAGCGACCAGAAGCTATAAAAGAAGAAGAGTGGAAGAAGATCAATGAAAAGGCCAATGTCTCAATCCAGTTGTGCCTGACAGATGAGGTCCTGTATAATGTCATGAAAGAGAAGACTGGGCTAAAACATGGGTGAAGTTGGAGAATATCTATGCGAAGAAATCTCTTAAAAATCGCATATACTTGAAGCTTCAGTTGTACAATTTAAGGATGACAGAGGGGGCCGATGTTGAGAGCCACATCAGCAATTTCAATAGGCTTATTTGCAAGTTGATGGATGTAGATGAGCCGATGAAGTACGGGGATCAAGCGTTTATCCTGTTGAATTCTCTTCCAGAATCATATGAGTCGCTCAAGGACTCTTTGTGCGCAGGTAGGGCGACTATTGGCGTAGAAACCGTTATCTCAGCCCTTCAGGCGAAGGCGATAAGAAGGAAAAGCAGCGGCGTGGGTCCCTCTACTGATGAGACACTAGTTATGAGGGGGAGGAATTCTGAGTAGGGTGGAGGATCTCCTTCATTAAGATCTAAATCAAAAGGCAAGTGGAGGCACAAGGTGAGATGCTGGAATTATGGGGAAGAAGGTCATGTGAAAAGGGATTGTTCGAATCCCGGGAAAAGGCAGGAGAGATCTGGAGATTCTTTTAGGGAAGGAACCAATAATATAGAGGACGATGGTGACGGTTGTGATGTATTAACTGTATCCGCCATAGAGCCTCTTGGTGGAGAGTGGCTCTTGGATTCAGGGGCATCATGTCATGTATGTCCTGATCGAAGTTCATTCATGTCATATAAAGAATATGATGGTGGATCGGTGTTTATGGGCGATGGCTACGCTCGCAATGTGGTAGGGATTGGTTCGGTGCACATTAGGATGTTCGATGGAGTCGAACGGATCCTTGAAAGTGTGAAGCATGTCCTTGAGATGAAGAGGAATGTGATATCTCTTGGTGCACTCGAGGCGAAAGGGTGCAGGTTCATCGGCTGCGATCGGTATTGTAAAGTGGTAAAGGAAGCACGCGTGATGATCAGGGTACGAAGGTGCGATAATCTTTACAAGGTGATCGGGAGCACTATTCATGGTGGAGCTGTAGGATTGGCAGTGAGATCCACAGTTGCTCAAGTGTGGCAAGAGAAAAAGGGTCACATGGGAAGAGCAACAAGGCGTGTGAAGATGCAAGGATAGAGTCAATGCGGCATGAGAAGCGACGGGACTATAATGATGACAAAGTAGAGGTGGAGATTGTGCGTGGCCAGGAGGTGCATGGTGATTTGAGTCGTGGTGGAGTTTGTTGGAAACGGACGCCTCAAATCTATGTTTCACAGAGGCCACCGGCCGGTCGGTGGGGGTGTCCGACCAGCTGGCCAAACAGTGAAGACAAGCAACAAGGCTGTTGGACGAGTTTTCGGCCATTCGACAGATCGGTTGACCTGCCGGTAGGGGTGTCCGACCAGTCGAACGACTGGTCGGTAGTATCCTATTGTAACATGGATTTTGCGCGGTTTCTTTGAACAAGAGGTTTCTAAATCCGTTTTTTCTTCCTATTTAAGGGATAAGACAGGATTAGATGTTTCTAAGGTTGCAAAGGGGATAAAGGGAGCTTCTAGGTAAGAGAAAAGCTTGAAGAAGAGGGTTTCTTCTTGGGTAAGCTTGGGATTTTTCTTGTGGGCTTGGGTTTTGGGTCTTGGGTTCCATCTCTTGTAACTTCTGTGATTCATAGTGGATTGGTGTCGCTTTGTGCCGTGGTTTTTTACCCGTGAGGGGTTTTTCCATGTAAAAATCCGATTTTCTATGTGTGGGTGATTTCATGCTTTGTGATAGCATTGTGTGGCTTGTTTGATTCAATTTGCTGTTTTTGTTCGGCTTTGCTTCCGCTACCGGCCCATCTAGCCCAACAATTTGGATCTATCCTTCTATTCCTATGCTTATAGAGTGGTTGTCATTTAATAAGTTCTGAAAATTACTTCTCTACCTTACATAGATCTTTTCGCCTTTTACTTGTATCTCTACTTTTCATGGATCCTTTTGTCTTTTACTAGTATCCTCTGGTCATTGCTCTTAACGTATCTAACATGATCCATGTTCATAGCCTTCCTCTCTCCTTTGACATAAATAAAAATAAAAAAAAAAGATACTGAATTACTTATAAAATGAACAATTTATGTTTAGAATTTATATTTGATTGAAGTTTTATAAAACAAAATAAATGAGACGTTTTACCAGCTTAAGCCATAAGGGGTAGAGCATCCAATAAGTGTGAACGACATCCATTTTGCCGTCTCCCTAATCTACACTTGTATGGCATATAAATAGAGTGGACTCATATGAGTCATGGGTTAACTCGTTGAGTTAGCTTAGCTTGCTTTCTAAATGTTGGCAAGTCACTCTTTGAAAAAATAAAACAAAATAAAATAGAACTTTAGAAACTTGAAAAAATACAAACTTCTGATCTATGTGAGCTGCCATCATATCTTGGTTTCTGCATGTGTTTCAGGTTTAAAGGAAAACACGGTTAAAAAAAATCTGGAACAATTGAATTTTCTTACCTTAGAAACTTAGTTACATTGATCAGCTCATAGGATTTGGCCTAATTTACAGGTCTGAAAGGTAAAACCTTAAAAAATCCTAGGGCATGTTTGGGTGCCACTAAAAATGTTTTTAGCGCATTTTTCCCATGACCTGATGAAAGCATACCAACAGTTTGGATACTTGTGGGTGACCCGCCCAAGTATCTAAGTGGCTTGA
This sequence comes from Liriodendron chinense, assembly GCA_003013855.2. Taxonomy (NCBI): domain Eukaryota; kingdom Viridiplantae; phylum Streptophyta; class Magnoliopsida; order Magnoliales; family Magnoliaceae; genus Liriodendron; species Liriodendron chinense. Next base: position 2,558,401 of record ML058481.1, on the reverse strand, counting down.
AATTTCATTGGGATGGTGTTTGTGATGGTGAGTTTGGATTTCAAACGCTAGGCACACATGATGTTGATCTCATTAGATGCATTAAAAGACAAGGGGGCAGCATTCCCCACAAAAGCACATCCACTATAGATTTAATAAAAATATGAAATGAGTGGCATCCAAACACAACCTTGGGTCTAAGTTGTCTGACAATAGTTTCTGTTGTGGCTTGGTCTAACCTTGCATCTGTTGTGATAGATGTCTTGTATTTTGTAGAATGGTGTAGGAACAGTTATAGATATAGTGTGATACCCCATTTGAAGACCTGAGCCGACCAAAATAGGGTATTTTCTTGTATTGGGTATAAATATTATTTATGGAGCCGAATTAGGGTTACGCGAGAAACTCTTTTCTAGTTTTGGGGGCTAGAGTATTATTAGGGCTGTAATCCTTTTGAAAATTAGTATTTTCAATAAGGGTTCATCTGTAGAGTAGGCAAAATGCCGAATCACGTAAATCCTTTATGTTTTTTTTATGTGTTTGGTTCTCTAATTTGTTGAATCATTTCATTTTCTAGCAGCATCTATGCTGACTTATGGCTACTTGAGATTGCTAATTCGATACATATGTAAAGCCTTTGGCCATCCATGCTTAGACAGATATTCCAATATAGAACCCTTGCATAAGATTGAAGCTTTCCATCAGGTGGAGATACTGTCCATTGAACTCTTGTGTATGTCTGGGCATTAATTTCACAAATATTGTGAAACCACATCAAACCACGGCAAGCAAACAGATTAAAAAAAATGTTTTAACTATTAGTCTACTTTGTACATTGTGACATCGCGAGGAGTGAAGTTGCTTGAATTTTAAATGGAATATCTAAGCAGTATTTCAAATCTGGATCCTTTGCTCAAGCTGAACAGAGAACGCCTGCTGCTGCCAAACTGATTGGTCCATGTCAGCCTGATGGTGTCAGCACACAGCATCAGGCTGATGTGGACCAATCAGAGAGGAGCAAAGCAGAGTTTCTCTGCTCAGCTCAAGCATAGGATCTGGATTCTAGTATTTCTGGCCACATGGAAACCTCAGCATTCAAACACATGTTCCATTTTGTCATGTGGTGCTTGGCTATGGACGAGAAGAGCTCCATGTGTGTGGCACTGCCGCTGGGCTTGGGCTACTTTTCAAGCCTGCGGATCCAGCATATCCTTCATTTTTGGGAGAAAAAATAAATGAGCTGGGCTTGGGTTTTATTTGGCCTGGCTCATGAATATCCCAGAGCCTATTTGTATTCTTATTTTCTGCATTACAAGATTAATGCTTTCAAACTCTTAAAATTGCCAAAATTTCTTAGGCCGGGTGTTAGATGAGAAGCTCCATAAAGTGTGGGCACCACCATACATATGGCAAATGTGTGCCTGATGATGATGATGAGGACCATTGCTTTGGTTTACCATAGGCCAAAAATGGTGGTTCTTAAATGATCCTAACATCTACTTAGGGGTGGCAATTGGCCGGGCCGGGCATCCCAATCCAAGAAGCCAGGCCCTATACTTGGTCCAAGAGCTCAGCTCCGGCATGAATTCTAGGCCCGGCGTTTAGGCTGAGCTGGGCCAGTGCTAATGATGAATGGCCCTTTCTAGCTTGGAGTCCAATCCAATAATCAAGTGAGTCACTGTGGTGTAAAAAAGTAGGTAATTTGAAGACACCTATGAGGGTCTCATTCAACTTTTATGTATAGTTCAAAGGTACCTTTTGGTTTTGGGGTCATGTACATTCCTTAAATTAGGACTGTTTCAGACCTTCAATGAGATCACTCTCTTTCATACAAGGCTGACCTTGATCCAACCCAGCCCAATAACCAAGGGCCAGGGGACAGCCCATTTTAATCCTACAAGGGCTAGGGAAAGCACTTAGATTTTAAGGGAAGGGTCAAGGCCAACCTTGGGTGCCTCTAGCCCATGTGCAGCAATTTATCAATTGTGAGTAGATTCTCACATTGAAGCATAGGCTTTTTGTTTTTTACACTTTTTTTGGCTCTACTGTGTTAACCGTCCATTTGTGGCCCACTGATCAAGTAGATACCATACACCAGAAACCTTGGTATTTTTTGAACGTAGTCTACGGCTGGTTTTGGTTACAGAGTAAAGGTTAGGAGAGGGATAGCTGAAAACCCCTAAAAAAGGAGTTGTTTTTTTAAGGAAGTTGTAGCTACACCTACAAACAAAATCTAAGAATAGGGAAACTATACAAATCCGACGCGGATTAGCTACTGGCGGGTTGGGTAGCTATCTCGCTACTGAAGTGACGTCACCAACTTCTATGGGGCCCACCGTGATTTGTGTATTGTATTCACACCGTCCATCCATTTGGAGATAACATTTCAGGGCAATATCTAAAGAATGAAACAGATCCAAATCTCAAGTGGACCCCACAAAAGAAAACAGTGGGGATTGATCTCCTATCATTAAAAACTTCTTGGGGCCACAGAAGTTTTCGATCAAGCTGATATTTGTGTTTTCCCTTCTTCCATGTCTGTGTGAACTTATGAACAGGTTGGATCTCAAATAAACATCATGGTGGGCCTAGGAAGGTTTCAACGGTCGCATCACTGTCCTAACTGTTTTTTTGGTGGGGTCCACTTGAGATTTGGATCTGTCTCATTCTTTACATATTGCCCTAAAATGTTATCTCCAAATGGATTGACGGTGTGGATACAATACATAAATCACAATGGGCCCATAGAAGTTGGTGACGTCACTTCAGTAGCGACATAGCTACTCAACCTGTCAGTAGCTAATCCACGTCCCACTGCAGCTGCACACGTGGCAGGTTAAACAGTAGATCAGGACCGTCCATGTAGTCGACCATGCCGTACGTGGTATGTGGTTCACAAACACACATCAATGGATGATCCTGGCCATCACTTTCGCTCAGTTCGCCCTATCAAATGTCCATATGCTTGAGTACTTTTGGTTTCTAACGTCCATTTAAAGGCCCCCAATCTGACAGCTATTATCATCCATTTTGCGTCAGTTTTTAACCATATGACTCATCAATGGCAGGGAATACTGATTGACGGTTCTCATCTTCCACTGTCAAGTTTACGGTGGTGATGGGGATATATGGACCGTACCTTTTCCCATGTCATGATTGGATGTATGCTATGCATCCCTGACATGGCAAGGAAGGTAAGTGGTTAGAACTTGAAAAACTAAAAGAAGTTTGAGAAGTAGAGGTCAAGATCTTCCACCAACATTCTATAAATATCCAAAACAAATGGCATGCTCTCATAATCTCAAAGCACAGTGTTCTTGGTTCAAGAGATGGATTCAAAATCGAATCTTAAAATAGCTTGTTTGTTGTTCTTGTTCACATGGGTGGTAGAAGCCATTGTTCCTGAGAAAGTTTTCAATGTGAAGGATTTTGGTGCAATCGCTGATGGCAAAACAGATAACAGTAAGGTGAGCAAGTTTATGACTACACAACAAGTGCATTTTTTTTAATAGATCGTAAAAAAAAAAAAAAATAGCAATTGAAGTTATTTATGTATTCATATATTTTATAGGCATTCTTGGATGCATGGAAGGAGGTATGTGCATGGGATGGTATGGGTAGGGTTGTGATTCCGAAAGGGACATTCTTCGTCGGTCCGGTGGTGTTCAAAGGACCATGCAAGGGCCCTGTGGCATTTCAGGTTGCTGGGGTGGTGAAGGCGCCCAGTCTTGAGAGGTTTGAATCAGACGGTTGGGTAGAATTTCAATACATCAATGGTTTGATGATCACAGGTGGTGGAACATTCGATGGGCAAGGAGCTTTAGCTTGGCCACACAATCAATGCCCCAAGATGGCGAAATGCAAGCTTTTACCAACAGTAAGTTTACCTTTGATAGCTCGTTTCCAACAATGCATGCATGAAGATGAATAATGAGAGGAAATGACAAATTGGGTTTTTCTTTGAATTACAGTCCTTAAGTTTCAGCTTTGTTACGGATGCAACCGTCCGTGGCATATCTTCGGTCGATAGCAAGTTCTTCCACATGAATATGTTTGGGTGCAAGAACATCAAGATCCAATCCATTAACATTTCTGCACCAGGGGACAGCCCTAACACGGACGGTATCCACATAGGAGACTCAAGTGGGGTCAAGATCTCTCGTTCTGTGATAGGCACAGGCGATGATTGCATCTCCATTGGGCCCGGCAACTCCAACATCTCCATATCTAATGTCTTGTGTGGACCGGGGCACGGTATCAGCATCGGTAGCCTTGGCAAGTACCCCAACGAAGGTGACGTGGTCGGTGTGAATGTGAGGAATTGCACACTCACAGGCACCACCAATGGCCTAAGGATCAAGACATGGCAAGACTCTTCTGTTTTGTCTGTATCCAATTTAAAATTTAAAGATATAGTCATGAACAATGTCTATAATCCAATCATCATAGATCAAGAATATTGCCCATATACTTCTTGCAGCCAAGAGGTATTTTACTAACTCCTCAAGAGTCATATTACTAATATAGAGTGTTTTAGTATTCTCCAAGGATTTTGAAAAAGAAAAGAAAAACTAACTCATTGCATTGATTTGGTGTTCTCTCTTTTCTTGCTTCCAGTCTCCTTCACGGGTTATGATCAGTGATATTAGCTTCACGAACATCAGGGGTAGTTCAGCATCTCATGTAGCAGTCAATCTCTTATGCAGCAAAGGTGTGCCATGTCAAAAAGTGGAGCTAAATAACATTAACCTGGTGTACAAGGGATTAGGTGGACTTGGTGGACCCGCCACATCCTCATGTTCTAACATCAAAGGAACTTCTTCTGGCCCACAAAGTCCCCCTTCTTGCCTTTAATTCTCTTGATTTCTTCCCATAGATAGTTTCTCAACTCTCAGAAAAAATTAGTATGCATGTAATGTATTTCATTTACATGGAGCAATTACCCTTACCATTACTAAGAGTCTTATTTTTGTGCTCCTATTCGTGGTTTGATGCATGCAAGTGGAAAGGGTACACGTATGCATTGTATTGTCAACGCTCTTAATAAAATTCATTATTGCTTCCATCACTATCTGCTTGCTGATTTTTGTACATGATATTACTAAAAATCTTTGAAATTTTATAATGGCTAATAATATGTACGTCGAAATTGATGGAAATTTCACTCGAAGAAAATTACATAAACTGCAAATCAACTTCCAAAAAGAAATTAAAACAAATATATTGAGAAGTATCTAAGTATAACAATATTGGGATGAACCTAAGATTGTGACCCACCCAAGTAAACTACAACAATTCGAACTTTTTGTGATGAGCGTTGCTCGTCGTCAATTTTGTCCCAAATACAATATCACAAATTATATTTAGCGACGAAAACACCAACTTGTCGCCAATGAGTTAATTATTTGTGACGACCTAATAATTAATAAAAAAATATAGCTAATTAGCAATGAGTTGACACGTCGACATTACATATCATAAAACATTGCTAAAAATGAAACTTATCTCTAATAAAGACGTTTTGCGACGAGTCCACTTGTCACTAAAAACTCCAAACTCATCGCAAAACCCTTTTTGCAACGAATGTTGCTCGTCGCCAATTTTGTCGCAGATATGGCGTCACAAATTATATTTAGCGACTGAAAATACCAATTCATCACCAATGAGTTAATTATTTGTGACGACTTAATAACTTATCGCAAATATATAACTAATTACCTACGAGTTGATATGTCACCATTACAAATTGTAATACGTTGCCAAAGACTTTTTACAACGAGTGTTAGTCATCGCAAATTATATTTATTTATTTATTAGCAACAAGTAAAAGTCGTCGCTAATAGAAATATTTTTAAATTTTTTTTTATTTTTTTATGTTTTTTCTTGTTTGAACCAATTAATCCAACAAAATAACTTATAACAATTAATATTCATCATCATCCATTGAAATATAAAAATAATTTAATTAAATTAAAACCCAATTTATAATTATCCTAAACACATAAAAATATGTACACATATGTCCAAATTGTCCAACAAAAATCAATAAAATAGAAAAAGAAATGCGCATTCTCGATAATGTGGTGGGGCCGAGGAAGATAGCACCAGTATGTAGGAAAATCTGCAAAATAATTGAAGTAAATTATGATTAGTGATTATATATTCTACATTATTTGCGTAATTTAAATATAACATTCAACTGACCACTGAGGATGTGATTGGGGTAGCTGTGACGTGAGGGCATGCACCATCTCCTCCAGATGAGTTCGTCCTGTTTGCGTAACATTTATCGCCCCTTGCATGACTTGCATCTCAGTCCTAAGCTCATCCATCGTTGCCTCTGCCTTCTCAACCCTCCTTATAGCCTCATCCGCATTAGCATGGCTACGATGGGTCAATGCAGGCACTTCCCCATGCCCGAGACCACTGATGTAGCCAGATCTAGAGGCAAGGGCCTTGAAACATACCTTGTCTAATGTACAACAGTGTAGTGTCCTCCGACTCGGATTGAGTATGGAGCTGTAGCATATCGTTCTAAAATATTAGTAAAATATTATTAGTATGAAATGAATAAATAATAAAATAACTTTAAAATAAGGTAAATGATTCTTACATATACCTCCTTGCAACGCGGAGTCACCCAAGTGCCCGTCATCTTCCTCATGTGTGTGTTCTGATAAAAAGTAATGAGATTAGGCTCCTACTAGGTCTTCTGGTCACACTATTCCATTTAAACGAGAAACATCATATTTACAATGTTATGATAAGTAATGCAATTAATAAAATAAATTAATAAATGCAAGACAAATAAAGTAAATTATACCATCTCATTACGAAATCGTACAAGTGGCTTTGAACCGACCATGTGGCTCACCATAAGCTTAGAGTGATTTTCTATGTTTGTCTTGCTCATTGCCAACATGATCTTCTTACCCCTAACATTTACTCATTAGTATTTGGAATGAGCAAGACAAGTATACAAACATAGAGAATCACTTCAAGCTCCTTCTAGAAAAGTATATAGTCATTCTTAGATACATGTATGGACACATATCTGAGTACCAGGTCTCGTAAAATGTTCTTAGCTTTATTATGAGACTTTAGCAATGTCTCCCCTTTGGAAAGTATATCCTTAATGAACTCAAGCATCATGTTGAATGATTTGATGCCCTAGCCATTCATTAACTTCATATGTAGCAACTTTATCAAGCACGACAATTTTGAATACTTTTGGCAACCTGGATATAGTTTACGCTCAGCATCTCTCAATAAGCATGCAAATTTATCTGTTTCCCCTTCCCCTACAGTATGGGTGTATTTTGATTCTCCCTTACAATTATCCATAAATGTTCCCATGTACAAGCCTTCTATGGCATCCTGCATGGCATTAGCATCTATATCATCATCTCTCGCCATACCGTCACTATCATTCTCAATCATTGAGGCTTCATCAGTTTCACCATGATGATATATACCATTGGGTATGCCTCTTATCCATCCCATTATCATACAAATCCACATGCACTTCATTTATATCTTTGTAGTATAAGTTGTTGCACTTGCGACATGGACATTGGGTGCTAAGTCCGCTTGTATGACGTCTTGCCACCTTCACGAACTCCTCAATTCCTTCTATATACTCTTTTGAAGCCCTATTTTTAATTTGTATCCAACTTTTATCCATGTTTGTGTCCCTATCATAAGTTGGATGAACACATTAGTCTTCATTTCATACCCCAAAAATAGATATTGCAGGATTTCCGATGGATTTCAAAATCCACTACAATTGTGGGCCTCACATCATAATTCATGTGTTTTATCCATACCGTTCATCCATTTTTGTGGATCATTTTAGGGCATGAGCCCAAAAATGAAGTAGATCTAAGTCTCATGTGGACCACACGGCATGGATAAAATACATGCATTATAGTGAGCCTACATAGCATTGTCCAGCATGGATAATAAAATCCATGCATTACGAAACCCACTTGGTGGCCCCCCACATATCTTATACGTGGGGTCCGCCACGGAGACCCAAGTTGGTCCTAAACACCAAATTTCAGACTTAATAGTTTTCAGCTAAGAGTTTGTCCCAACTTTGGGCCCACTTCACCAACACATGGGGGCCATTCCTAATGGTTTCTTTTAAATAAATGGGTGAACATGAATCAGAGGTTAGTACCATTCAACAAACCTGATTTTAGTACTATGATTTGAGAAACTATTAAATTAATGCATGCGAATAGAGTTTCAAAGCGTTTGCGCGTATCAAGTCATATAAGAGACAAGAGTAGTGTCGAATAACTCCCTTTAAAATAATTTGTGAAACCCCAACATAAGCAACTGCCAAAAGCCTCACAACCTGACACATGGTCGGGTTAGTAGGACACCTTAAAAGAGCAATTTGTGGTCTAGGCAAGCAGCCTCCATTAGCTCCACTTAGGACGTGTGTTTGGATTGCAATTCTGTAACATATCGTTACAATAATTACAAAAATTCAATACCTCCTTGTAATTACCTAAGAATTTTGACCAATGGAATCCGTGTTTGGATATCATTTATAGGTGGGGAAACTGTATTATGGCGGGAGCTGGAAAAGCTCCATAAGCCTCACCATGGTGTATGTGTTTTATCCACACCGTTCATCTCTTTTGCGAGCCTCATTTTAAGGCATGAGCTCAAAAATGAAGTTAGATGGCCAATAAACATGAGAGTGGACTCTAATGGTAGGCAATTCAGTCACTACTGTTTCCTATGGTGTGGTCCACCTAAGAGTTTGATCTGCCTCTCATTTTATTATCAAGACCGATTGGACGGCTTAGATAAGAGTAATTGCGACCATAGTCAAAATGGGGCTCACTATCTCACCCCCCCTTCCCTTTGATTACTATCATTATTATGTGATGTAGAGCTAGTCGCTGATTATTTTATGGCCCAGATGGACCAAAAGAAGATCGGTCGGGGTCGGAAGTGATCCGAATCATTGAGATCGTAAAACGGTTGTATCTCGCAATCCGAAATGAGTTTATGGACATATAACATATGATTTTGGGGGTAGCTCGAGCTACTTTAGCCACCCAACCCCGGGTTGCCCACGCCAGAATCGCAAGATTCGACCAGATCGATGGTCATTAGCTTAGTTTTATTTCAATTTTAGTATTTATAGTAAGTTTTATTTCAAACATAACTTTTGATCCATAGGGTTTTAGAGTTTGTGCCCAACATGAAAAGGGCTTGGAATAATTAGTAGAACAATGTGGTTGAGCCCGTTTGAAAACTTTCTATTTTTTGCTGAAAACCATGAGTTCTAATAGGATTGAGAGACTTATATAAATAGTAAGTTTACTATTTATAGTAAGTCGGATTTTTTATGAGTTTGAGTTGGAGTCTAATAGTTTATCTAGGGCTTAGTTTGCTATTTATATGAATTATAATTCCATTTTTAGGTATTTAATCAATTATTATACAACTTATTCGGAATTATTTCCTTTTATCTCTTTATTTCTTTACGTGATTCGAGATACAACCGGTGAGGAAGACGGTAATCGACCTCCCAAATCCTCCCTACGTCATTATGAGATTAAGCTTACATCAATAATTATGAGATTAAGAACATAGGGAATCCCTCCCAAACTAAGATATGTACGTTTTTGTTATGTCTGTCTATATTTACGAATAATAAGAGTATTGGATGAGCCGGCGTGTTGTGTGTTTCTCCTTTAAAAAAAGGAAAAAAAGTATCAAACCATACAATTAGTTTAGGCGTTCTGGTGATTTTGGCAATGAAATAAGGTTTGCTAGCTAATTAAGCCATGCACATGCAAGATATCTTAAGGGCTCACTGTGTCCAATAAGGTGGACACTGCTGTCCAGATGAACGGCCCACCTAAAGAATCATGCATGAAGGTGGGTCCTACATCCAAGTGGGCCCACGGCCAAGGAATGGGCAGCGTGGGTCGGTCCACGCACGCCCAAAGGACGGACAGCATGGATGAAACACCTACATCATGGTGGGCCCCACTACTTGTGGGCCACCTGCTGACCACATGGTCATCGTGCACACCTGTATGGCCCCACGGCCAGCGGGCCCCACTCATTACAACAGAGAAAAAAGAAAGAAGGAAAGAAGAAGGAAGAAAAGGGACGGACGGTGTGGACTAATACACGCATCAAGGTGGACCCCACAACTCGTGGGCCACGGGCTGACCACCAAGGTCAGCGTGCCAGGTGCCTTGGGGTCCCACATCAGTGGGCCCACACATTCAAGCAAAAGAAGAAAGAAAAGAAAAGAAATGAATGATGAAAGAAAGGGAAGTGAGTGGCGTGCAATGGGCTGTCCGCCCAAACCATGGGCCCCACACGATCTGTGGTCCACATAAACAGGTTGGATGGCATTCTTGCACCATGGTGGGTCCCCATGATCGGTGGCCCCCACCTCAAAATGATCTTACCAACAGGTTGGAACCAGCAAAGAAGCATTATGGTAGCCGCACATGCAGGCCTACCCGTGCCTTCACAAATACATGCAACAAGGTGGGGTCCGCGGCCTGTGGGCCCATCAAAACTGCCCCACGGGCTGTTGCTCACGTTATGCATGTTGAGAATTTTGATCTCCAAAAGAAAAAATAATATTGAAAAAAACCAAATTTAAAGGACAGGCTGAAGCATGTGAAAAACACGCTGTCCTTAAAGTGTAATTCGCCCTTACTCAAAATACTTTAAGTCTGCTGTCAGGTTGCAGACGGATTTCTTCCAGGATATGATGAGCCTTGTGTGGTTCTGCGTTCAACAAAAATGAAGAGATCACTATTGGAACTCTTTTATATAATCTCTGGCAGAAAAGAAAAAGAAAGAAAGAAAAAGAGTCTGGTGTGCTTAATTTTGCAACGAGTTAGACCATTTCTCTTCTTAGTGGCTAAGTTCATATGAACCGAACTGTGAGGCTAGATAACTTTAGCTAGAGGTACTGGTTCAGTAGATGACTTGGGATGGTTGTGATTGTTATGAAATGAACCAGACCATGTCCAGTTTATATAGGCTAGGGTGGCTGGCAATTTTGGTCCAGAGCCATAATAGCACTAGCCGTTTTCTGGTTGTTGGGAGAAACTAGCCGTTTCCTGACAGATTCTGACTGTTGTGCATGTGGGAGTTACACCTGCATGCTGGCTGTTTAGACTCAGTGGCTAGCCATTTTCTGATTGTTGGGCTAGCTACATGCAACTGTTACTGCATGGTTTGGACTGTTACTGCATGAGCAGTTACATAAGTCCCTCTAAATAGCCCTGCAGTTCTCTATAAAAAGCAGAAATGTCTCTCTATCAGACCTCTTACCCACAACACCTTCTCTGTTTCGAACCCAACCACCTGACCTCTACTTAGCCTCTGTCGCATTGCGACTCGCACCAATCTCGCTTCAGTCCGTGAGGTCAGGACACGATGCGCAATGCGCACGTGTGAAGTGCAAAGTGCTCCAGTAACGCCTCTACAGCCACATCGCCTCATATGCCCACGCCCTCGCATCGAGTCCATGCTCGTGCCCATGACCAAGATCGGGACCGAGCCCGAGCGCGTGCTCCTCTCTCTCATCATAAATAAGTAAAGTGCACAATACCCTACTTATAAAGAAGTAAAAATTCTTTCTCCCATCCAACATGGGACAAAAAACAAAGAACGTTTTTTTTTCTTCTTTTTCAAAAATATTTTAAATAAAAAATATTTCACAAAATATTTTAACAATCCCCCACTTGGTTGAAAATAATTTTTTAAAAAATAAAAAAATGACATCTGTCAAAGTACAAATTGATCATATATGTAAAGAAATATATCTTTCGATTTCAATCCTTCCTTAGTATAAGTACTTCAAAGACCCATTGAAATTACTGGTAGCCGCAACTTTGAAACAGTTATTTTTATATAACTGGACCGAAAATACCACACACATTCTTTTTTAATGTTGTTTGAGTTCCCACAATTCTTACTCAGCACATTTAATGGCCTTATGCTCATCCTGTTTCATGAACGATCTCGAGAAAATTCTCATTCTCATGAGAGACGGCACAATCTCTAAGTTTATATATGTGAAGTCATTCCAGTGTCTCCGTTACTTTCAGACACTTGTCCTTAAGACTAGACTACATTAAGAGTTTTTAAGACTCAACCCTCTATCTGTAACGGCCAACACTTTAATCTTGGATGAGGTATATATATATATATATATATATATATATATATATATATATATATATATATATATATATATATATATATAATTTAGTAATGAAACTTTTCACGATCAGTGACTTGTGTTTTACCCATTGAACTCATATTTAGAGATTTTCTAAGTTTAAATTGGATTTCCAACACTGGTGAAGTCTTTTCAAAAGAGTTGGAACCCCATCCCTCTGGTTGTTGTCCTTACTATCTCTCTCGTTAGAGGTTTAGTAAAAGGATCTGCTAAATTATTACTTGACTTTACATAAGAGATTGCAATGATTCCATCTTGAATCAATTTTCTTACATAGTCATGTCTTAGACTTATATGTTTAGATTTTCCATTATATGTGCCGCTATAAGATCTAGCTAATATGGCTTCACTATCGCAATGTAGCGAAACAGCCGGTATCGATTTTCGCATGGAATAAAATTTCTAAAAGAAGATCCCTAAGCCACTCAACCTCTTTACCTGTTGCAGCAAGGGTTATAAACTCAGACTCCATAGTCGAGTGAGTTATGCAGGTTTGTTTCTTGGATCCCCAAGATATAACTGCACCTGCTAGGGTGAAAACCCATCCAGTACTAGACTTGTTGTCCCCTGCACTTAATATATAGCTTGCATCGGTATATTTTTCCAATATAGCTGAAAATTCTGAGTAGAATAACCTTAAATTCTTGGTTGATTTCAAATAATCAAGTACTCTACCTATTGCCTTCCAGTGTTCCACAGTGAGATTGCTAGTAAACCTACTTAGTTTACACAAATCGTATGCGATGTCTGGTATAGTGCATTGCATTGCATACATTAGACTTCCTATTACACTAGCATAATCTAATTGTGTAACTGTTCTTTAAGTATTTTCATTTAACTTGATACTTAGATCAAATGAGGTTTTCGCTTCCTTAATATTCAAGTGTTTAAACTTGTTTATTATTTTCTCAATATAATGAGATTGACACAGCACATAACCCCCACTATAAGTTTTTACTTTAATACTTAAAATGGTATTAACTTGTCTAAGATCCTTCAATTTAAATACGGAAGACAGAAACTTCTTTGTTTCAGTTACAACTTCCATTTTATTACTTATTATTAACATGTTATCAACATATAAACAAATAACAATGATATAATTACTACTTGTTTTGGAATATATACATTTGTCTGCTACATTATGCATGAAAGCATGAGATAGTATTTTACAATCAAACATCTTATGCCACTGTTTAGGCTGATGTGGACCAATCAGAGAGGTACAAAGCAGAGTTTCTCTGCTCAACTCAAGCAGAGGATCCAGATTCCAGTATTTTTGGCCACATGGAAACCTCAGTATTCAAACACATGTTCCATTTTGTCATGTGGTGCTTGGTTATGGACAAGAAGAGCTCCACATGTGTGTGGAACTACCGCTAGGCTTGGGCTACTTTTCAGGCCTGCGGATCCAGCATATCCTTCATTTTTGGGAGAAAAAATAAATGAGCTGGGCTTGGGTTGTATTTGGCCTAGCTCATGAATATCCCAGAGCCTATTTGTATTCTTATTTTCTACATTACAAGATTAATGCTTTCAACTCTTAAAATTGCCAAAATTTCTTAGGCCGGGTGTTAGATGAGAAGCTCCATAAAGTGTGGGCACCACCATACATATGGCAAATGTGTGCCTGATGATGAGGACCATTGCTTTGGTGTACCATAGGCCTAAAATGGTGGTTCTTAAATGATCCTAACATCTACTTAGGGGTGGCAATTGGCCGGGCCGGGCATCCTGATCCCAGAAGCCAGGCCCTATACTTGGTCCAAGGGCTTGGCTCCAGCATGAAATCTAGGCCCGGTGTTTAGGTTGAGCTTGGCCAGTGCTAATGATGAATGGCCCTATCTAGCATGGAGTCCAATCCAATAATCAAGTGAGTCACTGTTGTGTAAAAAAAGTAGGTAATTTGAAGACACCTATGAGGGTCTCATTCAACTTTTATGTATAGTTCAAAGGTACCTTTTGGTTTTGGGGTCATATAAACTCCTAAAATTAACTGTTTCAGACCTTCAATCATATCACTCTTTTTCATACAAGGCTGACCTTGATCCAACCCATCTCAATAACCAAGGGCCAGGGCCAGCCCATTTTAATCCTACAAGGGCTAGGGAAAGCACTTAAATTTTAAGGGAAGGTTCAGGGCCAAACTAGGGTGACTCTAGCCATGTGCAGCAATTTATCAATTGTGAGTAGATTCTCACATTGAAGCATAGGCTTTTTGTTTTTTCCTCTTTTTTTGGCTCTACTGTGTTAACCGTCCATTTGTGGCCCACTGATCAAGTGGATACCATACTCCAGACACCTTGGTATTTTTGGAATGTAGTCTATGGCTGGTTTTGGTTACAGAGTAAAGGTTAGGAGAGGGATAGCTGGAAACCCCTTAAAAAGGAGTTGTTTTTATGAGGAAGTTGTAGCCACACCGACAAACAAAATCTAAGAATAGGGAAACTATACACTCCCAACATGGATTAGCTACTAACAGGTTGAGTAGCTATCTCGCTAGTGACATCACCAACTTCTATGGGGCCACCGTGATTTATGTATTGTATTCACATCGTCCATCCATTGGAGATAATATTTTAGGGAAATATCTAAATAATGAGACAGATCCAAATCTCAAATGGACCCCACCAAAGAATAAACACCTCCTTTTTCCTTCTACGTTTTTGTTATGTCTGTCTATATTTACGAATAATAAGAGTATTGGATGAGCAATGAATCCACATCAAAGTCTTTCTCCTTAAAATTTAAAAAAAAAAAAAAAAAAAAAAAAAAAAAGAAGAAAAAGTAGCAAACTATACAATTAGTTTAGGCGTTTTTGTGATTTTGGCAATGAAATAAGGTTTGCTAGCTAATTAAGCCATGCACATGCAAGATATCTTAATGGCTCACTGTGTCCAATAAGGTGGACACTGCTATCCAGATGGACGGCCCACCTAAAGAATCATGCATGAAGGTTGGTCCTACTTCCAAGTGGGCCCAAGGCCAAGGAATGGGCAGCGTGGGTCGGTCCACGCACGCCCAAAGGACGGACAGCATGGATGAAACACCTACATCTTGGTGGGCCCCTCTACTTGTGGGCCACCTACTGACCACATGGTCAACGTGCACACGTGTATGGCCCCATGGCCAGCGGGCCCCACTCATTATTCTGAACCCAGCCACCTGACCTCTACTTAGCCTCTATCGCACTGTGACTCGCACCAGTCTTGCTCCGGTCCTTGAGGTCGTAATGCGATGTGCACGTGCAAAGTACAAAGTGCGTCATTAGCGCCTCTACAACCACACTGCCTCACATGCCCATGCCTTCGCACCAAGCCTGTGCCCGTGCCCGTGCCCGTGCCCGTGATTGAGACTGAGCCTGAGCCTGAGCGCATGCGCAGGCCACCGTTCTCCTCTCACTCACCATAAATAAGTAAGGTGCACAACACCCTACTTAGAAAGTAGTAAAAATTCTTTCTCCCATCCAACATGGGACAAAAAATAAAGCATGTTTTTTTCTTATTTTTCAAAAATATTTAACAAAATATTTCAACAATCTCGCACTTGGTTGAAAATAATTTTTTAAAAATAAAAAAATAACATCTGCCAGAGTACAAACTGATCATATGCGTAAAGAAATATATCTTTTAATTTGAATAATTTCTTAGTGTAAATATTTCAAAGACCCATCGAAATTACTGGTAGTTGTAACTTTGAACTAGTTATTTTTAGATAACAGGATCGGAAATGCCACACACATGCTTTCTTAATGTTGGTTGAGTTCCCACAATTCTTGCTTAGCACATTTAATGACCTTGTGCTTATCCTATTTCATGAACGATCCCGAGAAAACTCTCATCCTCATGAGAGGCGGCACTACCTTTACGTTTATATATGTGAAGTTCTTTCAGTGTTTCCGTTACTTTCAGACACTTCTCCTGAAGACTGAACTATATTAAGAGTTTTTAAGACTCAACACTCTATCTGTAATGGCCAACACTTTAATCCTAGATGAGGTATATATATAATTTAGTGATGAAACTTTTCACGATAAGTGACTTGTTATTACCCATTGAACCCATATTTAGAGATTTTTTAACTTTAGGTTGGGTTTCCATCACTGGTGAAATCTTTTGAAAAGAGTTTTAACCCCATCCCTCTGGATGTTGTCCTTATTACTTCTCTCATTAGAGGTTTAGTAAAAGGATCAACGAAGTTATTACTTGACTTTACTTAAGAAATTGCAATGATTCCATCTTGAATCAGTTTTCTTATATAGTCATGTCTCAGATTTATATGTTTGGATTTCCCATTATATGTGCCGCTATCGGCTCTAGCTAACGTGTCTTCATTATCGCAATATAGCGAAACAACCAGTATTGGCTTCGCATGGAATGAAATTTCTAAAAGAAGATCCCTAAGCCACTTAGCCTCTTTATCTGTTGCAGCAAGGGTTATGAACTCAACTTCATAGTCGAGTGAGTTATGTAGGTTTGTTTCTTGGATCCCCAAGATATAGCTACACCTAGGGTGAAAACCCATCTAATATTGGACTTGTTGTCCCCTACACTCAATATCCAGCTTGCATCGGTATATCTTTCCAATACAACTAAAAATTTTGAGTAGAATAACCTTAAGTCCTTCGTTGATTTTAAATAACCAAGTACCTTACCTACCACCTTCCAGTGTTCCACACTAGATTGCATTGCATACATTAGACTTCCTATTACACTAGCATACTTTAATTGTGCAAATGTTCTTCTAGTATTTTCATTTAACTTGATACTTGGATCGAATGTGGTTTTCGCTTCTTTAATATTCAAGTGTTTAAACTTGTTTATTATTTTCTCAATATAATGAGATTGACACATCGCATAACCCCCACTATGAGTTTTTGCTTTAATACTTAAAATGGTATCAACCTTTTCAAGATCCTTCATTTTAAATACGAAAGACAGAAACTTCTTTGTTTCAGTTACACTTTCCATTTTGTTACTTATTATTAACATGTTATCAACATATAAACAGATAACAGTGATATAGTTACTATTTGTTTTGAAATATATACATTTGTCTGCTACATTATGCATGAAATCATGAGATGCTATTTTTGAATCAAACTTCTCATGCCACTGTTTAGGTGCCTGTTTTAATCCATATAATGATTTAATTAGTTTATATACATTTTTTTCATTTTCTAGCAGAATGAACCCTTCAGGTTATTCCATGTATACTTTCTCGTCGAGGTCTCCATTTAGGAAAGCAGTCTTTACATCTATCTAGTGATTATACAGGTGATATATGGATGTTAAAGTAAATAAAATTTTAATATATATTATTCTCGCCACAGGTAAGTATGTGTCAAAATAATGTATTCCTTTTTTGTCTGAATCCTTTAGCTACTAATCTAGCTTTAAAGGTTTGAATAGTTCCATCAGTGTGATATTTCTTTCTAAATACCCACTTACACCCTATGGGTTTAGAAGCTGGAGGTAGATTCACCAGTTCCCAGGTTTGATTTGATAAAATCGAGTCCATCATCATTGATGGCTTCTTTCCAAAAAGTTGAATCTCTAGAAGTTATAGTTTCTTTATAGGTTTTCGGATTATCTTTTATAGTCATAACTATAGGTATCTTTCTAATGACATTCTCTCTATCTCCTTCAAGGAGATGAAAAGAGATATACTGAGAGTCTATCTGTTCAGGATCAAGACTTTTTTTCTACTTTTACCCTTTGACTCCTACGTGGTTCGATTGGAGCTTCAACTTCTTGTTGAGCTTCTACCATAAGTTTGTCCTTTGGAGTTTGGATTTCATTTTTCTTTGACTCAAAGGATAGTGAGTTTTCAAAGAACTCCACATTTCTGAACTCTATGATGGTATTAGACTCTAAGTCTATGAGTCTATATGCTTTGTTATTTTGTGTATACCCTAAAAAGGCGCATTTGATAGCTTGGATCCTAATTTAGTTCTTTTGGGATCAAACTTTCTACAATATGCGAGACACCCTTACACTTTGAGATATTCTAGGTTAGTTTTTCTACCTTTTTATACCTCGTATGGTGAAGTCTTAAACTTCTTAAAATGAACCCTATTTAGGATGTGGCACGCTGCTAGTAGTGCTTCACCTCATAATCCTAATGGCAACTTTGCTTGTATTAGCATTGAGTTGACCATCTCTATTAAGGTTCTATTATTTCGTTTAGCTATACCATTTTGTTGTAGTGTGTATGGTGCAGTGCATTGTTGTATTATCCCATGTTCTTCACAGAAGTTGAAGAACTCTATTTAAAAATACTCTTCTCTTCTATCGCTACGAAGAACTTTTGTTGAACCTCTAATTTATATATTGCATTGCCCATTACATGACATGGTTTGCATGATTTTCATGATTTAGAGGCCCATCTAACACATGTTTTGTGATTATAGGGATGAGAGGGGACTTCATTCAATTAGGGATTAAAAGAAAGCCTTTGGAGCCATTGGATGAAGGATGAGAGAGGACCAAAGAAAGAAGAAAGCAAGGAGAAAAGAAAGAAGGAAAAAAGAGGAGAAAAGAAAGAAAGAAAAGACAAATTGAAGAGGGTCCGACCGGTCTTGACCGGTCGGCCACGCACACTGATCTAACTGAAGACCAGACCGACCGGTCTTGACCGGTCGGCCATGCACACTGGACGTAGTGAAGGGAAACCGACCGGTCTTGACCGATCGGCCATGCACACTGGACTGCTGGGCAGGTCAGTCCGACCGGTCTTGACCGGTCGGCTGTACTCCCTAGACTGTTTAAAAGACCAGTCCGACCGGTCTAGACCGATCAGTTCTGCGTGAATAGAGTTCTTTCTAAATCGGGACTTCGAAAATTGCTGCGCACTGCATAACCTTTCGCAGATTCTGGATGTTTCCGACGCAAGGGAGCTTTCTTACTATAAAAGGACACCTATGGGCTCTTCCTAAATCATCAGAGAAGCTAAGGGACGTGGTTTTGGAGAGAGGAAGCTGTCGTGGAGCGTCTGCAACTCTCCTATTTTCGATTTTTCTAGTTTTATGCTTTTATTAAGAGTTTTTAGTTGTGGCATAATATGCTCGGCTAGAACCTCTCAGCTAAGGCTGAGAGGTGAAGCTTGTAGCTAATTCTATGTTGGATTCAGTTTAATTCAAGTACTTCTTAATTCAAGTTTGGATTTTTCTCATGTTCTACTTTCTTAAAGTGGTAGTTTGAGATGTTTTATAAGAGTTCATGTGCTCCGGACATGAATTCCTTGCAATTCTCTGAGATTATCATATAATGCTTGTTTAGATTTGAATCATAGTAATCCTTGAGCAGGCCATAGTCCATAGGCATGGCTGTTACTCCGAAGGCTATGGTTTTGAATTCTATATTGATTGAATGGACTAGAACTTGGAAGTTCAACTCGATTTGGATTGAATGTGCGTGAATGCTTTATTTTCCAACTAGATGAGAGATAGGACTTCAAATCTAGTTGTGTTCTCTACTTGGATTGATTAAATTGACATGGGATTACTACAAGTGGATCCTTGAATGCCTTAGTACTTTAAATCACTGAATTTCCATTAAGTTACTGTTTTAGTTAATTACCCAATTAAACCTGATTTTCTTCCAAAAACTGAGTTGCTAGAGTAGTTTGGAAGTTGTTTCTAATTCCCTGTGGATCGACCTCGGTCTTACCGAGTTTTATTACTACATCGCAGCCTTACACTTGAGGCGAGCGAACAACTTTTATTTTCTTTTTTAGTTGATTTTCTACTTCTGCTTTATATACCTTGAACATGATGAATGTGTAATCTTTATTCTTTAGAAGGTATACATACATATATATGGAGCAATTATCGATAAATGTTATAAAGTATCTTCTTCATCCACGTATAAGAATGCCATTCAATTCATAGATATCAGTGTGTATTAGGTCCAATATTTGAGATGATCTTTCAACAATAAGAAAATATTTCTTTATTAATTTGGACCGTGTGCATACTTCAAATTTATCATTTTGATTATCTATGTATGAGATCAGGTCATTCTTAAACATGAATTTTAAGGTACTATAACCTATGTGTGCTAATCTACCATGCCACAATGCTACAGATTCAACCATATACGCAGAAGAGATACTTTCATTCAAGGAAAACTAAATCATCCCATTACAAGCATATCCCTTACTAACAAAGTTCTTGTTCTTTGACAGAATCAGTTTTCTTGACTCAAATACTACTCGTATTTCAAATTTTCCAGAAGATCTCTAGAAACTAGGTTTCCTCTCATGTCCAGGATGTGTAGTACATTAGTTATGACCACTTTCTTTCCAGAGGTAAAGACTAGTTCCACGGTTCCTTTACCTACAACCTTTGATCGAATTTCATTACCCATTTGAACCTCTTGACAATTGATCATGTCCTCATAAGTTTTAAAGGCTGACTTGTCATAGCTTACATGGACTGTGACAACTGTATCATACCACCAACTAGGTACTTTGCCTTGGATTATGTTTACCTCAGTGATCATGGCTACTATGACTTCTTCAACTGCACTTACCTTATTCTTTGATTTGTGAAGTCGGCATACTCGAGCGTAATGTCTAGTTTTTCCGCAGACATGGCAAGGGCCCTTGAACTTTCTTCTATGGTTTTTTGAATTTTTCTTTATTGGGTTTCAAGGAATTGTTCTTCTCGGGATTCTTGTTTTAGGTACTTTCTAATGCTTGAACCATGGACGAAGAATTTTTGTTTCCATTTTTCTTTTCATGGTTTCGAGATTCTTTCTCTATTCTGAGATGTTTTTGAATTTGTTCCATATATAGTCCTCAATTTTATGTAATAGTTTCTTCCTGTATTCTGTCCAACTCGGGGGCAATTTTGTGATTATAGCCCCGACTTGGAAAGATTCAGGGATATCAATATTTAGGGTACTGATTTTGCTAACAATTAGTTGTAATTCTCCGATTTAGGCTAACAACGATTTATTATCTACCATGGTGTAGTCGAAATAGTTAGCTATGAAATATTTGTTCGTACCTTCTTCTTTAGCCTTGTATTTGAACTCGAGAGCAGTCTAAATCTTTTTGTTAGATTTGGTTCTTGTGTACAGGTCATACAGACAATTAGATAACGTGTTCAGGGTGTGTCCTCGACACAACAGATTATCTTCTTCTCTTTTGACACGTGCAGCGATCTGCTCAGGTGTGTCTTTATTAGTTGCTGGAGGCAACAGCTTCAAGTTTGGGTCTAAGCTATAGTATATCTTCAATGTCGTAAGCAAGAATTTAATTTTATCCTGTCATCTGGTGAAATTGGTTCCATCGAACCAGTTTAAACAAATCAGATCTCGATTCATCAGTTTGATTAATGATACCCCTTCGGCTTCCATATCAAGTTGCGCTTTAAGATTGTTGAGAATTTTGATCTCCAAAATAAAAAATAATATTAGAAAAAATTGAATTTAAAGGACAGGCTAAAGCACGTGAAAAACATGTTGTCCTTAAAGCGTAATTCGCACCTACTCAAAATACTTTGAGTCTGCTGTCAGGTTGCAGCCGGATTGCTTCCAACATACGACAAGCCTTATATAGTTCTGCATTCAACAAAAACGAAGAGACCAATGTTAGAACTCTTTTACACAATCTCTGGCAAAAAAGAAAAAGAAAGAAAGAAAATGAGTCCGGTGTGCTTCTGCAACGAGTTAGACCACTTCTCTGGTCTCAGTGGCTAGGTTTGTATGAACCGAACCGTGAGGCTAGATAACTTTAGCTGGAGGTATTAGTTCAGTAGAAGACTTGGGATATTTGTGATTGTTGTGAAATGAACCAGACCATGTCCAGTTTATATAGGCTAGGGTGGCTGGTAGTTTTGGTCCAGAGCTATAATAGCACTAGCCGTTTTCTAGCTGTTGGGAGAAACTATCCGTTTTTTAACAGTTTCTGACCGTTGTACATGTGAGAGTTACACCTGCATGCTGGCTGTTTAGACCCAGTGGCTAGACGTTTTCTGACTGTTGGGCTAACCACATGCAGCTGTTACTGCATGAGCAATTACAAAAGTCCCTCTAAATAGCCTTGCAGTTCTCTATAAAAAGCAGAGAGGTCTCTCTGTCAGACCTCTTACCCATAGTACCTCCTCTATTCCGAACCCAGCCACTTGACCTCTACTAAACCTTTTTGCACTATGACGCGCACCAGTCTCGCTTCGGTCTGCGAGGTCGCGACCCACCTGTGACACGATGCGCACGCGCGAAGTGTAAAGTGCGCCACTAGCGCCTCTACAGCCACACTGCCTCACATGCCCATGCCCTCGCACCAAGCCCATGCCCGTGACTAAGACCGAGACCAAGACTGAGCCCGAGAGCGTGCTTGGTTTGCACTAGAGCACGCAAGCCACCATACTCCTCTCTCTCACCATAAATAAGTAAGGTGCACAATACCCTACTTATAAAGAAGTAAAAATTCTTTCTCCCATCCGATATGGACAAAAAACAAAGCATGTTTTTCTTCTTCTTTTTCAAAATATTTAACAAAATATTTCAACAACGCAAGTAGAGCCTTAAGGTATAGGGCTGTAGAGCCTTAGTTGGACTTACTGAGCTTAAAAGACCTAAGATAGGCTTGAAATCTCTTGAGTGCATTTTCATAGAATATGCACAAAATAGTAAGGCTTATGGGTTTCTAATTGTATAACTTAATGATACAATCTCGATAAACACAATAATAGAATTTAGAGATGCCGAGTTTTATGAAAACTCATTCTCTTCTATAACTAGAAAAGTGTCAAGATCTCAAGATCCTAGTACAAGTAATATTCCTCAGATACCTTAAGACATTACTAGTCCCAATAAAGAGGACATAAAACCTAGAAGGACCAAGGGGATTAGGACATGTACATCTTTTAAACCTGACTTCTACCTTCTACTAATAAAAGGATATAGAGAAAATATAACAGGGGAAATCATGTTGGTATATAACATTGAAAATGACCCCGTGACTCTAGATGATGCCCTTAGATTCAAGATGCTTCTTTTTAGAAGGAAGCTATAAATGATCAAATGAATTCTATATTGTAAAATTGGACATGAAAATTAGTGGATCTGCCCTAGGATAAAAATCAATAAGCTGCAAATAAATATTTAAAAGAAAAATAAGACCAGATGGGATAATAGAAAGGTTTAAGGCCAAAGTAGTGGCTATGTGATATACACAAAAAGAAGGTATCGATTTTTTCAATACCTATGCTCCAATAACAAGGATATCAACTATTAGAGTTTTAATTGCTCTGACATCCATTTATAAGTTAGAAATCTATTAGATGGATGTAAAGACAGTTTTTCTAAATGGTGACCTCGATGAAGATGTATATATGCAGCAACTGGAAGGTTTCATAATTTCAACACAAGAAAATAAAGTGTGTAAATTGATTAAGTCACTATATGGACTTAAACAGACACCTAAACAATGACATGAAAAATTCAATCAAGTGGTCCCCTCATATGGCTTTAAGATTAATGAATCTGATAAATGTGTGTATTCAAAATTCTCTAGTAATAAATAAGTAATTATATGTCTATACGTAGATGATATATTAATCTTTGGTACGTGTTTAGAAGTTATAAATGGCACTAAAATATTCATTTCATCTAGTTTTGATATAAAAGATATGAGTAAAGCTAATGTGATTCTAGTTGTCAAACTAATAAGAAATAAGTATGATATAATTCTATCTCAATCACATTATATTGAAAAAATACTTAGAAAAGTTAATTAAGAATAAAGATCGTAGTATATCTCAGTTAAAGTATTCCAGAGTGATTGATAGTCTTATGTATGCTATGATTTTTACTTAACTTGATATTGCTTTTGTAGTAAGTAAATTGAGTAGGTTTACAAGTAATTCAAGTTCAGATAACTGGAATGCTGTTTCTAGAGTACTCAGATACTTGAAGAAAACAATTAACTATGGTTTGTATTTTTCTAGTTACCCTAATGTGCTTGAAGGGTATAGTGATGCAAGTTGGGTCATTAATTCTGATGAATTTTCACACTTGGAGGAGCCGCCATTTCTTGGAGATCCAATAAGCAAACTTACATATCTCATTCTACTATGGAATCTGAATTCATAGTTTTGATGACTAGTATTAAAGTGGCAGAGTGGCTGCGGAATCTCTTGTTAGAGATATCATTATCTCTAACAAGTGAAGCGACACTATCGAAGGCATATAACAAGACTTATAATGAAAAATCTAGACATATCAATCTAAGGCACGATTTTGTGCGGCAATTACTTGGTGATGGTGTTATAACAATATAATGACTAGAATTTTTGGGTTACATGTGAACAATCAAGCTAGACATTACATGATTGACTGTCCACCATTAAAAAAATTCTTAGGGCTCACTGTAATGCTTATTTGACATTCAACCTCTTGATCATAGATGTAGGGAAAAAACAAATATTAACTTCTTCCAAAACTTCCTTGGCCGTCATGAAATGTTTAAGGGTGGGCATTCAATTAACACTGTTTCCTGTGATATGGTCCACTTGAGATTTGGATCAACCTCAATTTTGGGCTCATACCATAAAATCATCTAGAAAAATGTATGAACGACGTGGATGAAACACATACATTATGGTGGGGCCGACAGAGCATTGATTACTAGCAATGTCACTAGTAGTGCTGTACACTGAACTGAGTCAAATTGAGCTGGGTCTAGCTCGGCTCGGCTCGACCACCAGGAAACCCTGGCTCGAGCTTGGCTCAGCCTTCAAGCTAGCATAACAGGCTCGACTTGGTTTAGTCGAGCTTTTGAGCTAAGTTCGAGCTCGTGTTTTTTTAGCTGAATTCAAGCTTTTTGAGCATTTTGAGGGTGGGCAGCTTGGGTGATGACCGACCGAACGGGACAGACAGGAGAGAGGAAGAGAGAGAGAGAGAGAGAGAGAGAGAGAGAGAGAGAGAGAGAGGGGGTCTGGTCAGCTCACTCAACTCGCTACCTGGGACGGACAATTGGCCGGTCGGACGGGGGTAGGGGGCACTCTGACATGGTTAGGGGGTTGAGGGCAGGGGGCGCTTGGGCAGAATGAGGCTTAGGGTTTTCTATTAGGTTTTATTTTTAAAGTTATAACTTATCTATATAAATTAAATATATAAAACCAATCGAGCCAAGACGAGCAAGACGAATCGAGCTGCGAATGAGCCGAATCAAGCTAGGCCTAGCTTGAGCTCGGCTCTAAACTCCAAACGAGCTTGGAAAAACGGCTCGACTCAGTTTGGACCCATAACTTGAATCGAACTGAATCGAGTTGTTTCGAGCCGAGTCGAGCGAGCTAACTGAGCCAGCTCGACTTGCATACAACTCTAGTCTCTAGCCAATCCGTGTCTGTTACCGTAACCATGTCAGCCTAAGTTGATGTATTTTATGTATATCTACCCCGTCCATATGTTCATTAATATCATTTTATGACGCAATACCAAACCTTAAGAAGATCCAAATCTCAACAGCTAAATTAGAGTATGGGGTCCAATGACAGCACATTTCTTGGATTTCATGAGGTTACAAGCTTTGTGCGTCGAAAGAGAGTTTTTTTTTTTTTTTTTTTTTTTAAAGGGTAAAAATATCTTTAAAAAAATATAGTATGGCATACATAACAGTCTAAGATGGTAGGCATTTTTTGGGCTAATGGTAGAATCCTTAGGCTGGTTTTAGGAAAGAATTTAAACATAAGCTTTTTTTTTTTTTTGTGGAATTCAACCAAAACATAGGCCTTGATACGGCAGTCTCAAAATGTTTTAACCATCAGTTTAGTTCAAGGAGTGAAATTGCTCGACTTTTAAAACAGAAGATCTAGGCATTATTTCTGACCACATAGAAACCTCAGCATTTACGCATGTTCCAAGTTGCCATGTGTGCTTGCCTGTGTGAGTGTAGGGTCGTGTCCTTCAATTTTGGGCCCAAAAAATAAACAGGCTGGGCTTAGGCTGACTTTGGTCTGGCTCATGAATATCTGAGGGCTTGAGCCCCTAAACTTGGCATAAGGGCTTGGTTTGAATCTAGGCTCGGTGTTTGGACCAGGCTAGACCAAGACCAATGATTAATAGCCTGGCCCAGCTTGGGCCCAATCTAATAATCAAGTGAGTCACCATTATACAAGAAAGTTTACAATTGAAGACATTTATAAGGGCCGCATTTAATTTTCATGTATAACTAATTATAGGCAATTTTTGGATTTGGGTCATGTTTCTATCGTCGTAGCCATTTATATTATGAGAATGTTTGCAGATAGAGGGATACGGCAAAATAAATAAATAAATAAACACTTAGATTAAGACTATTTTAAACTTCCATAATAACACTTTTTCTCCATACAAGGTTGGCCTTGGCCTAACTCGGTCCAATAGGGCTAGGCCAGGATGAGGCGTTTTTAGCCTGACTAGGGCTAGGCCCAGACCTTAGAGTTTCAGGGATGGGTAAAGGGCCAACCTTTGGCAGCCCTAGCAAACGGGTAGGCATTTATGAATTGCTAGACTCTCAAACTTTGAACATAATTCTTTTATTTTTATTTTTATTTTTTGGTTTTTGTAAAAATAAGTCGAGGTTGAACTTTTAGGAAGAAATTAAACCAAATAGATCGTGAAATAAATTTAAGGCCAAAATAGTTTTCAAATGTTTTTTAAAAAAATATTTAAATGTGAACCGTTGATAATTGTATGATGTAATTTTCCAGGTTGGTCTGAAATATGCAGTTGAAAGCCCACAAGAAGAATTAAAGAATCTAAGACAATGGTCCCACTAATGGATGCAAGAATATTTGTGAGATGTCACTGGTACAACCTGTTAAGATATGGATCCAATCACATCTGTATATGGTTGGGCGCCCGATATTCATGTGGTTTGAGACATAAGTCTCTGAACCGTTCTATGAACAGTCGGGCGCCCAATGGTCAAAGTGACCAGGCGCCCGATAATGGTCTGTTTTGGCCTGTAGCTCGCTGGACATATTTTGTAATAGGCGGGCGCCCGACCTAGTCTGACCGGGCGCTCGACTGGCCGCGAACCAAAGTGCGGGGTTTTCTATTTTGAGTTGTAATTTCTGGTTTTACTATATAAAGGGGTGGAATCCGGGATTAGGCTATGGGATTAGGGTTTCTATACGTCCAAGGTGAGAGAGAGACAAGAGGATTAGTAAAAGGGCCATCTCTGTGCATGGGAGCATAGGAAAAGGTAAGTGTATTGCTTGTAACTTCGTTTTCTTCATAGTGAAAGTTTGCACCCATGGTTTTTTACCCTTGTTGGGGTTTTTCCACGTAATTCTGTCTGTGGATTGTTGGTTTGTGTGAATTTTACTTCTAGTTATTATATCTTTCTGTTTATCGTTTGTAGGTGAGACCGGAGATTGGATCTAGGTTTACCGGCGTTGTTGGCGTGCTGCGCAACAACTGGTATCAGAGTTATTGGTTCAATTCAAGTGGGAGCGATGACGAAAGAAGGAAAAACTAGAATTGAGAAGTTTGATGGTTCAAACTTTGCCTTCTGGAAGATGCAAATGGAGGATTATCTGTATCAGAAGGACCTCTACATTCCTCTAGGAGGAAAAGAGAAGAAACCACAGAAGATGACAGATGGTGAATGGGCTTTAGTAGACCGGAAGGCTTTAGGAACGATTCGACTCTCTTTGTTTAAGAGCGTTGCCTTCAATATATCCAAAGTAAAGACCACAAAAGAATTAATGCAGGCTTTGGTTACGATGTATGAGAAACCCTCGGCATCCAATAAGGTTCATCTTATGAAACGACTATTCAACATGAAGATGTCAGATGGTGGGGGCGTGGCTGAACATCTAAACGAGTTCAATACAGTCACGAGCCAATTAGAATCCGTTGGTATCACTTTTGATGATGAGGTCAAGGCACTATTGATCTTGTCTAGTTTTTCAGACAGTTGGGATGGTTTGGTGATTGCCGTGAGCAAGTCCTCAGGGTCTACGAAGTTGAAATTTGATGATGTGGCCGGTCTAATTCTAAGCGAAGAATTTAGAAGGAAGGCATCGGGAGCTTTAGGGGATTCAGAGAATGCTCTAAACATTAAATGAAGAGGAAGATCTTCAAACAAAGGTAGCAATAAACATGGGCATTCTAAGTCGAGGAATAAGTCCAAGGGACCGAAAGACAAGGACGGGTGTTGGCATTGCGGGAAGAAGGGGCACATGAAGCGTAATTGTAGGGCGTTTAAGAAACAAGAAGGAAGCTCTCAAGGTGGGAAGGATTTAGTGAATCTATTTGAGGAGAGTGACACAGAGGCGTTGATCTTGTCTCTTGATGCGCAGAATGAGTCTTGGGTTATAGACTCGGGTGCTTCGTTTCATGCCACTTCGTCAAAAGAAGTTCTTCGTGATTATGTGACAGGTGACTTCAGAAGAGTCTACCTGGTTGATGATAAGCCATGCAGTATTGTTGGCAAGGGAGACGTTTACTTAAGTTAGAAAGATGGAACAATCTTGAACTTGAAGGATGTCAGACATGTACTGAGTTTGAGACGAAATTTGATCTCAGTGGGGTAGTTGGCCGATACCGGATATGTGACGACATTCATGAGCGATGCATGGAAAGTCACAAAAGGTGCCTTGGTAATATCTCGAGGCAAGAAGGAAGGTACCTTGTACATGACTTCCGGATCATATAGTTCACTCGCAATCGCATCAACTAGACTGAATGGGCAGTTATGACATCAGAGGTTAAGACATATGAGTGGGAAAGGGATGAAAGTGCTATTGTCAAAGGGAAAGCTACCAGGGTTGAAAGCAATCGATCTGGAATTCTGCGAGGATTGCGTGTATGGCAAGCAGAAGAGAGTGAGCTTCAAGAAGACAGGACATGTTCCAAAGACACATCTGTTGGAGCTTGTACACACTGATGTGTGGGGACCAACACATGTATCATCTCTTGGTGGTTCACGTTATTTTGTTTCTTTCATTGATGATGCTAGTAGAAAACTGTGGATTTATTTTTAAAGCGCAAATCGGATGTGTTTGATGTATTTAAGAAGTGAAAGATTATGCTAGAAAATGAGACAGGTAAAACTGTGAAGTGTCTCAGATCGGATAATGGGGGAGAGTATTGTGATAAGAGGTTTGAGGAGTATTGTGCAGTAAATGGGATCAAACATCAGAAAACGATTCCAAGGACACCGAGTAGAACGGTGTGGCTGAGCGCATTAACAGGACCATCCTTGAGTGCGCTACGAGCATGAGGCTACATGCAGGGTTGCCCAAAACCTTTTGGACAGATGCTATGAATACTTCCGTATATATTATAAATAGAAGTCCCTCAGCACCAATGGATGGTGGGCTACTAGAAGAAATGTGGACTAGAAAAGAGGTGAACCTTTCACATCTCAGAGTGTTTGGTTGCACTTCTTATGTTCATATTGATGCAGAGCACAGAAACAAGCTAGATGCGAAGTCCAGAAGGTGCACGATTATAGGCTACAGGCAGAATAATTTTGGCTACCAATTTTTGGACACAGAGAACCGAAAAATTATCAGAAGCAAAGACGTACTCTTCAATGAAAAAGTGATGCATAAAGACAGCTTGCAGCAAAAGCAGAATAAGGCCAATGAAAAAGAATTCGTAGAGTTGGAAGAGTTACAGGATGCAGGTGTTACAGTGCCACAGGATGAGCATGCACATGAGCATGATGATGCAGAGCCGCAGACACCGATTGTGAGGAGGTCTACTCAGGAGAGGAGACCCAAGGTCCGATACTCACCCTCCTTACATTATCTACTGCTAACAGATAATGGTGAGCCAGAGTGTTTTGAAGAGGCGTTACGGTCAAATATGCGGGTTAAGTGGGAGCAAGCCATGGATGATGAGATGGACTCTCTTGAGTCTAATCGTACATCGGAGCTAGTCACTCACTCTACCTAAGGGTAAGAAAGCTCTTCATAACAATTGAGTTTACAGATTGAAGGAGGAACAGGATGGTTCAAAGCAGGTACAAGGCTAAATTGGTTGTGAAAGGGTTCCAACAAAAGGCAGGTATCGACTTCACTGAAATATCTTCACCAGTGGTGAAGATGTCTACGATTCGCATGGTCTTGAGTATAATGGCTACAGAGACTTACATCTAGAGCAGCTAGATGTTAAGACAGTCTTTCTTCATGGAGACCTTGAAAAAGAGATATATATACATCAGTCGATAGGATACATGGCACCAGGAAATGAGAACAAAGTGTGTAGACTGAAGAAGAGGCTATATGGCCTAAAGCAGGCCCCAAGGCAGTGGTACAAGAAGTTTGACAGTTTCATGTCGGGAAACGGGTACAGGAGATGTCATGCAGACCACTATTGCTACTTGAAGAAGTTTGATACGTCATACATTATCCTTCTTCTGTATGTTGATGATATGCTTGTGGCTGGATCAAGCATAAAGGACATCTCAGATCTCAAAAGACAACTGTCTAGAGAGTTTGCCATAAAGGATTTAGGAGCTGCAAAATAAATCCTAGGCTTGAGGAAAAAGCGTGACAGGGAAAACAAGAAGCTAGTTTTGTCACAACCAGAGTATATAGCTAAGGTACTTGATCGATTCAGCATGAGAGGTTCTAAGCCGGTTAACACTCCATTAGCCAACTACATCAAGCTTTCTAAGGAGTAAGGAGTTAAGACGCAAAAGGAACGTGACTACATGGCTAAAGTCCTTTATGTGTCAGCTATAGGGAGCCTCATGTATGCTATGGTTAGCACGAGGCCAGATATTGCTCAAGTAGTGGGAGTTGTTAGCAGGTTCATGAACAACCCCGGGAAGGAACATTGGGAAGCTGTGAAGTGGATCCTCAGATACCAGGTAGGTACTGTGGATGTAGGGCTGTGTTATGGAGGATTGAGAATCAAGCTACAAGGCTACGTCGACTCAGATTTGGCAGGGGATATCGACAGCAAAAGAAGCACTACAGGGTATGTCTTTACCCTGGGTAGTGCTGTAGTCAGTTGGGTCTCTCAGTTACAGAAGATAGTATCCATCAGTACAACGGAAGCAGAATATGTTGCAGCTACAGAAGTGTGTAAGGAAATGGTATGGATGCAAGGTTTCATGGAAGAGTTGGGGAAGAAGCAAGCAGATTGCAAGCTGTACAATGACAGTCAGAGTGCAATACACTTGGCTAAGAATTCAGCCTTTCATTCGAGGACCAAGCATATTGACATCAGATATCACTTCATGCGTTCGTTACTGGAAGATGGATCGATTGCTTTGGAGAATATCCATATGAGTGAGAATCCTGCAGATATGTTGACCAAAGCGGTCACCCGGGAGAAGCTGAAGCTCTGTTCAGCTTTGATTGGTCTTCAGGCTTGAAGATTGGGAGGTAGTGCACTCCGGATGTAGAAGACGAATGATCATGTGGTGATGTGTCTCCAAGTGGGAAATTGTTGAGATATGGATCCAATCACATCTGTATATGGTCGGGTGCCCGGACGGTCTGTGGACCGAGCGCCCTGATATTTATGTGGTTTGAGACATAAATCTTTGGACAGTTCTGTGAACAGTTGGGAGCCCAACGGTCAAAGTGATCGGGCACCCGATAATGGTCTTTCTGGCCTGTAGCTCGCTGGACATATTTTGTAATGGGCAGGCGCCCGACCCAGTTTGACCGGGCGCCTGACTGGCTGTGAACCAAAGTGTGGGGTTTCCTATTTTGAGTTATAATTTTCAGTTTTACTATATAAAGGGGTGTAATCCGGGATTAGGCTATGGGATTAGCAAAAGGGTCATCTCTGTACATGAGAGCATAGGAGAAGGTAAGAGTATTGCTTGTAACTTCATTTTCTTCATAGTGAAAGTTTGCACCCATGGTTTTTTACCCTTGTTGGGATTTTTCGACGTAAATTCTGTCTTGTTGATTGTTGGTTTGTGTGAATTTTATTTCTAATTATTATATCTTCCTGTTCGTTTGTGGGTGAGACCGAAGATTGGATCTAGGTTCACCGGCGTTGTTGGCGTACTGCGCAACACAACCTTGCAAGCTATGTATAGCTGCATGTCTCAAGGAAGGAGGGGTCATATTGATTGATATATAATAAAACAAGGGTGGAAAGGTTAATGAATTATTTGATTCCGCATCATTGAACACCCCTATAAGTTCCCTTAATCTAAAATGGGATATGACTATAGAGGCCGGATCCAATGCTCAGCATTACAACAATGTCGATTTCATCTTTTCACAATAAAAGACGGGGTTCTCAATACATACTTGCAATCATTCTCCTTATTACAGTTCTGCCACTAGATTTTGGTGGGCACTTTAATTTAATTGTGTAATGGGGTCACCTTAATTAAATACAGTTATCAACACCGTTAATACCCTTGCTCAGGTCCTTCTTCGTTATGGGTAGAAAAATCAAGCTGATCTGAGTAGTAGGAGGTCCATACAAAGTGTCAAAAGTTAATTTTTTTTTTTTTTTTTTTTTTTTGCGGTTACAATATAAATCTATCCGGTGTGGTCTAGGTGATCATTATACCAGGTTAATTTTTATAGGATTATCACATCACATTATAACCCGTACATTGAAATGGACCACACGAATTAGGCAGATTACAGTGGTGGGCTAAACTTATGTTTTTTAACATGGCTTTACGGGTTTATGATAAGGAGGAGATAACGTGTTACCCGTGTAACACAATTGTTGGTGTGTCACTCATCGCTTATGGCCCATATTAATTATTTTGTATTACATCCATGCCATCCCATCCATTTTCCCTACTATTTTAGTTATTGATCCCAACAACTTTATCATATCCAAATTTCAGGTGGACCACACGTTTGGAATCTGTGGAAAATGACCTTTAAAATATTTTTTATAGGGAAAAAAGAAAATTTGGATCAAGCCAATACCCGTGTGGTCTCTTAAACCAGGTTTTTGTGACTTTATAATAAATGATTAACGTTGTGGATATCCGTCACATCAATTCCAGTGGGCCTCACAACCATGGTTGAACTTGGTGTTGGTTTGGATCCTTAGGAACCAACACAGTGAAGCTTATTATATTTTTAGTAGTGTTTTCTGATCTTTGTGTCCCACTATGATCTATGTGATCCACGCCGTCCATCCAGTTTTCCAGATCATTTAAGCTCATTATATAAAACATGAGTTAGATTTAAATCTCAGGTGGACCACGCTATGTGGAAAAACAATGATTGAATTACCAAAAATCTTCCTTAGGCCCACAGTAGTGCCTACGTAATGTTTTATATAGATCAGACCCATTGACAGGCTGAAGCAGACCTGGATGAAGGGAGAATATAAAGACGAAGCTAGATGGGGCTCGTTTGAGTTGATGAAACTTAGTTCACAGTAATCCAGATGAGAATAGCTGAAGTGCGGTCAATGAATCTTATGTGAGATCAACTTGTTTTGATTGGGCTTAAAATTTTGAGGAGGTTCCTTGGAACATGGCAGGCTTGCCGGAGAAATTTTGTCCTAGATGGGTCCCGCATGAAGCGGTAGATGGAGCTCATTTTAATCAAGCTTGGGAGGAGTGAAGTGTGGTGACGTTATCTAATGTGCCCTTGGCTTTGTCCGATCTGGCTCGAGAGTATTGTGTAACCTACTTGGACCATTTTAGGCATTCCGGTAAAATTTTGGCCTAGATGGGGTCCATATGTGTCACTTAAAATGAGTTCATAGTACTTTCTCTTTAGACCGATGCAATGTAGTGAAGGGAGTTTGATGTCTACGTAACTTGTTTTGATTCCATTCAAAATTGGTGGGGAGCTTAATCAGAACATGGTAGGCTTGTAGGAGAATTATTTTTTTTTCATATGGGTTCTGTATAAGGTGGTAGTCGGAGCACACTCTAATGGGGCTTGGGAGGAGTGAAGTGTGATCACTTTATATGATATAAAGTGTGACATTTTATTTATTCGATTTGACTCGGATACTAATGTGGAACTTACTCGGACCTTCTTAGGAGTGCCCGTAAAATTTCAGCCTGGATGGGGTCCATTTGTAGTGCTTAAATCAAGTTCACACAACTTTTACTTCAAGACGAGTATAAGGTGTTGACGTGGTCTGATGTGAGCCTAAGTTGTTCAGATTGGGCTACAAATGGTCGCTTAATCAGAAGAGGACAGGCTTGCTAGATAGATTTGGTAAGGGAGTCGAGGCAGTTTTCAGCGTTAGGCATTTGTTTTCTTAATTTTCCTTCTCATGTGACCTAATTGATTGTTAGATCTAAAAAGAGCTCACAAATCGGATGGAAGGATTGGATTTGTGAAAAAAAAAAAAACAACATGAACTGACACTTGTACCATTGCAAGTGGTCCGCACGGGGCGCGGATTTCCTGCGAAAGCCTTGCGCAGGAAGTTCCTGCGCTGGGAACCAAGGTGGGGCCACAGTGATTTTTTTGATGAATCCACCCTGTCCGTCCGTTTTGGGAGCTCATTTTAGGACTTAATAACAAAAATGAACCGGATCCAAGACTCAAGTGAGCCTAAAACGTGAGGATTAAACGTCCACAGTTGAAATATTTGTGGAGCCACAGGAGTTTCGTATCAGGATAATATTTGTGTTTCCAGTTCATCCCAGTAGTAGTGACGTTATGAACGGTATGGATGTCATATAAACATCACTGTGGACCCTAGGAGGTTTCAACGTTAGTAATTTACCTACCACCTTTTCCTTTACTGAGGCCCACTTGAGTCTTGGATGCGGTTCATTTTTGTTCTCACGTACCTAAAATGAGCTCCCAAAACGGATGAACGGGGTGGATTTATAAAAAAAAAATCACTGTGGGCCCCACCTTGGTTCCCAGCGCAGGAACTTCCTGCGCAAGGCTTTCTCAGGAAATCCGCGCCCGTCAGCACGTAAGCAAGGTATTAGCTGTTACTCGAGTAAACCTTAGTGGGTGTTACACTTAATGTATATTGGGCCCACCTTGATATTTTTGAGAAATCTACCCCGTCCAGCTGTTTTTACATATTCATTTAAGGGT
The DNA here is from genome assembly GCA_003013855.2 of Liriodendron chinense. Lineage (NCBI taxonomy): Eukaryota > Viridiplantae > Streptophyta > Magnoliopsida > Magnoliales > Magnoliaceae > Liriodendron > Liriodendron chinense. The sequence goes on along the minus strand of ML058481.1, from coordinate 2,523,206 downwards.
ATAGTAAAAAACGAAAGCAGATCCAAAGCTTAAAATGTGCCCCACGATTGCTCGAAGTGGTTTCAACTGTGGACATTCCTTCCCATTGTTTCCTGTCGTATGGCCGAGTTAAGCATCGAATATGTCTCGTATTTTTGCCCATTCCCTAAAATGAGCTGTTGTTGAAGAAATGGACGAGATGGATTTGTTAGACAGAAGCTTTGGCCCCACAAATGTTTCAATGGTCAATGTTCAATCCCCAATCTGTCCTGTTTATATGGCCCACTTGAGCTATGTATCAGTCACATTTTTAAGCCAAAACCCTAAAAGAAAATGACAAATACGATGGATTGAGTGGATTTTGTCAAAGGGTGGACCCCACGTACTGTGTGCCACCCATAGACCTCCGTGCTTACGTGTCCAGCAAACGTGGGAAGAGAATTAGGTGTTCCCCGGGAAACAACTTAGTGGGTGTTACCCCTACCGTGGGGCCCAGATATATGATTTTATGTATATCCACACCGTCCATCTGCTTCTCCGGAACATTTTAGGATGGGATACAAAAATTTATACATATCAGAATCTCAGGCAGACCACACCACATGAAACAGGGGTGATTGAGTGCCTCACCATTAAAAACCATTGTAACGTTTCCTTAATATTTATTTGCAATCCAACCTGTTTATAATCTCAACAAGATTTGGATTAATGGAAATTAGAAACAAAAGATTGATCGAAAGCTTTTGTGGCCTACAAATTTATTTTAATAGTTATTCATTACTCTTTCTACTGGTATGGTCCACATTAGATTTAGATCTTCTTATATATTTTGGATCGCATCCTAAGATGAGACGGAAAAACAGATGGACGGAGTGAATTTTCAAAAAATACATAAGTTAGGCCTCACAAGGTAGGGGTAACACCCACTAAGCTGTTACCAAGGTAATAACTAATTCACTCCTGCGAACGTGGACGGACGGCCTTCTTCTCTGTGTCCATACTGATCAGCAGAGGTGTCCACCGTGATGTATCTGTTTATCCACGCCCTCCAGTCCTTTTTTAAGATCATTTTAAGACGTGATGATAAGAAGAGGCACGTCCAACGGTCAGGTGGAGCACACCAAATTTTGAGCTTTGTAGCATTAAAAGCACAAAGCATTAAATTCATGTGCATTAACTATTATTTCTTGTTGTGTGCCCTCAGGAGGCGGATTGCGTCCGACCCCTGGTCGAACTTTTAAGCGTCCAACCAGATTTGTGCAAGGGCCCACCGTGATTTATCAGTTTATCCACTCCGTCCACTCATTTAAGAGAAGGAACTAAAATTGAGACATATCCAACGGTATCATGGACCACACCAGAGACGACTCTTGCATTTAATGCAACATGCATTAATCCCTGTGTATTTAATGTGCATTTAATGCAACCAAGCATACTATCTGGTGTTATTGACTACACCGTTGGATCTGGCTCATTTTTAGGCTCATGCATTAACATGATAACATAAGAGGGATGGACGGCTTGGATAAACCGATACTTCACAATGGGTCCCCACACAGATCTGGTCGGACGCTTAAAGGTCCGACCAAGGTCGGACGCAATCCGCGTCCGTGCTCTCAAGGGTCCGTGGTCCCTTTTTTGTGGTCAAATTGGGTGAGCCATCTGGATATCTAACTCAAGTGATGCGGAGAGTCATTAGTGGGTCTCACAACCCTGGATATGCCAGAAAATGAAAATCAAATGGGCCCAGCCCGTACACATCAAACCATTGATAATTGGAGATGCCTTGATGCGGGTTGGCCCACACCAAAGCCCATTTTTCTTTTTGGCGCCCAGATTGGGCGAGCCACTTGTGCTTAGCACGCACACAACGGTGGGAACCATTAGTGAGTCCCACGACCCCTATTTGGACCGAAAAATCAACATCATAGTGGGCCCAGTGAGGTTTTAATGGTAGGGGTCATTCCCACTATTTCCTTTGTTACGGCCCATCCAAGAATTAGATCAACCTATTTTTTGGGACATGTCCTAAAATAATCTGGTAAAGTGGATGGTCAGCATGGATAAATACATATATACATGACAGAGGGTCCCACAACGTGGTCCACTTGGTTGCCTCAAAAAATATTGGTAATATTCTAGCCGCTGATGTGTTATCCGAGTGGCATTAAATTAGGTGTAACCCTTTCCGGGTGGACCATGCCACAGGAAAAGGTGGTTATTGACCACCTTTTAGGCGGTGGTCCCAAAACTTGCGCAAATGCAAATTTCAGGCTGACCATTCAAAGGAACAACCTGGACCACATGAGATTAGAAAGCTATGAAATGAATGTCCACTATAAAAAAAAAAAACTTTAGTAAAGCTAATATTTACATGACATCCAGACTGTTTTAAATGTTAGGCGAGCATGTAGTGGTCTCATTAAACTCCATAGAAATATTGGAGTGAAGATATTACGATAAATAACAAGTTAGATCACCCAACTTCACAACACTTCGCCAAACAAACTAATAATGTGAACTGGGTTACCACCGAACTCAGGTCTAGACCCATCTGTGCAGGCCCAAGCCAACACGAAATATGTCATGCGCCCTCTCCATGGTCGGAACAAGCGTGTTAGAAGTTTTAGTCCCAATCGAACGATTATTAGGTTGCATCATGCTACTTCAGATCAGTTGACCTCCAAATGTCCTTGGTTGATGTGAACTTAGTTCTGGACACATCCTTGCAGGCTCGAGCCCACACTAAATATGTCGTGCACCCTCTCCATGGTCAGAACAAGCGCGTCAGAAGTTTTGGTCTCAATCGGGTGATTATTAGGTCGCATCATGCCACTTCACATCAGTTGACCCCCGAGCATCCCCAGTTGATGTGAACTCAATTATGGACACATCCGTGCAGGCCCGAGCCCACACGAAATATGTCGTGCCCCCTATCCATGGTCTGAACAAGTGTAACAAAAGTTTTGATCTTGATCGGATGATTATTAGGTTGCATCATGCCACTTCACATCATTGGCCCCCAAACGTCCACAATTGGAGGTGTGAACTCGATTCCGGACACATCTGTGCAAGCCCGAGCCCACATGAAATGTGTCATGCACCCTCTCCATGGTCAAAACAAGCTCATTAGAAGTTTCGATCCCAATCAGATGATTATTAGGTCGCATCATGCCACTTCACACTAGTTGACCCTTAAACATCCTCGATTGATGTGAACTCAGTTTTGGACACATCCGTGCAGGCCTGAGCTGACACAAAATATATCGTGCGTCCTCTCCATGGTCGGAACAAGCGCATCAGAAGTTTTGGTCCCGATCGGAAAATTATTAGGTTGCATCATGCCACTTCACATCAGTTGAGCCCTGAACACCCTCCGTCAATGTGAACTCAGTTCTAGACGCATCTGTGTAAGCTCGAGCTGACACAAAATATGTAATGCACCCTCTACATGGTCAGAACAAGCACGTCAGAAGTTTTGATCCCGATCGGACGATTATTAGGTCGCATCATGCCATTGCACATTAGTTGACCCTCGAATGTTCCTTGTTGATGTGAACATGATTCTGGACACATCCGTGCACCCTATCCATGGTTGGAACAAGCGCGATAGAAGTTTCAATCCCAATCGGATGATTATTAGGTTGCTTCATGCCACTTCACATCATTGGCCCCCGAACATCCATGGTTGATTTGAACTCGGTTCCGGACACATCTGTGCAAGCCTGAGCCCACACGAAATATGTCGTGCACCCTCTCTATGGTCGGAACAAGCGCATCAAAAGTTTCGAGCCCGATCGGATGATTATTAGGTCACATCATGCTACTTCACACCAGTTGACCCTGAACGTCCCCAGTTGATGTAAACTTAGTTCTGGTCGCATTCGTGCAGGCCGGAGTTGACACAAAATATGTCATGCGCTCTCTACATGGTCAGAACAAGTGCGTTAGAAGTTTCGATCCTGACCGGATGATTATTATGTCGCATCATGCCACTTCATATTAATTGACCCCCCAAACACCCCCAATTGATGTGAACTTGGTTCTGGAAGCATCTGTGCAGGTCCGAGCCGACAAAAAATATGTCGTGTGCCCTCTCCATCATCGAAACAACCACGATAGAAGTTTCGATCCTAATCAGAAGATTATTAGGTCGCATCATGCCACTTCATATTAATTGGCCCTCGAACATCCCCTATTGATGTGAGCTTAAGTCTGTACACCGTCGACACTCTGACAAGCCTAATTCAAGACGAAACTTCTTCATCTAGCTTATCATGACAAAGTGCGACACCAAATTCAAGTGGAATGGGATGAAGATTATGTAACATTAAACCACTTCATATCACCTCAGTCCTGTCCCAAGCCTATAAATGTGAACTAAGTTTTGGTATCTCTAACAAGCTTGATCTGAGTTGAAATCATCGGGCATGCTCTTCATGGTGCGATGAAGTGTTGTACAGAACCAGAGGTGAATCAGAACAAGCTTAGGTCACATCATATCACTTCATGTCACTTTATCCTCACAAGGTCCTGATTAATGTTGGCTCTATTTCAATCCATCCAAACAGGTGATCGGGGCCAAAATCTGATCTGCCAGTTCTTCATTGTCTGATGAAGTGTGACAAGAAATTCGAGTCGAATCAAATGACGATTAGGTCACATTAACGAACTTCATACCAATGCAACCAACCTGGGTCCAATTAGTATATATGAACTTGATTTCAGAGGCTCAAGTGTGCCTCATTTGGGCTGATGTTTCTAGGAACACCATGTGATGGTGCAATTTTGAACCGACAATGGATTTGACCAGATTTTGACAACAATATAGTCAAATCAGACCAATTCACCCTACATCGTCCCAAAGATGACATACAAATTAAGACAGGTATGGTGGACATTCAATGTACACTTCTTCAATGGGTGTGGTCCACTTGGTCATTCGATTTGTTTGACTCTTTTACACAATACATAACATTTTGTGAAAAAATTGATAGACGGAGTAGATGAACTACATAAATCATGGTCTATCGAACAAGGTACACGACAGTATACCCATTGGCAATGTGGTCTTGCCTACACATGCTGCTTACACATCATGTCATGTGAATTAACTTAGACCAGGATGTTTGGAACTCAGTGTGTCCCTTATTGTAGAGACCATCTAAACGTATATATTCTGGATCTACCATGATTATCCATTATTTTGGGCCATTTTATAATTCTTACCTGAAGTCAGGAATATCCATTTATGAGGTGGATCATATGATGAGAAATAGATGAATTCACCATTATTGGGCCACAAATATTTACTAATAAGAAGAAATTTGTTTTCCCCCTAATTCTGATCTTAAGAGAACTTATGAATGGAATGGATTGCAAGAAAAACACCCACAAATATTAATTTGTCCCTCTTGAGATTTTTCATGCTTGACCGCTCAATTTCCATTGTTTCAACTACTGTGGTCCATTTCAATTTTAGATTTTCTTAATTTTTCGCTTCTTTTTCTAATATGAACAGTGCAAATGGAACAACAGTTAGGATATATAATACAAACATCAACATGGGCCCAACAGATATGGTCGCACCTTATTTGGTGGAGCCAATGACTAACCAAATTACTTTATAAACTCAGTAGCAGCAGTAGACAATATCCACACTTGTTATTGTGCCGTTATAGTAGGCCCACAATTAATTTTCTTCGAAATCCATTCTGATCATTAAAATATATAGACTGTGTTTTGAGAAACCTGAAAATATGAGAAATATATAATGATCAGGTGGACCATACATACAAGGTAGATAGTTCTTAATGGTTCAGAAAAAGTCAAATGTTTAGACTTCCAGTAATCTAGAAAATATTTGGAATACTCTAATTTTTTGGCCAATACATTAAAAGTACGCCAGAAATTAAATGGACAGTGTTGAAAAAAGTTGGGCCCATTTCAATATTCAAATCGCAAACCCAAAAATGGATGGCAAACCGGTAATTTTTAAAATGTAAGGAGGCGAATATAATGTGTGTAGATGGTTTTTTTTGAACCATCGCAAGTAGCTTTCCTTGTTTTCATAATGACAAAAATGCCCTTGTTAGAATTGATGAGGGGGCAAGATGATTTCGCTGCTCTCGTGGCCCACCTAAGATCCCCTTCTGAATCTCTTTTAACCACAGGTGAATGAATGTTTGGATGAACATGATGGACGAATTAGATGTCATGAACAACATAGAAAGAACAAAATATAATTATTTGTACTATAAAGCTTAACTTACAATGCTGAGTAGTAGATCCGGATAACCACGATGCATGGGTTTATATATTTAATTTATATAAATTGGAAGTGCAAAGATTCTAGCTGCATATATAGGATTTAACTCTAGATGGGGATTCTAATGTTTATCATTTAGACTATTAGGGGGCATTTGGATCGTAAGTTACTTTACATGACCTATTTGTATATGTCTCAAGTAACTTATCTTGGTTTCTACTTATTAAGCATGTTTGGTAAATAACATATTTATCAGCCAAAATGTAGAAAAGTATGTTTGGTTTATAACATCACATAAATACTTATCCTTCAAGCTTGTTCGGTCTGCCCTTAATATCCATTGTACATCATGCGGGCCCAACCTTTGATGTAGATTGTTCATTATATTAGGCTCACCTTGACCTTGTCTTTAATGTGAACTATCCAACGTGTGGGGCCTACCTTCAATGTGGACCATCCACCTTCCGAGGCCTACCTTTGATGTGGGATATCCATCATGCTGGACCCACTTTTAATGTAGGCCATTCATCATGAGGGCTCACCTTTAATGTGGATCGTCCATCATGCACAACTCAACTTCAAAGTGGGCCGTCCATCAAGCAGTGCCAGCCTTGGATGTGGGTAATCATAAGGGGGTGACCTTCAATGTGAACTGTCCTCATGTGGGGCCTACCTTGATATGGGTCATCTATGATCATGTGGGGCCCACCTTTAAAATCCACCACCCATCATGTAAAGCCCACCTTTGATGTGGACAGTCCATATGAGAGGCCCACCTTGGATGTGGGCCATTCATTATCAACACCTTTGATATGGCTACGCATTATGTGGGGCCCACCATAAAAATAAATTGTCCATCATGCAGGGGTCAACCTAAAAGTTCACCACCAATCATGTGGAGCCTCCCTTTGATGTGGACCGTCCATCGTGTGAGCCCCACCTTCAATGTAGGCCATCGATCATGTAGAGCCCACCTTGGACATTGGTCATTAATTATTAGGGGCCGACCTTTGATGTGGACAGAGTTAGGGTTTTGTTTTTTTGGGTTGTAGGGGATTAATAGCAGAGAAGAGCTCCTCCGAATCCTTAAAAAATGCCTAAGCAGAACCACGAGATCAAGGATTTCCGGAAAGATGCTCGATCAAGATCGAGAAGAGCAAGGATGTCATGAATTTTAAGGTCCGGTGCTTCAAATACCTGTACACGCATTGCGTGTTTAATTCGGAGATGGCTGATAAATTGAAGCAGTTCCTTCCACCAGGTCTGAGTGTCCAGGATCTGTGAGAATGCCTTGGTAGCTAGAACTTGGTAGAACTTGAAGAGCATGGTGGTGGGAACTATTGTTTTGGTATTGTAGTTTGTTTTGGTACGTATTTTATACCTTCGATGCTTGCTGAAAATGATCAGTCACTAATTTCCTTCTTTTCCATCCTAGGTTAGAGAATTTGGTAATAAAAAAAAAAAGAGACCTTTGATGTGGACTATCTATCATGTGGGGCCCACCTTTAATGTTATTTTCCCTCACGCAGGGCCACCTTCCATATCCACCGCCCTTCATGTGCCGCCCTTCATGTGCAGCCCACCTTTTTTATGGACCGTCATCGTGTGGGCCCCACCTTCAATGTGGATTGTTTATAATGTGGTGCCACCCTCTTTGGATGTGGGTCATTCATCATTAGGGGCCTACCTTTGATGCAGACAAACTATCTTCTGGGCTCACCTTGATGTGGATCATCCATAATGTGGGGCCCACCTTTGATATGGACTCTCCATTATGTGGGCCCCACATTTAATGTGGACCACCCATCATGTGGGGCCACCTTTGGTATGGACCATCCATCACATGGAGAGAGAGAGAGAGAGAGAGAGAGAGAGAGAGAGAGTCCATTCATGGCTCAGTGGAAGACTCAAAGGTGTTCAATTCTGAGACCAGGGATTGAGTGCCCATGTGGTGTGAGTGGGTGTGTGAGTGTGTAGGGTTTGGGTGGGTGTGTATAAAAAAAAACTTGAAAAGCAAGAAAAAAAGGTTTCAAGGATGATTATCTTTCATCACATACGTACGTTATGTCTATAATGGTGCTTACTAAAATAAGTTAAAAAAGTAACTTGTTAAATTAACATAAGTTAAAAATGGTATCCAAATGAGCCCTTAATGTCATTCTAGCTCTTTTGGGTTAGGACATCAATGATACTTTGACATTCACTGTTCAACCTTTGTTTTAAGAATGAGAAGAAAAGGGAACTAATTCCAATTTAAATGAAAGTCTATGTTCAAATAAAACCGGAATTTTGAAAGGTAATGTTCCTACAAGAGGCATCAGGGAAGTACCTATATTTTAGGGGAGAATTGATTCCCTTATTTGCAAGAATGTGTAGAGATTTTAAGAAAAGAATAGTGTATACATGAGATGATGAGAAAGTAATAAAGATTAAGCTATTATGCATGCATTTGAAAACTAAGAAAATGATTACTAACTTACCATGGAGGGCTATTGACATGGAAAAAAATGACTAAAGTCCATGTTGCACCAACATATCATGTAGGTTGCCGCATTAGTTTCTCAACTTGTGCAAGACTTCTGAGTTGGTGCGGTCTTTTCAGCCATTAGAAGTGCGACACCTCTTTTTAGTCGTTAGAAGTGTGAGATGGCGCGAGCAAGAGACTTCTTCTAACAAAACTTGCTTCATGCAATAATTGGAAGGTTCCCACGACATCATTTATGCACAACCAAGTGTTTACATGACAAATAGAAAGCCAATTTACACAAATTACACAATGTTGGTGTACAGCGACCTATAGACTGTCTATACATCAGGTGGGACATGACGAATTACTCTATACATGTTTCATCAACTCATACGATGATGAACGCTCATCACATGTTCACCCTTTCAAAAGGAAAATTGGTTAGAAGATTCCCACAAAGCGGATAAATAGTCGGTTCTCATTCGCACATCTTTATGCAATTTCTTTGTTGCCAAATTCTGCCTACTTGAGATAAAGTTTGCATGAGTTCTTTTACCTTTTGCCACTAAGATCGAGATAAGGTGAGCATGGAGTTTAAGGAATCACCTTCTTGAAATTATTTCGCAGAAGTCATCTCCCAGAAGACGATTTTCTAGCTCATGCAATACCCACAGTGGTCTCCTGGCAACTATATGTGACCTCTATGATGACCTGTTATCTCTAGGGATGTCCCCTCGAATCATATCCATAAATAGGTATTGCAATACTTTTTTATCTATTCATTTTCCGTTTTCTTTGATTTGATAGTTTATTTTAAAGTTTAAACAACTGTCAACAAAAATGATTATGTCCCATAAACGTTCAAACCCCTGAAGATGATCAAGAATATTGAAAAGGTTGCACGCCTGTTGCATAGGGACGTGGCTACCGGTGGGTGCTATGTGGATCCCATCATGATGTATGTGTTTTTTTCCTGGCGGTCGATCCATTTTTTGAGATCATTTTAGGGCATGTGCCTAAAAATGAGACAGTACAAATCTCAGGTGGATCCACAGCATAGGAAGCAGTGGTGATTGAATGCCCACCATTAAAAACTAACTAGGGTCCATCGTCATGTTTATTTTTCATCCAACATGTTGATTAGGTCAGACGGACCTGGATGAAGGGAAAATACAAATAACAAGTTGATCCAAAACTTTTGTTGCCCCCAAGTAGTTTTTAATGGTGGGAGTTGAATCACCATTGTTTCTTATGGTGTGGCCCAACTGAGATTTGTATCTGCGTCATTTTCAACTCATGCGATGAGATGATTTGGAAAAATAAATGAGAAGCATAGATAAAACATATACATCATGGTGGGGCTCATAGAGCACAGCATGCAAACTGCATCCAAGTTAAATGCTTGCTGAAGGTCAAAGATTTTCAGATTAAGTACGCCCGACCTCACCAAAGCGGCATGGGCTTCCCGCTAAATAAGAAGTGCACTGGATGCTAGGTGGGGCCACAGTGACGTTTGTGAGAAATCCACTCTATCCATCCATTTTGCATGCTTATTTTAGGGCATGCGATGAAAAATGAAGAGGATCCAAAACTCAAGTGGCCCATGTGAGAGGGACTAGTGGAAATTTAATGGTCACTATTGAAACATTCAAATGGCCACAAAAGTTTTGTATGAGGTTAATTTTCTTTTTCTTTTTTTCTCACTTCATCCCTATGGGAATGACCTTATAAACACTTTGATGGCATATAAAACATCAAGGTAGAGCTCTGGAAGGTTTCAACCATAGGCTTTTCTTCCCCAATTTTCCCTCTCATGTGGCCCATTTGAATTTTGTATCCGTCTCATATTTGGTCGCATGTCCTAGAATGAGCTCACAAAATTAATAGATGGTCAGAGTGGATTTCTACCAAAATCATGGTGGGCCCCACCTAGCTGTCCCAGCGCAGGAACTTCCTGCAAGAGACTTTCGCAGAAAATCTGCGTCGGACAGGCGCGGAAGCAGATTACATCCTGCCCCCCCCCCCCCCCCCCCCCCCCCCCCCCCACATTAATCCTTCCAGGCAGGGGCTCTGTGTGGCCCACAATGATATATAGTTTATCCATGCCATTCATTCATTTTTTCATATTATTTTAGGGTTTGATCCCAAATTTGAGGCACATCCAAGGCGCGAATGGACTACACCACAGGAAGAAGTAGTGATAATGATGCCCACCATTGAAACCCTAGTAGGGCCCACCATATTGTTTGTTTGCCATCCAACAAGTTGTCACATAGACTTGGATGGAGGTTAAGCATAAATTTTAGCTTGATCCGAAACTTCTATGGCCTTAAAGAATTTTTTAATGGTTGACATTCAATATTCAATTCCCACTGTATGCTCTACTCAGGCCTGGATCTGCCTGTTTTTTTTTTTTATCATATTTTAGTCCTAAAATGATCTGAAAAAATGGATGAATAGCATGGATAAAACCATACACCACAGGAAAATAGGATTGATTGAACATCCACCTTTAAAACCTTCTTAGAGCCCACTGTAATGCCATTCTCTTGTTCTCTAAAAAGTAGCCAATATGCATGCTTGATTACTTTTTTTTAGGTATGGTCCACCTGATATTTAGATCTACTTAATTTTTTGGTATGGTCTACCTGATATTTGGATCTGATTAATTTTTTGGTTCATACCCTAAAAGGAGCTGGCAGAATGAATGGACAACATGCATATGCAGTAAATAAATCAAGGAGGGCCCGTGTTCAAGGCCACATGGTGTGCGCTGAGGTTAGCGCTAGTGAAGCCTTTTACTTGGAATTTGGTTTACATACGATGCTTTGTGGGCCTCACCATGATGAATATGTTTTATCCATGCCTGACCATTTTCAAATCATCTTATGGCATTAGCCGAAAATGATACATATCCAAATCTCAGGTGGACCACACCATAAAAAAAGTGGTAATTTAACGCCCACCATTAGAACCTTCTTTGGGCGGCCACAGAAGTTTTAGATGAAGCTGTATGTGTTTTCCCTTCATCCAGGTTTGTGTGACCTAATCAACATGTTCGATGGAAAATAAACATGACAGTGGGCCCTGGTAAGTTTTTAATGGTGGGCATTCCATAACAACTGTTTCCTATGGTGTGGTCCACCTAAGATTTGTACCTGCCTCATTTTTAGGCTCATGCCCTAAAATGATCAAATGGATGGATGGTGTGGATAAAACACATGATACATCATGATGGGACTCACATAGCACTCACCTGTAGCCACGTCTCTATGTAATATGCGTAGAGAAAAATTCTAGAATTTGTTCCTTTTTCTAGAATTACAGCTCATTAATGATAATTAGATCCAGGGGCGGAGCCACGTAGGGGCCGAGAGGGGGCAAATGCCCCTCCTTAGTTTTCAAGAATTCAAGAATTCATTGCTAACTGGTTCCTGTGGTGTGGTTCAATTGAGTCTTTGATTTCCTTCATTTTTGGTCTCCTACCCTAAAATAAGTAAGAAAAACCAATGGACGGTGTGGATTGATAAATAAATTTGAAGTGGGCCCCACATAACTTCCCAGCGCAGAATCTTCCCCGCAAATGGCTTTGGCAGGAAATCAGCATCCGGACGCAGATCAGCTACCCACGGGTTAAGTGATGTCACCAAGTTATATGGGCCCCACCATGATGTATGTGTTGTATCCACACTGTTCAACCGTTTAGGGAGATCATTTTATGGGTTGAAACAAAGAACGACTCAAATTAAAAGCACAGATGGACCCCATCACAAAACAGTGAGGATAGTGGAACCCACCGTTCAAACCTTCCTAGGGCCCACCATGATGTTTATTTGAGATCCAACCTGTTTATAAGTTTAAAAAGACATGAAAGAAGGGAAAAAACAAATGTAAGTTTGATCTAAAAGTTTTGTGCCCCCAGAAGTTTTTAATGTTAGGCGTTAAATCCCTATTGTTTTATGTGGTGGGGTCCACTTGAGCTTTGGATCTGCCTCATTCTTTGGATCATGCCCTAAAATGATCTCTATAAATGGATAGACGGTGTCGATACAACACATACATCATGGTGGGCCCCAAAAAACTTTGTAACGTCACTTCGGTAGCCAATCTAGCTGTTCAATGCGGATTTCCTACCAAAACCTCTCACAATAAATTCCACTGAGAACCTAAGTGGGGCCCACCGTGATCTCTGTGAGAAATCCACCCAGTTCATCCGTTCTATGAAATCATTCTAGCATTTACAACAATATATGAGCTGGATCCAAGACTCAAGTGGGCCAAACATGAGGATTGAACGTCCACAGTTGAAATATTGGAGAGGAAGAAGTTTTGAATTAGGCAAATATCTTACCCCTCCTGAAGAAAATCCTGACTCCGCCCCTATTAGATCCAACAACCTTTGCAATTTTTTTAGGCATCTACATTTGAGAAATTATAAAGAAAGTTAAAGAAAAACTAACGGAAAGTACCCTTTGATAATAACTCACTTAATGAGGTATCTTAATGAAAACATTTTTTATAAAGGTATTTAGATGTAAATACTGAATTAATGAAGTACAAATTTGTAAATTTTTTTTTTTTTTTTTTGGAGCTCTACTGTGTTAACCGTTCATTTGTGGCCCACTGATCAAGTGGATACTGTTACTCCGGCTACCTTAGATTTTTTTTAATGTAGTCCATGCCCCAGAATGACTGGTTTCGGTTTCCAAAGAAAGCTAGAGAAAGGGAGGGCTGGAAACCCCATAAATAGGTGTGGATTTATAAGGAAGTTGTCAGCTATGTCTACAAGAATAGGAAAAAAGAAATATCTAAGAATAGGGAAATGTTACCCCAAAAACGATGCATCAGGGACCAATACAATAAATGACCACTGCAGCTGCACACGTGGCAGGTTAAACATTAGATCAGGACCGTCCACTAGTTGACCCTACCATAGGTGGTCTGTGGTTCAAAAACCCACATCAACAGGATAATCCTGGCCAACATTTTCTCTCAGCTTTCCCTACCAAATGTCCACCCCTGAATACTTTTGGTTTCTACCGTCCATTTAAAGGCACCCCAATCCAATAGCTGTTAACATCCATTTTGTGCAAGTTTTTAACCATATAGCTCATCAGTGGCATGGCATGCTAGATCCACGGTCCCTAACACAGATGGTATCCACATAGGAGACTCGAGTGGGGTTAAAATCTCTCATTCTGTGATAGGCACTGGCGATGATTGCATCTCCATTGGGCCCGGAAACTCGAATATCTCCATCTCCAATGTCTCGTGTGGACCGGGGCATGGTATCAGCATTGGTAGCCTTGGCAAGTACCCCAACGAAGGTGATGTGGTTGGTTTGAATGTGAGGAATTGCACACTCACAGGCACCACCAACGGCCTAAGGATCAAGACATGGCAAGACTCTTCTATTCTGTCTGCATCCAATTTCAACTTTCAAGATATAGTCATGAATAATGTCTATAATCCAATCATCATAGATCAAGAGTATTGCCCATATACTTCTTGCAGCCAAAAGGTATTTAACTAACTCCTTAAGAGTGATATTACTAACAGTGTTTTACAACTCTCCAAGGATTTTGAAAACTAAAAGAAAAACTAACTCATTACATTGGTTTCGTGTTCTATTTTTCTCACTTCCAGTCTCCTTCGAGGGTTAAGATCAGTGATATTAGCTTCACGGACATCAGGGGCAGTTCAGCATCTCAAGTAGCAGTCAATCTCTTATGCAGCAAAGACGTGCCATGTCAGAATGTAGAGCTTAACAACATCAACCTAGTGTACAATGGATTTGATGGACCTGCCACATCCTCATGTTCTAACATCAAGGGAACTTCTTCTGGCCCACAAAGTCCTCCATCTTGCCTCTAATCCTCTTGATTCTTCCCATAGATAGTTTCTCAACACTTAGGAAAAAAGAATATAATGCATTTCCTCCACATGGAGCTAGCAATCACCCTTACCACTATGAGGAGTCTTATATTTTTGTGCTCATATTCATGGTTTGATGCATGCAAGTGGAAAGGGTATCTATATATATTGTTTTGTCCACACTTCTAATAAAATTCATTATCTCTCTCTTTGCTGATTTTTGGATGATAATCTTTAAATTTCTATAAATAAGTAATAATACATGCAAATTGAATCGAACTTCCACTTGGATCAAATTACATAAACTGCGATTGGATTTGATCAAGAAGAAAACAAAACAAATAGATTGAGAAATAAATTTAAGGTCAAATTAGTTTCCAAATGTATTTAAATGTAAGTTGCTGATAATTATAGGATGCGATTTTCAAGGTCACTGGGAAATATGCACTTGGAAGCCACAAGAAGAAATAAAGAATCTAAGGCAAACAATCACACTAATTTATTTCCCTAGATTTCGAGACAATGCCGTACAGCCGCCTATGTTTTAAGTCATTTCCAAAAAAAGAGGCAGCTTTTAAACTCTTTCCTAAAACCCGCTTAATCTTTCTAAATATAGCCAAAAATCTGCCTTCGTGGACTTGGACTATCAATTTGGTAACGACGTCCGCCGTTATACCATAAAAAAGACCATTTTACCCCAACTTTTTTAGAAGATACTAAATCCTACCTCTTGCCATTTTACTATGCAGACTCCACGGAAAAGAGGACAATATTGTGGGCCCTACAATGATTTGTTTGATCCATCCACGCTGTCTATCATTCTTGGATCATTATTTTAGAGCATGAGCAAAAAAAATGAGTAACATCCAGATCTCAAGTGGACACCACAACACAAAAACAATGGCAAATGAACTCCTTACCTTTGATTTTTATGTAGCCCACCATGATGATAACACAACATCTAATATAACCATGAGGTGACTTAATAAAATTTATGCCTAGTATCAAAACATTAGGTCCAACCGTGATTTAGATGGGCCAGACAAATTGAAAACCATTTTGAGGGTGAGAATTGGCCAATACTCTTGTGAATCGTGTCGTCCACTGGAGTCATGGATGGACAGGAAACTTGGGCCGTGGGCCTAATATGGGTGAAATACAAGGTGGTATGGGTGGATTTCAAATACACGTCATCGTAGGCTACCTTATTTTTAATGTCATGCCTCAGGATGGAATTGCCCAAGATCAAAGTTTTTTCGAGGACACAAAATCAAAGCCCATTGAGACTCCGTCCAGCAAGTCTTTGTGAGCCCACTGTAATGCATGTGTTTTATCCACACCGTACATCCATTTTTCCAGATTATGTTAGCGTAAGAACCAAAAAATTGAGGCAGATGTAGGGATCAAGTAGACCACACAGTACATGATTGAATGCTCACCAATAACTTTACTTCTTTGATATTATACACTGACTATTAAAACATTCTCTGGGCCACAGAATCTTTGGATAAAGCCAATAGTTTTCTTATTTCAGCTTATCCCACTGACAATGACATTATAAACGACTTGGATGTGGGCCACTCATTGTTATGGCCGACCTTTGATGCGGACTATCCATCATGTGGGGCCTACCTCAATGTGGGTCATCCATCCTATGAAGCCCACCTTTAATGTGGATTGTCCATCATGTGGAACCAACCTTCAATGCGGGTCGTCCATCATACAGGGCTTGCCTTAGATGTAGCAGGTTTGGGAAGCCTGCTTATGAAATAGGATGTTGACGCAGGGAGGACATGGTAGGTCGATCACCGTCTCCCTAACTGAGTGTTTCTCAAATCCACGAGAAGAAATAAAAGATAAAAAAAAGAAAATTAATTTTGAATAATTGATTTATTGATAATTGAATGAATAAAAATGGAATTACAATGCATATAAATAGGAAACTAAACCCTAGGTAAAATATCAGACTCCAACTCCAACTTAAACTCCTAGAAAACGCAACTTACTATAAATAGTAAATTTACTATTTATAGAAGTCGTTCAATCCTACTAGAACTCTTGGTTTTCGGCAAAAAATAGAAAGTTACCAAACGGCCTCAACCCAGTTGTTCTACTAAATATTCTAAGCCCTTTTCATGTTGGGCACTAACTCTAAAGCCCTACAGATCCCAAGTTATGATCGAATTAAAACTTATTATAAATAGTAAAACTAAAATAAACTAGCCTAATGACCGTCGATACGGTCGAATCTTGCGATTCAGGCATGGACAACCCGACTGTAGCGGGGTTGGTTGGCTAAAGTAGCTCAAGCTACCCCAAATTGATGTATTATATGTCCCGAAACTCATTCCGGATTGTGAGATACGGCCGGTTTAAGGTCCTGACGGTCCGGATCACTTTTGACTCTGACCGGTCTTCTTTTGATCCATCTGGGCCATGAAATAATCAGCGACCCATTCTACATCAGTCTTCTCCACTTCGAAAGAACTCGACCTCAAGTTCTCGCCTAGCTTTGGTTCATGATATTTGTACAGATTTGTCATGTTGAAAGCTCTTGAAATCTCCATGTCATCCAGAAAATCAACAAAGTAGGCGTTGTCATTGATCTTGCGAATGATCAGGTACCGGTCCAATCTTCTTGTGTTTCAACTTTTTATAGGTCCCGGTAGGAAATCACTCTTTACGTAGATGGACCATCACTTGATCACCTATTTCGAACACTTTGGCACACCGATGCTTGTCGGCCGCTTCTTTGTATTTCTCGTTCGAAGCCTGTAATTTGTTACGCACGTCTGTATGTATGTCTATGATTCGGTCCGCCATACTGTTCAGCTGTAACGCTCATGTCCGGAAGCTTGGGCAGGGGAACCAAATCGAGTGTGTGACGAGGCACGCACCCATAAACAATCTGGAATGGGGACTTTCCTGTCGATCGGTTTACCATGTTGTTGAACGCAAACTCTGCTTGAGCCAGGGCCATGTCCCACTGCTTCGGTTTGTCACCTGAAAGGCAACGGATGAGATTCCCTAATGTGTGGTTTACGACCTCAGTCTGTCCATCTGTTTGCGGATGAAAAGCACTGCTGAATTGAAGTCGCGTACCGAACCGATTCCACAAGACTCGCCGAAAATGGCTAACGAACTTTGTGTCCTGGTCTGAAGTGATCGTCTTAGGAAGCCCATGTAGTCGCACAACCTCTCTGAAGAAGAGGTTCGCAACATGTACCGCATCAAAGGTCTTCTTGCATGGAATGAAGTGTGTCATCTTGGAGAATCGATCTACCACCACGAACACTAAGTCCATGCCGCGTTGTGTTCGTGGGAGCCCTAATACAAAATCCATAGATAAATCTTTCTAAGGGGTATCTGACATGGGTAATGGCGTGTAAAGACCTGTATTTTGAGATTGTCCCTTAGCGATTTGACAAATATGACATCGTTGTACAGCCCTGCTAACATCACGAGCAAGTTGCGGCCAGTAATACCGCTCTTCCACCATCACTCGAGTCATATCTCGTCCCAGATGACCGCCGAGGCCACCACCATGTAGCTCGATAATAACCCTCTTATCACTTTTTCATGCATCTGCAAAATCATCGTCGTCGGCATAAAGTTCCTTGAGACAGTCTAATCCGACCACCTCACTGCTCAATGGTAATAAGAAGGGATGCTGTAAGACCCGTACTCTTATTTGCCCTCCGTACGCTTAATTTTCGGTGCCGGTACGTCCTGGATGGACCAGATTAGCGAGCCTTGATCGCGCCCCTATTTTAGTACCGCATCGACCCGAGACCTATACCTCGGCGACCGCGTAGGCGCTGTGATTCCAACGCCGTGCGGCACGCCCCATTGCGATACCCAGTGTGTAAGTTGTGTCATTTGCGTAATCTAAGGTGGACCGCGCAATGCGCGTGTGGCGTGGGCCCCACTTGCTCAAATCCCAAAAATATGTCAAATCAATCAAATCTATCACTATCACCTCACCCATACCCCTCTCATAACCCTACTCTACACACCCCATACCCCCCATCCCTCTCTCACCTCCCAAAGTCAACTCCACCCATACCCCCATACCCCTCTCCCATGCTAGCCATCATCACCCCCCATGATTCCCCCTCTCTCTTCCCCCCCCCCCCCCCCCCCCACACACACACACACACAAGTGCATACGTAGGGGGGAGAGGAGGCCTTCTCACTTCCCATATTTGCAAGAGAAAGAGATTTGAGAGGAGAGAGAAAGAGAAAGATTTGAGAGAAGAGAGAGATTTGAGTGATTAAGAGAGATATTAGAGAGATTGAGGTTGGAGATCCAAGCTTGGAGGGCTCCAACCATCATCCGGACTGTCCGAATCGTCCGATTGTCAACCCGACCTAATCCAACCATCCAACCATCCATCAAGGTGAGTGCAAGGGGGAGATAAATCCGCCATTTTCTTATTTCCTTTCACTTTCCTTCTCTTTTGGGCCCATCTAGTGGTGGACAACCTGATGGATGGATTGGATCATCCATGAATGGGCCCCATAGCTTAATAATAATAATAATAGTAATAATATATATATATAACTAAATAAAAAAAAAGGCACGGCCGCTGGACAGACAGCGTCCAGGGGACGCTGCTGCCCAGCAGCCTTGTGGGCGTCACCATGGGCCCCACTCGTTGAGCCCACCTAGAATGTATGTGCCTTATCTATTCCCTATGTTTTTCCAGCTCATCTTAGTGGCTGAGCCCAAAATTTAAGCATATCCAAATGGCAAGTTGGCCATGCCACGGAACAATAGTGGAAATAATGATCTCCACCATTGAAACCTTCCCCGTCCTACAATAATGTTTATTTGTCACCCAACCTATTCATAAGTGGCTGGGCCCAAAATTTAAGCATATACTAATGTCAAGTGGACCATGCCACAATGGGGATAATGATTTCAAACGTTGAACCCTTTTCAGGTTCTACAGTAATGTTTATTTGCCATCCAATCTATTCATAAGATCACATGGATATGGATGAAGGAGAAAACACAAATATCTGCTTGATTCAAAACTTATTGGGACCAGATGGGTACCACGCTGCCCAGCAGGTGGCCCACCCTATGGGTCCCAACGTGATGTATCTATTAGCTCCACCATGATGTATCTGTTTTATTCATGCTGCCTATCTATTTTTTCATATTATTTTAGATACGGCCCCAACAATGAGGCAAATTCAGATGTTAGATGGACCACACCCGTAGGGAATAGTGGTCATTGATGCTCACCATGGTTCCTTCTTTGATATATATGTTTTATCCATGCCGTACACATATTTTGACGGCCTATCTTGTATGTGCAGGCCCTAGTATGGGGCCGATGTGGTCTCAAGTGGGCTATGCCACAAAGACCTTTACATTTCCAATGGGACCCACAGTCCGGGTCCCACTATATATATATATATATATATATATATATATATATATATATATATATATATATATATATATATATTGGGCCTTATAAGGCCAATGCTACCTGATACGTTTTGGTAACATGCTAGTATGATTAGCTTGATATGTCACACTGATAACATGCTTGTATAATGATTATCATGCTCATTCATATGCCCATACGCATCATTTGTATGCCTGTTATGGATCATGATTAACCATAGCATATGCTAGTTGGCTTGTTATACTTAGGGGACCCGTGTGAGACAGGGTCGCCCCACATGATTGCGCAGTATGCGTAAGTTTGGTGCATGATTTGGATTGTATGACTCATGCATTTCGCATTATGTATGTCACGATCGCTTTCACACCCTAGCAGCATCGGGGTGGTGGCCACCATAGTCACATCATGGTTGGCAGTATTGGACACCGAAAACTTGTTCTAGTACGTGGGCGCTATGGATGTCCTTGGGTGAAAGTCCCTAAACCCTGTGGTACCAGTAGGATGCTCCAACGTCAAGACCGAGTGGATAACATAAGCGCCCGTGTGCCAAATACCAATAGGCCGCGTCTCCCACTATGTCGAGGTCGGTTGGAAAGGGGTGTGACCTTATCCGCCCGGGTGCAGTGGGCTGTAAGCTAGGTCGAGTCTGACCAGCTCATGGAATGGGTCCGCTATCGGCGAGCCGGGTGGGCATTGGCATACCACTGACGAGGCGGATAGTGAGGTCTATTCTACTCGCTTGGTTATGGGCGCGATGTGCGGCGGCCAGTATTAGAGTATACTAGACCCCAGCGATGTCCCATATGAGAACTATTTTGATATGTGGATCAGTTGAGAATTGACGTGTTTGCATTGCATCTCTAGCATGTAATACTCGGCCATGTAGGCCCTTGCATCACATAGCCTTGGGATGGCTGATAGCATTCATGAACTTGGTAACTTAGCCCTCTACTTCTTTCGCTTACTCTGATATCTGTATACTTGTCATATGCATCACACGCGCACACACGCACTCTACTGAGCTTCGTAGGAAGCTCATGCGCGTTTGTTTACACTGCAGGTACTAGGGCATATCAGCAGCGTTGAGCGCGGTTCATGTACCTGATATTTTGGACTTCTGCTACATGTTGTATTTCCCTTTCCAGCACCGTACTCAACAAACTTATTAGTGGATATTTGATGATGTTTTATGGTTTTGATTATGCTCTTGTACAAAAAAAAATTACCCTGGAAATCCTCCTTATAGGATCCCAGGATCGGAACCTGGCACATGAGAGCTAGGAACCGAGAATGGGGTACTACGGAGGCTGTTGGCACCAAGGTCGGCGATCGGGAATTTAGTGAGCCCGGTCCCCGAGTTTGGGGCGTGACAGAAGTTGGTATCAGAGCATAACTTGGGAATACCTGCGGATAACATCACATATCTACTAATGACCTTAGATTAACTACCCTTAACTGAATGATTGTTGCAAATTTAGGATGATTAGGATCCCGATCTCATGCACTTAGCGACCCACACTAGGATCCTGTTACAACATAGTTATAATAGGATTCCCTATTTTGAGCTTAGAAACTTCTGAATATGATTCTCTAATGTGTGTGCATTCGAGAGTATCAATGCCAAGAGGTACCTGTCCTTTTCTGTAGGATATGGCGCCCAAGAGAGCCACCGTAGGCCGTCGACCGGTGTGGGTACATCCCAGACCGCCCCAGCCCCAGCTCTAGCTCCAGCTATGACTGCTGGTCAGTTCCAGGAGATGATGCGGGTTATGACCTCCATGGTAGAGCGCTAGGAGAGGAGGTCATCTGACGCAGTTGCCCCATCGGAGTAGGATCGTGCTCGTTCCTTGCTGATGGATTTCAGGCGGATGGATCCCCCACGGTTTTTGGGCGGGCCAAACCCGGTGGCAGCGGAGAGATGGAAATCGGAGGTAACGAAGATCTTTACCACGATGCGATGCTCAACCAAGGAGTGAGTTCCTCTTGCCGTTTTCCTTCTTCAGGGAGAGGCCGAGCACTGGTGGGCGTCGGTTACCCGAGCCGCCGGGCCTATTTTCGAGTGGACTAGGAGGACTTTGTAGACCGATTTGACCAGAAGTTCTTCCCTGAGCATGTCCGCCAGCAGCGTGCTCTAGAGTTCGAGACACTGGTCTAGGGAGATATATCAGTGTCGCAGTATGAGGCTCGATTCGTTGAGCTATCCAGATTTGCGACTTATCTCGTGGATGATGAGGTGCGGAAGGCCCATCGATTCGAGACCGGACTGCGCCTTGGCCTTCGTGGCCGTGTCACGGGACACAAGCTTCCTACGTTCGAGGAGGTGGTAGAGCGGGCCCAGATATATGAGGCAGAGTGGGCCGATGCACAGCGGATCCGTGACCAGAGAGGAGATCGGAAGGGGAAGAGGAAGGCTCCTTCTAACAGCCTCCGGTAGCAGCAGACTCGGGCACGGCAGAGGCACCCGATTCATCCATCTGTTCGACCGCTAGTAGCACCAGCAGCACCTCCAGCACCGTCCCAGAGACAGTTTGCAGGTGTTTGTTACGGATGTGGGGGGATAGGGCATCATAGGCATGAGTGTCCCCACCCACAGCAGCAGCCACACTAGCAGCGACAGCAGCAGCCACACTAGCAGCGACAGCAGCAGCCACAGCAGCAGAGGCAGCAGCATAGACCGCAGTAGCAGCAGCGGCAACCGCAGAGGGGACAGACACATCCCCAGCAAACTCAGGGCAGGTTCTACGCAGCCCAGCAGGATCCTCAGGCACCTGGAGGAGTCGTTGATGGTACACTCATTGTCTCTGCATGCATAGCTAATGTTTTGTTTGATTCTGGTGCATCGCATTCTTTTGTATCCGATGATTTCTACCGATCGACTGGTTTGCCGTTAGAATCCGTGCGTGAGGGTTTGTCAGTGTCGACACCCTTAGGGAAGACCGCAGTATTGTGTTTGATCTGTTCGTCTTGCCCCGTCTTGGTAGGAGAGACCTTTTTGCCCGCCGATTTGTTTGTTTTACCGATGACTGAGTTTGATGTTATCCTGGGCATGGATTGGCTGGCCGAGTATCACGCTGTATTGGATTGCTTCTCAAGAACAGTCACTTTCCTTATACCCGGCATGCCGCAGTTTCAGTTCGTTGCCGAGCCTAGAGGTGAGCAGTTGTCATCTTTGATGTCGTGTGCCATAGAGGAACCGGTTGCCATGTGTATCGACCAGCTGCCGGTAGTTTGTGATTTTTCGGATGCGTTTCAGGAGATTCCGGGGTTGCCACCTCGTCGGCATATCGAGTTTCAAATTGACCTAGTGCCCGGTACTGCGCCTATCTCAAAGGCCCCGTACCGTATGGCACCTTTGGAGTTGCGGGAGCTGCGGAAGCAGTTGGACGAGTTGCGTGAACTAGGCTTCATCCGTCCGAGCAGTTCACCGTGGGAGCGTCGGTACTCTTCGTGAAGAAGAAGGATGGCTCGTTGAGGCTCTGCGTGGATTACCGCGAGCTCAACAAGGTCACGATTAAGAATAGGTACCCGCTTCCGAGGATCGACAATTTATTTGACCAGTTGCTGGAGGCCCAGTTCTTTTCGAAGATTGACCTACGGTCTGGTTATCATCAGGTCTGTGTTCGGGAGGAGGATATCCTGAAGACGGCATTCAGGACGCGTTACGGTCATTTTGAGTTCTAGGTCATGTCTTTTGGACTGACCAATGCGCCCGCTGTGTTCGTGCAATTGATGAACGAGGTCTTTCGTCCCTACCTTGATCAGTTTGTTGTGGTGTTTATCGATGACATTCTGATCTATTCGAGGACTCGGGAGGAGCATGCGCAGCATTTGAAGATCACCTTGCAGACCCTCCGCACACACCAGCTTTATGCGAAGTTGGAGAAGTGTGAGTTTTAGCAGGAGGAGGTGAAGTTCCTCGATCATGTGGTGATGAGGCAAGGAGTAGCAGTAGATCTGGTGAAGATTGATGCCGTGCGTCAGTGGGGTCAGCCCACGAACGCGTCCGAAATCCGGAATTTCCTGGGGTTGGTAGGTTATTATCGTCGTTTCATAGAGGGCTTCTCTCATATTGCAGCCCCTCTGACTAGGTTGACAAGGAAGGGCGCTGAGTTCGTTTGGAGTGATGCCTATGAGTGAGCATTTGCAGAACTGAAGGACCGTCTTACTTCTACACCAGTCCTCACTCTTCCCTTTGGGAGTGAAGGATTCGTGGTTTTTACAGATGCCTCATGTATTGGCTTAGGTGCTGTCCTGATGCAACATGGCAGAGTAGTAGCGTATGCGTCTCGCTAGCTCAAGGTCCATGAGCAGAACTACCCCACGCATGATCTGGAGCTAGCAGCGGTAGTCTTCGCACTGAAGGTGTGGAGGCACTATCTTTATGGGGTTAGGTTCGAGCTCTTTTCTGACCACAAGAGCCTGAAGTACCTCTTCTCGCAGTACGAGTTGAACATGAGGCAGAGACGTTGGATGGAGCTACTGAAGGATTATGATTTTGATCTTCAGTACCACCCTGGTAAGGCCAACGTGGTGGCAGATGCCCTTAACCGTCAGCCACGAGGCCTGGTGGCGCATATGATGGTCCGGGAGTGGAGGATGCTCGAGGAGGTTGCCGAGTATGATTTTGAGCTGAGCCTGCAGTCTTCTATCGCGCAGTTATCGAGCTTGTCGATTCAACCCTCTCTTGTTTCTAGGGTGATCGAGGCTCAGCAGACAGATCAGACGTTGAAGAATTATTGGGAAGAGGCCGCATCAGAGGGTCAGACTGATTGGCAGATTGGGTCAGATGGTGGACTTCGTTTCAGGGGTCGGTTGTGTGTTCCAGATATTCCCCAGTTGCGCAGAGATCTTATGGATGAGGCACATTGATCGAGGTTCATGATCCACCCAGGCTCTACCAAGATGTATCGTGATATGAGGAGGCAGTATTTTTAGGCCGGTATGAAGCGTCAGATTGCCAGTTTTGTGGCTGAGTGTGACACTTGCCAGCGTGTCAAGGACGATCATCGCAAACCTCTAAGTCCCCTGCAGCCGTTGAGTGTCCCATTGTGGAAATGGGAGCACGTGACCACAGACTTCATTATGGGCTTGCCGAGGACTGATCGCGGTCACGATGCCATCTGGGTTGTCGTTGATCGTTTGACGAAGTCGGCACATTTTCTTGCGATACGTGCGACCTGGCCATTGGATCGACTTGCAGAATTGTTTATCGAGGAGATTGTGAGGCTGCACGGAGTCCCAGTTTCGATCGTTTCTGACCGAGATCCGAGATTTACGTCACGGTTCTGGAGGAGTTTTCAAAAGGCGATGGGGCCTGCCTTGAAGTTCAGCACCGCATATCATCCTCAGACTGATGGTCAGACCGAGAGGGTCAACCAGATCCTTGAGGACATGCTTCGAGCTTACGTGTTGGATTTCTCAGGTAGTTGGTATAAACACCTGCGTTTGTCTGAGTTTGCATATAATAACAGCTACCAGGCGACTATCGGTATGGCTCCTTTTGAGGCGTTGTATGGTAGACCTTATAGGTCTCCTAGTTGTTGGGCCTGAGGTTGGAGAGCATCGTCTCCTAGGTCCCAAGCTTGTGCAGAGGACATTAGAGGCTATCGATATCATCAGGCAGAGGATGCGCACAGCTCAGAGTCGACAGAAGAGTTTTGCAGATCGTCGACGTCGTCCCCTAGATTTTTCCATTGGGGATCGTGAGTATCTCAGGGTCTCACCCATGAAGGGCGTGGTTCGTTTTGGAGCCAAGGGGAAGCTTGTCCCAAGATTCATTGGACCCTTCGAGATCACTAGGCGCGTTGGCGCCGTGGCCTATCAGCTTGCCTTGCCACTTCAGTTGTCTGGCGTCCACAATGTTTTTCATGTTTCTATGTTGCGGAAGTGTGAGTCAGACATGGTTCCTGTGATAGATTGGCAGCCGTTGGAAGTTCGTGAGGATGCTTCTTACATTGAGCAGCCGGTTCGTATCCTTGACCGGAAGGAGTAGGTCCTCCGGACCAAGGTCATTCCCTTGGTGAAGGTCCAGTGGAGTCATCATAGCGCAGATGAGGCGTCGTGAGAGCGAGAGGCAGAGATTCGCGAGTCTTATCCTCATCTTTTTTATGATTGATTGTATCGGTATGATTGCTTTTCGATTCGATATGCATATATAGTGATGCGATTCCCTTTTTTTATGATCTTCGGCTAGTTTGGGTTGTATTGCAAATTTCGAGGATGAAATTTTTTGTTAGGAGAGGAGAGTTGTAAGACCCGTACCCTTATTTGCCCTCCGTACGCTTAATTTTCGGTGCCGGTACGTCCCGGATGGACCAGATTAGCGAGCCTTGATCGCGACCCTGTTTTAGTACCGCATCGACCCGAGACCTATACCCCGGCGACCGCGTAGGCGCTGCGATTCCAACGCCGCGCGGCACGCCCCATTGCGATACCCGGTATGTAAGTTGTGTCATTTGCGTAATCTGAGGTGGACCGTGCAACGCGCGTGTGGCGTGGGCCCCACTTTCACAAATCCCAAGAATATGTTAAATCAATCAAATCCATCACCATCACCTCACCCATACCCCTCTCATACCCCTACTCTACACACCCCATACCCCCTATCCCTCTCTCACCTCCCAAAGTCAACTCCACCCATACCCCCATACCCCTCTCCCATGCTAGCCATCATCACCCCCCATGATTCCTTCTCTCTCTTCCCCCCCCCCCCCCCCCCCCCACACACACACACACACACACAAGTGCATACGTAGGGGGGAGAGGAGGCCTTCTCACTTCCCATATTTGCAAGAGAAAGAGACTTGAGAGGAGAGAGAAAGAGAAAGATTTGAGAGAAGAGAGAGATTTGAGTGATCAAGAGAGAGATTAGAGAGATTTAGGGTGGAGATCCAAGCTTGGAGGGCCCTAACCATCATCCGGACCGTTTGGATCGTCCGATCGTCAACCCAACCCAATCCAACCGTCCAACCATCCATCAAGGGGAGTGCAAGGGGGACATAAATCCCCCATTTTCTTATTTCCTTTCACTTTCCTTTTCTTTTGGGCCCATCTGGTGGTGGACAACCTGATGGATGGATTGGATCATCCATGAATGGGCCCCACAGCTTAATAATAATAATAATAGTAATAATATATATATATATAAGGGAGTTTACCCGCTGGACAGACAGCGTCCAGAGGATGCTGCTGCCGAGCAGGGCAAGCCATTGGGCGTGGAACAGATCTCCACACGTGGGACCCACCTTGATGTATGCATCCAATCCACGCCGTCCAGCAGTTTCTCCAGCCCATTTTAGGGCAGGGAGCCAAAAATGAAGTAGATCCAGATCTCAGGTGGACCACACCATTGAAAACAGTGAGGCTAATGAAGCTTATTGTTGAGGCTTCTTGGGCCCACCGTGATGTTTGTGGACCACATCACCTGCCAAATATTGGGCTTGTTAGGACCCAACGATCTGGGGAACATGATGAATGGAGCGGATCATCCTTAAGTGGGCCCCACTTGAAATAACCACAGAAACAAAAAAAAGGTAATGAACGTCTAGCGTCTAGACGTTCTGACGCTGGAACGTCCAGCGTCACTTGGACGCCGTTAATGGGTCCCCACTCGTGGGACCCACCTTGATGTTTGTGTTCCATCCACGCCGTCCATCTGTTTTCTCATATCATTTTAGGACCAGGGCCAAAATATGAAGCCGATCCAAATCTTAAGTGGACCGCACCACATAAAACAGTGGAAGTAATGATTTCTACTGTCAGAAATTCTTCGGCCCACTTTGAAGTTTCTAGACCAAATCATATACCCAATATTGGGCTCATTGGGCCCAAAATGAGATGGCCCAGCTAATAGACGGAGTGGATCACCCTTATGTGGGCCCCACTCGATGAAAAGCATGGAAAAAAAAAAGAAAACAAGAAGAAAAAGGAAAGGCAGATGCCTCTGACGCGGGGAGTACGAGCGTCCAACACGCTGGCTCGTGCCAGCTGGTGGCCCACTCGTGGGTCCCACCATGATGCACGTACTGTATCCACACCGTCCATCCATTTGGGGAGATCATTTTAGGGCATGATCCCAAGAATGAGTCAGATCCAAGTCTCAAGGGGGCCCCACCACAGAAAACAGTAGGGACAGCGGCCCTACCGTTGAAACCTTCTTATGGCCCACCATGATGTTTATTTGAGATCCAACCTGTTCAAAAGTTCACACTTGCAGGGGAGAAGGGAAAACAAAAATATCAGCTTGATCGGGAACTTCTGTGGGCCCCGCTTGTAAAGATAAAATAAAAAAATAATAAATAAATAAATAAAGGCACGGCCGCTGGACAGACAGCGTCCAGGGGACGCTGCTGCCTAGCAGCCTTGTGGGCGTCACCATGGGCCCCACTCGTTGAGCCCACCTAGAATGTATGTGCCTTATCTATTCCCTCCATATGTTTTTCCAGCTCATCTTAGTGGCTGAGCCCAAAATTTAAGCATATCCAAATGGCAAGTGGGCCATGCCACAGAACAACAGTGGAAATAATGATCTCCACCATTGAAACCTTCCCCGTCCTACAATGATGTTTATTTGTCACCCAACCTATTCATAAGTGGCTGGGCCCAAAATTTAAGCATATCCTAATGTCAAGTGGACCATGCCACAGTGGGGATAATGATTTCAAACGTTGAACCCTTTTCAGGTTCTACAGTGATGTTTATTTGCCATCCAATCTGTTCATAAGATCACATGGATATGGATGAAGGAGAAAACACAAATATCTGCTTGATTCAAAACTTATTGGGACCAGATGGGTACCACGCTGCCCAGCAGGTGGCCCACCCTATGGGTCCCAACGTGATGCATCTATTAGCTACACCATGATGTATCTGTTTTATTCATGCTGCCTATCTATTTTTCCATATTATTTTAGATACGGCCCCAACAATGAGGCAAATTCAGATGTTAGATGGACCACACCCGTAGGGAATAGTGGTCATTGATGCTCACCATGGTTCCTTCTTTGATATATATGTTTTATCCATGCCGTACACATATTTTGACGGCCTATCTTGTATGTGCAGGCCCAAGTATGGGGCCGATGTGGTCTCAAGTGGGCTATGCCACAAAGACCTTTACATTTCCAATGGGACCCACAGTCCGGGTCCCACTCTCTATATATATATTAGGCCTTATAAGGCTAATGCTACCTGATACGTTTTGGTAACATGCTAGTATGATTAGCTTGATATGTCACACTGATAACATGATTGTATAATGAATACCATGCTCATTCATATGCCCATACGCATCATTTGTATGCCTGTTATGGATCATGATTAACCATAGCATATGCTAGTTGGCTTGTTATACTTAGGGGACCCGTGTGAGACAGGGTCGCCCCACATGATTGCGCAGTATGCGTAAGTTTGGTGCATGATTTGGATTGTATGACTCATGCATTTCGCATTATGTATGTCACGATCGCTTTCACACCCTAGCAGCATCGGGGTGGTGGCCACCATAGTCACATCATGGTTGGCAGTATTGGACACCGGAAACTTGTTCTAGTACGTGGGCGTTATGGATGTCCTTGGGTGAAAGTCCCTAAACCCTGTGGTACCAGTAGGATGCTCCAACGTCGAGACCGAGTGGATAACATAAGCGCCCGTGTGCCAAATACCAGTAGGCCGCGTCTCCCACTGTGTCGAGGTCGGTTGGAAAGGGGTGTGACCTTATCCGCCCGGGTGCAGTGGGCTGTAAGCTAGGTCGAGTCTGACCAGCTCATGGAATGGGTCCGCTATCGGCGAGCCGGGTGGGCATTGGCATACCACTGACGAGGCGGATAGTGAGGTCTATTCTACTCGCTTGGTTATGCGTGTGATGTGCGGCGGCCAGTATTAGAGTATACTAGACCCCGGCGATGTCCCATATGAGAACTATTTTGATATGTGGATCAGTTGAGGATTGACGTGTTTGCATTGCATCTCTAGCATGTAATACTCGGCCATGTAGGCCCTTGCATCACATAGCCTTGGGATGGCTGATAGCATTCATGAACTTGGTAACTTAGCCCTCTACTTCTTTCGCTTACTCTGATATCAGTATACTTGTCATATGCATCACACGCACACACACGTACTCTACTGAGCTTCGTAGGAAGCTCATGCGCGTTTGTTTACACTGCAGGTACTAAGGCATATCAGCAGCGTTGAGCGCGGTTCATGTACCTGATATTTTGGACTTCTGCTACATGTTGTATTTCCCTTTCCAGCACTGTACTCAACAAACTTATTAGTGGATATTTGATGATGTTTTATGGTTTTGATTATGCTCCTGTACAAAAAAAAATTTACCCTGGAAATCCTCCTGGTAGGATCCTAGGATCGGAACCTGGCACATGAGAGCTAGGAGCCGAGAATGGGGTACTACAGAGGCTGTTGGCACCAAGGTCAGCGATCGGGAATTTAGTGAGCCCGGTCCCCGAGTTTGGGGCGTGACAGATTGCACGTCGGCTTAGTGCATCTGCTACCTTATTCTGCTGCCCTGACTTGTGTTTCAGAACGAATGTGAATTCCTCTAAAAACGAAATCCATCTAGCATGCATACGATTCACATTAGTCTGAGTATTGACAAATTTTAATGCCTGATGATCAGTGTACAGTATAAATTCCCTTTGAATATGATAATGGCGTCAATGGCGCAGTGCCTGAACCACTGCATATAATTCAAGCTCATAGGTCGACCACTTCTGTCGTGCGTCGCTGAGTTTCTCACTATAAAAGGCAACTGGCCTGCCTTCCTGAGAAGGACTCCCCCAATGCCAACAATAGATGCGTCACATTCTACCTCAAACAACTTATCAAAATTAGGGAGTACCAGGACCGGGGTAGTGGACAACCGATGTTTGATTTCTGCAAAACTCTTCTCTGCCCCTTCGGTCCATTGAAACGGACCCTTCTTCATACAGTCGGTAATCGGCGTGACGATACTGCTTAAGTTCCGCACAAACTGACGATAGAAGGTCGCCAACCCATGAAAATTTCGTATCTCATGAATGTTCGTCGGAGTCGGCCAATCTCGAATAGCTCGAACTTTCTCTTCGTCCACTCGAATACCCGTGGACGACACAATGAACGCCAGAAATAATAATCGATCAGTTAAAAAGCTACACTTTTTCAGATTTAAGTATTGCTTGTTATCGTCCAGCACTTGTAGCACTTTTCTGATGTGGGTTATGTGCTCCATTTCATCTTGACTGTATATTAGGATGTCGTCAAAGTAAACGACAACAAAAAGGCCAATGAACGGCTTCAACACATGGTTCATTAAACGCATGAAGATGCTTGGTGCGTTGGTCAGACCGAAGGGCATAACCAGCCACTCATATAGCCCTTCATTGGTCTTGAAGGCCGTTTTCCACTCATCACCTGGCCTAATACGAATTTGATGGTATCCACTCCGTAAGTTCAGTCTTGAGAACACCTTGGAGCCCTTGAGCATGTCAAGCATGTCATCCAACCGCGGTATTGGAAATCGATATTTAACTGTTATTTTATTATCACGCGGCTATCGATACACATGCGCCATGTTCCATCTTTCTTTGGGGTAAGGAGTGCCGGAACAGCACACGGGCTCATGCTCTCTTTAATAAGACCCTTACGGATCAATTCCTCCACTTGTCCCTGTAGAATTTCACACTCTTTCGGACTCATCCGATAGAATTTCACACTCTTTCGGACTCATCCCTGTAAAAAGCAGCACCTTTTTAGAAATGGCCAAAAACATAGGTGGATTTGTGATAAGCATCGTTTGATCTGGCAAACAAACTCAGGATATACTATTAACTCACTAACTGATGCTAGAATATTAGTGAGATCGCACTACTACAACGCAGGAAGCTATGCATAACAACTTGAGTACTCAAGCAAATATGGGTCATATTGATTGATTATCATAAAATAAGGAATGAAAGATTAATAAATTATTTCATTACGAGTCATCGAATATCCCTTTAATTTCCCTTGATCTAAAACGGGCTATAATTATTTTAAAAAAGTATGATGCATAAGTTTATGTATTTAAGTTAAATTGGAAGTTCGGCTATAATAATTACCACAAGTGCTTTAACTCTAGATCGAAATGCTAATTTGTGTTGTTTAGACTATTAATTTCATTCTAACCCCTTAGGGCATCAATCATACTTTAACATTCACTGTGTAACCTATGTTTAAGAATGACATGAAAATGGATTTGCTTCCAGTTTAACTAAAGTGTATATGAGAATAAGGGAGTGTTTGAATGGCAAGTTACCTATGGGTTAAGTAGCGTATCATGGTTTCTACTTATTAAGTAAACAAGCTTGTTTGGTAAACAACATACTTATCAGCTAAAAAGTGTGTGTGTGTGTGTGTGTGTGTGTGTGTGTGTGTGTGTGTGTGTGTGTGTGTGTGTGTGTGTGTGTGTGTTTTGTTTCCAGCATCACATAAGTATTTATCCCTCAACTTTGTTGCTCCACCCTCATATTCATTGTCCATCGTGCGGGCCAACTTTTAATGTGGATTGTTCATTGTGTGGACCCGAAATTTGATGTGGGTCGTCCATCATATAAAACCCACCTTGGATGTGAGCCATTCATCATTAGAGGCCAACCTTTAATGTGCACCATACAATTATGTAAGGCCCACCTTTGATGTTGGTCATCCATCATGTGGGGCCCACCATCAATGTTATTTGTCCATCAAGTGGGGTTCACCTTCAATATCCACCACCCATCCTATGGACCATCCATCATGTGGGCCCCACCACTTATGTGGGTTGTCCATCATGCGGGGCTCGACTTGGATGTGGGCCACTCATTGTTAGGGCCGACCTTTGATGCGGACTATCCATTATGTGGGGCCTACCTTAATGTGGGTCATCCATCCTATGAAGCCCACCTTTAATGCGGATTGTCCATCATGTGGGACTCACCTTCAATGCAGGTCGTCCATCATATAGGGCTTGCCTTAGATGTAACAGGTTTGGGAAGCCTGCTTATGAAATAGGATGTATAGAGCCAAAGTGGGATACGATAGGCTAGGCCTGCTATTTTTTTTGGGTCGAAGGTCCAGCCTGAATATTTTTTTTGTGTGCTTGTATCTTTTTTGATGTAGGAAACGATCCTC
Organism: Liriodendron chinense; assembly: GCA_003013855.2. Classification (NCBI taxonomy): domain Eukaryota; kingdom Viridiplantae; phylum Streptophyta; class Magnoliopsida; order Magnoliales; family Magnoliaceae; genus Liriodendron; species Liriodendron chinense. Next base: position 2,490,049 of record ML058481.1, on the reverse strand, counting down.
CGGATCGAGGGCGAGGATCAAGGACATTCTTGATGGAGACGGATCGGAAGAAGATCAAGAAAACGACAGGTCGACGTAATATTTCGGCCGAGCGAAAGCCCCAGTTGACCGGCCAAATAGGTTCAGAAATCTGGAGGACTACTTAGCCAAAATTCAATAGAATTTCATATTCCCAATGATTTTTCCAATGCTTTTGAGCCATCGGCAATGTTAGGCGCCCGACCACACTTCACCGGGCACTTGAAATTAGCCAGATTTTTCAGTTTACTCGATGGACTATTTTTTAGTTCATGGGGCATCTGATCACCCTTCAGCCGGCGCCCGACCATGCTCAAATAGATGCATAATTTTTCGATTTATTTTTTTATTTTTGGTGATTCTTTCCTAATTTCTTTAGAATTCTTTTCTAATATGTTTTAGGGTTTCTAGGGTTAGTTTTCTCCATATAAGGTTGCTTAAACTTGTTTTTATGCATGTTATCTTTGATTCATAAAATACTTAAGTTTTACTCTATTTTGCTCATGGATTTGAGTAATTTATTTGTGGATTCAAAGAAGAGGTCTCATGGATTTGAGGAAGATCAGTTGAGGAGTCCCGATAAATCCATGGACTCGGATTAGTTATCTCGTGAGAGAGATGGTGCTCGATCTCACCTCATCTACGCTGCACCAAGTTGGTATTAGAGTGAGGATTCTGCCTCGAATCGTTATCTCTTTGCAAAAGTAAGGACAAAATCCTATGGATGATGATCCAGGGATCCACCCTCTCAAAGTGGCGGCTTTTGAGGTGACGCTTGAGACACTCAAGCGGACTGAATCGTCAAGCTATGCAAGGACTACACGCTAGATTCGAATGCAAAGAAGAATATGGTAGAGATCTGGTAGATCGAACAGGTCAGGTTTATGCAGAGGTCGATCTTTCTAGCTTCAATGGCTTGAGTCTCTTCGATGACTGGCTATGTGAAGTTGAGTGCCTTTTCGAGCTCACATAGATGCCCGAGGAAAAGAAAGTTCCTTACGTTGCCTACAAGTTAAAGAGCACTGCATCGGTTTGATGAGAATATGTTTAGTGTAATCAGAAGAACGAGATGAAGGCCCCGATATGCTCATGGTTGCGAATGAAGCGACGAATGCTGGAACGGTTTGGATATAATGATTATGTAAATTAGGTATTATCCCAACAGACCCATAATTTGTAGCATGAGTCTTATTATTTTAAATCGGAGCCACAACTGATCACACCCAGCCCCATCAAAATCGCACATGTTGTGCTTGCAAAAACGGAAGGCCATCAACAGCGCACATGTGTCATTCATGTTGACATGGGAGAACCTCTCGAAACTCTTAAGGTGGAGAAAGGATCTTCTGTGCCCACTCCAGGTCACGCTGTTGATTCTATTGAGCCAGAAGAAATCGATATCATGGAAGGAAAAAGCGAAATTCATTCCCCCATTGCTCCTGAGGAAGTGACTGATTCCAATGTCGATCAAGTTTTTTCGGAAGTGGAGGAGATCATTATTCCAAGTGTTATGAACAAGGAAGAAGATCCTGCAAGTGTCCTAGAAGTTGTGGATCTCAGTTGTGTTGGATTCCGTGGACGTCCAAGCAGATGTTGTGCCGACAATACAAGAATCCGAGACGATCATGAACAAAGAATTTTCTGAAAACTTTGTTCTTTGAACAGGATGCTTGGGTTTTCTCAGATGGAACTGATCTTCAATAGCATGATGGTATGGCAGATCCGTTTACAATTTTTCTTGTTCACGTCGAGAACAAGGTGATGAAGTTTGCTATGCTATGCCAGGGCTTGGCCAAGGTCACGTATTGACAATCAAATCCGTTGGTGAATCCAAGCATGAAGCACAAGCCAAGGTCATGGAAGAAAATGAACAAGAATCGCTACCATGACTTGAGACAAGACGAGTTTTCTTCGAGTGGAGGAGACTGATGTAGGGGACGATCCTCTCAATCGAGGACATTCTTGATGGAGATGGACCAGAAGAAGATCAAGAAAACTATGGTCGACATCATATTTCGGCCAACCAAAAGCCCCGGTCGACCGACCAAACTGGTTAAGAAATCTGGAGGACTTAGGCAAAATTCAGCAAAATTTCAGATTTTCGACGGTTTTTTCGACGTTTTTGAGCCGTTAGGCGCCCGACCACACTTCATCGAGCACCCGAAATTCAGGATTCCCAACGGTTTCTCGAAGCTTTTGAGCCATCGACATTGTCAGGAGCCCGACCACACTTCAACAAGCACCCGAAATTTGCCAGATTTTCTAGTTTACTTGCTGGACTGTTTTTTAGTTCATGAGGCGCCCGACCACCCTTCACCGGGTGCCCAACCATGTGTAGACAGATGTGCAATTTTCTGATTTATTTTCAATTTTTTGTGATTCTTTCCTGGTTTCTTTATAATTCTTTTCTAATACATTTTAAGGTTTCTAGGGTTAGTTTCTCTCTTTTAAGGTTGCTTAAACTCATTTTATACATGTTATCTTTGATTAATAAAATATTTGAATTTTACTCTATTTTGCTCTTGGATTCGAGTAATTTCTTTGTGGATTCGAAGAAGAGGTCTTGTGGATTCAAGATATCCCCTCGTGGATTTGAGGAAGATCGGTTGAGTCCCGATAGATCCGTGGACTCGGATCAGTTATCCCATGAGAGAGACGGTGCTCGATCTCACCCTGTCTATGCTGTGCCATTTTTTGCCTTTGATGAAATATATTTGCCTCTTTAAAAAAAAAAGATGTAGGCCATTCATCATTAAGGGCCAACCTTCGATGTGGATTATTCTATCGCTTCAATGTCCACAGCTCATGTGGAGCCCACCTTTGATGTGGACCATCCATCTTGAAGGCCCCTCCTTTGAATTGAGTTGTCCATTATATCGGCCCGCTTTGGATGTGGGCAATTTATCGTTAGGGGCCAAGTTTTAATGTAAACCGTCCATTATGTGGGCCCGCATTAATATGGGTCATAGCCCACCTTAGATGTGAATTGTCCATCGTGTGAGCCCCACCTTCGATGGGGACAGTCCATCATGTGGAGCCTCCTTTGATAAGGACCATGAGAGAGAGTCCTTTGACATGGACCATGAATGAGAGAGAAAAGGAGAAAAGAAATAAGTTAAAAAGTTATAAAAAAAAAAAAAACTTATTGAAATAAGTAGCTTTTAGCATTAAGTTACTTTTGTAATGATGTTTACCAAACTAAATTAAGTGAAAAAAGTAACTTAATAACTTAAAATAAGTTAAAAAGTAACTAATTTAGTGGTATCCAAACAGGCTCTAAAAGAGGAAATTTTGAAAGGTGTTCCTATAAGAGGCATTAACTACCTATATTTTTAGGGACAAACTATTCCCTAATTTGCATGAATGTGTATGGATTTTAAGAAAAGAGTATATGAATGAGATGATGAGAAAGTAATAAAGAACAAGCTATTATGCATGCCATTTGAAAACAAACAAAGGGTTGTTGACATGGAAATAACGACTAAGTCCATATCGTACCAAACACCTCTTGTTTAGACATCAGAACTCTAGCACAGGAGCTTGCCTTCCTAAAAGTTTAGCATGAGACAGCAAAAAATTGGCATGGATAGACTTTCTTCAGTAGAAAGCAGATTCGCACAATACTTAGAAGGTTGGTGCAAATCCATTTGTACACAGCCAGGTGTTTATGTGACAAATAGAGAAATCTAATTTACACAAATTGCACAATGTTGACATAAGACAACCTGCGAATTATCCATAAATTGGTAGGACAGGATGAATCCCTTTGCGCACTTTCTATCAACTTGTTTAATGAGAGGCAACACGTGTCCATAATTATTATTTCAATGAAAAATAACTGCCTAACCACCCTTTTGGAGAAAAAAATTGTTAAAAGATTCTCCTAAAGCCTGTAAATGCCCCATTGGGTCCTTATGCGCACATCTTTATGCAATTCTCTGCTGTTAAATTCTACCTATTCGAGATTAAAAAAAATGTTCATTTTTATTCTTCGCCACACTACAATAGGGTGTATCCGCCGCTATAAGTGAATTATCCGCCGCTACAATATACCGACGATGTGGTGGCGGATTCCATATTCACCGCTAAGTGTGACATCGGTGTAGATCCAGCGGCGGATAAACTACCAGTGGATTAATTTTACGCCGTTATAATATTTATAGCGGCGGATGGTATGAGTGGTAATATAACGACGGATACTTAAATCCGCCGCTATATGTTTATGTAGAGACGGATATATCCGCCGCTATATAGTATTTTATTAACGGTTATATCTACCGGTATATTGCCTTTGAGCAGTGGAGTAAATCCGTCGTTAAAATATTTACATCGGTGGACTGATCCGCCGTTATAATGAGACAGAACTATCGTCAACGTAGTTACAACGGCGGATATATCCGCCGCAGAAAAGTATTAGTGGTGGTTATATCCACCGTTATAAAATCATTATTATTTATTCAAATTCATACAATGACGGATATATCCGTCGTTGTTAATATCTTCGTTCTTTATAGCGGCAGATAAATCCGCTGTTGAAGTTGATCATTGTTGTCATGTACTTTTTGTTTGTTTCGCTCTAAACCTGTTTAAAAACCCGATAATCACAATTAATATATATTTAAAAAATGATAATGAAAGAAATTAAAAAACACCATCACACATAATATAAAAACATTACATTGTTTAATACAATAGTTAAATAAAAAAATGTTAATACAATATCTATAAAAAATAAAAAAGATGGCTTTGCGACTAATCAGTCTAAGGAGCATCAGTGTGAAGGAGGGTCTGTAGGATCAGGTGGAGGAGCGCCGGAGCTACTCCCTAGAAGTAGCTTGTCTATGTTAACTGGACTTCCCAAACGTTGGGTCATGTACTACAGCATTGCCTAAAACTGCACATCCATGGAGGTCTGTAAGTCGACGACCTTCTGGTTCACCTTCCTCGACCCTCTTATTCACTTGGTCGACTCTCTTGTTCGCCTCAGCGGCCTCTCGGCGTGCCTCAGCGACCTGATCCCTATATTACGCACAAGAAGATGGGGACCCCACAAGGTGGAGGGAGTAACTCCTACCCCCATCATCCTCACACGGCCATGAGCATCTTCTCCCATGACTTAGGGAGAATACATCATTCCTCACCGTGCTGCTATAGGAGCCATCCGGCAGCTGGGACTCCCTTAATGCCATCTCAGCCTGCAGCAAATTAAATGCATTCAGTACTAACATGATTCGAAAAAATAAAAATAATAAATAATAATAAAAATAATTTTATGTTTGACAGTATACTTACAAGCAGATCTGCCGAAGCCCGATCTACAACTGTCCCATCCCTACATGTATGTGTAATCGTAAACATCTGCACGTGGGATGGCTCTGCTTCGGTCTCCTTCTCGACCTATTAACAAGCATAAAATCTTAAATTGTTGATAAATGAAGAAAAATAAATTATATGTTTGTAAGTTATCAACATTTACCTCAACGTGTTTTCTCGCGAAGCTCTTCGTGCCACGGGTGTGGGGAAGACCTTTCTTCGTACGATTTGCTTTATTTTTTTTTCTGATTTCATCTACATTAAATAAAAAAACTTTTGTAAACAATATAATATAAGGTATTATTCATATATACATTTAAATAAAATTATATATATTATTAATTTTACCTTCCCCACCTCACTGGCCCAAAAGTCAACCAATCAATCTCACTCCACCTGATCCACATTGGGTGGGCATTTCCTCTTCGCCACAGCCGAATCATGCTCATGAGGTGTGAAGTGGGTTCCCTTTAGTTCTGATTTGTAGTCCCTCCATCTCTTATTCAATGAATCTATCACCCAGGACTTACCTCCAAGAGGGACCGCAAACATTTCCTGCACCGCAAAGCAATTGTTAAGATATGTATTCTTTGACAAAATAGAAAAAAATTGAAGGAATAGACAAAAATTAACTAATATTGTCACGCCCTGAAATTCAGAACCCGAGTACAATAACCCAAAGCCCGAGTTCCAGGGTGTGAATTGAAAATTCGAGCATAGATTCCTTGAAATTCCATTCCACACATCGCATAACTAAAATAAATCCCAAATATAAAGTTTCTCTTCCACTAATGTCTTATTACATTGAATTTTACAAAACTAAAATAAATCGATTACATTCGATGCTCGTGTGATATGTGACCCTCTGAGTACTTTGCTCCGTCTATGTCTTTTTCTTCCTGTGAACCTGCAAGAACTGTGGTGATTTTGGTGAGCTAAAAGCTCAGTGAGGTCATTTCCATCACAGGTAATGTTCCAGTTCATAAGAGATAGGAGGTGAATCATCAACAGATAGAATTGTATGAAATATATAAGGATAAGGTTATGATTGATACACTTTATGATTTATTATAAATGACACATAATGATCATGATGTCATTGATAGGTGTGAGAGCAATAAACGTCTAGGAACTCGCTGCCACTGAACATTAGGAACCTGTCGCAAATCAACCATGCTCACCTAACCGGTACAGCGAGGCGGCAAATCAACCATGTACCACTATTCCAACCGAGCAAATCATCCATGCTCAATAAGTGAAACGACCAGAACTCGCTACCACTGAACATTAGGAACATGTCGCAAATCAACCATGCTCACCTAACCGGTACAGCGAGGCGGCAAATCAACCATGCACGCCAGGAGTCAAATCAACCATGCTCCTGTTCTGTCGCAGTGTATAAATGGATGCACATGTCATGAGTTATGGAAGCACTTCTTCAAGCATACTATGCATATCCAAAATTCAAGCACAATCACACCATGCATGTGTTTCTTTATTTAGGTAATCCTTTATGTAAACTTTTAGTCTGTTTTAAATTAAAGAAATTGAGAAGATGGTGGTATAAGGTAACCCACGTCAAGTTTATCTAACATCTGGATATGTACAACTAAAAAGGATAATTTTGGAAAAAATCAAGAATGAACAATTATGAAATGCGATTTAAGAACAGAGACTGGAGTTAGATCCATACCTAAGATCCCCTTATAGATGATAGGAAAGAAAAAGAAACAATATTAAAAGACTTGATTAAGGAGACGAGTTGAAAAACAGAATTCTTACATAAAATCCGATTGTCGAACAACAGAGAACGGAAACGAATTTAAATATTATGATGAGAAGATAAGAGAAAATCAACTAGAAAATTGTGAGATGAATCACTCACAGTTTGATGATTCCTAAGCTCCAAACAAGCCCTAACTCAAATCTAAGTCAGCTCAGCGAGTCGACTCGATTAGAGAAAGAAAATTTATTCTTCTTTCTTCTTTCTTTCTTCTTTCTTTCCTTCTTTCTTTCTTCTTTCTTCTTCTTTCTTTCTCTCTATTCTTTTCTTCTCTTTCTTCCTTTTCTTCTTTCCTGGGATGCTACCCAAGCAACAACAGCGGCATCAACAGCAGCAGTGTGGTGCGAAATTCCTTCCCACACAATACACACCCATACCCTCTCTCTCTAACGATTCTCTCTCTCTCTCTCTCTGGCGTTTTCTCAAGGAGGGGAAGAAACAGATGGACGGGCTTTATAGCTGAGCACGGTGGAAAACACGGTCGTATGTGCGATCAGGTTTGGGTTTTCGATTTCAAGAGGGACTTGGGTTCCACTATCTTGAAACCTATTCCACATGGGGATCGTTGAAAGGGTATGTGGGGTCCACACGACTCTAGTGTAGCCGATCTTAGATGTCCATGCAAGGAACGGACTTGGATCTTGACAAATCTTGGGTTTAAACGGTGGGTTGAAGAGGGTTTGTTGCTTGGTTGTTGGAAGAGAAACTCACGAGGATTGATTGTGCTGGGAAGACCAATCATATGGACGGTTTGGATTTTTGATGTGGGGTCCACAGATGGACGACGTGGAACATGCACAGCGGCAGCGCTGCTCGCTGTTGCAGAGAGTTTGAGAAGAAGACGGATTGTCTTCACATACGTGGTCAACACGCGTTTGACCGGACTCCACTTGCACACGTAGCGCACGTGGGTTCCACCTTGATGTATGTGACAAATCTACTCCGCTCATCAGGTAGGCCAAGGAGTTTTAGGGTGTGAAACAAAAAATGAGGCAGATCCGAGTCTTGGGTGGGCCACTCTTCACAAAAACGTGCAACGTGAAAGCCTATCCACGTTCCCTGTTTCTTTCACATACCATGTTATAACATGGACAATGCCAAGTTTGCCCTTTTCTTTAGTTTTGACTTCAACCGTCCATAACGATCTCGTTTACCATCAGTTTTAGGTGAAACTTCACCAAGGCCTGTCATTTTTCGCGTTCTTTCTACCGGTTAATTTTAGGCCTTGATCTCTTACAGATAACCAAGATGCTCTTTTAGTGGTTCATGACACTCCATGATCCAAAATGACATTTGTACATATCCAATAGAAAATTTGATCGATAGCCTCTGTACTAATCCAATGATCATTGAAATGATCGGTTCAATTTGTTATTTGGATGGCCCATTTGGTGGATACAATTTTGATGGATGGTCATATGAAAGGCTAATTTTTTTCTAATTAAACGGTTATGATCTTAAGCCCAAATAGGAGTTATTGTACGGTCGGTTTCTTTAATAGATACTCGTAACATGGTTTTTGGGCAACCTTTTGGTAAGGCACATACATGGTCAGACTTTGGTGACTTGTCCACTCGTGAACTTTCATCATTTCACAATTTTAACAATAGGTTAAGCATAACTACATATGATAAATAAGATGAACGGATCAGAATGTTAAATTGATTTGTGTATGAGCGGCTATAGAGATCAAGGGGTTTAGTTTACTATGATCGGCTTGTTCAAAATCGAGGTGGACGGTTAGATGTTCCTACCTAGCAATGATAGATCATTCTAACAGGTCCGTCTGTTGACTTAACTAAGTACATTAAGTTTTTTTAAAGTCTTAAAAGTGTTAGAATACGTATAAAAGTAGTGACGTGTGTGTATGCGTATGAACGACGCGGCCTAAAATTTAAATTCTAACGTGTGAACTATAACACTCGTGTACCTACTCGTGTACTAAATTTTTGGGGTATTACAAATATACCTGAACCGTCTGCCAAACTGTCTCTTTGTGCTCACTGGGAAGCTTCCTCCAATTAAGATAGGCAAGGGGGAAGAATCGCGGCTTCCCTACAGCAGTCCCCAAGAATTAGCCAAGTTTCTTGCCTTCATCAATTGGTTACCCAATGTTGTTTAGCGGGGCTATCATCAGAGGGGCCCCTTGTGGCCTGTTCCAAAGGTCCTCGAGACGTGTGCTGCCACGTGCACGTCTCAATGTTGTATCTGCTAACCCCGTAAAAGATATTTATGATTAATTAAATTTCATTGTTTCAATATCATGCACTTATAAATATATGTCATTTCTTACCAGTAGTGGGTACAGATCCCTGATCTGAAGGGATACTCGGGCCTGCATCCTACGACCCAAGGTCTAAAGTCTCGTCATGATGTGATGGCTGTGGATCCGTAATAGGAATGGAGCTGCTAGATCTTTCCCGTTTAGGAGCCATCTTGTAATGAAATTCATGGATAATACATACAACAACAAAAACCAAAATCGGCTTGGATTTATACAAGTTTGGCCAAGCACGAACTGAATTCTACAAGTCCATGCTTTCATTCATTTCATTCAACAATTTCATTTCAAGTTCATGGCAGACCTTGGTGACATAAACCTAAACCTACACATAAACCTAAACCTATTTCCCTAAACTTAATCCTAAACATAAACCCGAACCTGAACCCAAATGCCTAAACCTAAACCTACACCTAAACCTAAACTCAATTCCCTAAACATAATCCTATACATAAACCTAAACCTATTACCCTAACTTAAACCTAAACCTATTTCCCTAAACCTAAACCCAAACTCAATCTCGAAACCTGAACCAAATCCCTAAACCCAAACCTACACCTAAAGCTAAACCGATTACCCTAACTTAAACTTAAACCTATTTCCCTAAACCTAAACTCGATCCTGAACTCAAACCCAAACCCGAACCCAAATCCGTAAACCTAAACCTACACCTAAACCTAAATTGAATTCCCTAAACCTAAACCTACACCTAAACCTAAACCTATTACACTAACCCAAACCTAAACCGATTTTCCTAAACCTAAACCCTAACCTGATCCCAAACCCGAACCCAAATCCCTAAACCTAAACCTACACCTAAACCTAAATTCAATTCCCTAAACCTAAACCTATTACACTAACCTAAACCTAAACTGATTTCCCTAAACCTAAACCTAATCCCGATCCCGATCCCGAACTCGAATCCAAATCCCTAAACCTAAACCTACACCTAAACCTAAATTCAATTCCCTAAACCTACACCTAAACTTAAACCTATTATACTAACCTAAACCTAAACCTATTTCCATAAACCTAAACCCGAACCCGATCCCAAACCCAAATCCCTTCGCCTAAATTCAATTCCCTAAACCCACACCTACACCTAAACCTAAACCTATTACACTAACCTAAACCTAAACCTATTTCCCTAAACCTAAACCCGAACCCGATCCCGAATCCAAACCTTAACCCAAATCCCTTCACCTAAATTCAATTCCCTAAACCTAAACTAACACCTAAACTTAAACCTATTACACATACTTAAACCTAAACCGATATCCCTAAACCTAAACCTAAGCCCGATCCCGATCCCGATCCCGAACCCAAATCCCTAAACCTAAACCTAAACCTATTACCCTAACTTAAACCTATTTCCCTAAACCTAAACTTGATCCTGAACCTGAACCCAAACCCAAATCCCTAAGGGCGTGTTTGGCGCATGGTATTAGAAGAGATGGAATGGTATTAGGTGGGATTAACATCATCTATTGCACAATGATTACATGTCTGATAATCCCGTGGTATTTTCACATCCAATCCCATGTTTGGGTTCAAATACTTACCATGGGAAAAACATTGGGTTTGGTGAACCATGGAATTACAATCAACGGACCAAATTCACAACGGTTGTCAGTCACTTGTATATGTATATAACCATAGTGTCATGTATAAAGGACTTATATGGATGGACGACATGGATAAAACATATGTATCAATGTTGGGCCCACGTGTGTGGGATTTTGAAATCGCATGGAAATCCCATATGCGATCAACTGCAATTCCATCCCACCTAATCCCAAGCCTCCCATCCTACCCAAACATCATATGAAATTTGCATGGAACCAAATCCAATTTAGTCCCACCTAATCCCATCCAATACAATGTGCCGAACGCCTCCTAAACCTAAACCCGAATTCAATCCTGAACCCGAAACCGAACCCAAATCCCTACACCTAAACCTATTACCCTAACTTAAACTTAAACCTATTTCCCTAAACCTAAACTCGATCCTGAACCCGAACCCAAATCCCTAAGGGCGTGTTTGGCGCATGGTATTAGAAGGGATGGAATGGTATTAGGTGGGATTAAAATCATCTATTGCACAATGATTGCATGTCCGGTAATTCCATAGTATTTTCACATCCAATCCCATGTTTGGGTTCAAATACTTACCATGGGAAAAACAATGGATTAAGCAAAATTTCGTTTGGTGGACCATGGAATTGCAATCAACGGACCAAATTCACAACGGATGTCAGTCACTTGTACATGTATATAACCATAGTGTCATGTATAAAGGACTTATATGGATGGACAGGCATGGATAAAACGCATGCATCAATGTGAGGTCGTGTGTGGGATTTTGAAATCCCATGGAAATCCCATATGGGATCAACTGCAATTCCATCCCACCTAATCCCAAGCCTCCCATCCTACCCAAACATCATATGAAATTTGCACGAAACCAAATGCAATTTAGTCCCACCTAATCTCATCTAATATAATGCGCCAAACGCCCCCTAAACCTAAACCTGCATGATATAAGAAAAGCCACTACATGACTTTCATACAGGTTGTGGTGATTTTATAACGTTCGTCATGTTTTGGTTTGCGAAAATATTATATTTGGCTGAAATTTATGATACATAGTGAATATAAAATGATTCGTCTGATGGGCGGAATGGATCTTATACACGCTTACTCTATGTAGTAACTAATTTAGTGCAAGTCAAGCCCTAGTCGTGCATAAGATCTATGTACAATGCATAGATCACATATAGCTAATGCCAAGCAAAAGCACAGTACAGTGCTTTGATATGTATCATCCATCTCTATCTGCACCTGTGCATTAAAACCCAAAATAGGTCATCATCATTAGTGTAGTGAATCTCGAGCTACGTGATTGTCAAAAAACCCAGAGCACATTATAGGGCATTATAAAAAAAAAATGAAGCAAATCCAATTATCTGATGGGCCATAACATACGAAAACATAAATATCAACTTCATCCAAAACTACTCTAGCCATCAAGAAACTTTTAATGACAGGCGTTCAATCAACACTCCACATGAAATTTGGATCTTCTTTATTTGAATAATCTACTCATCAGGTTGATGAAAATGCACAGAAAATTTGGCAGTTTCATTCATGCATTCATCTCACAAGTTCTTTCATTTCTACATCAGTCAATTTTACATGTGCATTCATTTACAATTTACAAACCCAAACAACGAAATAAAATGTCTGACACATTAAATGCCTTGTTGTCGTAATTCATCATAATCCTCACAAACATAGGCTACGCGCCAAGAAGCCCCGCTCAGCCGTAAACTCAAACCGACGAACTCTAATGGAGGTAATTGACCCTTATTTAGGTCAGCCAGTGAGAAGATCGTCATATCAAGAATCCTTTTCGCAACCTCATATTCCGCTACCATGCTTGGAATCCCGAGAAAAGCATGTATTCGTTCGTAGTTATCATCATAATAATCATCTAAACCATTATCAATTATAATATCAATCAAACTAGGCAAATCTTTAACCCGACCAGGAGTAGACAGGCTAGGTAAGTCTAACTGCAACAGCTGACGAAGGTTCGAGCATGCTTCAGCTGCGGATGACATGATCAGGATGGCTAGCTAGCTGCACATGATTTATCATGAAATCTTTAAGACATACCAACTTCAACACTCCTGTCAAAAATAAATGATTTACCCATTTTAACTAAGGCCGTACACACATATCTAAAGCTCATTTTAAGCAAAGTCCAAATGTGAAGTATGTTTACCTATTGTATTATAGTATCATGATTTGAGTTTTTCTTTTTCTTTTCCTACTTTTTTTTACCACTCTCTATAATCAGTTTAAGAGCTGCCTACATACTTATAACGATGATAAAATCATGACACATGTACCGTATTTGAGTTTCATTATGAAATGGATATTTTCATGTAGATGCATTTGATGTGTTCTCAGATTAAAACTCAACTGGAAATCAAGTGGATATAAATATGTATTTAAGTATAGAATGCGTATTTCGTTGAGATATCCAAATCTTAAGCAAACTCAATTGTAATACAAGTTTCAGATTTATCATCATGATAAGATTAGGTCACTATAGTTCCATTAAACTTTTTTACAGGTTATAAATAATTGAAAGATTCCCTCGTTCGCCCGTTGCCTTGCAGATTCAAAGACACTTCAAGCGATAATACTTCACCGACTGCTTTGGCGAAACCTATCTACGATTTATTCCAACACCACCCATTCCAAATGTTTAGCTGAAACATAAATAGTATTATACAAAGTATGGATTGTTAAAATTGATTCATTAATTTCTTTAATATAATGAATTCCACAAGTTCATCACAACAACATGTATCAAATGTTTCCAATGTCACCGTCATTGCTACTGTAACCAGACTAGTCTATGTCATCTGTGGCTAGCAAAGGTTCAACAACTGTTATTCCAGGCACATCTGATCTATCTCAAGTCATGTTGTCTTCACTAACGACCAAGGTATCCATCACACTTCGAACATCGCAAGGCGATCTTTGCAAGTAATCTTCTACATCATCTGTCAGACCGTCCCCTCCAGTATCATATAGGTCCCTCGATTTTACATGCAAGGGGACATGCCAATTATCCTTGGGGTCTTTCACATAGAATGCCTGTGTGTGGCTTGAGATGCTAGCATAAACGGTTTGTCATTATCATTTGTTCCAATATTTGATAAGTGTGTAAAGTTCACAAGTGTGAACCCAAATTCATCCTTCTTTATTCCTCTTGCGACATCTACCCACTGACACTTAAATAGAACGTTGCATTGCCGCCCATAGTAATTAAGCTCTATAATATCAGTTAGTACACTATAGTAGGTAACGTCTCCTCTGTTTGGGTTTCTATTATTCATAAATACAAAACTTGATGTATTTGTAACCACGACGACTCCATTGTTCTAAGTCTTCCTCCTACGCTCACAATCTTTCATGTGAAACCTAAGTCCGCTAATGATGAACGCGCTATATTTTCTTGCGACCTTGTCGGGGCCCCTAGCCAACATCCTGACTTCTTCTAGAAGTGCAGCACCCTCTGGAAGTCGGGACTTGTTAAAAAGCCATGTATTAAACTGTTGATCATGTAATCTATAATTTCATAAAGAGTGGCCCGATGATTCCCACGTCTAAGTATTTGCTTATGTTCTCTGCACATTTTTCAGTTAAATGATTAGTTTTTAAGAACATGAATTTCAATGATATTATGCATACGAGACATAATTATAGTTTGCATTCTTACTTAAAGAATGGAACAAGTGCTTCGGAGTTGAAGAGCATGTATCGGTGCGTCTGTCTCCACTATCTATCATCGAGAGCGAACACCTGTCTAGCCCCCATTGGTCGACCCGAGATACTGTTACCAAAGTCATCATTTCGTATCGGTTGGTCAAACCTAGTCTCCACACCATCGAACTATCTAGAACAAAATGTCAGGCATTCCTCAACAAGGTACCCTCCAGCGATGGATCCCTCTAGACGACTTCGATTTCGAATGTATGACTTACGTGTTAGAAGGTACCTATTCGAACCACGCACAAAATCTATTTAAATTATATGAATGTATACTATTGTACATGAAAAAGATTAAGTTACATAACTTATGAGATTTGGCTTAGACCTTTCTATCGGGTACATCCATCAGTAATGTACTGGCCCCGCGATCCTTGCGTCCTCAGCCAAATGAATCGGTAAATGTTCCATAACATAAAAAAACACAGGTGGAAAAATCCTCTCAAGGTAACACAATGTCAACGCAATCCGAGATTGTAGCTCCTCAAAATCAGACGGGCGTGCAACTTTGGAGCATAACTCTCTGAAGAAAGCGCAAAATTCAATCAAGACTACATTCACAGGCTTACTTAATATACTCCACACGGCTAAGGGGAGTAATTGATGTATTAGCACATGACAGTCATGGCTCTTCAGACCTGTGATCTTGCACTCTTTCTCATGCACAAATTGTAAAATATTCACTACGTACCCATCTGGAACCTTTACTCTCTTTAGTACATGGCAGAAAACGTCTTTCTCAGACAGGCTCAATGTGAAGCATGCGGAGGGCAAATATGTCACATTTCCCCTAATAACTGGATGTAGATTCTTTCTTATGTTCATTTCCTACAAGTCTAGACGAGCATTGATATTATCCTTACTCTTCCCATCTATATCCAACAACGTGGTAATGAGGTTGTTGCACACATTTCTTTCGATGTGCATGACGTCCAAATTATGGAGTTGTAAATTGTCCTTCAATATGGCAAGTCGAAGAATATGCTTTTCTTCTTCCAATTGTAAAATTCTCCCGCATTATCATCATCCCGCACCCTCTTGTGACCGAATCTACATTTAGGAATCTTTCCAAAATTGTAATTCATACCCTCTAACTAATCAAGAATCACGTCACTGGATGGCTAGATTGGCGCAGGTCGAAAATCTTACTCCCCGTTAAAACAATTCTTGTCAAATCTAAACTTGTGTCCAAGGACGAGGAATCAATGGTGACCTATATAACAACCCTTCTTGCCACGCTTCAAGTGCCGGTAATCAGTTTCTATATTGCAGTATGGACAAACATAGCGCCCTTTCATACTTTATATGGACAACATAGCATATCTCGGGAAGTCACTGATCGTCCACAATAGAGTTGCTTTCATTGGGAATGTCTGATTCTTTTATGCATCATAAGTGTCTACGCCAATCTCCCACAATTATCTCAACTCATCTACCAACGGCTGCAAGTATATGTCGATATCATTTCCTAGTCCATAAGGGCCAGAAATCAGCAATTATATGATGAGATAAGGTTGCTTCATGCACAGCCACAGTGGCAAGTTGTATACCATGAGGATAATGAGCCATATGCTATGAGAAATACTTATCGTCCTGAATGGATTAAGCCATCAATTGCCAATCCAAGTCAAACATTACGACTTTCTGCTGAGAATGATGGGTGTTTACTGTCAAAATATTCCGTCTTTCATCCGGGACTCATCATACCATCGCATGAAGGAGGTTATCTTCGATGACATGAACAACCTTTGAAGTCTGAGAACTAATGGAAAATGACGCAGTATCTTTGCAAGAATTTTTCGACTAGTCTTCGGTACAGAAGATGAAACCTCTTCTGAATTAAGAACAATTTCCTTCCATCTGGAGGTATCTCATTTCTTGCATAACTGGTCATTGGCGGTTTCCTTCCAATATAACATACAATCATTAGGGCATGCATCAATCTTATTATAATCTAGTCCAAGGTCCTTTATGATCTTCTTCATGTTCCTAGAATGACTTCGGTAATATCTCCCCATCTAGGAGTGTCTCCTTAAGAAACGTAAGCAACATGTTGAAGGACTTGTTACTCCACCCGGACAAACACTTTATGTGATATAACCGGACAATGAAAGATAACTTCGTGAATTTTGTGCAACCCGGGTACAGGTTCTGATCTGCATCCTTAAGCAACCTAAAGAAGTTATTTGTGTCTGCATTACGTCCTTATGTAGGCTCATGTGAACCATCGGGTGCCTCATTGTCCTCCCTCGACATACCAAAAGCATTGTGTATCATACCATGTGTATCAACTCCTCTAAGAGCATCGTCACATACAACATTGGGTGCACATGAAAATGACATTTCCTCATGATCGGTCCAAGTAGTGTACGTCTTCATAAATCCATTTACGATTAGATGCATGCTCATGGACAACATCTCGATTGAGGAGTTTAAAGTTGACGCAATTCCTATATGGACATGGTATAAGGTCAGTTATTGTATGAGAAAATGCAAAGTCGAGGAACTTCTCAACACCATTCTTATACTCGATGCTCACCCTCGATTGTTACATCCAATTCTTGTTCATTAATATCTTTCTAACAAAATTCGTATAATATGCTGTGAAGTAAAACAATAAATGGCTAACTGTCAGTGTTCAACGATTACCCTTTAATAAAATATTTAATGCTCGTAAGCAACATGATGGTTGGTGGACATTGAATGTGTGGCCACATGATGAATGGCCCATATATTGAAAGTAGGGCCCACATGATAGTTGTCCACAACAAAGGAGGAACCCACATGATGGACTATCCACATTACGTGGGACCACATGATGGATGGTTGACATCAATAGTGGGTCCCACTTGATGGAATATCCACATCAAGTAGGCCCCACATGATAGATGGCCCATAGCAAAGGTGGGTCCCACATGTTGGACTATCTACGTTACATGGAACAACATGATGGATGGTTGACATCAATGGTGGGTCCCACATGATGGAATATCCATATCAAGTGGGGCCCACATGATAGTGGTCCACAACAAATGGGAGAACCACATGAGAAGATAAAGACGGGAGGGGTGAACACTACGCGCTATTTAACCCAACCTTGACCCGCACTTAACCCGACCCGAACTTGACACGAACTAACGCATTGCTGTTAGTGCACTTTTCTGTGGCATACTAGTGCACCTTGTTTGTCAATCACTTACATCAATGAGTCTAGTGTCGGTTGAGCCTAATGAAGACGAAGACCGAAGACTCGAGATGGACCGGCTACATCAAGGAAGAAGATACAGGTAAAAGTGATGCCTTGGTGTGCCTTGCCTTGACCAAAACCTAACCCATAACCTCTTAGATGACTTGGACCAACTAGGTATACCCTTAGTCATCATTATTAGTCTTAGAACTCCATGAAAAACATGATAAGTTAGACTAATGAAAGAGGTGGAAGCTGCTGCAATAAAAAAGGCTCAAACAGCAGTTTCCGATAGGTCTCCGATCAATCAGACTGGGGTTCCGATAGGACTCCGATCGATCGGACAGAAGTTCCGATCAATCGAAAATTGTCCCAGAAAATATTGAAAACTCACTGGACATATTTCCGATCAATCGGACAGTCTTCCGATCCATCGGAAGGGGCCGTCCGATCAATCGGACAGTGTTCCGATCAATCGAAATTTCTTCCAGAGACTTCTCTGGATAGATTTTCGATCAATCGGACTTGTCTCCGATCAATCGGACTGGGCTCCGATCAATCGGACACTTTTTTCGATTAATCGGAGATGCATGAATCTGCCCGTTTTTTGACTGTTGGAAGAAAATCTATTTAAAAGGGGGATTCGTTTTTTGAGCAAAGAGAGGGGATTTTGAGGAGATAGAAGCCACCATTGCTAGAGATCATTAGAGGCTCTATGCCAAACCTAAAGCAAGTCATTCTCCTTGTGTTTTCATCACAAGCTTGGGCCATTCAATGGCATCTTGAGAATGGACTTGTTCCCTCTTGATTCCTAGGGTTTCGACACCTTGATGATAGTTAAATCCTTTGTCTAAACACTACTTAGGAGTCCATTTAGGTGAATTCCTCTAGAAAACCCATTTCCTACCATTTGTAGAGGTTTCACCATTCCCTAGGACCTTGGGCATCTCCAATGGAGCATCACATGCAAGGTAGCTGATCTTGGAGCTGAAGCCTTGGCAAAGCGGCGGCGTCAAAGATCGGGGGAGCACAAGGGGAGCTGATTCAAGCACGGGAGAGCGAGAAGAAGCAACCCGAAGCGGCGCTGAACAAGGGGCTCAATCCGACAAGTAGGTTGTCTTGTTAAGAGTCCATCCACTCAATTCCCTGTGGGAGTTGAGTGTAGAGTTTGTTTGACAAACTCGACCCGGGGTCGTTAGCCGATCCTTGGCCTATTAGTTGGGCCTAAAATCTAGGGACGTCAGCCGTTCCTTGGCACGTTAGTTGGGCCTAAAACAAAGTCTCCAAGGGGGAGCCACCAACACGGGTGCAAACGTGTAGGTTGGGAGGAACCTGTAAACTCCCCGGTTGGGTGGATCCGAGTTAAAACACCTTGGTTGGGAGGAACAAGATTTAAACTCCCCAGTGAATGCCGGTGTGCTCAAAGGGGTTGAGTACTTAAACCGGGAGTGGAGTAGACAAGTAGTCGAACCACTATACATCCTTGTGTTTGTGATTGTTCTTGAGCACATTTCTCTTTATGCATTGTGTTTAAATTGGTTAATTATGAATGCTTAGTTAGGAATGCATGCTAGGCACTTGATTGGCACATCCACACTCACAAGATGTACTTTCACTACCTCATGTTGACTTGAGCATTTCTTGATCCATCCTCTTTAGTCCACATGAGTAGTTTAGACTAGGTTGCTTATTGCTCTTATCTCTTGCTAATCTTTTAATTGGACCCACTTAGGCTTGGAAGTCGAAGTGTTAATCGCTTACGTATTTTAATTTGCTGATTTGTTAAAGTACGCAAAAAGATTTTTTAAAAGGTCCTTATACTCCCCTCCTATAGGTTTAGGCATAATTCTAGTTGCTCCTCAAGCTTCCGCACGCGTATGCGTAGGGTGTCGTGTTAGGCTACCCGACGCAATTTCAATTGCAACCTCTAATTATCACCATGTACAATTAACCCAATAATATCTAATACATACTAGTAACGCATAGCCAGTCTCATCATCCAACAAATACATCCACATATCCAAAAATAATACAACCATGGATAGCTTCCACACACATCCAGGTACCCGTACTCAATTTCGGGCTTTTATTGCTATACATAGCAAACGTACAGCCTTATCATCGTCTCAATAGCGGTTCCCACCTTTCAAAGACCCTCGCTCAATATCCACTCCCTAAATCTACTATGATGATTTGTTATTTCCACACAATTTATCTATTTTTTCATATCATAGCAAGGGATGACCGAAAAAACTCCAACACAGACCCAAAGTCTAATTGGGCCCCACCCTATATGAGTGGACCTCACCCCTGACGGCGTGGATATAACATATGTAGCACAATGGACCCAACATATGAATATAATGAGACACATATTCAAACTTATACCACAATTCCCACTATCCAAGGACCACTGCTCAAAATCATAATTCATTACATTAATAATATATGTATATATAAATAGTTATTTATTTTATATTCTCAGCCAGTCTCATCATCCATCACATCCACATATCTAAGAATAATACAACCACGGATAGCTCTAACACACATCCGAGTACCTGTACTCAATTTCGGGCTTTTATTGTTGTACATAGCAAATGTACAACCTTATCATCGTCTCAATAGCGATTCCCACCTTCCAAAGACCCCCGCTCAATATCCACTCCCTAAATCCACTATGATGTATTTGTTATTTCCACACCATTTATCTATTTTTCCATATCATAGCAAGGGATGATAAAAAAAAACTCCGACCTAGACCCAAAGTCTAATTGGGCCCCACCCTATATGAGTGGACCTCACCCCTGACGGCGTAGATATAACATATGCAACATAATGGACCCAACAAATAAATATAATAAGACACATTCAAACTTATACCACAATTCCCACTATCCAGGGACCACTGCTCAAAATCATATTTCATTACATTAATAATATATGTATATAAAAATAGTTATTTATTTTATATTCTCATCCAGTCTCATCAACCAACACATTCATCCACATATCCAAAAATAATACAACTACGGATAGCTCCAAACTAAACATGTATACAATGAAACATATCTAACCAACTAGTAACAACAGTTTCCACCTACGTTTTAGGCTATTTAGCTATTTAAGCTACTTCGCTAATCAACCTACTTGCCCAATCAAGCTACTTAGCTAGTTAAGCTACTTGGATAATCAACTTACATAGGTAATCAATCATTTTAAAAATTATATTTGAGCAAAAAAATGACGAAGATGCAAATCCCAAGTGGAACACAACATAGGAATCAACGGTGATTAGATCCAAGGTTAGTGTTTACATAGCCCTTCACTCGAGAATCAATTCGATACTTCTTGCCCAAGCCCTACCCAATATTGGGTCAGTCACAGGCAGGGGTGGTTAACGAATCAAATTGTTTCCTATGATAAGGTCCACCTGAGATTTGGATAGGTTTCATTTTTTAGCTCCTGCGATGATTTGGTGAAATGTATGGACAAAGTGGATTCAGAATACATGTGTGAAAATAAACCGAACCAAACCAAGCCGAATACAATTGTATTTGGTTTGAGTTTAATAACCAAAACTCAAGTTTGAGTTTGGTTCATTAACCACCCCTCAATGATAGCCCTTTTTTTGGGCAACTGGGCCGAAATTTATACTCATCAAACTTTAAACGAATCAAACTCAAACACTAAAGTTGCGGCTTCAATCAAACTTAAACCAAACTCAAACTCAAACTGAACACTATGGTATTCGACTCG
Organism: Liriodendron chinense; assembly: GCA_003013855.2. Lineage (NCBI taxonomy): Eukaryota > Viridiplantae > Streptophyta > Magnoliopsida > Magnoliales > Magnoliaceae > Liriodendron > Liriodendron chinense. The sequence goes on along the minus strand of ML058481.1, from coordinate 2,468,362 downwards.
ACTCGGTTCATCATAGTGGGCCACACTAGAATAACAAATGGATGGCATGGATTTAAAACACATATATCACAGTGGGCCCGACTAGAATAACAGATGGATGGCAATTACCTGAAACACATACATGACAGTGGGCCCCACTGGAAAAACAATTGGATGGCATGATTTAAAACACATACATCACACTGGGCCCCACTAGATTTACAGGTGGATGGCATGGATTTAAAATACATATATCACAGTGGGACCCACTGTCATAAATAATAGATGGATGACATGGATTTAAAACACATACATCACAGTGGGACCCAGTGGAGTGACAGATAGATGACATGGATTTAAAACACATACATCACAGTGGGCCCACTGGAATAACAGATGGATGTCATGGATTTAAAACACATACATTACAGTGGGCCCCACTAGAAAAATGAGATGGATGACATGGATTTTAAACCTATACATCACAGTGGGCCCCACTGAAAAAATAGGTGAATGGCATGGGTGTAAAAGCCATAAATCATTGTGGGACCCATTGAAAAACATTACAGTGGTGGGCCCCACTATGATTGAGAGAGAGAGGGGGGGGGGGGGGGAGCGCACAGGTGGGTGGGCGGCTGGAAGTGGGCTTGTGGTTGCAGCAGCAAGAGACAATGAGAGGGAGGGAGAGAGAGAGAGAGAGAGAGAGAGAGAGAGAGAGAGAGAAGGGGGGGGGGAGAGAGATTGGCCGGTGGGAGGCGCCGGAGCGAGAGAGAGAGATCGGCCGGTGGGGGGGTTGGGGAGGAGGGCCGAGGGTGGGAGAGCGCCAGGAGGTGGGGTGGGGGCGGGGGTAGGGGTGGGGCAGCGAAGGAGAGAGGGGGCTACGAACGAGAGAGAGAGAGAGAGAGAGATAGAGAGAGAGAGAGAGAGGGGGGTTAGGATTCATGAATTAAGGATTTAAGAGACATGTAGCGGCAGATTTTAAAATCTGCCGCTACATGTCCTTTCTCATTTTCTTAAATAATAAATAATTATATATTCATTCTTATATATTTTTTTATATAAATTATAATTACGATTAATATATATATATAATAATAATACATATATTATATATTAAATAAAATATATATTTAAACAATCTAAATAATATATATATATATATATATATATATTCATTGTAGGTCCCACAGAACTTTTGATAGGTCCGCAACACAATTAATGTAGAGTAAACTATATGCGTCCCGCAGTAATTGATATATTGTACCTAAACCCGTCCATCCATTTTAAGACATAATTTTAGGCTTGGAGCAAAAAATGAATAATATTAAAAGTTCAAGTGAACCATGTCATACATCTTTGTGAAGTAAACATCTACTGTCGAAAAGTTCTTGGGGCCACAGAAGTTTTGGATCAAGCTGGTATTTGTGTTTTCCCTTCATCTAGTATGTGTGGACATGTTGGATGACAAATAAGCATCAATGTGGGTCCAAGGAGGGCTTCAACGGTGGAAATCATCATTCCCACTATTTCATGTGGCATAGTCCACTTGAGCTTTGGATATGCTTTAATTTTAGGCTATACGGTAAGAGATAACCTAGTATCTTAGTACTAGTCTGCGAAAAATTTTCTCGGACACGGATTAGCTCTTATATATATTATAGGCTCTTATAATAATACATATATTATATATATAATGGTGGACACACAACTTTACTATTCCCTAATGTATGGTCCACGTCCTAAGATATGGATCTTCTCCAGATTCAGGCCTTTAATGATTTTTCAGGCTGGATGGATGGTATAGATGTATGGGTCCCATGAGTGGGCCCTAGTACCACTTTTTCTCAAAATGTTTCGGTTGAAGGCTTAAACCCTGTAATAGTGAGGTCAAAGTTGATCTCACTACTAGTTCCAAATTCGACCCAAATATGATACAAATTTATTTATGTGAATTTGAAATATGTTCATTCAATCAATCGTATTTAGGATTCAAATTCACACTATACGGGTGTAGAGCGCAATGAATCTCGGATCTGACCCGTTCCATTGAGATCATTCAAACCAAATGTTGTATTTCATTTTCAGCTTTATCCGATGGTTGAATTTCAATATATACCAAATTAATCCAACTATTGGTTCTCCAAAATAGGTTAATAAGAATACTATATTACAATGTCAGCTTCATCCAGCCATTCGATTTCAACATTGGGTTAATCCAACGGTTGGATCTCCAACAGCTAGGTCTTAAATGATTGGGTTGAAAATAAAAAGCATGATTTATCAACTTAGTCCAATCTAATAATTTAACTGTTAGATTTCATTATCAACTTTATCCTGATAGTTGGATCTCAATATCATGATCAATCCTACCATTAGATTTTAATATCAGTTAGTCGTTGGTTTCAATATTAGTTTGTTTTACTACAACCATTAGATATTAATATTATCAAGTTAATCCAACTGTAGAATCTATGTTAGTTTGACCATTAGATAACAATGTTAGCTTCATCGAATCGTTGGATTTCAATATCGAGTTAACGATTGGATCCACAGTACTTAGAGGTCTAAAATGATTAGGTTGGAAAAAAGAGTATGATTTAACACCTTAGTCCAATCTAAGGTTAATCCGTTAGATTTCATTATCAGTTTATTCCGATAGCTGATCTCAATATCATGGTTAATCCTACGATTAGATTTCAATATCAGGTTAATACAACTGTTGGTTTCAATATGAAATTGCTTTAATCCAACCATTAGATATTAATATTATATTAATTCAATTTCATCGAATTTTAATATCGACTTAATCCAACTGTTAGATTTCAAAAAAAGTTTAATCTAACCGTTGGATTTCAATATATGCCTCAATATCATACTAATTCGACCATTAAAATTGTAAATCATCTTAATCCAACTGTTAGATTTCAGTATCAATTTAATGTAATCGTTAAATAGCAAGACATGCATCCACTAGTCCATTAGATTTCAATATCTGCTTAATACAACCGTTAGATTTTAATATGGGCTTAATCCAATAATCAAAATTTAATATCAACTTAACCCAATCTAGATTACTTATATCCAGCTACTACACTTTAATATCAGCTTTATCCAACAATTTGAAATCAATATGGGGAACTTTTTGCGGCAGATTTTAAAATTCGCCGTTAAAATAATCAATAGCGGCAGACACTAACGTTGTAATAGAATAATTCATATGCGCAGGGTTTGAAATTGGGGGCGAAATATTCAAAGTTATAGCGGCGGAAAAACATATCCGCCGCTATATGGTTATAAAGATATAGCGACGGATAAAAATATCCACTGCTATTTTTCGTCGATATTTGTCCTAAAAGATGGCAGGAAGGATGGCGGGGGCGGGAAATTGGTTTACAGCGGCGTATATTTATATCCGCCGTTATATATTGTGTTACAGCGATAGTTATTATTAACCGCCGCAGATGTTTTCATTATAGTGGTAGAATTTGTATTCCGCCGCTATAATCTGCCAGTATAACACATATTTCTTGTAATACCATTAGCGTCTAGACAATGAGAGCATGGAGAAGCTTAAGGAATAATCTTCGCAATATCATTTCTCAAAGATTTTGCCTCTCTCAAGAAGGGCGGAGAAAGATTGTTTTCTAACTTGCTGCAATGGTCTTGCACAAATTGTTTAAGACCTCTATAATGACCTCCTATCACATAGAAATAACCTTGCTCTATCCTAAATCCCTAGGGATGTCACCATGCGCAATACCCTTTAGTGAACTTACCCAAAGTCTCCTATGGTTTTGAATCAACCCTCTTTTTACTAGAAGAATGACTTCATGCCATCCTTTAGGAGGTTTTACAAGAGTGCCTTAGGATAAGGATGAAACTTTGTCAATTTTACCCGATTGACACATAAGACCCATGGAAATGTCAATACTATAAATCCTAATTGGTAAATTGTAGTTAGAAATTATCCAATGGAGTAATAGTAGCCTATTGCTAAATAGGACATGTACTCCACAAGGCTATGTCTATCTAAATCTTATGCCTCTCTAAATGCATGACATACAACCTACACTAGTATCCTGACACCCAATTGGCTTTACAAGATAGCCAAATGCTAAAGGTTTTCAAGATCCTTAAAGAACCATAAGGCTAGCTCCATCATGATCGATGTTTTAGACACTCCAAGATGAAGGATATTAGATTAGGATTTCGCATCAATTGCATGTATGCTATCTTCCTTAGTTTTACCTTTTAATCAAGGGTTTGTTAGAAATTGTAATGAAAAACTAGTTATTTGTCATGGCTTGGAATGTATTGTTCCTAAAAATTTAATAAAAACCTTTCAACAAGGCATTTTTGAGTGCAAATATTATATTATTCGTGTTCAAATGTTTTATTCTATTTAATTTGAACAACCAAACAAAATCTTTTTAAAATAAGAACTCATATTCACTTGTCTTCCTTTAATCATTAGACTCCCAAATTCTTGATTTTTAAACCTCCAGAACTCCTTTGACAAAGATTAAAATGAATTTTTATCTCTTCGTTTTAGGAATTTCAAAAGCTATCAAGTGTTTTGGAATGGAGAGAAGGTCCACCTATTTAGACTGACCTGTAGGGGTCATTTGAGCTCCACAACTAATGTGTGACTGCATAAATGACTTGAAGCCGACCAAATATGCTAAAGAGAGACTTACATTCATTTTAACTGTGTTTTTAATTTCAATGAAATGGGGATTTCCCTCAAATACATGCTAATAAGAAATGTAATTAGGGTTGGCAATGAGTTAGATTGCTCTGCCTAGCCCAGTGATCCAACCCTGAAGGGATAAAGCATGGGCCAGTAAACTTAGCTTGATGGCTAGTCTTGGTCTTCAAATCTAGGCCCAAAATTCTGGTCACTCTTAGACAAGATTAATGATGAATAGCCCGGCCCATTGCCCTTGTGTATACTATGTACTAGTACTAGTAATGTAGACTAAAATGTCAGTAAACTAGAGTGTGATGGATGATCTCAATAACTTATATATTGTGCCAATTGTAACCCCACTTTTGATGGTAAAGAGTACATTCATGCACTGATTTTAGTTCATGCATACAATGGATAACTAAGTGAGGCCTAAGCTTGGTTAATAAATGATCTTATTTCTCACATTGTGCCAAAGAAAAGCATTAATATTCTAAAAGAGCATGACAATTCATAAACAATATTTATCTCATGCATAGTCTTTGCTCAATCACTCTCTCCCAAATTTTCGTAGTACAACTTACAAGTTTAAATCCCACGATAGTTAGTGCAGCTCTATGTCTCTTTTATTCTATTATGGTATATTTTCTCCATTCATTTGCTATTTTCTTTGATCTTATAGTTTTAACTTTGTCAACCAAAATAACCAAGTATCTCCAATAAATTTCAAAACATGTAGTTCGAGGTTCTTTCTTGTTTTCATCCTTTTCAAAGCCTCAATTTAAATATTTTAATCCTATAAAAGTATCTATAATCTCTTATGTTATTTGAGTCTATGGTTCGTTTTATATCTATGCTTATAGAGTAGTGGTTATTTATCAGGTTTTGAAAATAGTTTCTCCACTTTTTATTAATTTTATTGTCTTTTACTGGTACTTTCTAGTCATCGCTCTTAATGCATCTAGCATGATTTAGGTCCCTACCCTTCCTTTCTTATTTTGTATAAATAATAAAAAAGATACTCAATTACTTATAAAATTAACAATTTATGTTTAGAGTTTATATTTGATTGAAAATAATAATAATAATAATAATAATAATAATAATAAAATGAGACATTTACAAGCTTAAACCATATAGGGTAGAACATCCAAAATATGTTCGAGTCACGTCTATTTTGCCATCTCACCAAATCTCGACCTAATTTTTAATGTGTAAAAATGAAAACATAAAAAAGAAAGTTAGATGAGTCTTGGGTTAACCCTTTGAATCAAGTCAGCATACACTGCTTTAAATATGTAGGCAAGTCTCATATTAGAACTAGATTTACTTGCTTTTAAGTATGGGGACAATTTACTTTTCAAACAGGTAAATTAGGCCAAATCCCGCTAGCTGGTCAATGAAACTAGGTTTCTAAAGTTAGAAAATTCAATAATGCTACATTTAAAAAGAAGTATTTTCTTTTAAACCTGAGAGATACGATGAAACCAACTGTTGAACTGGTGCAATTAGCAGCTCACATAGGTCAGAGTAGGGATTTTTATTAAGTTTCTAAAGTCCTAAGTGGCCTTTTGGCGTTGATAAGAATTTATTTGATTATTCTAAAAAGAAAAAGCTCTTATTTTAGAAATAGATGGTTTAATGAAGCTCTAATTTAACAACTTTATATGTTAGAAACTAACCAAAAAGTTTTTTTTTTTAAAGTGATAGGGAGGTCTTTTTTTTCAAGAGCTTATTTCAAGTAACAGGGTATTTATTTTTTGCTAACTTTTGGACAAGTTTGTCCTTGAACTTTTCAAGTAATTCACATCTTGCCATCTTCTCCTCTTTACAATCTTTCTAAAGTGAGTTCACATGATGAATGACCCATATTGAAGGTGGAGACCCACATGATGAATGATCCACATTAAGGTGGGCCTAAATAATGCACGGTCATATCAAAGGTGGGTCCCATATGATAGATGCTCCATATCAAAAGTGGGACCCGCATGATGGATGATGGACATTAAAGGTGGGACCACATGATGGGAGGTTGACATCAAAGGTGAGCCCACATGGTGAATGACCCATATCGAAGGTTGGGCCCCAAATGATGGACGGTCCACAACAAAGAATTGACCCACGTGATGGATGGTGGACATCAAAAGTGGGTCCCACATGATCAATCGCCCACATCAAATCGTGGCCCGCATATGATGGACTATCCATATTAAGTGAGCTTCACATGATAGATGGTCCACATCAAAGGTGGGACCCACATGATGGATGGTGGACATCAAAGATGGGCTTGCATGATGAATGACCCGTATTAAAAGTGAGGGCCCACATGTTAAATGGTCCACATCAAGGTGGACCCACATAATGGACAATTCACATCAAAGGTGAGCTCCATATGATGAATGGCCCACATCAAAGTATGACCTGGCATAATGGACCATCCACATCACTTGATGGACTGTGTGCATCAATGGTGGGACCCACATGATGATGAACTATTGACATTAAAGGTGGGCCTACATGATGAATAACCTATATTGAAGATGGGGCCCCACATAATGAATGATCCATATCAAGGTGGGCCCACATAATCGATGGAGTGGGCCTCACATGATGGATGGACACATCAAAGAGTGGCCCCTTGTGGTGGACAATCTATGTACATAAGTGCGCCTCACCTAATGGACGGTCCATATCCAAGGTCTTGCAATACGGATGGCCCATATCCAAAGTGGCCCAACATGATGGATGACCCACATAGAAGGTGTGCCCTACACGATGGATAGTGGACATCAAAAGTGGGCCTACATGATGGACAACCCACTTCAAAGGTGGGGTCCACATGGTGGACACATCAAATGTGGACCATGTGATTGGTAGTGAACATTGAAAGGCCCCACATAAAGGACAATTAGCATTGATGGAGGCCCCACATGACGGATAACCTACATCAAGGTGGGCCCCACATAATGGACAATTTACATCAAAGGTCAACCCACAATGATGAATGGTCCACATCCAAGTCAGGCCTTGCATGATGGATGGCTCACTTTGAAGGTTTGGCTCATACACGGATGGTCCCATCAAAGGTCGGCTCCATATAATGGACGATCCACATCCAATGTCTGACATAATGGATAGCCCAAACGTCTTAAAACGTGAAGATTGTAGCCATCCATTCTTTTGCCATTTGGGGCATGGTCCATGTATGGTGAGATCCACTCAAACATAAGATCGATCTAAGCATTATTTCCCACCACATGAAACCTCAGCATTTACGTACACATGTTCCATGTCATCATGTGTGACTGACTATGGACAAGCAGAGCTCCACATGCATGTAGAACTACGGCCGAGCTTGGGTTAATTTTCAGTCCCATGGATTCTACATGTCCTTCAATTTTGGGTCCAAAAAATAAATGGGTTGGGCTTGTGCTGGCTCATGAATATCCTATAGCTTATTTGTATTCTTATTTTCTGCCGTACAAGAATGCTTTTAAACTTTTGAAATTGACAAAATTTTCATAGGCCAGGTGTAAGATGGGAAGCTCCATAAAGATGGGCCCCACCGGACAAATGGCAAATGTGCCTAATGTTGTGAAGTCCTCAAAACTGTGCGTTTACACAATTCACCGACCGGTCGGCCTACCGGTCGGTCAGTGGACAGATATGCACAGGGGGCTGGACAGGCTTCTGGAGGGTCTTGACTGGTCGGCCGACCGGTCGCCCAACCAGTTGAATTAATTAGCAGCAAGATGAATTTTGGGCAAAACACTCTAAATCATTTGGTCAGTCGATGACCGGTCGGCCGTCGTGCAAGATTTGAAACTTTGAGCAGTATTCGCGCTGCAAGTTTCCAAATCCGGATTTTCTTCTATATAAACCTTCCTAATCGTGGTAGGCAAGTATCTAAGCAATACCTAGGTGATTTAAACGAGATTAGGGTTTTGAGGAGAGAGGTTTGAGAGTTTTGTTCATCTTTGGGATCTACTCAGGTAGTTCTAGCTCTGTAATCATCTGAGATTCATAGTGGAGATGTCGCTTTGTGCCGTGGTTTTTTTCCGCAAGGGTTTTCCACGTAAACTTCGTGTGCTTTTGCGTTGATTACTTGTGTAGCGGTGTGGTGATTGTTTGATCTTCTTCGGTGCTTCCGCTCACCGAATTTCCAACAAGTGGTATCAGAGATATCATTGGAAGGTTGAAGAAGAAGTTTTATAAAACGATCTCATGGCTTCAAGTACGAAGTTCGACGTTGAAAAGTTCTCGGGCAAAAACAACTTTGAGTTGTGGAAGGTGAAGATGCGTGTTGTCCTAACTCAGCAAGGGGTCGTGAACGCCCTTGGAAAGCGACCTACTGAGATGAAAGATGATGAGTGGACGAAGATGGATGAGAAGGCTATGACCTCAATCCAATTGTGCCTTATTGATGACGTCCTCTATAACATCATGAAGGAGAAGACCGCTGTAGAGACATGGACCAAGCTAGAGAACATCTATGCGAAGATGTCTCTAGAAAATCGCATGTATCTAATGATGCAACTTTTCACTTTGAAGATGGCGGATGGGACAGATGTGGAGGACCACATTAGCATGCTCAACAAACTGATTTACAAGTTGCTCGATTTTGATGAGCAGATGAAGGATAAGTATCAAGCCTTGATCTTGTTGAACTCGATTCCTAGTTCATATGAGTCACTCAGGGACTCGTTGTGCATGGATAGGGACACTATTAGTGTCGAGACCGTTGTCTGAGCCCTTCAATCGAAGGCCATGAGATAGAAAAGAGGTGATGCTAATTCCTCCTCCGAAGCACTGTTTATGAGAGGAAGGAATTCTGAGCGAGGTGAAGGATCGTCGTGTTCTCGATCCAAATCGAAGGGCAAGAGCAAGGGCAAGTTGAAGTGTTGGGGATGTGGCCAAGTTGGGCACATGAAGAACTGCAAGAGTCCTAAATATAAGAAGAAGAAGTCAGGTTACTCTTCTAGGGAAGCCAATACCGCTGAAGCTAAGGGAGGTGGTAGTTATGTGTGTAAGGTCTTGATGGTGTTAAAGGCTGTTTCTCTCAGCGATGAGTGGATCATGGACTCCGGGGTCTTGTATCACATGTGCCCAGATAGGAGCGTCTTTACTTCCTACAGGGAGTACGAGGGAGGCTCGGTATTTCTAGGCGATGACTACGCCTACAAGGTTGTAAGGATTGGTACTGTGTGCATCAAGATGTTTGATGGGATTGAACAAACTTTGACGAAAATGAGGCACGTTCTTTGGTTGAGGAAGAATCTGATTTTCCTTGGTGCACTCGAGGCATTGGGGTGCAAGTTCACCGGTTTTGACCGGTTCTGCAAAGTTTCAAATGGGGCCCTTGTAATTATGAAGGGACAGAGGCATGAAAATATTTACAAGCTGATTGGGAGCACTTCAGTAGGTGGAGCTGCAGCGATTGTAGCAGAATCCACGTCTGCACATATGTGGCATGCACGCTTAGGCCACTGAGCGAGTGGGGCATGAAGGTACTCTCTGAACGATCTTTGATTCCTTTTTTTAAATCTGTAGACTTTAGTATATGTGAATATTGCATGTATGGGAAATAGTCTAGATTATCGTTTAAAAGGGGGAAAACATATATGTAAAAGAGTGCTTGATTATGTCCATTCAGATGTATGGGGGCCATCGCTCGTTATTTCTGTTGAGGAGTCATCGTGGTTCGTGTCGTTCATCGATAACTATAGCAGGAAGGTTAGGGTTTATTTTCTGAAAAATAAATCTGATGTTTTCATGACCTTCAAGTATTGGAAGGCGATGGTGGAGAATCAATCAGTGTAGAAATTGAAAATTTTAAGAACCGATAATAGAGGTGAGTTCACTTCCAGGGAATTTAATATGTATTGTAAAGAGGAGGGGATCGTGAGGCACAACACAGTGCGCCACACGCCAGATCAGAATGGTGTGGCAGAGCGGATGAATCGGAATCTCTTAGAGAGAGCTCAATCCATGATCAGTAATACTGGGTTAGTCAAAAAGCTATGGGCTGAGGTCGTTAAGATGGCTTGTTACCTGATAAATCGGTCACCCTCTATGGCGATTGAATGTAAAATCCATAAACAAGTGTAGAGTGGTCATACTCTAGACTACTCGAGTCTGCGAGTTTTTGGTTGTGAGGCTTACTCTCATGTACCATCAGTTGAGAGAGATAAGCTAGACCATAGGGCCAGAAAATGGATCTTTGTGGGCTATGGTGTGGTGTTAAGGGTTATTGTATATATGATTCTGTCACATGGAAGATCACCCTGAGCGATGATATCAAGTTTGATGAGGATTCTTTATTCCGTAAGGATGCTACAAAGGAACTAGAAACATCAGAATATGTTGATACACATGATGACAGAAATGAGACACGGGCTGATATTGAAGCGCAGACAGAGGTACAAGATCAGGTGGTGCAGCCGAGCAGCCACCTGTGCGAAGAAATCGACCCAGGGATCGCAGGTTACTGGCAAGGTACAGGGATGATTTGAACGTTGCATTCGCCCTCATTATAGATGAGGGGGATTCGTCTAACTTTAAGGATGCACTACAGGATGTAGATGCTGAAAAGTGGAAGACGACAATGCAAGACGAGATGGACTCTTTATACAAGAATGAGACTTGAGAGCTTGTGGAGTTTTCAATAGGCCAAAAAGTGATAGGGTGCAAGTAGATTTTTCAGAAGAAACATGATAGATACAAGGCAAGGTTGGTGGCAAAAGGGTATACTCAGCGTGAAGGTGTGGACTTCAGTGAGATTCTTGCACCGGTGGTAAAGCAAGTATCTATCAGGTCCGTGTTGGCGCTGGTTGCCCAATACGACCTCGAGCTGGAACTGATGGATGTGAAGACTGCTTTCTTGCATGGGTAATTGGAAGAGTAAATATACATGGTGCAACTAGAAGGTTATACAGTGTAAGGAGTCGAGAACAAGGTTTGCAGGTTAAGGAGATCATTGTATGGTCTCAAACAGTCGCCTAGGCAGTGGTACAAGAAATTTACTTCCTTCATGATGAGTCAGAGCTTTACCAAGAGTGAGTATGATCATTGTATCTATTTCAAGCCATTGAATGATGAGAAGTTTCTCATACTGGTGTTGTACGTCGATGACATGCTTATTGCTAGTCATAGCATATCTGACATCGATATGTTGAAGACTCAGCTTTTAGGGACATTCAAGATGAAGGATCTGGGGGCTGCAAAAAGGGTTCTTGGTATAGATATTCATAGAGACGGGAAGAGGAGCAGGTTGTGATTATCTCAGGAAGAATACCTTGAGAAGGTATTGAAAAAGTACGAGATAGATAAGTCCAAATCAGTTAGCGTTCTCCACGCAGCTCACTTCAAGCTTTCTTCTGAACATTGTCCCAAAATAAATGAAGAAAAGCATGTTATATCTCATGTGCCCTATTCAAGTGTTATGGGCAATTTAATGTATGTCATGGTCTATACAAGACCAGATATTACACAGGCTATGGGTGTTGTTAGCCGATTCATGTCTAACCCGGGCAAACAACATTAGGAAGCTGTGAAATGGGTACTTCGATACATTCGGGGTACATAAGACTATGTCTTAATGTTTGAAATGTCCAAGGACAAGTTAGTTGGTTACGTCGATTCTAATTATGCAGGCAGTACGGACAATAGGAGGCCGACTTCAGGATATTTGTTTGTATTAGCGGGTGGAGCAATTAGTTGAATGTCTAAGCTTCAGTCTGTGGAGGCTCTTTCTACTACTGTAGCTGAGTCTATAGCAGTGACAGAAGCTTTCAAGGAAGCTATTTGGTTGAAAGGAATGATAAATCAGTTGGGGCTTCAGCAGGAAGCCGTGCCGGTTAATTGTGATAGCTCAAGTGCTATCAATTTGGCTCAAATTCTGTTTATCACTCACTTACTAAATACATTAATGTGCGCACCATTTTATTCGACAGGTGCTTGAGGAATGATATGTAACTCTGGACAAGATTCACACTAGCGTGAATTCGGCGGATATGCTGACCAAGGTGGTCCCTACAGAGAAGTTCAAGTTCTGCGTAATTTCTCTAGGATTGGCAAAGGCTTGACGAAGACGTAGTAATGCATGAGAAGCGACGACACTACGATTGATGAGGAGCTGATTTGAAGAGTAGAGAAGGTGGTTTGATGTTTTGATGCCTTGGTGGAATTTGTTGTGAAGTCCTCAAAACTGTGCGTTTACACAGTCCACCGACTAGTCGGCCGACCGGTCAGTCAGTGGACAGATATGCATAGGGGGCTGGACAGGCTTCTGGAGGGTCTCAGACAGGTCGGCCGATCGGTCTGCTGGAGGCTCCGATCGGTCGAATTAATTGGCAGCAAAATGAATTTCAGGCAAAACTCTCTGGATCGATTTGGTCGGTCGGTGACCGGTCGGCTGTCGTGCGGGATTTGAAACTTTGCGTGGTTTTCGCGCTACAAGTTTCCAAATCCAAATTTTCTTCTATATAAACATTTCCTAATTGTGGTAGGCAAGTATCTAAGCAATACCTAGGTGATCTAAACGAGATTAGGGTTTTGGGGAGAGAGGTTTGAGAGTTTTGTTCATCTTTGGGATCTACTCGGGTAGTTCTAGCTCTGTAATCATTTGAGATTCATAGTGGAGGTGTTGCTTTGTGCCGTGATTTTTTCCCGCAAGGATTTTCCACATAAAATTTGTGTGCTTTTGCGTTGATTGCTTGTATGGCTGTGTGGTGATTGTTTGATCTTCTTCTGTGCTTTCGCTCACCAGATTTCCAACACCTAATGATGTGTACCCTAGTGCTTCTTAAATGATCCTAACATCTATCTAGGAGTGGCAATTGGCCAAGCCAGGCGGCCTGGACTTAGCAACCTAGCCATTCAGAACCAGGCTTGAGCCCTTATACTTGGTCCATGGGCGCGGCTCAGGCATGAAATCTAGGCCTGGTGTTTGGGCCGGGCTAAGCCAAGGCTAATGATGAATGGCCTTGCCCGGCTTGGGGCCCAATCCAATAATCAAGTTAGTCACTATTATATGAAACAATAGACAATTTGAAGGTGCTTGTAAGATCCCTTTCAACATTCATGTACAGTTGATAGGAACTTTTTTAGATTTGGAGACATGTTTCTATCATCAAAACTATATATATATATACTATAAGAGTGTTCACCGGTAGATGTTAATGCTGCGAAAGAATTTTTTAAATAAGACTATTTTAAACAAGGTTGGCCTTGGTCCAACCCGGCCCAATAGGCTAGGGCCAGGGGTGAGGCCTTTTTAGCCCGACCTTTGGCAGCGTTAGCCCGTCGGTTGCCATTTATCAATTGTGAGTAGACTATTAAACTTGGAGCATAGTTCTTCTTCTTCTTCTTCTTCTTCTTCTTTATTTATTTTTCTCTACTGTGTTAACCTTCGATCTGGGGCCCACTGATCAAGTGGATACCATACTCCAGCCACCCTGGTTTTTTGGAATGTAGCCCATGCAAACGAATGACTGATTTCGATACTATAGACAGCCACTGCAGCTGCACACGTGGCAGCTTAAACAGTAGATCGATCAGGACCATCCACGTAGTAGACCCCTACCATAAGTGGTCTGTGGATAAAAAAGAAAACCACATCAATAGGATAATCCGGGCCATCACTTTCTCTCAGCTTTCCCCACAAAATGTCCACCCTTGAGTATGGTTTCTACCGTCCATTTAAAGGCCTACAATACGATAGCTAATATCATCCATTTTGCCTAAGTTTTTAACCATATCACTCATCAATGGCAGGACATACTAGATCAACCGTCCCCATCTTCCGCTGCCAAGGGTATGGTGATGAAAATAGCTGGACCGTATCATATCTCGTGACAGATGTCATGATTAGGATGACGCCATGCATGGATGTGTTCCTAACAAGGCAAGGAAGGTAAGTTGTTAGAACTTGAAAAAACTAACAGAAGTTGAAGAAGTAGAGGTGAAGATCTTCCTCCAACACTACATAAATACCCAGTACAAATGGAATGATCTCATTCCATCCATTGAAGAAATCACTGTCTCAAAATATATTGTTATTGATTCAAGAAATGGATTTGAAATTGAATCTTCGTGTTGGGGCTAGGAACCCTGCAGCAAAAGCAATCAAAGTAGGCGAGGAACAAACCTCAATGGCAATCACATACCAAGAAAATCGACACACAAGAGAAAATCCGAATTTAACATGGAAAAACCCCTCACGGGTAAAAAACCACGACACAAAGCAACACCAATCCACTATGATATCAGAAGTTACAAGAGATAGAAGAAACACAACTCGGATCACAGCCCACAAGAGAAATCTCAAGCTAACAAAGCTAATTCTCACATGAGAAGGACAAACCCGTCCATTTCCCTCATCCAGAGAACTCCAAGCTTCCACATAACTCTTTCTCTTGCCCTAGAACTCTCTCAATCCCTTGGCCCATTGGCGGCAACCCTAATCTCGCATTACATCCCCTTAAATAGGAGAAAGCCAAGATTAGAAACTCCTAACTTGCGCAAAAACCGCGCAAGAAACCCAATCCAAAAAGGAAATTGCCGACTGTTCGGCCGGCCGAATGCCTAAAAAAACGTTCCAACAACTTCTGTTGTCTTAGCTCCATCGTGACCAACCGGTCAGACGACTGGTCGGTGGCCTTCATGCATGATGATTTGAGGCATCCAATCCCAACAAACTCCACCACGACTCTAATCTTCATGCAACACCTTGCCACACACATCTTCATTTTTACTCTGTCATCATCATAGCTTCACCGCTTCTCATGCCTCATCGACTTCATCCTTGCACCTTTACCACCCACTCACTTATGTGGCCCTTGCGCGCACGCCACACACGAGCAACCATGGATCCCACTGCCGATCACGCAGCTCTACTATGAATAGTGCTCCCGATCAAACCCGATCGCAGTCAATAAACCTGATTGAGATATTGGCGTACCGATCCACCTTCTTCCACTCTATTTCTTTCATAGATACCAATTGCTTTCCATATTTTTCTTTCACGGAATCCTTCTCCACATCGAATCTCATGCTAGAAGACGTCATTGATGCCTCGCCTCAGATTCTCTCTACCTCCTTTCCAACTTTTATCTCTGATACCACTTGTTGTGGTTAGGAGCCTCGCAGTGGAAGCAATCAAAGCAGGCGAGAAATAAACCTCAATGGCAATCACATACCAAGCAAATCGACACACGCAAGAGGAAATTCGAATTTAAAGTGCAAAAACCCCTCACGGGTAAAAAACCACAGTACAAAGCGACACCAATCCACTATGATATCAGAAGTTACAAGAGATAGAAGAAACACAACTCGGATCACAGCCCACAAGAGAAATTCCAAGCTAACAAAGCTAATTCTCACATGAGAAGGACAAACCCATCCCTTTCCCTCATCCTAGAGAACTCCAAGCTTCCATATAGCTCTTTCTCTTACCCTAGAACTCTCTCAATCCCTTGGCCCATTGGCAGCAACCCTAATCCCGCATTACATCCCCTTAAATAGGAGAAAGCCGATATTAGAAACTCCTTGCGCAAAAACAGCGCAAGAAACCCAATCCAAAAAGGAAACTGCCGACCGATCGACCAGCCAGCCGGACGCCCATATCGGCTGGCCGGATGCCTAAAAAAAAGTTCCAGCAACTTTTGTTGTCTTGGCTCCATCGTGACTGACCGGTCAGATAAGCGGTCGATGGCCTTCATGCATGATGATTTGAGGTGTCCAATCCCAACACTTCAAATATCTTATTTGTTTCTCTTGTTTGCATGGGCGGCAGAAGCCATTATTCCAGAGAAAGTTTTCAATGTGAAGGATTTCAGTGAAATCGCGGATGGAAAGACATATAATAGTAAGGTAAATAAGCTTATGACTACTGTTAGGGCTCAAAATCTCACATATGATAAAAAGATGTACGACGGTCCATCTACAACGATTTGACCAATTTCGAGATCGGAAAACACCCAAAAAATGCTATCGGACGCCATTGTAGCCTTGACCCGCACAGTTGTGACCAAAATATTTTGGAGCGAAATCGGACATGCATATTGCCGTCAAATGATCCGGTACACACTAAAATCCTTAACCTGCAAATTTGAATGTTGCGCGGCTCGTATCTTTGCCTGCGCACACCGAAACGCATTCCACCCCTGTCTAGAGCTGACTGAAAGGGTCCAAAACCTATACATGCCATTTCAAAGCGGAACTGGGCATGCATGTTACCGCCAAATGATCCAAAATGTCCAGAAACCCTTAAGTACCACGTTTGAACATCACGCGACGCGTATTATTACCTGCACGGACCGAAACACATTTTTACCCCTGTTTGGAGCCGATCGGGAGGGCCCGAATTGGGAAGGAACTACCAAAATTCATAGCAGATGACCATCCAAACCCCATCCCATTCATTTGATAGGTCGATCATGGCTAAAAAGTAGCTTGGCATCAGTGACTTCAATCCCTAAAAAGGTAACTGTCCTCTGGAGGTCGCCTGTCAGAGCCAAAATTCAGAAAATATTCCAAGTATTGGGAACATGCGTGCACTCCAAGAGAGACATGCGCATGCCATAAGACCACATGCGCCCACCATCCTATGACATATGCATGGGAGTTCTTCTCTTCCTCTTTCAAATTTCAAAATTCAATAAATATGCTAAGTATGGGCACATACGCCCACCACAAGGGGCACATGCGCCCACACCAGGGTACATGCGCCCATGCAGTGGGCACATGCGTCCACACCCTCTACACATGCACATGATTCCCTCTCACAAATACATACGCTCAACAACTTTTATATTTTTGGACCCGAGACCTGATTAACTTACTATAAATATCACACTCGCCTTTTAAGAGAGGAGGCTTCTTAATTCGAGAGGACCGTTAGAGCACCCAAGAGGTAGAATCCTCATCGCCGGAATACATTTTCGGAATTCTCACCAGAAAGGGACATGCGCCATCCTCTTACCAGAATTCCTCGCCGGAAAGGAAGACATGCGCCCATCTCCTTGAAAGCATGAAATTCTTTAAGTGGCAAAGTGACATGCGCTCACCATCTCAAGTAGGAAAATATTCCAAAATTCTCCAAAGTCACCAAGTGACATGTGCCTGGGGGAGAAGGGCAAGCACATGTGCCTACCTCTCTTTCCTTTCCTCTCTCTCTTCACTCCATTGGCCACATGTGCCTGGGGTAGGGCCACATGCGCCCACTTCCTCACCTAGGTGCGCCCAGATAGTCTTAGTGACCTAGGGACTTCTATGCTGTGGCCCGCTTTTGATCTGGCCTGCCTCTCGATGCACCGATGATTCTAAACACACATCACGAAACTTTATCCATCCCCCAGACCGGATCTCTCAACGGTCGATGATAAGTGGGTCAAATCAGCAGTTTGATCAAAATGACCAACACTTAGCCAAAATTGTGAACCCGAAAATCCTTCCGAAAGAGTGAAAAATGACTGGAATCAAGAAGAATCAGGCAGAATTTAACCGATCACGAGAAAGAAAGTTATCTTCTCCACAACACGATATACCAAAATCATTGGCCGCAACGAGGATATCTGATCTCAAAATCTCCGAATACCCTAATTAAGCGGTAAACAGGCCCAGTACTTAGTTATTTTCAGCCCTGAGAAGTGCCCTGCTGGCTCAGAAATCAAGTAACGCCAAGTGAAATGAAATATGATTGCATTGACGCCAAAGTGTATCCAGCATCATTGCAATCCTCATGGACATGATTCAACATTATTCAGAGATGATTGCGATCAGTATTCACCGAATATCCCAATTAGACCGTAAACAGGCCCAGTACTTGGTCATTTTTCAGCTCTGGAAAATGCCATATTGGCTCAAAAATCGACTAATGCCAAGTAAAACCAACCACTATCTCAAAGACGCGAAGGTAAAGCTGATATCCTCATGCTATAAAACAGCTGAGTCTAACATTTACAGGGCATCAATCCTTATTGTTTATTAGAAATTGGTATAAACGGGCGCTTATCAGACCCGGTACTTAGCCATTCGCAAGCATCAGAAATGGCCGATCCAGTCCGTCAGACTTAAACTTCTCGAGGAAATATAACTCAACACAGCTTCTCCCAATGACCTAATCATTCGAAATATCAATTATCAATAATGACGTGGCTAAATTAAAGTTATGCACAAAGCAGATTAATCAAATCAAATGTATAATTCATCCGATGCACTAAATATCAAGCATAAGTGCAACCCTTTCTCGAGCATGCATGAAGCATATTTACTTTGTACTCTCTTCATCCATTACATGAATTTTATTAATCTCAAATCAAAATACGAAATTAGATCAAAGGGACTATGGTTATTATCAAAAATTGTAATCAAAGAGTTCCAAAACATCTAAAATACTTCATTATGAATTATCATCACCAAGACCAGTTGATGTATGTCCCATCCAAAGAGGGATCCGTCAGTTGAGTTGCTAAGGTAATAGTGGTGTGTTTTCAAGTAGTCACCCATCCACAGAGACGGTTTATGATGCTGTGTTGTACCACTCGATAGCCATAAATGCATCTTCAAGTGATCACTCGTCCACAGAGACGATCAATGACACTATATTGTACCATTTGGTAGCTATGATGCACCTTCTTGTGGTCACCCGTCTGTAGTGACGGTCAATGACATTATGGTGTATCATATGGCAGCCGTAATATGCTTTCCGGTGGTTACCCGTTCGCAGCGACGGTCAATGGCATTATGTTGTATCATATGGCAGCCGTAATATGCTTTACGGTGGTCACCCGTTCGCAGCGACGATTACTGGCACTTTTTTAAGCACGGCAACCATGATGTATCTTCCGGTGGTCACCCGTCCGTAGTGACGGTCAATAACACTGTGTTGTATCATATGGTAGCCGTAATATGCCTTCTAGTGATCACCCGTCCGCAGCGACAATTACTGGCACTGCGTTGAGCACGACAATCATGAAGTATCTTCCGATTGTCACCCGTCTGCAGTGATGGTCAATGACACTGTGTTGTATCACATGGCAGTCATAATATGCCTTTCGGTGGTCACCCGTTCGCAATAACGGTTACTGGCACTACGTTGAGCACAACAACCATGGCGTGTCTTCTTGAAAGTCACTCACCAACAAAAATGGTCAGTGACACTGTGAGGCACTACATGGGAATCGTGGCATGTTTTCTTGAAAGTCATTCCATCCACAGAGACAACCAATGACACTGTGATACGTGACTTGGTTAAAATCCTAGTT
Organism: Liriodendron chinense; assembly: GCA_003013855.2. Taxonomy (NCBI): domain Eukaryota; kingdom Viridiplantae; phylum Streptophyta; class Magnoliopsida; order Magnoliales; family Magnoliaceae; genus Liriodendron; species Liriodendron chinense. The sequence continues at coordinate 2,448,430 of ML058481.1, read as the reverse complement.
GCTACTCAACTAGGAACACCCGAAAGAACGTAGGACAAGCATTTAACTTGTCTAAACGATGGCTCAGTCTATAAGAAACTTAAAATTTGGTCTCTGTGACCGTGAACTCAAAACCATAGTCCCTGGCAATCTAAGTTACTTGCTCGATCTTTTTGAGTTTTCTCTTTAATATTTCATCTATTGTATAACTGCATTCATAATAGAATCTTGTCGCTTTGTGCCGTGGTTTTCTCCCGTAAGGGTTTCCACGTAAAAATCTTTGTGTTGTTTGTGATTTGTTTCATTTACATTTATGTTCTTTTAATGCTTTATTTAACCTATCTATGATGCATGCATTCATTTACTTTTACCTTTTAATCAAGGGTGATCATCCATTGATGTAATTAAGGGTTTGTGACCAGTTCACAGCCTGGAATGTAAAAGATCTCAGAATCTCTGGAATAAAATTCACCTTTCGATGCTTTCTCGCTTGTGATTATCTATGAATGTTTCTATACTCAGAATTCCCCAGAATAATGAAACACAGGAAAAACTGCCTTTAAGAATTTTTCTAGTTTTAACAACTACACAACAGCAATTACATTTTTTTCACTATATTGTAAAAAAAATTAATTGAAGTTATTTATGTATTCATATATTTTGTAGGCGTTCTTGGATTCTTGGAAGGCGGTATGTGCATGGGATGGTATGGGCAGGGTTTTGATTTCGAAAGGGACATTCCTCATCGGTCCGGTGGTGTTTAAAGGGCCATGCAAGGGCCCTGTGGCATTTCAGGTTTCCGGAGTGGTGAAGGCGACTGGTCTTGAAAAGTTCGAATTAGACTGTTGGATAGAATTTCAACACATCAATGGTTTGATGATCACGGGTGGTGAAACATTCGATGGGCAAGGAGCTTTAGGTTGGCCACACAATCAATGCCCCAAGATGGTGAAATGCAAGCTTTTACCAACTATAAGTTTATATTTCATAGCTAGTTAATTTCCATCAATGCATACATGAAGATGAATAATGAGAGGAAATGACAAATTGGGTTTCTTTGACTCGCAGTCCTTAAGGTTTAGCTTTGTTACGAACGCAACCGTTCGTGGCATATCTTCGGTTGATAGCAAGTTCTTCCATATGAACATGTTTGGGTGCAAGAACATTAAGATCCAATCCATTAACATTTCTGCACTAGGCGACAACCCAAACACAGATGGTATCCACATAGGAGACTCAAGTGGGGTCAAGATTTCTAATTCTGTGATAGGCACAGGTGATGATTGGATCTCTATTGGGTCTGGCAATTAAAATAACTCCATCTCCAATGTCTTATGTGGACCGGGGCATGGTATCAGCATTGGTAGCCTTGGCAAGTACCCCAACGAAGGTGACGTGGTCGGTGTGAATGTAAGGAATTGCACACTCACAGGCACCACCAATGGCATAAGAATCAAGACATGGCAATGTTGGGCTTGGACGCCACAAAGCTTCAAGCATGAAGACCACCGACTGGCTGGCCAGCCGGTCGGTCATGTTGGAGATAAACAGTAGGATTTTTGGAACATTTTTGGACCATCTGGCCGGCCAGTGGGGGGGGGGGGGTCCGACCGGTCGAGCAGTTTCCTTTTTTGTCTGGGTTTCTTGCGCAGTTTTGCGCAAGGAGTTTCTAATTTCGGTTTTCTCCTATTTAAGGAGATGTAATCCGAGATTAGGGTTGCCGCCTATAGGCCAAGGGATTGAGAGGGTTCTAGGGTGAGAGAAAGAGCTAGGAGGAAGCTTGGAGTTCTCTGGGTTGAGGGAAAGGGATGGATTTGTCCTACTCATGTGAGAATTAGCTTCGGGTAGCTTAGGATTTCTCTTGTGGGCTGTGATCCAAGGTTTTCTTCTGTAATCTCTTATAACTTCTGATTCATAGTGGATTGGTGTCGCTTTGTGCCGTTGTTTTTTACCCTTGAGGGGCTTTTCCACGTAAAAATCGGATTGCCTTCTTGTGTGTGATGATTTGCTTGTTGATTGCCATTGTGGTGTGTTCCTCGCCTACTTTGATTACTTCCGCTACGAGGCTCTAACCCCAACAAGTGGTATCAAAGATAAAAGTTGGGAAGGAGGCAAAGAGAATCTGAGGCGAGACATCAATGACGCCCTCTAGTATGAGATTTGTTGTGGAGAAGGATTCCGTGAAAGAAAAATATGGAAAGCGATCGATATCTATGAAAGAAGTAGAGGTAAAGAAGGTGGATTGGTACGCCAATATCTCAATCAGGTTTGTCGACTGCGATCGGGTTTGATTGGGAGCACTATTCATGGTGGAGCTGCGGGATCGGCAGCGGGATCCACGATTGCTCGTGTGTGGCATGCATAAGGGCCACATGAGCGAGCTGGTAATGAAGGTGCAAAGATGAAGTCGATGAGGTATGAGAAGTGGTGGAGCTATGATGACGACGAAGTAGAGATGAAGATGGTGCGTGGCGAGGTCTTGCATGAAGATTTGAGTCGTGGTGGAGTTTGTTGGGCTTGGAGGCCTCAAAGCTTCAAACATGAAGACCACCGACCGGTCGGTCGGTCACATTGGAGATAAACAACAGGACTTTTGGAACCTTTCTAGACCATCCAGCCGGCCGGGGGGGGGTCAAACCGGTCGAGCACTTTAATTCCTTTTTTGTCTAGGTTTCTTGCGTGGTTTCGCGTAAGGAGTTTCTAATTCCTGTTTTCTCCTATTTAAGGAGATGTAATTCGAGATTAGGATTGCCACCTATGGGCAAGGGATTGAGAGGGTTCTAGGGTGAGAGAAAGAGCTAGGAGGAAGCTTGGAGTTCTCTAGGTTGAGGAAAAGGGATGGGTTTGTCCTACTTATGTGAGAATTAGCTTCGGGTAGCTTGGGATTTCTCTTGTGTGTTGTGATCCAAGGTTTTCTTTTGTAATCTCTTGTAACTTCTAATTCATAGTGGATTGATGTCGCTTTGTGTTGAGCTCTTAATTATGCATATTCTAACCCCAATTCATCACTCATTATGCATGGATTTTATGTTTAAAGATTATTCTAATGCATAGTTTTGTGATTGCAGGAATGAGAGAGAGTTCACTTGATCAATAGCTAAAAGAAGCACATTTAGGAACCTTGGATGAAGACCCAAGGTGGGCCAAAGAATCATGAAGAAAGAAGGAAAGAAAATAAAGAAGGAAAATATGAAAAGGAGCCCCACAAGGTGGTCCGACCGGTCAAGACCGGTCGGCCAGTTGCTCTCTCCTCTCTTAAAGCTGCTGGAGCAAGGACACATGGGCTAGACCGGTTAAGACCGGTCGGACAGGGCTGGCCGACCGGTCATGACCGGTCGGCCATGCAATTTTAGAGTTCTAGATTTCAAACAGCAGGCAATTTCCATTTTTGGATTTTCGGCATAGTTTTCTGGAGCTACCTTGATGATATTTAGAAATCCCACACATCCATATCGAAGAGGAGCTCGACGCCGAAATAACCCAAGTGGTTTCGTGTCGATCAGAGCTACGGATTGACCGTGGTGGCTAAAACAATACGAACTGTCTAGAAAGTTCCAGATTCCACCTACTCCACTCTGGGCCGGTCCAGGTGACCCATCATTGATGATATGAAGAATTTACTTTGACCATCTTCTAGACCACATCCATATATAAATAACCACAAAGTTTCAAATCAAAAGGATGTGTGGTTTGATCGTACCGGTTGAAGAAAGATGGACCATTCAGAAAGATTCAACTGTGCAGAGTTTATAAAAGCCCTAAGTGTTCTAATTTTCGAACCACATTCTGGGATTGTTTTGGACAATCTAATCCATCTATCATGTAGCGGAGGAATTTTTCTACCAATGTTTAAAATGTGGGATCAATCCGACATCTGTACACTCCGGAGCATTGAAAGTAAGATGATTGGTTCTGATGGTACCCGAATTGCGCGATTTTGAGAGGCAGACGCTGATCTGATTGGTAGGCCCATTCAGAAGATAATATTGGAAATCTAAATCATCTATGAGGAAGATCACATTACAAGGAAGCTACAAATCAAATTTGAAGGCAATCCAACCATTGGTTAAGCCGTACGAAGCGAAACAAAATCTGTTATGTTGCGGTACTCTTGCTGTATTATAAAAGGAGGTGCTCTCTTCTATTCCAAGGCAAGCAAGGATGTGGGGAGCAAAGAGTTGAAGTCATAGGAGGCTTTCTATCCTCCTCCAGCTAGTTTTTCTTCCTTTTCTTAGTTCTAGTTCTAGTTTTTAATATGTTTTTCATTAGCTAATCTCTTAGCTAGAGCTAAGAGGTGAACCTTATAGTTTTCTTAGATTGTTTAATTCATTTTATTGGTTTTAAAGTTGGATTTCTAGTGAAGAACAATGGTTTTTAGAAGTTTGAATAAAGTTCTAAGTAGTTTTTCTTAATCTTATGATGGCTCATGGATGTTTGGAAGAATTGCTTTAGTTCTTAATTGTTTTGCATGGTTCTAGACCTGTATACTCCGAGGAATCGGATTCAATACGCTCTAGACTTGGATTTCCATGTAGTAACTTAAACCAAAGTTCTACCTTTTGTTCTAAAATCTGAATATTGTGTTGATTGTTCATATGACTTGAATGAAGCAAAAATCATAATCTAGTCAAGTCTTGTGATAAGGTTTGATGATTATTATGGCTATGATCTTAATCTATTGGAATTAGGATTGACCTATGCAATTGATCCTCAAGTCCTAACTTGAATTGAGGGAATCATGTTGATGAACAACACATATGACAGATTGAGTTGATAATATAACTGCTCTATCATCCAGCTAGATGGGACTTAATTTTGATTCTAGTTGAGAAAGTGAGAAACCTTAGCGAATTATGCATCTAAGGAGAGCTATAAGTGGATCCTTGATGCTTTAGTTATCTTTTCATTATCAGATTTTCCTGTTTCATGTTCAAAACCGATTTCACAAACCTCTTAGATTCTAGTTATTAGGATAGTTGGAATTATTTACCTCCTTCCCTGTGGATCGACATCGGTCTTACCGAGATTATTACTACATCGCAGCCTTGCACTTGGGGAAGTGAATACTTTGTGCCGTGGTTTTTTACCCTTGAGGGGTTTTTCCACGTAAAAATTGGATTGCTTCTTGTGTGTGATGATTTGCTTATTAATTGCCATTGTGGTGTGTTCCTCGCCTACTTTGATTGCTTCCGTTGCGGGGCTCCTAAACCCAACAGGCAAGACTCTTCTGTTTTGTCTGTATCCAATTTCAAATTCCAAGATATAGTCATGAACAATGTCTATAATCCAATCATCATAGATCAAGAGTATTGCCCATATACTTCTTGCAGCCAAGAGGTATTTTACCAACTCCTCAAGAGTAATATTACTAATAAAGAATGTTTTAGAATTCTCTAAGGATTTTGAATAAGAAAAGAACTAACTCCTTGCATTGGTTTTGTGTTCTATCTTTTCTTGCTTCCAGTCTCCTTCGCAGGTTAAGATTAGTGATATTAGCTTCTTGAACATCAGAGGCAATTCAGCATCTCAAGTAGCAGTCAATCTCTTATGCAACAAAGGCGTGCCATGTCAAAATGTGGAGCTGAACAACATTAACTTGGTGTACAATGGATTGGGTGGACCCGCCACATCTTCATGTTCTAACATCAAGGGAACTTCTTCTGGTCCACAAAGTCCTCCATCTTGTCTCTAATCCTCTTGATTCTTCCCATAGATAGTTTCTCAACACTGGGGAAAAAAATTAGGATGTAATGTATTTCATTTACATCACCCTTACCATTACCAGAAGTCTTATTTTTGTGCCTCTATTCATGGCTTGATGCATGCAAGTGGAAAGGGTACCCATAGACATTGTATTGTCCACAATTTTAATAAAACTCATTATCGCTTCCATCACTTTATCTCCTTAATGTTTTTTGTAAATAATATTACTAAGGGGACGTTTGGATCATAAATTATTTGGATAAGCTATTTATATCGTAAATAGCTTATCTTGGTTTCTACTTATTAAAGCTTATCTTGGTTTCTACTTATTTAGCTGATAAGTATGTTTGGTAAACAGTATACTTATACCAACCAAAAATTAGAAAGCATGCATGTTTGGTTTCCAACATCATAAATAAGTATCACTCACGTTTACTTGGTGCCTCTCACATCTACCATTCATCATGTGGGGCCAACCTTAGACATGGACCATTCATTGTGTGGGCCCCAACTTTGATGCGGGCCATCCATCATGTGGAGCCCACCTTGGATGTGGGCCATTCATCATTATAGCTTGATCTTTAATGTGCACCATTCATTATATAGGGCCCACCTTGGATGTTGGTCATCCGCCAAGTGGGGCCCACCGTCAATATTATTGTCCATCATATGTGACTCACCTTCAATATCCACCACTCATCATGTGGAGTCCACCTTTGATGTGGACCGTCCATCATGTGGGTCTCACCTCTGATGTGGGCCGTCCATTGATCATGTGGGCCCACCTCTAATATGGGCCACTCATCATGCAGGGCCAACCTTTGATATGGGCCGCTCATCATTATGGCTGACCTTTCATTTGGAGCATCCATCATGTGGGGTCTACCTTGATGTGGATCATTGTTGAGCTCTTAATTGTGCATATTCTAACCCCAATTCATCACTCATTGTGCAAGGTTTGTATGGTTTGTAAGCTAATTCAATGCATGTTTTGTGACTACAGGATTGAGGGTGGACTCTACTCAATTGAAGACATAAAGAGCTCACTTGGGATCATTCGGGTGAATAAAGTTTGAGGATCAAAGAAGAAAAGAAAGAAAGAACTAAAGAAGAAAAGAAAGCAGAAGAAAGAAAAGAAAAATACAAAAAGAAAAGAGGGCTGACCGGTCGTGACCGGTCGGCCAAGGAAGCCAGACCGGTCAGTGACCGGTCAGCCATGTATGTTTGGAGATATTGAGGACGTCCGACCGGTCATGACCGGTCGGATAGGATTGCTGGAACATCAATGGACAAGGCTTCTGGGACTTCACTAGGACCGACCGGTCATGACCGGTCGGTCATTGCTGCTGGATGAGGAGAAAAAAATACATCCGACCGGTCATGACCGGTCGGAATTGCTTGCTGGACTGATGTTCTATATGGCCGACCGGTCATGACCGGTCGGCCATGCGTACTGAGTTAGAACTTTCTAATTTCTTCCCGAAATTCTCTGCGCTGCGTAAGTGTTACGCAAATTTCCGATTCTTCCGACGTTGTGGAGCCTCCAGACTATAAGAGGACACCTAGGGATCATTCCTGGGGCATCCTAGAAGGGCTCAAGCGAGGTTGGAGGCTGTGGAAGTGAAGATTGGAGTTTCACAACTCCTTTTGTTTTGCTTTGCTGTTTTCATGCTTTTTGTAGTTGTTTCATGTTTCCTTGGATCATGAGCAGCTAAACCTCTTAGCTAGGGCTAAGAGGTGAAGCTTGTAGTGTATCCAAGATGTTTTAATTCGTAGTTAAGTGGTTTTCAGTTTGGAATTCATGATTATGAACTAAGGTTTGAAGTTTATACAAGTTTTTAAGTAATTTCTCTTAGTCTTGTGATGACTCATGGATGTTTGGATGAATTACTTATCTTCTTAATTTGTTTGCAACGGTCTAGACCTGTATAATCCGAGGAATTGGAGTGCGCTCTAGTACCAAGCTCTTCATAAAGGGACTTCATGCCAAAGTTCTAGTTTTGGTTGATTATCTGGAATATGTATGGACTGTGCATATAATTTGAATCCAGTTCAAATCATGATCTAGCCTTGTCCTGTGAGAAGACTTGAGGATGGTTATGATTGGGAATTGGACCTATAGAAAAGGTGAATGACCTATGCAATGAGCATGCTCAGATCAGCCTAGAGTTGAGTGAACTTTATGCATAGAACTTACATGTTACAGACTTCTGGTTTAACAGTTCTATCATCCGACTAGATAGACCTGACTGGTGATTCTAGTTGAGAGAATGGGAAACCACAGCGGATTGAACATCGAGGATTGCTACAAGTGAATCCTCGAACCCCTAGTGCCTTCTTATAATTGTTTACATTCAATTTAGCTTAAACTGTTAATCACACACATTCTATTCAAACTTTGATTGTTAGCTTCAATAGAAACTTGTGGATGAGTTTGTGACATCCTACATAAGTCCCTGTGGATCGACCTCGGTATTACCGAGTTTATTACTACATCGCAACCCTATACTTGGGGAAGCGAACAATCATCCATCATGTGGGGCCCACCATTATTAATTTCCCATCATGTGGAGCCCACTTCTGATGTGAACCGTCTATCATGTAGGCTCCACCTTCGAAGTGGGTCATTCATCATACCAACTCACTTTGAATGTGGGTTTTTTTATCATTATGGGTCGACCTTTGATGTGGATCATCCATATGTGGGTCCATATAAATATATGGGGTCATCCATCATGTGGGGCCCGCTTTTACATGGATTGTCCACTGTGTGAGCCCCACCTTCAATGTGGATAGTGGATAGTCCACCATGTGGGGCCTCCTTTGATATGGATCGTGAGAGTGAGAGACAGCCTCCTTTGACATCGACAGTGAGAGAGAAAAGTAGCAAAGTCATAAGTTAAAAAGCTTTAAAAAAAATTGCTTACTAGGATTAGTAGCTTTTACCATATAAGTTGCTTTTCTGATAATGCTTGCCAAACTAACTTAAGTGAAAAAAGTTACTTAATTACTTAACATAAGTTTAAAAGTAACTTATTTGGTGGTATCCAAATGCCCTACAAAACTTCAAAATTTTACATTGGGTAATAATAAGGTGAAATTGATGGAACTTTCACTCGGATCAAATTACATAAACTGTGAATGAACTTTTAAGAAGAAATTAAACAAATAGATCGAGAGGTATCTAAGTATACCAACATTTGGGATGAACCTAAGATTGTGACCCACCCAAGTATCTAGTATCTAAGTGGCTTCAAATTTCATTGGCATGATGTTTGTGATGGTGAGTTTTATGAATGGTTTGGATTTCAAACACAGAGTACATATGATGTTGATCTCATTAGGAACATTACAAGAACGAGGGGGGCAGCATTCCCTACAAAAGAAAATCCAAAAATATGAAATGAGTGGCATCCAAACACAACCTTGGGTCTACGTTGTCTGACGATATTGTCCATTGTTGCTTCATTCAATCTTGCATCCATGCCGATTTATGGCTACCTGAGGTTGCTTTGAACATCGACAGACATTCCAATATAGAACACGTTATTAAGATCTAAGCTGTCCAGGGGATTGCCCACTAGCCCAGCTGGTAGATGCCTGGGCGTTTCAACTGCTGGTCTCGGGTTCGAAACTCACTAACTCCACCAGTGAGTGGGAGCATCATGTGACTGACTGGGTGGGTGCGTTGCATGACAGGCTGGGCTTGGGCTGACTTTGGGCTGGTTCACAAATATCCCAAGGCTTGGGCCCTTAAACTTGGCCCAAGGGCTGGGCTCTGGCATGAAATCGAGGCCCGATGTTTGGGCTAGGCTAGCTCAGGACCAATGATGAATGGCCCAGCCCTGCTTGAGCCCAATCTAAAAATCATGTGAGTCACTGTTACATAAGAAAGTGGACAATTGAAGACACTTGTTACGAGTGTCTCATTCAACTTTCATGTATAATTTTAAAGGCATTTTTTGGATTTGGAGTCATGTTTCTATCAGCGTAGCCATTTATATGATGAGAGTGTTTGTGGATAGAAGTTATGCCACAAAATAAAAAAAAATAAAAAAAAATTAAATTTAAATTTAAAAAAATAAAAAATAAAAACTTAGATTAAGACTACTCGATGATATCACTTTTCTCCATACAAGGCTGGCCTGGCCCAACAGTACTACACTAGGGTGAGGACTTTTTAGCCTGACTAGGGCTAGGCCAGAGCTTAGAGTTTAAGAGACGGGTCAGGGCCAACCTTGGGTAGCCCCAGCCAACGACTAGTCATTTATCGATTGTGAGTAAACTCTTAACCTTCGAGCATAGTTCTTTGACTTATGTTTTTTTTGTTTTTTTTTTTTTTTTTTTTGTAATAATAAGTCAAAATTGAACTTAAGAAGAAACTAAAACAAATAGTCCATGACATAAATTTAAGGCTAAAATGGTTTTTAAATTAAAAAAAATTAACGTGTTGTTGATAATTGTAGGATGTGATTTTCTTGGATGAACTATGAGAAAAGTCACCTTTAACAACAGGCCATGTCCGTTGTAAAAGAATCTCTGTTGCGTTGTTATTTACAATAGTCATAGTCTATACGTAAATAAGATATTGACCGTTGTAAATGGTACTTTACAACGATGAAAGGGTGTTTTTTTGCAATCCCGTTATGACTAGTAACGTTTTATAACATGTGTTGCCCATTATAAATGGTCATAATTTACAACGAGTTCTACCCCTTTGAAAAGTTTATATGTTTACAACTAGTATGGCCCATTCATTAGTCACTTAAGAATAAAAAATCACCAAAAAATCTCACATAATTTAAACCATGATAATTAATACATTCACTTGGCCATTCCACATAAAGAAATCTCATCATTAGAAAATGTATAAATCTAAAAAAGCGCATAAATCTAAACCATACCTTAAAAAATGTTTACACCATTATAAATCAAAACAGAATTAGTTTTAGAATTCCAACAACAGATGGTGCATATCGATGATGCATATCGGGGAAGTACCTATATTTTTAGAGGCGAGATGATTCCCTTATTTGCAAGAATGTGTAGAGATTTTAAAAAAAGGTGTATCCATGAGATGATGAGAAAGTGATCGTCTAAGTTATCATTCATACCATTTGAAAACTAAGAAAACAGTTACGAACTTACCATGAAGGGCTATTGACATGGAAAAAAAATAACTAAGTCCATATCACACCAACATATCATGAAGGTTGCAACATCAGTTTCTCAAATCGTGCAAGAATTTCATTAGAACTCTAGAACAGGAGCTCACCTCACCCAATTCCCAAAAGATTAGTATGAGATAGCATGAGCAAAAGACTTCTTCTAACGAAATGTAGCTTCATTCAATAATTGGAAGGTTGGTGTGAAATCATTTGCACGCAACCTAGTGTTTGAATGACAAATAGGAAGCCAGATTACACAAATTGCACAATGTTGGCATAAGACGACCTATAGACTGTCCATAAGTTGGTGCAACATGACGAATCACTCTACACAATAGTGTTCCATCAACTCATACAATGTTGAGTGTTCGACACACGTCCATGTTAAAAAGAGACTTAAATTTTCAGTTTGGGGGGTCATTGATCGACCGCTGTGGTCGATTGAATGAAAATACCCCGGATGAGACAATTAGTCTCTAGACTCTTTTGGAATAGTCTGGTCGATCGACATTGGCGCTGGACTCGATCGAAAATAGTTAGAATTCCTCACAAACTCTTTGGATTGTTTTGGACATGCTCGATCGACTAAACATGCCTATATGAGGACTCAACAAAATCTAGAAAATGGCTAACTAGACTCACAAAACTATGACCCTACGCAGAGTTGGAACGCAGGAGCCAGCATGCCCCTGCCCGGGGTTTGGGGCAGAGCACCTGAAAGGTCTACGATTTTTACAATTTTGGATATCGGGTTCCTGTGTAAATTTTCACCGTATAAAGAAAATTCTGGATAAATTAACCTACGCTAGGACCTTTGCTTTGATACCAAAACTAATGCAAGGCATGCGAAGACCTACTCTATATGTATGTGAAATCAATAAGAAGACATTCGAGTAATGAAATTATATAACCATCTACCATCAGTTAAGAGATTAGGCAAGTTCAGCAAAGTGATGATGAAAAAATCCGCAGTATCGAGCGATTGGGAGATCGACGGTTCACACAGTTTGCATAAGTGCACGGTTTTGTTTCTAATTTCGAGTGTAATGTAAGATTATGGTAAGAGGAGAGAGAATCTAAAACAATTATAGGGTTTGTGAAGGATGATGTTAGGGTTTTCGTCCACTGTATGTTTGGATTTTCATCTCTTGTAATTCGTTTTCATAATGGATTACTGTTACTTTGTGCCGTGGTTTTTTTTCTCGCAAGATTTTTTAACATAAATTTTGTGTGTTCTGTGTACTTTGTTTGTGTTTATATATTGCTTGTTTTATTGAACTCTGTGATTGCTTCCATGGCGTCCGTTGTTAGGTATCAACAGTAAACTTACCTTTTATTTAAAGATTATTTATGGGAAAGCCTCCCTTTTAACCAATTTTCTAAAAGTGTTCGGATATTTATGGGATAAACCAGGAGTAAACGTTTGGAAACACGTTAAAGAGTAGGCAGTTTAAGTTAGAGGAACTCTACTTCAAAAAAAAATAATAATAAATAATAATTAAAAAAATAAAATAAAAATTCTTACCTCCTCTTTACCACTAGGATCAAGGCAAGGCGAATTAGGAGGAGTTTAAGGAATCATCTTCCTGATATTATTTCTCAGAAGTTTACGCCTCAAGAGAAGTGGAGCAAGATGATTTTCTAGCTCGCGCAATACCAGCAGTGGTTTCCTACCAACTATGTGAGACCTCCATGATGACCTTGTGTCACATAGAAATAACCTTGCATTAATCCCAAATCCCTAGGATGTGACCTCAAACCATTGTTATAAATAGGTACTACAATACTTTTATCCATTCATTTTGTTGTTTTCTTCAATCTGAATTTAATTAAACAACTTTGTCAATCAAATGGGCCAAGTATCTCCCATAAACTTTCAAACTACTATTAAAATACCATCCGATCGAGAGCATTTCTTATTTCATCTAGAGTTTCGGGGAAAGTGAAGTTTATAGAATTAGGATGTTTTGATATATACTAGAGACTACAGTAAACTTAGATACCAAGCCAGATAGAGATGGACATCTCCCCAATAATAAATCACCCAAGATTTTTATCGAGGTGAAATGTACCTTGAATAACAGAAAATGATCATGGGAGATTAATACTGAGAACTGCGTAGATTGTATTAGATTCAAGGGTTGTAAGGAGGAAAACGTATTTATTACTTTTTCTATGACTTAATGAATATTTTAATTGTTAAATATATACTAACTTCAAAATTCGTTTTTTTTTTACTCTGTAAGTGTTCTAATTTGGTATTTTCCGTCTCGTAGGTTATGAAAACTCGGCGTATATAAACCCCTTTTTTATATATATATTGTAAATATATATTATATATATATATATATATATATATATATATATAATGTAACATCCAGGGTGTCTTGAAAACTATCCAGGCGTTGTGTTAATTACATCTCATTTGATATACGCAGGGCGTCATTAACTATATAACATGGATTTGGGCAGGTAGGTAAAATTCTGTATTAAAATCCGAACCTCGTTTTTTACTTATTATAATTTTCAAGTTCACTTGGTACAGTATGTAGAAACACTTCATCTGTAGATGCCAGCTTTTCAAGAACCCCGGTGTCTTCAAAACCTAGTTCGACCATAAACACAAAAGGGAAGTAGATCATACACACCTGTACAACCTACTGTTTATTCGTAGTTACACCCAGGTTCCTCCCGAAGTTGCCACCTTTAGTAGTAAGGGTGATAAAGTACACCGTATCAGGTGAACTCGAAACCTATACGAAATTAAAATCCGATATGCCATTCTCTATTGGATCATAGAATCATGATCAGACGTTTTAAAAGAGCCTGACGGATTAGCTCTTATATATATTATAGGCTCTTATAATAATACATATATTATATATATAATGGTGACACCACAACTTTACATTCCCTAATGTAATGGTCCACTTCCTAAGCTATGATCTTCTCCAGATTCAGGCTCCTTAATGATTTTTCAGGATGATGGATGGTATAGATGTATGGGTCCCATGAGTGGGCCCTAGTACCCACTTTTTCTCAAAATGTTTCGGTTGAAGGCTTAACCCTGTAATAGTAGGTCAAAGTTGATCTCACTACTAGTTCCAAATTCGACCCAAATATGATACAAATTTATTTATGTGAATTTGAAATATGTTCATTCAATCAATCGTATTTAGGATTCAAATTCACACTATACGGGTGTAGAGCGCAATGAATCTCGGATCTGACCCGCTCCATTGAGATCATTCAAACCAAATGTTGTATTTCATTTTCAGCTTTATCCGATGGTTGAATTTCAATATATACCAAATTAATCCAACTATTGGTTCTCCAAAATAGGTTAATAAGAATACTATATTACAATGTCAGCTTCATCCAGCCATTCGATTTCACACATTGGGTTAATCCAACGGTTGGATCTCCAACAGCTAGGTCTTAAATGATTGGGTTGAAATAAAAAGCATGATTTATCAACTTAGTCCAATCTAATAATTTAACTGTTAGATTTCATTATCAACTTTATCCTGATAGTTGGATCTCAATATCATGATCAATCCTACCATTAGATTTTAATATCAGTTAGTCGTTGGTTTCAATATTAGTTTGTTTTACTACAACCATTAGATATTAACATTATCAAGTTAATCCAACTGTAGAATATATGTTAGTCTGACGATTAGATAACAATGTTAGCTTCATCGAATCGTTGGATTTCAATATCGAGTTAACGATTGGATCCACAATACTTAGAGGTCTAAAATGATTAGGTTGGAAAAAAGAGTATGATTTAACACCTTAGTCCAATCTAAGGTTAATATCCGTTAGATTTCATTATCAGTTTATTCCGATAGCTGATCTCAATATCATGGTTATCCTACGATTAGATTTCAATATCAGGTTAATACAACTGTTGGTTTCAATATGAAATTGCTTTAATCCAACCATTAGATATTAATATTATATTAATTCAATTTCATCGAATTTTTAATATCGACTTAATCCAACTGTTAGATTTCAAAAAAAGTTTAATCTAACCGTTGGATTTCAATATATGCCTCAATATCATACTAATTCGACCATTAAAATTGTAAATCATCTTAATCCAACTGTTAGATTTCAGTATCAATTTAATGTAATCGTTAAATAGCAAGACATGCATCCACTAGTCCATTAGATTTCAATAATTTGCTTAATACAACCGTTAGATTTTAATATGGGCTTAATCCAATAATCAAAATTTAATATCAACTTAACCCAATCTAGATTACTTATATCCAAGCTACTACACTTTAATATCAGCTTTATCCAACAATTTGAAATCAATATGGGGAACTTTTGCGGCAGATTTTAAAATTCGCCGTTAAATAATCAATAGCGGCAGACACTAACGTTGTAATAGAATAATTCATATGCGCAGGGTTTGAAATTGGGGGCGAAATATTCAAAGTTATAGCGGCGGAAAAACATATCCGCCGCTATATGGTTATAAAGATATAGCGAGGGATAAAAAATATCCACTGCTATTTTTCGTCGATATTTGTCCTAAAAGATGGCAGGAAGGATGGCGGGGGCGGGAAATTGGTTTATAGCGGCGTATATTTATATCCGCCGTTATATATTGTGTTACAGCGACAGTTATTATTAACCGCCGCAGATGTTTTCATTATAGTGGTAGAATTTGTATTCCGCCGCTATAATCTGCCAGTATATCACATATTTCTTGTAATACCATTAGCGTCTAGACAATGAGAGCATGGAGAAGCTTAAGGAATAATCTTCGCAATATCATTTCTCAAAGATTTTGCCTCTCTCAAGAAGGGCGGAGAAAGATTGTTTTCTAACTTGCTGCAATGGTCTTGCACAAATTGTTTAAGACCTCTATAATGACCTCCTATCACATAGAAATAACCTTGCTCTATCCTAAATCCCTAGGGATGTCACCATGCGCAATACCCTTTAGTGAACTTATCCCAAGTCTCCTATGGTTTTGAATCAACCCTCTTTTTACTAGAAGAATGACTTCATGCCATCCTTTAGGAGGTTTTACAAGAGTGCCTTATGATAAGGATGAAACTTTGTCAATTTTACCCGATTGACACATAAGACCCATGGAAATGTCAATACTATAAATCCTAATTGGTAAATTGTAGTTAGAAATTATCCAATGGAGTAATAGTAGCCTATTGCTAAATAGGACATGTACTCCACAAGGCTATGTCTATCTAAATCTTATGCCTCTCTAAATGCATGACATACAACCTACACTAGTATCCTGACACCCAATTGGCTTTACAAGATAGCCAAATGCTAAAGGTTTTCAAGATCCTTAAAGAACCATAAGGCTAGCTCCATCATGATCGATGTTTTAGACACTCCAAGATGAAGGATATTAGATTAGGATTTCACATCAATTGCATGTATGCTATCTTCCTTAGTTTTACCTTTTAATCAAGGGTTTCTTAGAAATTGTAATGAAAAACTAGTTATTTGTCATGGCTTGGAATGTATTGTTCCTAAAAATTTAATAAAAACCTTTCAACAAGGCATTTTTGAGTGCAAATATTATATTATTCGTGTTCAAATGTTTTATTCTATTTAATTTGAACAACCAAACAAAATCTTTTTAAAATAAGAACTCATGTTCACTTGTCTTCCTTTAATCATTAGACTCCCAAATTCTTGATTTTTAAACCTCCAGAACTCCTTTGACAAAGATTAAAATGAATTTTTATCTCTTCGTTTTAGGAATTTCAAAAGCTATCAAGTGTTTTGGAATGGAGAGAAGGTCCACCTATTTAGACTGACCTGTAGGGGTCATTTGAGCTCCACAACTAATGTGTGACTGCATAAATGACTTGAAGCCGACCAAATATGCTAAAGAGAGACTTACATTCATTTTAACTGTGTTTTTAATTTCAATGAAATGGGGATTTCCCTCAAATACATGCTAATAAGAAATGTAATTAGGGTTGGCAATGAGTTAGATTGCTCTGCCTAGCCCAGTGATCCAACCCTGAAGGGATAAAGCATGGGCCAGTAAACTTAGCTTGATGGCTAGTCTTGGTCTTCAAATCTAGGCCCAAAATTCTGGTCACTCTTAGACAAGATTAATGATGAATAGCCTGGCCCATTGCCCTTGTGTATACTATGTACTAGTACTAGTAATTTAGACTAAAATGTCAGTAAACTAGAGTGTGATGGATGATCGCAATAACTTATATATTGTGCCAATCGTAACCCCACTTTTGATGGTAAAGAGTACATTCATGCACTGATTTTAGTTCATGCATACAATGGATAACTAAGTGAGGCCTAAGCTTGGTTAATAAATGATCTTATTTCTCACATTGTGCCAAAGAAAAGCATTAATATTCTAAAGAGCATGACAATTCATAAACAATATTTATCTCATGCATAGTCTTTGCTCAATCACTCTCTCCCAAATTTTCGTAGTACAACTTACAAGTTTAAATCCCACGATAGTTAGTGCAGCTCTATGTCTCTTTTATTCTATTATGGTATATTTTCTCCATTCATTTGCTATTTTCTTTGATCTTATAGTTTTAACTTTGTCAACCAAAATAACCAAGTATCTCCAATAAATTTCAAAACATGTAGTTCGAGGTTCTTTCTTGTTTTCATCCTTTTCAAAGCCTCAATTTAAATATTTTAATCCTATAAAAGTATCTATAATCTCTTATGTTATTTGAGTCTATGGTTCGTTTTATATCTATGCTTATAGAGTAGTGGTTATTTATCAGGTTTTGAAAATAGTTTCTCCACTTTTTATTAATTTTATTGTCTTTTACTGGTACTTTCTAGTCATCGCTCTTAATGCATCTAGCATGATTTAGGTCCCTACCCTTCCTTTCTTATTTTGTATAAATAATAAAAAAGATACTCAATTACTTATAAAATTAACAATTTATGTTTAGAGTTTATATTTGATTGAAAATAATAATAATAATAATAATAATAATAATAATAATAAAATGAGACATTTACAAGCTTAAACCATATAGGGTAGAACATCCAAAATATGTTCGAGTCACGTCTATTTTGCCATCTCACCAAATCTCGAACTAATTTTTAATGTGTAAAAATGAAAACATAAAAAAGAAAGTTAGATGAGTCTTGGGTTAACCCTTTGAATCAAGTCAGCATACACTGCTTTAAATATGTAGGCAAGTCTCATATTAGAACTAGATTTACTTGCTTTTAAGTATGGGGACAATTTACTTTTCAAACAGGTAAATTAGGCCAAATCCCGCTAGCTGGTCAATGAAACTAGGTTTCTAAAGTTAGAAAATTCAATAATGCTACATTTAAAAAGAAGTATTTTCTTTTAAACCTGAGAGATACGATGAAACCAACTGTTGAACTGGTGCAATTAGCAGCTCACATAGGTCAGAGTTGGGATTTTTATTAAGTTTCTAAAGTCCTAAGTGGCCTTTTGGCGTTGATAAGAATTTATTTGATTATTCTAAAAAGAAAAAGCTCTTATTTTAGAAATAGATGGTTTAATGAAGCTCTAATTTAACAACTTTATATGTTAGAAACTAACCAAAAAGTTTTTTTTTTTTAAAGTGATAGGGAGGTCTTTTTTTTCAAGAGCTTATTTCAAGTAACAGGGTATTTATTTTTTGCTAACTTTTGGACAAGTTTGTCCTTGAACTTTTCAAGTAATTCACATCTTGCCATATTCTCCTCTTTACAATCTTTCTAAAGTGAGTTCACATGATGAATGACCCATATTGAAGGTGGAGACCCACATGATGAATGATCCACATTAAGGTGGGCCTACATAATGCACGGTCATATCAAAGGTGGGTCCCATATGATAGATGCTCCATATCAAAAGTGGGACCCGCATGATGGATGATGGACATTAAAGGTGGGACCACAGATGGGAGGTTGACATCAAAGGTGAGCCCACATGGTGAATGACCCATATCGAAGGTTGGGCCCCAAATGATGGACGGTCCACAACAAAGAATTGACCCACGTGATGGATGGTGGACATCAAAAGTGGGTCCCACATGATCAATCGCCCACATCAAATCGTGGCCCGCATATGATGGACTATCCATATTAAGTGAGCTCCACATGATAGATGGTCCACATCAAAGGTGGGACCCACATGATGGATGGTGGACATCAAAGATGGGCTTGCATGATGAATGACCCGTATTAAAAGTGAGGGCCCACATGTTAAATGGTCCACATCAAGGTGGACCCACATAATGGACAATTCACATCAAAGGTGAGCTCCATATGATGAATGGCCCACATCAAAGTATGACCTGGCATAATGGACCATCCACATCACTTGATGGACTGTGTGCATCAATGGTGGGACCCACATGATGATGAACTATTGACATTAAAGGTGGGCCTACATGATGAATAACCTATATTGAAGATGGGGCCCCACATAATGAATGATCCATATCAAGGTGGGCCCACATAATCGATGGAGTGGGCCTCACATGATGGATAGACACATCAAAGAGTGCCCCCTTGTGGTGGACAATCTATGTACATAAGTGCGCCTCACCTAATGGACGGTCCATATCTAAGGTCTTGCAATACGGATGGCCCATATCCAAAGTGGCCTAACATGATGGATGACCCACATAGAAGGTGTGCCCTACACGATGGATAGTGGACATCAAAAGTGGGCCTACATGATGGACAACCCACTTCAAAGGTGGGGTCCACATGGTGGACACATCAAATGTGGACCATGTGATTGGTAGTGAACATTGAAAGGCCCCACATAAAGGACAATTAGCATTGATGGAGGCCCCACATGACGGATAACCTACATCAAGGTGGGCCCCACATAATGGACAATTTACATCAAAGGTCAACCCACAATGATGAATGGTCCACATCCAAGTCAGGCCTTGCATGATGGATGGCTCACTTTGAAGGTTTGGCTCATACACGGATGGTCCCATCAAAGGTTGGCTCCATATAATGGACGATCCACATCTAATGTCTGACATAATGGATAGCCCAAACGTCTTAAAACGTGAAGATTGTAGCCATCCATTCTTTTGCCATTTGGGGCATGGTCCATGTATGGTGAGATCCACTCAAACATAAGATCGATCTAAGCATTATTTCCCACCACATGAAACCTCAGCATTTACGTACACATGTTCCATGTCATCATGTGTGACTGACTATGGACAAGCAGAGCTCCACATGCATGTAGAACTACGGCCGAGCTTGGGTTAATTTTCAGTCCCATGGATTCTACATGTCCTTCAATTTTGGGTCCAAAAAATAAATGGGTTGGGCTTGTGCTAGCTCATGAATATCCTATAGCTTATTTGTATTCTTATTTTCTGCCGTACAAGAATGCTTTTAAACTTTTGAAATTGACAAAATTTTCATAGGCCAGGTGTAAGATGGGAAGCTCCATAAAGATGGGCCCCACCGGACAAATGGCAAATGTGCCTAATGTTGTGAAGTCCTCAAAACTGTGCGTTTACACAATTCACCAACCGGTCGGCCTACCGGTCGGTCAGTGGACAGATATGCACAGGGGGCTGGACAGGCTTCTGGAGGGTCTTGACTGGTCGGCCGACCGGTCGCCAAACCAGTTGAATTAATTAGCAGCAAGATGAATTTTGGGCAAAACACTCTAAATCAATTTGGTCAGTCGATGACCGGTCGGCCGTCGTGCAAGATTTGAAACTTTGAGCAGTATTCGCGCTGCAAGTTTCCAAATCCGGATTTTCTTCAATATAAACCTTCCTAATCGTGGTAGGCAAGTATCTAAGCAATACCTAGGTGATTTAAACGAGATTAGGGTTTTGAGGAGAGAGGTTTGAGAGTTTTGTTCATCTTTGGGATCTACTCGGGTAGTTCTAGCTCTGTAATCATCTGAGATTCATAGTGGAGATGTCGCTTTGTGCCGTGGTTTTTTTCCGCAAGGGTTTTCCACGTAAACTTCGTGTGCTTTTGCGTTGATTACTTGTGTAGCGGTGTGGTGATTGTTTGATCTTCTTCGGTGCTTCCGCTCACCGAATTTCCAACAAGTGGTATCAGAGATATCATTGGAAGGTTGGAGAAGAAGTTTTATAAAACGATCTCATGGCTTCAAGTACGAAGTTCGACGTTGAAAAGTTCTCGGGCAAAAACAACTTTGAGTTGTGGAAGGTGAAGATGCGTGTTGTCCTAACTCAGCAAGGGGTCGTGAACGCCCTTGGAAAGCGACCTACTGAGATGAAAGATGATGAGTGGACGAAGATGGATGAGAAGGCTATGACCTCAATCCAATTGTGCCTTATTGATGACGTCCTCTATAACATCATGAAGGAGAAGACCGCTGTAGAGACATGGACCAAGCTAGAGAACATCTATGCGAAGATGTCTCTAGAAAATCGCATGTATCTAATGATGCAACTTTTCACTTTGAAGATGGCGGATGGGACAGATGTGGAGGACCACATTAGCATGTTCAACAAACTGATTTACAAGTTGCTCGATTTTGATGAGCAGATGAAGGATAAGTATCAAGCCTTGATCTTGTTGAACTCGATTCCTAGTTCATATGAGTCACTCAGGGACTCGTTGTGCATGGATAGGGACACTATTAGTGTCGAGACCGTTGTCTGAGCCCTTCAATCGAAGGCCATGAGATAGAAAAGAGGTGATGCTAATTCCTCCTCCGAAGCACTGTTTATGAGAGGAAGGAATTCTGAGCGAGGTGAAGGATCGTCGTGTTCTCGATCCAAATCGAAGGGCAAGAGCAAGGGCAAGTTGAAGTGTTGGGGATGTGGCCAAGTTGGGCACATGAAGAACTGCAAGAGTCCTAAATATAAGAAGAAGAAGTCAGGTTACTCTTCTAGGGAAGCCAATACCGCTGAAGCTAAGGGAGGTGGTAGTTATGTGTGTAAGGTCTTGATGGTGTTAAAGGTTGTTTCTCTCAGCGATGAGTGGATCATGGACTCCGGGGTCTTGTATCACATGTGCCCAGATAGAAGCGTCTTTACTTCCTACAGGGAGTACGAGGGAGGCTCGGTATTTCTAGGCGATGACTACGCCTGCAAGGTTGTAAGGATTGGTACTGTGTGCATCAAGATGTTTGATGGGATTGAACAAACTTTGACGAAAATGAGGCACGTTCTTTGGTTGAGGAAGAATCTGATTTTCCTTTGTGCACTCGAGGCATTGGGGTGCAAGTTCACCGGTTTTGACCGGTTCTGCAAAGTTTCAAATGGGGCCCTTGTAATTATGAAGGGACAGAGGCATGAAAATATTTACAAGCTGATTGGGAGCACTTCAGTAGGTGGAGCTGCAGCGATTGTAGTAGAATCCACGTCTGCACATATGTGGCATGCACGCTTAGGCCACTGAGCGAGTGGGGCATGAAGGTACTCTCTGAACGATCTTTGATTCCTTTTTTTAAATCTGTAGACTTTAGTATATGTGAATATTGCATGTATGGGAAATAGTCTAGATTATCGTTTAAAAGGGGGAAAACATATATGTAAAAGAGTGCTTGATTATGTCCATTCAGATGTATGGGGGCCATCGCTCGTTATTTCTGTTGAGGGGTCATCGTGGTTCGTGTCGTTCATCGATAACTATAGCAGGAAGGTTAGGGTTTATTTTCTGAAAAATAAATCTGATGTTTTCATGACCTTCAAGTATTGGAAGGCGATGGTGGAGAATCAATCAGTGTAGAAATTGAAAATTTTAAGAACCGATAATAGAGGTGAGTTCACTTCCAGGGAATTTAATATGTATTGTAAAGAGGAGGGGATCGTGAGGCACAACACAGTGCTCCACACGCCAGATCAGAATGGTGTGGCAGAGCGGATGAATCGGAATCTCTTAGAGAGAGCTCAATCCATGATCAGTAATACTGCGTTAGTCAAAAAGCTATGGGCTGAGGTCGTTAAGATGGCTTGTTACCTGATAAATCGGTCACCCTCTATGGTGATTGAATGTAAAATCCCTAAAGAAGTGTAGAGTGGTCATACTCTAGACTACTCGAGTCTGCGAGTTTTTGGTTGTGAGGCTTACTCTCATGTACCATCAGTTGAGAGAGATAAGCTAGACCATAGGGCCAGAAAATGGATCTTTGTGGGCTATGGTGTGGTGTTAAGGGTTATTGTATATATGATTCTGTCACATGGAAGATCACCCTGAGCGATGATATCAAGTTTGATGAGGATTCTTTGTTCCGTAAGGATGCTACAAAGGAACTAGAAACATCAGAATATGTTGATACACATGATGACAGAAATGAGACACGGGCTGATATTGAAGCGCAGACAGAGGTACAAGATCAGGTGGTGCAGCCGAGCAGCCACCTGTGCGAAGAAATCGACCCAGTGATCGCAGGTTACTGGCAAGGTACAGGGATGATTCGAACGTTGCATTCGCCCTCATTATAGATGAGGGGGATTCGTCTAACTTTAAGGATGCACTACAGGATGTAGATGCTGAAAAGTGGAAGACGACAATGCAAGACGAGATGGACTCTTTATACAAGAATGAGACTTGGGAGCTTGTGGAGCTTTCAATAGGCCAAAAAGTGATAGGGTGCAAGTAGATTTTTCAGAAGAAACATGATAGATACAAGGCAAGGTTGGTGGCAAAAGGGTATACTCAGCGTGAAGGTGTGGACTTCAGTGAGATTCTTGCACCGGTGGTAAAGCAAGTATCTATCAGGTCCGTGTTGCCACTGGTTGCCCAATACGACCTCGAGCTGGAACTGATGGATGTGAAGACTGCTTTCTTGCATGGGTAATTGGAAGAGTAAATATACATGGTGCAACCAGATGGTTATACAGTGTAAGGAGCCGAGAACAAGGTTTGCAGGTTAAGGAGATCATTGTATGGTCTCAAACAGTCGCCTAGGCAGTGGTACAAGAAATTTACTTCCTTCATGATGAGTCAGAGCTTTACCAAGAGTGAGTATGATCATTGTATCTATTTCAAGACATTGAATGATGAGAAGTTTCTCATACTGGTGTTGTACGTCGATGACATGCTTATTGCTAGTCATAGCATATCTGACATCGATATGTTGAAGACTCAGCTTTTAGGGACATTCAAGATGAAGGATCTGGGGGCTGCAAAAAGGGTTCTTGGTATAGATATTCATAGAGACGGGAAGAGGAGCAGGTTGTGATTATCTCAGGAAGAATACCTTGAGAAGGTATTGAAAAAGTACGAGATAGATAAGTCCAAACCAGTTAGCGTTCTCCACGCAGCTCACTTCAAGCTTTCTTCTGAACATTGTCCCAAAACAAATGAAGAAAAGCATGTTATATCTCATGTGCCCTATTCAAGTGTTATGGGCAATTTAATGTATGTCATGGTCTATACAAGACCAGATATTACACAGGCTATGGGTGTTGTTAGCCGATTCATGTCTAACCCGGGCAAACAACATTGGGAAGCTGTGAAATGGGTACTTCGATACATTCGGGGTACATAAGACTATGTCTTAATGTTTAAAATGTCCAAGGACAAGTTAGTTGGTTACGTCGATTCTAATTATGCAGGCAGTACGGACAATAGGAGGCCGACTTCAGGATATTTGTTTGTATTAGCGGGTGGAGCAATTAGTTGAATGTCTAAGCTTCAGTCTGTGGAGGCTCTTTCTACTACTGTAGCTGAGTCTATAGCAGTGACAGAAGCTTTCAAGGAAGCTATTTGGTTGAAAGGAATGATAAATCAGTTGGGGCTTCAGCAGGAAGCCGTGCCGGTTAATTGTGATAGCTCAAGTGCTATCAATTTGGCTCAAATTCTGTTTATCACTCACTTACTAAATACATTAATGTGCGCACCATTTTATTCGACAGGTGCTTGAGGAATGACATGTAACTCTGGACAAGATTCACACTAGCGTGAATCCGGCGGATATGCTGACCAAGGTGGTCCCTACAGAGAAGTTCAAGTTCTGCGTAATTTCTCTAGGATTGGCAAAGGCTTGACGAAGACGTAGTAATGCATGAGAAGCGACAACACTACGATTGATGAGGAGCCGATTTGAAGAGTAGAGAAGGTGGTTTGATGTTTTGATGCCTTGGTGGAATTTGTTGTGAAGTCCTCAAAACTGTGCGTTTACACAGTCCACCGACTAGTCGGCCGACCGGTCAGTCAGTGGACAGATATGCATAGGGGGCTGGACAGGCTTCTGAAGGGTCTCAGACAGGTCGGCCGATCGGTCTGCTGGAGGCTCCGATCGGTCGAATTAATTGGCAGCAAAATGAATTTCAGGCAAAACTCTCTGGATCGATTTGGTCGGTCGGTGACCGGTCGGCTGTCGTGCGGGATTTGAAACTTTGCGTGGTTTTCGCGCTACAAGTTTCCAAATCCAAATTTTCTTCTATATAAACATTTCCTAATTGTGGTAGGCAAGTATCTAAGCAATACCTAGGTGATCTAAACGAGATTAGGGTTTTGGGGAGAGAGGTTTGAGAGTTTTGTTCATCTTTGGGATCTACTCGGGTAGTTCTAGCTCTGTAATCATTTGAGATTTATAGTGGAGGTGTTGCTTTGTGCCGTGATTTTTTCCCGCAAGGATTTTCCACATAAAATTTGTGTGCTTTTGCGTTGATTGCTTGTATGGCTGTGTGGTGATTGTTTGATCTTCTTCTGTGCTTTCGCTCACCAGATTTCCAACACCTAATGATGTGTACCCTAGTGCTTCTTAAATGATCCTAACATCTATCTAGGATTGGCAATTGGCCAAGCCAGGCGGCCTGGACTTAGCAACCTAGCCATTCAGAACCAGGCTTGAGCCCTTATACTTGGTCCATGGGCGCGGCTCAGGCATGAAATCTAGGCCTGGTGTTTGGGCCGGGCTAAGCCAAGGCTAATGATGAATGGCCTTGCCCGGCTTGGGGCCCAATCCAATAATCAAGTTAGTCACTATTATATGAAACAATAGACAATTTGAAGGTGCTTGTAAGGTCCCTTTCAACATTCATGTACAGTTGATAGGAACTTTTTTAGATTTGGAGACATGTTTCTATCATCAAAACTATATATATATATACTATAAGAGTGTTCACCGGTAGATGTTAATGCTGCGAAAGAATTTTTAAAATAAGACTATTTTAAACAAGGTTGGCCTTGGTCCAACCCGGCCCAATAGGCTAGGGCCAGGGGTGAGGCCTTTTTAGCCCGACCTTTGGCAGCGTTAGCCCGTCGGTTGCCATTTATCAATTGTGAGTAGACTATTAAACTTGGAGCATAGTTCTTCTTCTTCTTCTTCTTCTTCTTTATTTATTTTTCTCTACTGTGTTAACCTTCGATCTGGGGCCCACTGATCAAGTGGATACCATACTCCAGCCACCCTGGTTTTTTGGAATGTAGCCCATGCAAACGAATGACTGATTTCGATACTATAGACAGCCACTGCAGCTGCACACGTGGCAGCTTAAACAGTAGATCGATCAGGACCATCCACGTAGTAGACCCCTACCATAAGTGGTCTGTGGATAAAAAAGAAAACCACATCAATAGGATAATCCGGGCCATCACTTTCTCTCAGCTTTCCCCACAAAATGTCCACCCTTGAGTATGGTTTCTACCGTCCATTTAAAGGCCTACAATACGATAGCTAATATCATCCATTTTGCCTAAGTTTTTAACCATATCACTCATCAATGGCAGGACATACTAGATCAACCGTCCCCATCTTCCGCTGCCAAGGGTATGGTGATGAAAATAGCTGGACCGTATCATATCTCGTGACAGATGTCATGATTAGGATGACGCCATGCATGGATGTGTTCCTAACAAGGCAAGGAAGGTAAGTTGTTAGAACTTGAAAAAACTAACAGAAGTTGAAGAAGTAGAGGTGAAGATCTTCCTCCAACACTACATAAATACCCAGTACAAATGGAATGATCTCATTCCATCCATTGAAGAAATCACTGTCTCAAAATATATTGTTATTGATTCAAGAAATGGATTTGAAATTGAATCTTCGTGTTGGGGCTAGGAACCCTGCAGCAAAAGCAATCAAAGTAGGCGAGGAACAAACCTCAATGGCAATCACATACCAAGAAAATCGACACACAAGAGAAAATCCGAATTTAGCATGGAAAAACCCCTCACGGGTAAAAAACCACGACACAAAGCAACACCAATCCACTATGATATCAGAAGTTACAAGAGATAGAAGAAACACAACTCGGATCACAGCCCACAAGAGAAATCTCAAGCTAACAAAGCTAATTCTCACATGAGAAGGACAAACCCGTCCATTTCCCTCATCCCAGAGAACTCCAAGCTTCCACATAACTCTTTCTCTTGCCCTAGAACTCTCTCAATCCCTTGGCCCATTGGCGGCAACCCTAATCTCGCATTACATCCCCTTAAATAGGAGAAAGCCAAGATTAGAAACTCCTAACTTGCGCAAAAACCGCGCAAGAAACCCAATCCAAAAAGGAAATTGCCGACTGTTCGGCCGGCCGAATGCCTAAAAAAACGTTCCAGCAACTTCTGTTGTCTTAGCTCCATCGTGACCAACCGGTCAGACGACTGGTCGGTGGCCTTCATGCATGATGATTTGAGGCATCCAATCCCAACAAACTCCACCACGACTCTAATCTTCATGCAACACCTTGCCACACACATCTTCATTTTTACTCTGTCATCATCATAGCTTCACCGCTTCTCATGCCTCATCGACTTCGTCCTTGCACCTTTACCACCCACTCACTTATGTGGCCCTTGCGCGCACGCCACACACGAGCAACCATGGATCCCACTGCCGATCACGCAGCTCTACTATGAATAGTGCTCCCGATCAAACCCGATCGTAGTCAATAAACCTGATTGAGATATTGGCGTACCGATCCACCTTCTTCCACTCTATTTCTTTCATAGATACCAATTGCTTTCCATATTTTTCTTTCACGGAATCCTTCTCCACATCAAATCTCATGCTAGAAGACGTCATTGATGCCTCGCCTCAGATTCTCTCTATCTCCTTTCCAACTTTTATCTCTGATACCACTTGTTGTGGTTAGGAGCCTCGCAGTGGAAGCAATCAAAGCAGGCGAGAAATAAACCTCAATGGCAATCACATACCAAGCAAATCGACACACGCAAGAGGAAATTCGAATTTAAAGTGGAAAAACCCCTCACGGGTAAAAAACCACAGTACAAAGCGACACCAATCCACTATGATATCAGAAGTTACAAGAGATAGAAGAAACACAACTCGGATCACAGCCCACAAGAGAAATTCCAAGCTAACAAAGCTAATTCTCACATGAGAAGGACAAACCCATCCCTTTCCCTCATCCTAGAGAACTCCAAGCTTCCATATAACTCTTTCTCTTACCCTAGAACTCTCTCAATCCCTTGGCCCATTGGCGGCAACCCTAATCCCGCATTACATCCCCTTAAATAGGAGAAAGCCGATATTAGAAACTCCTTGCGCAAAAACAGCGCAAGAAACCCAATCCAAAAAGGAAACTGCCGACCGATCGACCAGCCAGCCGGACGCCCATATCGGCTGGCCGGATGCCTAAAAAAAAGTTCCAGCAACTTTTGTTGTCTTGGCTCCATCGTGACTGACCGGTCAGATAAGCGGTCGATGGCCTTCATGCATGATGATTTGAGGTGTCCAATCCCAACACTTCAAATATCTTATTTGTTGCTCTTGTTTGCATGGGCGGCAGAAGCCATTATTCCAGAGAAAGTTTTCAATGTGAAGGATTTCAGTGAAATCGCGGATGGAAAGACATATAATAGTAAGGTAAATAAGCTTATGACTACTGTTAGGGCTCAAAATCTCACATATGATAAAAAGATGTACGACGGTCCATCTACAACGATTTGACCAATTTCGAGATCGGAAAACACCCGAAAAATGCTATCGGACGCCATTGTAGCCTTGACCCGCACAGTTGTGACCAAAATATTTTGGAGCGAAATCGGACATGCATATTGCCGTCAAATGATCCGGTACACACTAAAATCCTTAACCTGCAAGTTTGAATGTTGCGCGGCTCGTATCTTTGCCTGCGCACACCGAAACGCATTCCACCCCTGTCTAGAGCTGACTGAAAGGGTCCAAAACCTATACATGCCATTTCAAAGCGGAACTGGGCATGCATGTTACCGCCAAATGATCCAAAATGTCCAGAAACCCTTAAGTACCACGTTTGAACATCACGCGACGCGTATTATTACCTGCACGGACCGAAACACATTTTTACCCCTGTTTGGAGCGGATCGGGAGGGCCCGAATTGGGAAGGAACTACCAAAATTCATAGCAGATGACCATCCAAACCCCATCCCATTCATTTGATAGGTCGATCATGGCTAAAAAGTAGCTTGGCATCAGTGACTTCAATCCCTAAAAAGGTAACTGTCCTCTGGAGGTCGCCTGTCAGAGCCAAAATTCAGAAAATATTCCAAGTATTGGGAACATGCGTGCACTCCAAGAGAGACATGCGCATGCCATAAGACCACATGCGCCCACCATCCTATGACATATGCATGGGAGTTCTTCTCTTCCTCTTTCAAATTTCAAAATTCAATAAATATGCTAAGTATGGGCACATACGCCCACCACAAGGGGCACATGCGCCCACACCAGGGTACATGCGCCCATGCAGTGGGCACATGCGTCCACACCCTCTCCACATGCACATGATTCCCTCTCACAAATACATACGCTCAACAACTTTTTAATTTTTTGGACCCGAGACCTGATTAACTTACTATAAATATCACACTCGCCTTTTAAGAGAGGAGGCTTCTTAATTCGAGAGGACCGTTAGAGCACCCAAGAGGTAGAATCCTCATCGCCGGAATACATTTTCGGAATTCTCACCAGAAAGGGACATGCGCCATCCTCTTACCAGAATTCCTCGCCGGAAAGGAAGACATGCGCCCATCTCCTTGAAAGCATGAAATTCTTTAAGTGGCAAAGTGACATGCGCTCACCATCTCAAGTAGGAAAATATTCCAAAATTCTCCAAAGTCACCAAGTGACATGTGCCTGGGGGAGAAGGGCAAGCACATGTGCCTACCTCTCTTTCCTTTCCTCTCTCTCTTCACTCCATTGGCCACATGTGCCTGGGGTAGGGCCACATGCGCCCACTTCCTCACCTAGGTGCGCCCAGACAGTCTTAGTGACCTAGGGACTTCTATGCTGTGGCCCGCTTTTGATCTGGCCTGCCTCTCGATGCACCGATGATTCTAAACACACATCACGAAACTTTATCCATCCCCCAGACCGGATCTCTCAACGGTCGATGATAAGTGGGTCAAATCAGCAGTTTGATCAAAATGACCAACACTTAGCCAAAATTGTGAACCCGAAAATCCTTCCGAAAGAGTGAAAAATGACTGGAATCAAGAAGAATCAGGCAGAATTTAACCGATCACGAGAAAGAAAGTTATCTTCTCCACAACACGATATACCAAAATCATTGACCGCAACGAGGATATCTGATCTCAAAATCTCTGAATACCCTAATTAAGCGGTAAACAGGCCCAGTACTTAGTTATTTTCAGCCCTGAGAAGTGCCCTGCTGGCTCAGAAATCAAGTAACGCCAAGTGAAATGAAATATGATTGCGTTGACGCCAAAGTGTATCCAGCATCATTGCAATCCTCATGGACATGATTCAACATTATTCAGAGATGATTGCGATCAGTATTCACCGAATATCCCAATTAGACCGTAAACAGGCCCAGTACTTGGTCATTTTTCAGCTCTGGAAAATGCCATATTGGCTCAAAAATCGACTAATGCCAAGTAAAACCAACCACTATCTCAAAGACGCGAAGGTAAAGCTGATATCCTCATGCTATAAAACAGCTGAGTCTAACATTTACAGGGCATCAATCCTTATTGTTTATTAGAAATTGGTATAAACGGGCGCTTATCAGACCCGGTACTTAGCCATTCGCAAGCATCAGAAATGGCCGATCCAGTCCGTCAGACTTAAACTTCTCGAGGAAATATAACTCAACACAGCTTCTCCCAATGACCTAATCATTCGAAATATCAATTATCAATAATGACGTGGCTAAATTAAAGTTATGCACAAAGCAGATTAATCAAATCAAATGTATAATTCATCCGATGCACTAAATATCAAGCATAAGTGCAACCCTTTCTCGAGCATGCATGAAGCATATTTACTTTGTACTCTCTGCATCCATTACATGAATTTTATTAATCTCAAATCAAAATACGAAATTAGATCAAAGGGACTATGGTTATTATCAAAAATTGTAATCAAAGAGTTCCAAAACATCTAAAATACTTCATTATGAATTATCATCACCAAGACCAGTTGATGTATGTCCCATCCAAAGAGGGATCCGTCAGTTGAGTTGCTAAGGTAATAGTGGTGTGTTTTCAAGTAGTCACCCATCCACAGAGACGGTTTATGATGCTGTGTTGTACCACTCGATAGCCATAAATGCATCTTCAAGTGATCACTCGTCCACAGAGACGATCAATAACACTATATTGTACCATTTGGTAGCTATGATGCACCTTCTTGTGGTCACCTGTCTGTAGTGACGGTCAATGACATTATGTTGTATCATATGGCAGCCGTAATATGCTTTCCGGTGGTTACCCGTTCGCAGCGACGGTCAATGGCATTATGTTGTATCATATGGCAGCCGTAATATGCTTTCCGGTGGTCACCCGTTCGCAGCGACGATTACTGGCACTTTTTTAAGCACGGCAACCATGATGTATCTTCCGGTGGTCACCCGTCCGCAGTGACGGTCAATAACACTGTGTTGTATCATATGGCAGCCGTAATATGCCTTCTAGTGATCACCCGTCCGCAGCGACAATTACTGGCACTACGTTGAGCACGACAATCATGAAGTATCTTCCGATTGTCACCCATCTGCAGTGATGGTCAATGACACTGTGTTGTATCACATGGCAGTCATAATATGCCTTTCGGTGGTCACCCGTTCGCAATAACGGTTACTGGCACTACGTTGAGCACGACAACCATGGCGTGTCTTCTTGAAAGTCACTCACCAACAAAAATTGTCAGTGACACTGTGAGGCACTACATGGGAATCGTGGCATGTTTTCTTGAAAGTCATTCCATCCACAGAGACAACCAATGACACTGTGATACGTGACTTGGTTAAAATCCTAGTTGCTACTCAACTAGGAACACCCGAAAGAACGTAGGACAAGCATTTAACTTGTCTAAACGATGGCTCAGTCTATAAGAAAATTAAAATTTGGTCTCTGTGACCGTGAACTCAAAACCATAGTCCCTGGCAATCTAAGTTACTTGCTCGATCTTTTCGAGTTTTCTCTTTAATATTTCATCTATTGTATAACTGCATTCATAGTAGAATCTTGTCGCTTTGTGCCGTGGTTTTCTCCCGTAAGGGTTTCCACGTAAAAATCTTTGTGTTGTTTGTGATTTGTTTCATTTACATTTATGTTCTTTTAATGCTTTATTTAACCTATCTATGATGCATGCATTCATTTACTTTTACCTTTTAATCAAGGGTGATCATCCATTGATGTAATTAAGGGTTTGTGACCAGTTCACAGCCTGGAATGTAAAAGATCTCGGAATCTCTGGAATAAAATTCACCTTTCGATGCTTTCTCGCTTGTGATTATCTATGAATGTTTCTATACTCAGAATTCCTCAGAATAATGAAACACAGGAAAAACTGCCTTTAAGAATTTTTCTAGTTTTAACAACTACACAACAGCAATTACATTTTTTTCACTATATTGTAAAAAAAATTAATTGAAGTTATTTATGTATTCATATATTTTGTAGGCGTTCTTGGATTCTTGGAAGGCGGTATGTGCATGGGATGGTATGGGCAGGGTTTTGATTTCGAAAGGGACATTCCTCATCGGTCCGGTGGTGTTTAAAGGGCCATGCAAGGGCCCTGTGGCATTTCAGGTTTCCGGAGTGGTGAAGGCGACTGGTCTTGAAAAGTTCGAATTAGACTGTTGGATAGAATTTCAACACATCAATGGTTTGATGATCACGGGTGGTGAAACATTCGATGGGCAAGGAGCTTTAGGTTGGCCACACAATCAATGCCCCAAGATGGTGAAATGCAAGCTTTTACCAACTATAAGTTTATATTTCATAGCTAGTTAATTTCCATCAATGCATACATGAAGATGAATAATGAGAGGAAATGACAAATTGGGTTTCTTTGACTCGCAGTCCTTAAGGTTTAGCTTTGTTACGAACGCAACCGTTCGTGGCATATCTTCGGTTGATAGCAAGTTCTTCCATATGAACATGTTTGGGTGCAAGAACATTAAGATCCAATCCATTAACATTTCTGCACTAGGCGACAACCCAAACACAGATGGTATCCACATAGGAGACTCAAGTGGGGTCAAGATTTCTAATTCTGTGATAGGCACAGGTGATGATTGGATCTCCATTGGGTCTGGCAATTCCAATAACTCCATCTCCAATGTCTTATGTGGACCGAGGCATGGTATCAGCATTGGTAGCCTTGGCAAGTACCCCAACGAAGGTGACGTGGTCGGTGTGAATGTAAGGAATTGCACACTCACAGGCACCACCAATGGCATAAGAATCAAGACATGGCAATGTTGGGCTTGGACGCCACAAAGCTTCAAGCATGAAGACCACCGACTGGCTGGCCAGCCGGTCGGTCATGTTGGAGATAAACAATAGGATTTTTGGAACATTTTTGGACCATCTGGCCGGCCAGTGGGGGGGGGGGGGGGGGTCCGACCGGTCGAGCAGTTTCCTTTTTTGTCTGGGTTTCTTGCGCAGTTTTGCGCAAGGAGTTTCTAATTTCGGTTTTCTCCTATTTAAGGAGATGTAATCCAAGATTAGGGTTGCCGCCTATAGGCCAAGGGATTGAGAGGGTTCTAGGGTGAGAGAAAGAGCTAGGAGGAAGCTTGGAGTTCTCTGGGTTGAGGGAAAGGGATGGATTTGTCCTACTCATGTGAGAATTAGCTTCGGGTAGCTTGGGATTTCTCTTGTGGGCTGTGATCTAAGGTTTTCTTCTGTAATCTCTTATAACTTCTGATTCATAGTGGATTGGTGTCGCTTTGTGCCGTTGTTTTTTACCTTTGAGGGGCTTTTCCACGTAAAAATCGGATTGCCTTCTTGTGTGTGATGATTTGCTTGTTGATTGCCATTGTGGTGTGTTCCTCGCCTGCTTTGATTGCTTCCGCTACGAGGCTCTAACCCCAACAAGTGGTATCAAAGATAAAAGTTGGGAAGGAGGCAAAGAGAATCTGAGGCGAGACATCAATGACGCCCTCTAGTATGAGATTTGTTGTGGAGAAGGATTCCGTGAAAGAAAAATATGGAAAGCGATCGATATCTATGAAAGAAGTAGAGTTTAAGAAGGTGGATTGGTACGCCAATATCTCAATCAGGTTTGTCGACTGCGATCGGGTTTGATTGGGAGCACTATTCATGGTGGAGCTGCGGGATCGGCAGCGGGATCCACGATTGCTCGTGTGTGGCATGCATAAGGGCCACATGAGCGAGCTGGTAATGAAGGTGCAAAGATGAAGTCGATGAGGTATGAGAAGTGGTGGAGCTATGATGACGACGAAGTAGAGATGAAGATGGTGCGTGGCGAGGTCTTGCATGAAGATTTGAGTCGTGGTGGAGTTTGTTGGGCTTGGAGGCCTCAAAGCTTCAAACATGAAGACCACCGACTGGTCGGTCGGTCACATTGGAGATAAACAACAGGACTTTTGGAACCTTTCTGGACCATCCAGCCGGCCGGGGGGGGGGGGGGGGTCAAACCGGTCGAGCACTTTAATTCCTTTTTTGTCTAGGTTTCTTGCGTGGTTTCGCGTAAGGAGTTTCTAATTCCTGTTTTCTCCTATTTAAGGAGATGTAATTCGAGATTAGGATTGCCACCTATGGGCAAGGGATTGAGAGGGTTCTAGGGTGAGAGAAAGAGCTAGGAGGAAGCTTGGAGTTCTCTAGGTTGAGGAAAAGGGATGGGTTTGTCCTACTTATGTGAGAATTAGCTTCGGGTAGCTTGGGATTTCTCTTGTGTGTTGTGATCCAAGGTTTTCTTTTGTAATCTCTTGTAACTTCTAATTCATAGTGGATTGATGTCGCTTTGTGTTGAGCTCTTAATTATGCATATTCTAACCCCAATTCATCACTCATTATGCATGGATTTTATGTTTAAAGATTATTCTAATGCATAGTTTTGTGATTGCAGGAATGAGAGAGAGTTCACTTGATCAATAGCTAAAAGAAGCACATTTAGGAACCTTGGATGAAGACCCAAGGTGGGCCAAAGAATCATGAAGAAAGAAGGAAAGAAAATAAAGAAGGAAAGTATGAAAAGGAGCCCCACAAGGTGGTCCGACCGGTCAAGACCGGTCAGCCAGTTGCTCTCTCCTCTCTTAAAGCTGCTGGAGCAAGGACACATGGGCTAGACCGGTTAAGACCGGTCGGACAGGGCTGGCCGACCGGTCATGACCGGTCGGCCATGCAATTTTAGAGTTCCAGATTTCAAACAGCAGGCAATTTCCATTTTTGAATTTTCGGCACAATTTTTTGGAGCTACCTTGATGATATTTAGAAATCCCACACATCCATATCGAAGAGGAGCTCGACGCCGAAATAACCCAAGTGGTTTCGTGTCGATCGGAGCTACGGATTGACCGTGGTGGCTAAAACAATACGAACTGTCTAGAAAGTTCCAGATTCCACCTACTCCACTCTGGGCCGGTCCAGGTGACCCATCATTGATGATATGAAGAATTTACTTTGACCATCTTCTAGACCACATCCATATATAAATAACCACAAAGTTTCAAATCAAAAGGATGTGTGGTTTGATCGTACCGGTTGAAGAAAGATGGACCATTCAGAAAGATTCAACTGTGCAGAGTTTATAAAAGCCCTAAGTGTTCTAATTTTCGAACCACATTCTGGGATTGTTTTGGACAATCTAATCCATCTATCATGTAGCGGAGGAATTTTTCTACCAATGTTTAAAATGTGGGATCAATCCGACATTTGTACACTCCGGAGCATTGAAAGTAAGATGATTGGTTCTGATGGTACCCGAATTGCGCGATTTTGAGAGGCAGACGTTGATCTGATTGGTAGGCCCATTCAGAAGATAATCTTGGAAATCTAAATCATCTATGAGGAAGATCACATTACAAGGAAGCTACAAATCAAATTTGAAGGCAATCCAACCATTGGTTAAGCTGTACGAAGCGAAACAAAATCTGTTATGTTGCGGTACTCTTGCTGTATTATAAAAGGAGGTGCTCTCTTCTATTCCAAGGCAAGCAAGGATGTGGGGAGCAAAGAGTTGAAGTCATAGGAGGCTTTCTATCCTCCTCCAGCTAGTTTTTCTTCCTTTTCTTAGTTCTAGTTCTAGTTTTTAATATGTTTTTCATTAGCTAATCTCTTAGCTAGAGCTAAGAGGTGAACCTTATAGTTTTCTTAGATTGTTTAATTCATTTTATTGGTTTTAAAGTTGGATTTCTAGTGAAGAACAATGGTTTTTAGAAGTTTGAATAAAGTTCTAAGTAGTTTTTCTTAATCTTATGATGGCTCATGGATGTTTGGAAGAATTGCTTTAGTTCTTAATTGTTTTGCATGGTTCTAGACCTGTATACTCCGAGGAATTGGATTCAATACGCTCTAGACTTGGATTTCCATGTAGTAACTTAAACCAAAGTTCTACCTTTTGTTCTAAAATCTGAATATTGTGTTGATTGTTCATATGACTTGAATGAAGCAAAAATCATAATCTAGTCAAGTCTTGTGACAAGGTTTGATGATTATTATGGCTATGATCTTAATCTATTGGAATTAGGATTGACCTATGCAATTGATCCTCAAGTCCTAACTTGAATTGAGGGAATCATGTTGATGAACAACACATATGACAGATTGAGTTGATAATATAACTGCTCTATCATCCAGCTAGATAGGACTTAATTTTGATTCTAGTTGAGAAAGTGAGAAACCTTAGCGAATTATGCATCTAAGGAGAGCTATAAGTGGATCCTTGATGCTTTAGTTATCTTTTCATTATCAGATTTTCCTGTTTCATGTTCAAAACCGATTTCACAAACCTCTTAGATTCTAGTTATTAGGATAGTTGGAATTATTTACCTCCTTCCCTGTGGATCGACATCGGTCTTACCGAGATTATTACTACATCGCAGCCTTGCACTTGGGGAAGTTAATACTTTGTGCCGTGGTTTTTTACCCTTGAGGGGTTTTTCCACGTAAAAATTGGATTGCTTCTTGTGTGTGATGATTTGCTTATTAATTGCCATTGTGGTGTGTTCCTCGCCTACTTTGATTGCTTCCGTTGCGGGGCTCCTAAACCCAACAGGCAAGACTCTTCTGTTTTGTCTGTATCCAATTTCAAATTCCAAGATATAGTCATGAACAATGTCTATAATCCAATCATCATAGATCAAGAGTATTGCCCATATACTTCTTGCAGCCAAGAGGTATTTTACCAACTCCTCAAGAGTAATATTACTAATAAAGAATGTTTTAGAATTCTCTAAGGATTTTGAATAAGAAAAGAACTAACTCCTTGCATTGGTTTTGTGTTCTATCTTTTCTTGCTTCCAGTCTCCTTCGCAGGTTAAGATTAGTGATATTAGCTTCTTGAACATCAGAGGCAATTCAGCATCTCAAGTAGCAGTCAATCTCTTATGCAACAAAGGCGTGCCATGTCAAAATGTGGAGCTGAACAACATTAACTTGGTGTACAATGGATTGGGTGGACCCGCCACATCTTCATGTTCTAACATCAAGGGAACTTCTTCTGGTCCACAATGTTCTAACATCAAGGGAACTTCTTCTGGTCCACAAAGTCCTCCATCTTGTCTCTAATCCTCTTGATTCTTCCCATAGATAGTTTCTCAACACTGGGAAAAAAAATTAGGATGTAATGTATTTCATTTACATCACCCTTACCATTACCAGAAGTCTTATTTTTGTGCCCCTATTCATGGCTTGATGCATGCAAGTGGAAAGGGTACCCATAGACATTGTATTGTCCACAATTTTAATAAAACTCATTATCGCTTCCATCACTTTATCTCCTTAATGTTTTTTGTAAATAATATTACTAAGGGGACGTTTGGATCATAAATTATTTGGATAAGCTATTTATATCGTAAATAGCTTATCTTGGTTTCTACTTATTAAAGCTTATCTTGGTTTCTACTTATTTAGCTGATAAGTATGTTTGGTAAACAGTATACTTATACCAACCAAAAATTAGAAAGCATGCATGTTTGGTTTCCAACATCATAAATAAGTATCACTCACGTTTACTTGGTGCCTCTCACATCTACCATTCATCATGTGGGGCCAACCTTAGACATGGACCATTCATTGTGTGGGCCCCCAACTTTGATGCGGGCCATCCATCATGTGGAGCCCACCTTGGATGTGGGCCATTCATCATTATAGCTTGATCTTTAATGTGCACCATTCATTATATAGGGCCCACCTTGGATGTTGGTCATCCGCCAAGTGGGGCCCACCGTCAATATTATTGTCCATCATATGTGACTCACCTTCAATATCCACCACTCATCATGTGGAGTCCACCTTTGATGTGGACCGTCCATCATGTGGGTCTCACCTCTGATGTGGAACGTCCATTGATCATGTGGGCCCACCTCTAATATGGGCCACTCATCATGCAGGGCCAACCTTTGATATGGGCCGCTCATCATTATGGCTGACCTTTCATTTGGAGCATCCATCATGTGGGGTCTACCTTGATGTGGATCATCCATCATGTGGGGCCCACCATTATTAATTTCCCATCATGTGGAGCCCACTTCTGATGTGAACCGTCTATCATGTAGGCTCCACCTTCGAAGTGGGTCATTCATCATACCAACTCACTTTGAATGTGGGTTTTTTTATCATTATGGGTCGACCTTTGATGTGGATCATCCATATGTGGGTCCATATAAATATATGGGGTCATCCATCATGTGGGGCCCGCTTTTACATGGATTGTCCATTGTGTGAGCCCCACCTTCAATGTGGATAGTGGATAGTCCACCATGTGGGGCCTCCTTTGATATGGATCGTGAGAGTGAGAGACAGCCTCCTTTGACATCGACAGTGAGAGAGAAAAGTAGCAAAGTCATAAGTTAAAAAGCTTTAAAAAAAATTACTTACTAGGATTAGTAGCTTTTACCATATAAGTTGCTTTTCCGATAATGCTTGCCAAACTAACTTAAGTGAAAAAAGTTACTTAATTACTTAACATAAGTTTAAAAGTAACTTATTTGGTGGTATCCAAATGCCCTACAAAACTTCAAAATTTTACATTGGGTAATAATAAGGTGAAATTGATGGAACTTTCACTCGGATCAAATTACATAAACTGTGAATGAACTTTTAAGAAGAAATTAAACAAATAGATCGAGAGGTATCTAAGTATACCAACATTTGGGATGAACCTAAGATTGTGACCCACCCAAGTATCTAGTATCTAAGTGGCTTCAAATTTCATTGGCATGATGTTTATGATGGTGAGTTTTATGAATGGTTTGGATTTCAAACACAGAGTACATATGATGTTGATCTCATTAGGAACATTACAAGAACGAGGGGGGCAGCATTCCCTACAAAAGAAAATCCAAAAATATGAAATGAGTGGCATCCAAACACAACCTTGGGTCTACGTTGTCTGACGATATTGTCCATTGTTGCTTCATTCAATCTTGCATCCATGCCGATTTATGGCTACCTGAGGTTGCTTTGAACATCGACAGACATTCCAATATAGAACACGTTATTAAGATCTAAGCTGTCCAGGGGATTGCCCACTAGCCCAGCTGGTAGATGCCTGGGCGTTTCAACTGCTGGTCTCGGGTTCGAAACTCACTAACTCCACCAGTGAGTGGGAGCATCATGTGACTGACTGGGTGGGTGCGTTGCATGACAGGCTGGGCTTGGGCTGACTTTGGGCTGGTTCACAAATATCCCAAGGCTTGGGCCCTTAAACTTGGCCCAAGGGCTGGGCTCTGGCATGAAATCGAGGCCCGATGTTTGGGCTAGGCTAGCTCAGGACCAATGATGAATGGCCCAGCCCTGCTTGAGCCCAATCTAAAAATCATGTGAGTCACTGTTACATAAGAAAGTGGACAATTGAAGACACTTGTTACGAGTGTCTCATTCAACTTTCATGTATAATTTTAAAGGCATTTTTTGGATTTGGAGTCATGTTTCTATCAGCGTAGCCATTTATATGATGAGAGTGTTTGTGGATAGAAGTTATGCCACAAAATAAAAAAAATAAAAAAAAATTAAATTTAAATTTAAAAAAATAAAAAATAAAAACTTAGATTAAGACTACTCGATGATATCACTTTTCTCCATACAAGGCTGGCCTGGCCCAACAGTACTACACTAGGGTGAGGACTTTTTAGCCTGACTAGGGCTAGGCCAGAGCTTAGAGTTTAAGAGACGGGTCAGGGCCAACCTTGGGTAGCCCCAGCCAACGACTAGTCATTTATCGATTGTGAGTAAACTCTTAACCTTCGAGCATAGTTCTTTGACTTATGTTTTTTTTGTTTTTTTTTTTTTTTTTTTTTTTGTAATAATAAGTCAAAATTGAACTTAAGAAGAAACTAAAACAAATAGTCCATGAAATAAATTTAAGGCTAAAATGGTTTTTAAATTAAAAAAAATTAACGTGTTGTTGATAATTGTAGGATGTGATTTTCTTGGATGAACTATGAGAAAAGTCACCTTTAACAACAGGCCATGTCCGTTGTAAAAGAATCTCTGTTGCGTTGTTATTTACAATAGTCATAGTCTATACGTAAATAACATATTGACCGTTGTAAATGGTACTTTACAACGATGAAAGGGTGTTTTTTTGCAATCCCGTTATGACTAGTAACGTTTTATAACATGTGTTGCCCATTATAAATGGTCATAATTTACAACGAGTTCTACCCCTTTGAAAAGTTTATATGTTTACAACTAGTATGGCCCATTCATTAGTCACTTAAGAATAAAAAATCACCAAAAAAATCTCACATAATTTAAACCATGATAATTAATACATTCACTTGGCCATTCCACATAAAGAAATCTCATCATTAGAAAATGTATAAATCTAAAAAAGCGCATAAATTTAAACCATACCTTAAAAAATGTTTACACCATTATAAATCAAAACAGAATTAGTTTTAGAATTCCAACAACAGATGGTGCATATCGATGATGCATATCGGGGAAGTACCTATATTTTTAGAGGCGAGATGATTCCCTTATTTGCAAGAATGTGTAGAGATTTTAAGAAAAGGTGTATCCATGAGATGATGAGAAAGTGATCATCTAAGTTATCATTCATACCATTTGAAAACTAAGAAAACAGTTACGAACTTACCATGAAGGGCTATTGACATGGAAAAAAAATAACTAAGTCCATATCACACCAACATATCATGAAGGTTGCAACATCAGTTTCTCAAATCGTGCAAGAATTCAGAGTTGGTGTGACACCACTTTTCATTCATTAGAACTCTAGAACAGGAGCTCACCTCACCCAATTCCCAAAAGATTAGTATGAGATAGCATGAGCAAAAGACTTCTTCTAACGAAATGTAGCTTCATTCAATAATTGGAAGGTTGGTGTGAAATCATTTGCACACAACCTAGTGTTTGAATGACAAATAGGAAGCCAGATTACACAAATTGCACAATGTTGGCATAAGACGACCTATAGACTGTCCATAAGTTGGTGCAACATGACGAATCACTCTACACAATAGTGTTCCATCAACTCATACAATGTTGAGTGTTCGACACACGTCCATGTTAAAAATAGACTTAAATTTTCAGTTTGGGGGGTCATTGATCGACCGCTGTGGTCGATTGAATGAAAATACCCCGGATGAGACAATTTAGTCTCTAGACTCTTTTGGAATAGTCTGGTCGATCGACATTGGCGCTGGATCGATCGAAAATAGTTAGAATTCCTCACAAACTCTTTGGACTGTTTTGGACATGCTCGATCGACTAAACATGCCTATATGAGGACTCAACAAAATCTAGAAAATGGCTAACT
Organism: Liriodendron chinense; assembly: GCA_003013855.2. Taxonomy (NCBI): domain Eukaryota; kingdom Viridiplantae; phylum Streptophyta; class Magnoliopsida; order Magnoliales; family Magnoliaceae; genus Liriodendron; species Liriodendron chinense. The sequence goes on along the minus strand of ML058481.1, from coordinate 2,406,495 downwards.
AGACTCAACAAACTATGACCCCTACGCAGAGTTGGAACGCAGGAGCCAGCATGCCCCTGCCCGGGGTTTGGGGCAGAGCACCTGAAAGGTCTACGATTTTTACAATTTTGGATATCGGGTTCCTGTGTAAATTTTCACCGTATAAAGAAAATTCTGGATAAACTAACCTACGCTAGGACCTTTGCTTTGATACCAAAACTAATGCAAGGCATGCGAAGACCTACTCTATATGTATGTGAAATCAATAAGAAGACATTCGAGTAATGAAATTATATAACCATCTACCATCAGTTAAGAGATTAGGCAAGTTCAGCAAAGTGATGATGAAAAAATCCGCAGTATCGAGCGATTGGGAGATCGACGGTTCACACAGTTTTGCATAAGTGCACGGTTTTGTTTCTAATTTCGAGTGTAATGTAAGATTATGGTAAGAGGAGAGAGATCTAAAACAATTATAGGGTTTGTGAAGGATGATGCTAGGGTTTTCGTCACTGTATGTTTGGATTTTCATCTCTTGTAATTCGTTTTCATAATGGATTACTGTTACTTTGTGCCATGGTTTTTTTCTCGCAAGAGTTTTTAACATAAATTTTGTGTGTTCTGTGTACTTTGTTTGTGTTTATATATTGCTTGTTTTATTGAACTCTGTGATTGCTTCCATGGCGTCCCAACAATCCATAGTTGTCATTTGAATGGAAAATAAATTTCTAATAAATACCCTTTCGGAGGGAAAATTGGTTAAAAGATTTTCACAAGCCTATAAATACCCTATTTGGTCCTCATTTGCAAACCTTTGTGCAATTTCTCATCCGTCAAATTCAATCTCCTTGAGATGAAGTTTAAAAAAATAATAATAAATAAATAAATTAAAAAAATAAAAATAAAATTCTTACCTCCTCTTTACCACTAGGATCAAGGCAAGGCGATTATGGAGGAGTTTAAGGAATCATCTTCCTGATATTATTTCTCAGAAGTTTACCGCCTCAAGAGAAGTGGAGCAAGATGATTTTCTAGCTCGCGTAATACCAGCAGTGGTTTCCTACCAACTATGTGAGACCTCCATGATGACCTTGTGTCACATAGAAATAACCTTGCATTATCCCAAATCCCTAGGGATGTGACCTCAAACCATGTTTATAAATAGGTACTACAATACTTTTTATCCATTCATTTGTTGTTTTCTTCGATCTGAATTTAATTAAACAACTTTGTCAATCAAAATGGCCAAGTATCTCCCATAAACTTTCAAACTACTATTAAAATACCATCCGGATCGAGAGCATTTCTTATTTTCATCTTCTCAAAGCCCCTTTCACTTCAAATATCTTAATCCTACAAAACTATATATGATCTCTGATGTCATTTGAATCTATGGTTCGGTCTATCTCTACCTGTAGAGGGGTTATTATTTAGTGGGTTCTAAAAATAGCGTCTCCACTTTACATGGAACTTATTGTCTTTTACTAGTACCCTCTAATTATGACTCTTGACGCATCTAACATAATCTAAGTTCCCGACATTCCTCCTTTTGCATAAATAATGAAAAAGATACTGAATTACTTATAAAATTAACAATTTATATATGATTGAAGTTTTAAGCAAAAAAAAAAATGAGACATTCACAAGATTAAACCATAAAAGGCAGAGCATCCAATACTTTTGAGCCGCATATATTTTGGGGAAAATTTTTGCTACACCCACGCATTAGCTATGCTAGCTACGTCGAGTGTAGCAATGACCCCACCATGGTGTATGTATTGTATCCATGCCCTACATCCATTTAGCTATATCAATTTAGGGCATGACATCAAAAATGAGGCAGATCCAGAGCTCAAGTGGACTCACCACAGAAAATAGTGAGGATAGAACGCCAACCATTAAAAACTTCTTGGAGGCCACTTGAGCTTCAGATCTGCCTCATTTTTTGTAGCATGCCCTAAAATGATCTCGCCAAATTACGGACGGCGTGGATACAACACATACATCATGGTGGGGTCATTGCTACACCTGGCGTAGCAAGCATAGCTAAGGCGTGGGTGTAATAAAAAATTTCTCTCTATTTTGTCGTCTCACCAAATATACACCTTTTTAACCAGTATGGCATAAAACAGAGTTGACTCAGATGAGTTATGGGTTAACTCCTCGAGTCAGCTTACCTTGCTTTTTAAGGCAAGTCTCTCTCTGAAAAAATAAAATAAAATAGAACTTAAGAAACTTGGAAAAGTATAAATTCTGATCTATGTGAGCTGCCAAATGCACACTTCTATTCTTGGTTTCTGCACGTCTTTCAGGTTTAAAAGAAAAGACGTTTAAAAAAAATCTAGAACAAATGAATTTCTTACCTTAGAAAACTAGTTATATTTACCTGCTAGCAGGATTTGGCCTAATTTACGTGCAAGTAAAAATGCTTTTATCACATTTTTTTTCTTCTTGTGACCTGATGAAAGCATACCAACAGTTGGATGAATCTAAGATTGTGTGTGACCCACCCAAATATCTAAGTGGCTTGGAATTTCATTGGGACGGTGTTTGTGATGATGAGTTTGGATTTCGAACACTAGGCACATATGATTTTGACCTCATTAGCATCAAAAGAACGAGGGGGGCAGCATTCCCTACAAAAGCACATCCACTGTAGATTTAATAAAAATATGAAATGAGTTGCATCCAAACACAACCTGGGTCTGAGTCACTTGACACTAGTTTCTATTGTGGCTTAGTCCAATCTTGCATCTATTCCGATTTATGGCTACCTGAGGTAGCTAATTCCACACACATGTAGGGGCCTTAGCCATCCATCCATATGTGATAGATATTCCAATATAGAACACTTGCTTAGGATCTAAGCTTTCCATCAGATAAGATACTTTGTCTATTGAATGCTTGCATACATCTCAGCATTTCACAAATCATGTGAAACTACACCTAACCACAGAAAATGAACAGCCAAGAAAAAATGTTCTAACCATCAGTTTACTTTGTTGCTTGACTATTAAACAGAAGATCTAAGCATTATTTCATGTGTGCTTGGCTGTGGACGAACAGGGCTGGGGTTGGTCTTACTTTGGGCTGGCTCATGAGTATCATATAGCCCATTTGTGTTCTTATTTTTCTGCAGTGCAAGAATGCTTTTAAACTTTTAAAATTGTCTGAATTTCATAGGCCAGGTGTAAGATGGGAAGCTCCATAAAGGTGGTCGGCCCCATCACACGTATGGTAAATGGGCCTAATGATGTGTACCTAGGCCCAAGATGGTGATTCTTAAATGATCCTAACATCTACCTAGGGTGTGGCAATTGGCTGGGCCGGGTGGCCTGGACCTAGCAGCGCAGCCATTCAGAACCAAGGCTTGGGCCCCTATACTTGGCCCAAGGGCAGGGCTCGGGCGTGAAATCTAAGACAGGTATTTGGACCAGGCTGATACAAGGTCAATGATGAATGGCCCTGCCCCGCTTGGGGCCCAATCCAATAATCAAGTGAATCACTATTATATATATATATATATATATATATATAAACAATTTGAACGGTCCAGTCCTATTCAACTTTCAGGTATAGATGATAGACACTTTTTTAGACTTGGGTCATGTTTCTATCATCAAAACTATATTTATACAATGAGAGTACTCACCAGTAGATGAATGTTAGTACTGAAAAAACAAAAACAAAAAATATTTAATTAATACTAATGTAAACCTTCAACCATATCAATCTTTTCCATACAAGGTTGACCTTGGTCTAACCCAGCCAAGTCAGGTTACAACCTTTGGCAGCCCTAGCCTGGGGTAGCCATTATTTATCAATTGTGAGTAGGTTTTTTTTTTTTTTTTTTTTTTTTTTTTTTTTTTTTTCTAAACTCATAGCATAGTTCTTTTCTTTTTATTTTTTCTAAACTCAGAGCATAGTTCTTTTCTTTTTTTTTCTTTTTTTATTTTATTATTCTTATTATTTACTTTCCCACTACTAGTTTTTTTTGTCATGCAACGCACCCACCCTGTTCACTGTGCAATGCACCCACATGGTTAGTCACACAATGCACCCACCCAGTTAGTGTGTCTCCTTATCACTCGAACCTGAGACATGTTGTTGAAACGCCTGTCGATCTGCAGCCCACTGATCAAGTGGATACCATACTCCAACCTCCTTGGTTTTCTGGAATGTGGTACATGCAACCGAATGGCTGGTTTTGTTACCGAGGGAGTGGATTAAGTACTACCTGGGCTTGTCCCGAGCCCAAGACAGGCTAGTACCTGGCGTGTGGGCATTGGGAGAGAGGAGGTGTGACATGACTGTGTCAGGCTTGCTGGTGTGGCAGGTCACCTCTGACAATGTGCCCTACACCAATACAATACAAACTTGGGCCTGTCCTTAGCTCGGGACAGGCTCGGGTATTACATAATCCGCTCCCAGTTACTGAACAAGTAAGATGGGAGAAAATTTTGGCCATGCATTAGCTAGGCTAGCTACACTGGGTGTAGAAATGACCCCACCATGAGGAATTGTATCCACTCCATCCATCCATTTGGCAAGATTATTTTTGAGCATGACACAAAAAATAAGGCACAAAGTAGGGCTGTAAATGGGTCAGCGGACCCGATGGGGTACCCGGACCCGACCCATTAAGACCCGACCCAGACCCGACCCGTTTGCTAAATGGTACGGGTCTGGGTCCAAGGATAGACCCATTTGTCAAACGGGTCTGGGTCTGGGTTCCTTTCATTTAGACCCGACCCGACCCGACCCGAACCCTGTTAGTTAATGGGCAGGTCTGGTCTACCTTACATGAGACCCGCCCAGACCCGGACCCACCCAGACCCATATCCTTCCCACTTCCCTAGATACTCTGCTAGCGTTTCCACTTCCCTATATATTAAGCAACTAACGACGTTCCCACTTCAAAATAAAAGACAAATTAGTTTGAAAATAAGATACACCTCCTTCATTTTTTATCTGGCCCACCCTATTTTTTTTTTGAGATCCACTCCAGCCAATAGATGTATAATCATTAGTTAATCTCAGGGCAAAAACACTAGGCTGACTTGAGATTTAGGTGGGCCACCTCAAAGGAAATAATTGGGAAAGAGAGGTCCACCCTTTATTTTTAATCGGTCCACTGTGATCATTATATGAAATCCACTCCATTCATTAGATGTCACACAAAATCTTAAGCCCTTTCTAAAAAATTAGGCCCATATGTGATTTAGGTGGGCTAAATTAATGGAAAGAGTTTAGAAGGTGAGCTTTGTCCTATATAGTTCTTTTGATGGTGTGGTCCATTTTAATCACGGATGAAGCTGACTTTAGGGCCCTCATTCTAGCATGTGGTGCCTCACCTTGTGATTGGTGTTGATTTTACATAATCATGATGGGGCCCGCATAAGTAGTGAACCATTTTCCTTCTCATAAAATTAGTACCACGAGCCAGTGGCAGCGACTCTTCCTCTCCTCTTTATTTTCTATATCCCTCTCCCGATGTATCTTATCTATTTAAGAAAGATAAGAAGTTCGTTACTACTCTAATCCATACAGATACAATCTCAATAAGGTTTTTTATTTTTTATACTATTTTATTTTATTTATCTCTCTTCTTCAATTTTCGTATTGCAAGGTGTACAAATAATTTTTTTTTTTTTTGTAGGATCTGGATGTATTTTTTGCTGCAATATTATTGACTTTGTGTTCTTCTTCATCTCTACCTATTTGTTGTTGCAATTGTTGGGCCATCAGGTACACAGTTAAGCCTTTCTTTTGGGAATTGTCCATTTTTTTTTATACTATATATAGCCCAGAGAAAAATTTTGCTACACCCACGGCTTGTATATACTACGTACGCACAAATTCCTGGCCGTGGGTGAGATACGTATCTCATAAGGATTGTTCTATTGGAGAGATTCTTGGGAGGGAGAGAAAAACAAGGAGCGTGGATTAGTTATTGACGTGCCCATATTCTGTGGGCCCGACATGATGAATAGGTCTATCCACATCGTCCATAGATTTGGAGAGATCAGTTTAGGGCCTGACCCAAAGAATAAGGCAGATCCAAAGCCCAAGTGGACCCACCACAGAAAACAGTTGGACAGTGACATCAACTGTTGAAAATTTCCTAGGCCCACCATGATTTTTTTTGGAGATCCAACCTATTCATAAATTCACACAGACATGGAGGGAGGGAAAACATAAATATCAGCTTGATCGAAAACTTATGTGGCCCCTAAGAAGTTTTCAACAGTGGATGTCACTGTCCCCACTGTTTTCTGTAGTGGGGTTCACTTGAGATCTGGATTTGCCTCATTCTTTGAGTCATGCCTTAGAATGATCTCTCCAAATGGCGTGGATACAACAGATACATCATGCAGAGGCCCACATAAACATGGTGACGTCACTTGAAGATTGATAGCTAATCCGCTTCCGAAACGGAAGCGGATTAGGTGAGACCCTGATCCATCTGCGTGGGTGGGACCCTGACTATGGGGCTCACAGTGATATGTGTGTCTTAAATCCACACTGTCCAACCATTTTGAAAACTCATTTTAGTGTATGATACCAAAAATGAAGCTGACTGCAATGTTAGATGGACCACACCACAGAAACAGTCATGGTTGAATCTCTACCATTGAAAACTTCATGGATTTTCAATGGACTTCACTGCAATGTTTATTTCCATCCAACCTGTTGATAAGGTCACAAAAACATAGATGAAGAGACCACATAAATATCATCTTGATACAATGCTGTTGTGGGCAATGGGAAGTATTTAATGGTCAATCACCACTGTTTCCTGTACTATGGCCCATCTGGGATTTGGAACTGCTTCATTTTTTGAATCATACCCTAAAATGAACTTTCAATACAGGTGGATGGCGTGGATGTAGTCACATACATCACAGTGGCCCCACAGTCAAAGGTCCCACCCACCTCGGTGGATCAGGGTGTCTCACCTCATCCACTCCCGTCCGGAACGGGCGTGACTTGGGTCAGACCCCGGAACCAGCGATGTGGGTGGGATCCTGAACCTAGGGCCCACCTTGATGTATTCGTTGTATATCCAGTGCCGTCCATCTGTTTCTTCGGATTATTTTAGGATGAAGTCCCAAAAATCAAGCACATGCAAATTTTAGGTGGACCACACAACAGGAAGCAGTGCTCATTGAATTGCTACTATTAAAAACTTCTTAGAGTCCTCCGTAATGTTTATTGACCATCCAATCTGTTGATTAGATCACGTAGGCAGGGATGAAAGGAAAAAACAAATATAAGGTTGATAGAAAACTTTTGTGGCCCACAAAAAGGTTTTAATGGTCATTAACTAGTTTTTCTTATGGTGTGGTCCACCCGAAATTTTCATCAGCTTTATTTTTTGTACCATGGCATAAAATAATCCAAAAAAGAAGATGAACGGCATGGATATACAATTAATATATAAAGGTGGGCTCCTACAGTCAGGGTCCCACCCACATCGCTGGTTCCGTGGTCTCACCCAAGTCGCGCCCGGAACGGAACAGAGGACTGGGAGAGATGCTCTCACGGTGGGAGCGGATTAGCTGTTTACCCGGGGAACAGCGTGGTTGTTACCCTAACCGTGTGGGTCCCATCTTGACGTATTTTCTTTTATATATCCACGCCATCCATCTGCTTTTTCATATCATCTTAGAATGTGATATCATCCTTTGAAGGGAGGCTTTTGGACGCTGGAACCCAGGTGGGTCCCACATCCGATGTTTGTGAGAAATCCACTCCGTCAATTCATTTCGTGAGCTCATTTTAGGACGTGAAATAAAAAATGGGTTGCATCTGTGAACCTAGTGGGCCGCACTAAAGGTAAAGGTGGGCAGGGAAATTCCTATTGTTGAAATATCCCAATGTCCACTGTGATGTTTATATGCCTTCCATACCGTTCATAATGTCATGTAAGGACATGTTCTGCCCTGGTTGACGCATGCGTTGCAGATCTAGACCATTCATCAGGTAGGGACATTGTAAACAATGCCATGGTCCATTGATCAGGCAAGTCAAACTCGTATTAAAAAAAATGGACAATGAAAAAACGCCCAAACGTCCAAATTCAAGATAATGTGTGGGGTCATGGATGATTGTATTTTTGTTGGCATACAGCTTATTCGCCGTGTTGCCTACCTGATGTATGGCCTGGATTTCTGACACGTGTTTTGTAAGGACATGTTCTGCCCCTCACACGAGGGGCAATTGGGTGAATCGCGACCCTTGAGAAGAAATAAAAAGGCAGTTAGAACGTTGGAATTAGTAAAAGAGCGCCTCATAACTGACCTCTTTCATCATTTCCTGTGGTTAGTGATCACCCTCATTGAGGGACGCGAATTTCGTGCAGCAACTGTTGCAGGGCCTGTGCAATAAAAAAAAAGTGCTTTTTGAGGCCACCGTGATGTGTGTGTGACGTACGCTTTAGCCATCTTTGGATTATGTTGGACCCGTTAGACCCGTTGGACCCGTTTTTAAACGGGTTTGGTTCAGGGTCTGGATCTCCCTTAACCAAACCCGTTAGACCCGACCCATTTATAAATGGGTCTGGGTGGATCTCCCTCTACCAGACCCGGACCCATTTATAAATGGGTCTGATGGGTTGACTCGAACCCGACCCGGACCCGCCCATTTAGTAAAAGGGTCCTGGGTCTAAAAATTGGACCCAGACCCGTTTAGTAAATGGGCGGGTCTGGTTTTGGCTAAACCCGCCCCGAACCCGACCATTTACAGCCCTAGCACAAAGGCAGGATCCACTCAAACAGAATAGAGCTTGCTACTGGGTGGGGCGCTTACCCCATTACCGACGAAGGGAGTACATATCATGTCATGTTGGTTTGGTCAATCGAATGGGGAACAGAAAGTCACAAGCGAGTGGTTCTTCGTTCCCTAAGGATCGAGGGTTCGTTTGACAGATCCAAAGCTCAAGTGGACTCAACACAAAAAATAGTGAGGACTAAACACCAACCATTAAAAACTTCTTGGTGGCCACTTGAGCTTGGGATGTGCCTCATTTTTGGTTTCATGCCCTAAAATGATCTCTCCAAATGGATGGATAAGGTGGATACAACACATACATCATAGTGGGGTCATTGCTACACCAGTGTAGGTAACACGGGTGTAGTGAAATTTTTTTTCTAAAGACAGCCAAACCACAGAACAAAAGCTCAAGGGCCCATAAATGCAGGTGGTTTTACAAGTAAGTAGTCAGCTACAACCACAGAACAAAATCTAAAAATAGGGAAGTGTTACCCTGAAAACGATACAACAAGGACCAATACTATAGACACCCACTGCAGCTGCACACGTGGCAGCTTAAACAGTAGATCGATCAGGACCATCCACGTAGTAGACCCTACCATAAGTGGTCTGTGGATCAAAAACCACATCAATAGGATAATCCGGGCCATCAATTTCTCTCAATTTTCCCCACAAAATGTACACCCTTGAGTATGGTTTCTACTGTCCATTTAAAGGCCTACAATCTGATAGCTAATATCATCCATTTTGCCAGTTTTTAACCAAATGGCTCATCAATGGTAGGACATACTAGATCCACGGTCCCCATCTTCCGCTGCCAAGGGTACGGTGATGAAAATATCTAGACCCTACCATTGCTGTCATGATTACTATGATGCCACGGATGTGTCCCTAGCAAGGCAAGGAAGGTAAGTTGTTAGAACTTGAAAAAACTAAAAGAAGTTAAAGAAGTAGAGGTGAAGATCCTCCTCCAACACTCTATAAACACCCAATACAAATGAAATGCTCTCATTCCATTCATCGAAAACAAAAAAAATCACAATCTCAAAATACATTGTTCTTAATTCAAGAGATGGATTCAAAACCGACTCTTCGAATAGCTTTTTTATTGTTCTTGTTCGCATGGGCGGTAGAAGCCATTGTTCCGAAGAAAATTTTCAATGTGAAGGATTTCGGTGCAATCGCCGACGGCAAAACAGATAATACTAAGGTAAGCAAGCTTATTACTGCACAACAACTAGTATGTTTTGGTACATCGTAGAGAAAAATAATTGAAGTTATTTATGTATTCATATATTTTTTAGGCGTTCTTGGATGCTTGGAAGGAGGTATGTGCATGGGATGGTACAGGTAGGATTTTGATTCCAAAAGGAACATTCCTCGTCGGTCCGGTGGTGTTCAAAGGGCCATGCAAGGGTCCTGTGGCATTTCAAGTTGCTGGAGTGGTGAAGGCGCCCAGTCTTGAGAAGTTCGAATCAGACGGTTGGGTAGAATTTCAATACATCAATGGTTTGATGATCACGGGTGGTGGGACATTCCATGGGCAAGGAGCTTTAGCTTGGCCACACAATCAATGCCCCAAGATGGCGAAATGCAAGCTTTTACCAACAGTAAGTTCATCTTTCATAGCTAGTTTCCAACAATGCATGCATGAAGATGAATATTGAAAGGAAATGATTAATTGGGTTTCTTTGAACCACAGTCCTTAAGGTTCAGCTTTGTTACGGACGCAACCATTCGTAGCATATCTTCGGTTGATAGCAAGTTCTTCCACATGAACATGTTTGGGTGCAAGAACATCAAGATCCAATCCATTAACATTTCTGCACCAGGGGACAGCCCTAACACGGATGGTATCCACATAGGAGACTCAAGTGGGGTCAAGATCTCTCGTTCTGTTATAGGCACAGGCGATGATTGCATCTCCATTGGGCCCGGCAACTCCAACATCTCCATATCTAATGTCTTGTGTGGACCGGGGCACGGTATCAGCATCGGTAGCCTTGGCAAGTACCCCAACGAAGGTGATGTGGTCGATGTGAATGTGAGGAACTGCACACTCACAGGCACCACCAATGGCATAAGGATCAAGACATGGCAAGACTCTTCTGTTTTGTCTGCATCCAATTTCAAATTCCAAGATATAGTCATGAATAATGTCTATAATCCAATCATCATTGATCAAGAGTATTGCCCATATACTTCTTGTAGCCAAGAGGTATTTTACTATATTACTCACATAGAGTGTTTTAGAATTCTCCAAGGATTTTGAGAAAGAAAAGAAAAACTAACTCATTGCATTGGTTTGGTGTTCTATCTTTTCTCACTTCAGTCTCCTTCGCGGGTTAAGATCCGTGATATTAGCTTCATGAATATCAGAGGCAGTTCAGCATCTCAACTAGCAGTCAATCTCTTATGTAGCAAAGGCGTGCCATGTCAGAATGTGGAGCTCAATGACATTAACCTAGTATACAAAGGATTGGGCGGACCCGCCACGTCCTCATGTTCTAACATCAAGGGAACTTCTTCTGGCCCACAAAATCCTCCATCTTGCCTCTAATCCTCATAATTTCTTCCCATAGATAGTTTCTCAACACTGAGAAAAAAATCTAGGATGTAATGTATTTCATTTACATGGACCAATCTCCCTTACTACTATGAGGAGTCTTATTTTTGTGCTTCTATTCATGGCTTGATTAATTCATGCAAGGGAACGGGGTGCTCATATACATTGTATTGTCCACACTTCTAATAAAATTCATTATTTCTTCTATTATTTATCTCTTTGTTGCTTTTTGTAAATAATATTATTAAAAATCTACAAAATTCTATAATGGGTAATAATTTGCCAAAATTTATAGAACTTCCATTCAGGCCAAAATACATATACTGCGATGGAATTTTCGAGAAGAAATTAAAGAAAATATCCAAACGTGAGTTGTTGATAATTGTAGGATGGGATTTTACAGGTCTCGAAAGCCCTCAAGAAAAAAATAATAATAATAAAGACTCGAAGGCTACTAATCCCACCCATTTATTGCATTAGACTTATGATAGGCATCATTTACTTTGGCAAACAAACCCAAGATATTCTTTTTACTAAGGGTATGCTTGGATATTTGGCTACCAAAGTAATGTGGTGGAAAACTCACATCTTTACATTTTATGTTGATTGTAAAGAGCTCAAATCATGGTAATTCTTGGAACTTGCTACGGAGACGTGGATTGCGGAGGTGTGTTAACATGCCAAGACTCCATGGGCCCACCGTGATGTATGTGTTATATCCACACCGTTTGTCCATCTTGCAGGATCTTTTGTGGAATGAGCCCAAAAAGTAGGCAGATCCAAAGCTCGAGTGGACCATGCCATGGAAAGTAGTGGGATTAAATGACTACCACTAAAAACTTCTTGGGGCTCGTAGAAGTGTTGGATCAAACCGATATTTGTATTTTCCCTTCATCCAAGTCTGTGCGACCTTGTGACTTGGTTGGATGACAAACAAATATCATGGTGGATCCTAAGAAGGTCTCAACGGCGAGCGTCATTGTCCACTGTGGTTTGGTCCAATTGAGATTTGTAGTTACCTCATTCTTTTAGGTCATGCCCTAAAAAGATACTGCAAAATGGATGAACGGTGTGGATATAACACATATTAAAGAATTTAAATCCACATATAAAGGACAATGATAGTTGTTCACATGCGTATCCATTGCTAGAAGTGACCGTACAAGAGTGGTGTAACGTATGACGAATATCACGTCTTACTTCCAACTATAGTGGTAATGATAATCATTACTCATTTATAGCACATTCATAATGTAATTGCTAATCCAAACAGGCCCAAATGGATGTGGGAATATTTGTGAGATCTCAGTACTACAATCAAGGAAGCTATGTGTAGCAGCTTGACTTGACGATTAGAAAAAGGAAAGATGGGTCATATTGATTCACGTATCATAAAACAAACGAGGGAGGAAAAGATTAATGAATTAGTTCACTCATTCCCTCTAATCACATACCACTTTAAGATCCCTTCATCTAAGAACCACGATGTGTGAGTTTATGTATTTAATTAAAATTGGAAGTGTGGTGATTTTAACGGCAAGAGCGTTTAACTCTAGCTCGGGATTTTAATATTTTTCGTTTAGACTATTAATGTCATTCTAAACCCTTAGGGTTAAGACATTAATGATAACTCAACATTCACCATTTAACCCGAGTTTTAAGAATGAGATAAAAAGAGGTCTATTTCCAATTTAAATTAAAGGGATTTTTCTCATAATTAAGCTGCCTCTACTTCAATCTATAGATGAAAAAACTGTTACTTTTAAATTACTTCTCCAAAATTGCCAAATATTTTTACCATTAGTCTGAAAAGCACTCGTCGTCAGTCACATATGTGCCATGGCCAAAGTATTTTAGTATTTACAAATGCACCCCTCTCTTATAACTAAAACCTTTAAATAACATCATTTTAAAAAACACAAGAAATAGCCCACTTTCATGATGCTTGTGATAAATTTGAGTCGTCCACCATTTGCGGTACAAAATTCAAGCTGATCTAATGCATAGGTGGGTCCCATAATAGGAAAACATCAAATAATGGCCTTTAACAGTCCACTCCTTGGCTCATGGCCCAGTTAAGAGCTGGATCTGGCTCATCTTTTGGTCTCCAAATAAAATTAATTGGTCAAACTTGTGAACAATATTGATTTCTCTCAAACATCACGATGGCCCCACCATCACAAAATCCATCTCCATCAGACTCAAATTGGATAGTGTACTACACACCACCACCTTCGTGGTATGTTGATATGACAAAGTTTTGTGGGCCCCACCATGATGTATATGTGATATCCACACCATCCATCCATTTTGCCAGATCATTTTAGGGCATGAGCCCAAAAATGAGGCAAATCCAAAGCTCAAGTTGACCACATTACAAAAGTAGTCAGGATTGAACAAGTACCACTGAAAACTTCTTAGAGACCACAAAGGTTTTGGAGGCTGTGTGATCTAATGAATAGGTTGGATGGAAAATAAACATTACGGTGGGCCCTATAAAGTTTTTAACGGTGGGCATCATTGTACCTACTGCTTCTTATGGTGTGGTCCACATGAGCTTTGGATCTACCCAATTTTGGGCTTCTGAACACAGTCCACATGAGTAGTCATCCTCTCCACCGCTTTCTAGTGTGCAAACAGAGTGTGGAATCGACTCGGATGTAGAAATGTGTTTAACTTTTGGAGTCACCACTAGCTAAAATAAAGCTTAGAATCTAAGGTCAATTAGAAATCGTATGTTCGCTTGGGGTCGAGGAATTATGAAATTCCCCAACTTAAGTGACTCATGTGGTTCATCTGCAACCGTAAGTTCTAGGTAAGGGTCTTGATCACAGAAGAGGAAGGGGTTAGGCACCCTCTTTTGCCGGCATAGTGTCCGGTTTCTACTCCACGGGGTTTTCAACTTATAAGGAGATTTAATAGCATGGAAACACTATATACCTAGTCATGCTTCGCATAGCCCCTTGAAGGGACTAGGTAAGAAAAAATAAGAAGGATCCTAGCCTGGCTTCACAGAGTCACATGACCCTGCGTAGGTACATATTATATGACATAGGAATTAAAACTTAGTGAATAAAAATAAAATACAAACTAGCCTTAGTTTGCGGGTTTAGGACTTGAACAAGCAAATGCAATAAAGTAAAGCAATGTAAGAAAAAAATGTAAAATGTAAGTTGATATATGAAATGGGTTGGAATGTTTGGAGTTGGAATGAAATTTGAGTTTGACTGAAATGTGAGAAAGTAAAGGAAAAATTAAATACCATTTTAGAGTCCAAAGAGATGATCAGACGCCCTCGATTCTAACCCTACTCCCAATTCGACTAACTTCTTTTGTAAACATTTTTTTACAAAATCAGGGTCGCAAGATGCAGGCCCGAGTATCCCTTCAAATCAGGGATCTATACCCACTGCTGGTAAGAAATGACATATATTTCTGTGTGCACGATATTGAAACAATGAAATTTAATTAATCACTTATAAACATCTTTTACAGAGTCAACAAACATAGCACCGAGACGTGCACGTGGCAGCACACGTCTTGAGGACCTTTAGAACAGGCCACAAGGGGCCCCTCCGATGATAGTCCCGCTGAACAACATTGGGCAACCAATCGACGAAGGGGCTAAGAAACTTGGCCAATTCTTGGGACTGCTGTATGGAAGCCGCGGTTATTCCCCCTCGCCTATCCTGATTGGAGGAAGCTTCCTAGCAAGCATAAAGAGACAGTTTGGCAGACAGTTCAAGTATATTAGTTAATTTTTGTCTATTCCTTCAAATTTTTACTATTTTGTCAAAGAATACATGTCTTAACAATTGCTTTGCATTGCAGGAAAGGTTTGTGGTCCCTCCTGGAGGTAAATCCTGAGTGATGGATTCATTGAATAAGAGATGGAGGGATTACAAAACAGAACTAAAGGGAACCCACTTCACACCTCATGAGCATGATCCGGTTGCGGCGAAGAGGAAATGCCCACCCAATGTGGATCAAGTGGAGTGGGATTGGTTGGTTGATTTTTGGGCCAGTGAGGTGGAGAAGGTAAGATTAATAATATATATAATTTCATTTAAATGTATATATGAGCAATACCTTATATTATATTGTTTACTAAATTTTTTTATTTAATGTAGATGAAATCGAAAAAAAATAAAGCAAACCATGTACGAAGCAAGGTCTTCCCCACACCTATGGCACGAAAAGCTTCACGAGGAAACGCGCTGAGGTAAATGTTGATGACTTACAAACGTATAATTTTTTTCTTCATTTATCAACATTTTAAGATTTTATGCTTGTTAACAGGTCGAGAAGGAGACCGGAGCGGAGCCGTCTCGCATACAGATGTTTACGATTACACATATACATAGGGATGGGACAGTTGTAGATCGGGCTTCGGCTGATCTGATTATAAGTATACGTGTCAAACATAAAATTATTTTTATCATTATTTATTACTTTTATTTTTTCGAATTGTGTTAGTACTGAATGCATTTAATTTGTTGTAGGCTGAGATGACATTGAGGGAGTCCCAGCTGCCGGAGGGCTCCCAGAACAGCACGGCTAAAAATGATGTATTCTCCCAAGTCATGAGAGAAGATGCTCATGATCGTATGAGGACGAAGGGGGCAGGAGTTAGTCCCTCCACCTTGTGGGGTCTCCCACCCTCTCGTGCGTAGTATAAGGATCAGGTCACTAAGGCACGCTGAGAGGCCGCTGAGGCGAGCAAGAGAGTCGACTAGGCGAACAAGAGGGCCGAGGAGGTGAACCAGAAGGTCGTCGACTTACAGACCTCTATGGATGTACAATTTCAGGCGATGCTACAGTACATGGCCCAACGCTTGGGAGGTCCAGTCAACATGGACGAGCTACTTCGAGGGAGTAGCTCTAGCGCTCCACCTGATGCTACAGACGCTCCTTCGCACGATGCTCCTCTGACTGATTAGTCGCCCAGCCATATTTTTTACTTTTTTATGGATATTGTATGGACATTTATTTTTTTTATTTAACTGTTGCATTGAACGATGTAATATTTTTATATTATGTCTCGGATGGTGTTTTTTAATTTTCTTTCATTATCATTTTTTAAATAAATATAATTGTGATAATCAGGTTTAGAGTCAAACAAAAAAAAGTATATGACAAAATTATCGACTTCAGTGGCGGATTTATCCGCCGGTGAAGATATTAAATTAATGACTTCAGTGGTGGCTTTATCCACCGCTATAAAGAACAAAGATATTAACAAATGGAGCGGATATATCCGCCGTTGTATGGATTTGTATAAATAATAATGATTTTATAACGGCGGATATAACCGCCACTAATACATGTCTGCGGCGGATATATCCGCCACTATAACTAAGTTGAAGATAGTTCTATCTGATTATAGCGACGGATAAGTCTGTGGATGTAAATATTGTAACGATGGATAGAACCGTTGCTAAAATACTATATTGCGTCGGATATATCCGTCTCTAAATAAACATATAGCGGTGGATTTTAGTATCCGCCGCTATAAATTATTATAACAGCATAAAATTAATCCGCCGGTATTTACAGCGACAGTCCGTTTATCCGCCGCTGGATCTACACCGACGGCACACTTAGCGGCGAATATGGAATCCGCCACTGCACCGTTGGTATAACTTATAGCGGCAGATAATTCATTTATAGCGGCGGATTTATCCACTGCTATAAGTACACCCTGTTGTAGTGAAATCATGTGAAACCACACCTAACCACAGCTAGTGAACAGCTAAGAAAGAATGTTCTAACCAACAGTTTACTTGGTTGCTTGACTTTTAAACAGAAGATCTAAGCATTATTTCATGTGTGCTTGGCTGTGGACGAATAGGGCTGGGGTTGGCCTTACTTTGGGTTGGCTCATGAGTATCCTATAGCCCATTTGTGTTCTTATTTTTCTGCATTGCAAGAATGCTTTTAAACTTTTAAAATTGTCTGAATTTCATAGGCCAGGTGTAAGATGGGAGGCTACATAAAGGTGGGCCCCATCACACGTATGGTAAATGGGCCTAATGATGTGTACTGTAGGCCCAAGATGGTGATTCTTAAATGATCCTAACATCTACCTAGGGTGTCGCAATTGGTTGGGCCGGGTGGCCTAGACCTAGCAGCCCAGCCATCCAGAACCAAGGCTATACTTGGTCCAAGGGCAAGGCTCGGACGTGAAATATAAGATGGGTATTTGGACTAGGCTGAGACAAGGTCAATGATGAATGGCCCTGCCCCGCTTGGGGCCCAATCCAATAATCAAATGAATCACTATCAAAAAAAAAAAAAAAACAATTGGAAGACGCTTATAAGGGTCCAGTCCTATTCAACTTTCAGGTATAGATGATAGACACTTTTTTAAACTTGGGTCATGTTTCTATCATCAAAACTATTTATCCAACGAGAGTGTTCACCACTAGATGAATGTTAGTACTGAAAAAACAAAAAAATAAACCAAAAGAAAAAATTTAATTAATACTAATTTAAACCTTCAATCATATCAATCTTTTCGATACAAGGTTGACATTGGTCCAACCCAGCTAGGTCGGGTTAGAATTTAAGGGGCAGGTCAGGGTCAACATTTGGCAGCCCTAGCCCAGGGTAGCCATTTATCAATTGTGAGTAGACTATTTTTTTTTTTTCCTAAACTCATAGCATAGTTCTTTTCTTTTTATTTGTTTCTAAATTTAGAGCAGAGTTCTTTCCTTTTTTCTTTATTTTATTTTATTGTTCTTATTATTTACGTTCCCACTACTGGTTTTTTTTTTGTCATGCAATGCACCTACCCTGTTCGCTGCGCAATGCACCCACATGGTTAGTCACACAATGCACACACCCACCAGGCAGGGGCAGGGCGCGGTTAGTGTGTCTCCTTAGCACTCGAACCTGAGATGTGCGTTGAAACGCATGTTGATCTACAGCCCACTGATCAAGTGGATACCATACTCCAGCCTCCTTGGTTTTCTGGAATGTAGTACATGCAACCGAATGACTGGTTTGGTTACTGAACCAAGTTAAAGACGGGAGAAAATTTCTAGGCTAGCTACACTAGGTGTAGAAATGACCCCACCATGAGGAATGTATTGTATCCACTCCATCCACCCATTTGGCGAGATTGTTTTAGGACATGACACAAAAAAAAATTAAAGCAGAACCAAAGCTCAAGTGGACTCAACACAAAAAATAGTGAGGATTGAACACCAACCACATTAAAAACTTCTTGGTGGCCTCTTGAGCTTGGGATGTGCCTCATTTTTGGTTTCACGCCCTAAAATGATCTCTCCAAGTGGATGGATAAGATGGATACAACACATACATCAGAGTGGGGTCATTACTACACACGGTGTAGCTAACATGGATGTAGCGACGGTGTAGCTAACATGGATGTAGCGAATTTTTTTTCTAAAGACAGCCAAGACCTGAAGGCCCCATAAATGCGGGTGGTTTTACAAGTAAGTTATCAGCTACAACCACAGAACAAAATCTAAAAATAGGGACGTGTTACCCCGAAAACGATACAAGAAGGACCAATACTATAGACACCCACTGCAGCTGCACACGTGGCAACTTAAACAGTAGATCGATCAGGACCATCCACGTAGTAGACCCTACCATAAGTGGTCTGTGGATCAAAAACCACATCAATAGGATAATCCGGGCCATCACTTTCTCTCAATTTTCCCCACAAAATGTACACCCTTGAGTATGGTTTCTACTGTCCATTTAAAGGCCTACAATCTGATAGCTAATATCATCCATTTTGCCAGTTTTTTAACCAAATGGCTCATCAATGGTAGGACATACTAGATCTACGGTCCCCATCTTCCGCTGCCAAGGGTACGGTGATGAAAATATCTAGACCCTACCATTGCTGCCATGATTACTATGATGCCACGGATGTGTCCCTAGCAAGGCAAGGAAGGTAAGTTGTTAGAACTTGAAAAAACTTCAGAAGTAGAGGTGAAGATCCTCCTCCAACACTCTATAAACACCCAATACAAATGAAATGCTCTCATTCCATTCATCGAAAACACAAAAAATCACAATCTCAAAATACATTGTTCTTAATTCAAGAGATGGATTCAAAACCGACTCTTCGAATAGCTTTTTTATTGTTCTTGTTCGCATGGGCGGTAGAAGCCATTGTTCCGAAGAAAATTTTCAATGTGAAGGATTTCGGTGCAATCGCCGATGGCAAAACAGATAATACTAAGGTAAGCAAGCTTATTACTACACAACAACTAGTATGTTTTGGTACATTGCAGAGAAAAATAATTGAAGTTATTTATGTATTCATATATTTTTTAGGCGTTCTTGGATGCTTGGAAGGAAGTATGTGCATGGGATGGTACAGGTAGGATTTTGATTCCAAAAGGAACATTCCTCGTCGGTCCGGTGGTGTTCAAAGGGCCATGCAAGGGTCCTGTGGCATTTCAAGTTGCTGGAGTGGTGAAGGCGCCCAGTCTTGAGAAGTTCGAATCAGACGGTTGGGTAGAATTTCAATACATCAATGGTTTGATGATCACGGGTGGTGGGACATTCCATGGGCAAGGAGCTTTAGCTTGGCCACACAATCAATGCCCCAAGATGGCGAAATGCAAGCTTTTACCAACAGTAAGTTTATCTTTCATAGCTAGTTTCCAACAATGCATGCATGAAGATGAATATTGAAAGGAAATGATTAATTGGGTTTCTTTGAACCGCAGTCCTTAAGGTTCAGCTTTGTTACGGACGCAACCGTTCGTAGCATATCTTCGGTTGATAGCAAGTTCTTCCACATGAACATGTTTGGGTGCAAGAACATCAAGATCCAATCCATTAACATTTCTGCACCAGGGGACAGCCCTAACACGGATGGTATCCACATAGGAGACTCAAGTGGGGTCAAGATCTCTCGTTCTGTGATAGGCACCGGCGATGATTGCATCTCCATTGGGCCCGGCAACTCCAACATCTCCATATCTAATGTCTTGTGTGGACCGGGGCACGGTATCAGCATCGGTAGCCTTGGCAAGTACCCCAACGAAGGTGATGTGGTCGATGTGAATGTGAGGAACTGCACACTCACAGGCACCACCAATGGCATAAGGATCAAGACATGGCAAGACTCTTCTGTTTTGTCTGCATCCAATTTCAAATTCCAAGATATAGTCATGAATAATGTCTATAATCCAATCATCATTGATCAAGAGTATTGCCCATATACTTCTTGTAGCCAAGAGGTATTTTACTATATTACTCACATAGAGTGTTTTAGAATTCTCCAAGGATTTTGAGAAAGAAAAGAAAAACTAACTCATTGCATTGGTTTGGTGTTCTATCTTTTCTCACTTCAGTCTCCTTCGCGGGTTAAGATCCGTGATATTAGCTTCATGAATATCAGAGGCAGTTCAGCATCTCAAGTAGCAGTCAATCTCTTATGTAGCAAAGGCGTGCCATGTCAGAATGTGGAGCTCAATGACATTAACCTGGTGTACAAAGGATTGAGCGGACCCACCACGTCCTCATGTTCTAACATCAAGGGAACTTCTTCTGGCCCACAAAATCCTCCATCTTGCCTCTAATCCTCATGATTTCTTCCCATAGATAGTTTCTCAACACTGAGAAAAAAAATTTAGGATGTAATGTATTTCATTTACATGGACCAATCTCCCTTACTACTATGAGGAGTCTTATTTTTGTGCTTCTATTCATGGCTAGATTAATTCATGCAAGTGAACGGGGTGCTCATATACATTGTATTGTCCACACTTCTAATAAAATTCATTATTTCTTCTATCACTTATCTCTTTGTTGCTTTTTGTAAATAATATTATTAAAAATCTACAAAATTCTATAATGGGTAATAATACGCCAAAATTTATAGAACTTCCATTCAGGCCAAAATACATAAACTGCGATGGAATTTTCGAGAAGAAATTAAAGAAAATATTTTTTCACAAAAATATTTAAACGTGAGTTGTTGATAATTGTAGGATGGGATTTTACAGGTCTCGAAATCCCACAAGAAAAGAAAATAAAGAATCAAAGGCTACTAGTCCCACCCATTTAGTGCATTAGACTTATGATAGGCATCATTTACTTTAGCAAACAGACCCAAGATATTCTTTTTACTAAGCGTATGTTTGGATATTTAGCTACCAAAGTAATGTTGTGGAAAACTCAAATCTTTACATTTTATGTTGATTGTATAGAGCTCAAATCATGGTAATTCTTGGAACTTGCTACGGAGACGTGGATTGCGGAGGTGTGTTGACATGCCAAAATTCCATGGGCCCACCGTGATGTATGTGTTATATCCACACCATTTCTCCATCTTGCAGGATCTTTTGTGGAATGAGCCCAAAAAGGAGGCAGATCCAAAGCTCGAATGGACCACACCATAAAAAGTAGTGGGATTAAATGACTACTACTAAAAACTTCTTGGGGTTCATAGAAGTGTTGGATCAAGCTGATGTTTGTATTTTCGCTTCGTCGAAGTCTGTGTAACCTTATGACTAGGTTGGATAAGAAACAAATATCTTGGTGGATCCTAAGAAGGTTTGAACGGTGGGCGTCATTGTCCACCCTGCCTTATGTGGTTTGGTCCACTTGAGATTTGTAGTTGCCTCATTTTCTTAGGTGATGTAGGGGAAGAACCCCATGATCGAGGGCGTGGATCACACACCTTCCTGCGGGAGATGGACAGGAAGAAAAATAATAAAAAAAACTAAGGAATTTCCTATTTTGGAGTTTTAACCAAATCAGGAAATTGTTATTCCCATTTTTGAATTTTGGCCCAACTTGTGGGGCCCATCTTGATCATTTATGATGATCCGTTCCGTCCATTTCGTAGAGCTACTCGACGCCAAAAAATTCCGATAAGTTTCATGTCAATCCAAGTTACGGATTGATCGTGGCGTCGAAAATGGTACGAACTGTCTAGAAATTTTGAATTCCGCCCACTAAATCTGGAGATGGTCCAGGTGGCCTACTACTAGTGATATGGAGAATCTGAGCCGACCATCTTGAAGAGTACGTTGATATCAGAAAAACCATAAAGTTTCGTAGCAATCAGATATGTGAATTGTTTGTATCAGCAGAAGGAATACGGCATTGGCGTTATACAGTTTGCGCAGATTTTTCAGTTTCTTTTCTAATTGTATTAGGATTCTTTTCTTCCTTTACAAGTTATTGTTAATTATGAATTTAGTGTTTAGTTTATTATTTAAAGCAAAGTAATTATGGTTATTTTAATTATTCATTCAATTATCAAAAAACATTATTCGAATTAATTTCCTCTTTTTTATCCTTTTATTTCTTCTCGTGGATTCGAGAGACACTCGGTTAGGGAGACGGTGATCGACCTACCATGTCCTTCCTACGTCATTGGTATCAGAGCGAGGTTTCTTCCTCAGGACGATAACCTCTAAGGAAGGGTTGGATCCTCATCCTAAGGACGGTGCTCCAAGGGATTATGTCACGGTGGTAGCTTTCGATGAAGAACAACTGGTTGATCCTGCAAGGTATACAGGCAACCCTCAACCGCATTGTAGGGGTTCATCACCGTCTCCCTAACCGAGTTTCATTAGAGGTCATCGTCCTGAGGAAGAAACATCGCTCTGATACCAATGACACAGGAAGGACGTGGTAGGTCGATCACCGTTTCCCTAACAGAGTGTCTCTCGAATCCACGAGAAGAAATAAAAGGATAAAAAAAGAGGAAATTAATTTCGAATAATATTTTTTGATAATTGA
The DNA here is from genome assembly GCA_003013855.2 of Liriodendron chinense. Taxonomy (NCBI): domain Eukaryota; kingdom Viridiplantae; phylum Streptophyta; class Magnoliopsida; order Magnoliales; family Magnoliaceae; genus Liriodendron; species Liriodendron chinense. The sequence continues at coordinate 2,383,430 of ML058481.1, read as the reverse complement.
ATGAATAATTAAAATAAACATAATTACTTTGCTTTAAATAATAAACTAAACCCTAAATTCGTAATTAACACTAACTTGCAAAGGAAGAAAAGAATCCTAATACAATTAGAAAAGAAACTGAAAAATCTGCGCAAACTGTATAACGCCAATGCCGTCTTCCTTCCGCTGATACGAACAATCCACATATCTGATTGCGATGAAACTTTATGATTTTTCTGATATCAACATACTCTTCAAGATGGTCGGCTCAGATTCTCCATATCACTAGTAGTGGGCCACCTGGACCATCTCCAAATTTAGTGGGCGGAATTCAGAACTTTCTGGACAGTTCGTACCATTTTTGACACCACGAACAATCCGTATCTCGGATCGACGTGAAACTTATTGAGTTTTCTCGGCGTCAAGCAGCTCTACGAAATGGACAGAACGGATCATCATAAATTATCAAGATGGGCCCCACGAGTTGGGCCAATATTCAAAAACAGGAATAACAATTTCCTGTTTTGGTTAAAACTCCAAAATAGGAAATTCCTTAGTTTCTTCTTCTTTTTCTTCCTATCCATCTCCGGCAGGAAGGTGTGTGATCCACGCCCTCGATCATGGGGTTCTTCCCCTACATCATTAGGTCATGCCATAAAAAGATACTGCAAAATGGATGAACGATGTGGATATAACACATATTGAAGAATTTACATCCACATATATCCAACCATGATAGTTGTTCACAGGCAAATCCATTGTTAGAAGTGACTGTACAAGAGTGGTGTAACGTATGACGAATATCACCCCTTACTTCCAACTATGGTGGTAATGATAATCATTACTCATTTAGCTAATCCAAAAGGGGCCCAAATGGATGTGGGAATATTTGTGAGATCTCATTACCACAATCAAGGAAGCTATGTGTAGCAGCTTGACTTGACGATTAGAAAAGGAAAGATGGGTCATATTGATTGATGTATGTTAATGTCAGATTTTGTAACGAGATCCTCCGGCTTTTCTCCTTCGCTCCGGGAGGGATTTCCACCACCAGACCTGAAACAAGACAGCGAATAAGGGTGGCTGGGGACCAGCCGTTAGCCCTCCGACGCTTAAGTTAGGCCACAGAAGAGGAACCAAGCAAAACGGGACCCAGATTGAATGATGAGTACGTACCTCCTATTCAAGGGAGCCATCCCCTTATATAGATCTGAAACAATCCAATCTGTTACGTGAGATGTCGAAATCCCGTTGATGTCGCATACGATACTGAGAATCCGCTGATTTCATGGGATAAGATCCTATCTTTAGTCAGATCCAACCCAATGATATATTCCAACAATCACGCCCCTAGATGGTGATCCCTTGAAATCCGACTGGATCCGGCCGGAAGCCATAGTTGGAGTCATAGCCTCCGAAAAGGAAGGAGACGCCCGTAGCTGGGAGTCATTGCCTCCGAAAAGGAAGGAGACGCCCGTAGCTGGGAGTCATTGCCTCCGAAAAGGAAGGAGACACCCGTAGCTGGGAGTCATGGCCTCCGAAAAGGAAGGAGACGCCCGTAGCTGGGAGTCATTGCCTCCGAAAAGGAAGGAGACACCCGTAGCTGGGAGTCATGGCCTCCGAAAAGGAAGGAGACACCCGTAGTAAAGCTGCTCGCAGGTTAAAATGTGGTCGCGAGTCCAAGTACATATTTTGGGTGTAATGTCTTTCAACGACTTGTGAGAAGGTATGCTCGCGGATCGAGCTTTGCCGTATTTGACTATCAGTTATGAAGACTCGGGACTTGCGAATAGCTGCTCTGTATATTTCAATCTATGACTCTTGATCAGGTGATCTCGAGAGTCGAATGGACGTTCCGTATTTGTCCAATATTCGACTCTCGATCAGATGATCTCGAGAGTCGAATGGACATTCCGCACTTGTCCAATATTCGACTCTCGATCAGATGATCTCGAGAGTCGAATGGGCGTCCCGCATTTGTCCAATATTCGACTCTCGATCAGATGATCTCGAGAGTCGAATGGACATTCCGCACTTGTCCAATATTCGACTCTCGATCAGATGATCTCGAGAGTCGAATGGACATTTCCACGTGAAATCTTATCTCCACCATTTTGCCTATAACAATGTATCATAAAACAAGGGAGGAAAAGATTAATGAATTAGTTCATTCATTCCCTCTAATCACATACCACTTTAAGATCCCTTCATCTAAGAACCATGATGTGTGAGTTTATGTATTTTATTAAAATTGGAAGTGTGGTGATTTTAACGGTAAGAGCTTTTAACTCTAGATTGGGATTCTAATGTTTGTCAGTTTAGATTATTAATGTCATTCGAAACCCTCAGGTTAAGACATTAATGATACCTCAAAATTCACCATTTAACCTAAGTTTTAAGAATGAGATAAAATGGGTCTATTTCCAGTTTAAATTAAAGGGATTTTTCTCATAAGCTGCCTCTACTTTGATCTATAGATGAAAAACTGTTACTTTTAAGTTACTTCTCCGAAATTGTCAAATATTTTTACCATTAGTCTTAAAAGCACTTGACGTCAGTCACCTATGTGTCATGGTCAAAGTATTTTAGTATTTACAAATTCACCCCTCTCTTATAAACTAAAACCTTTAAATAACATCATTTCAAAAAACACAAGAAATAGCCCACTTTCATGATGCTTGTGATAAATTTGAGTCAGTCCACCATTTGCGGTCCAAAATTCAGGCTGATCTAATGCATAGGTGGGTCCCATAATAGGAAAACATAAAACAATGGCCTTTAACGGTCCACTCCTTGGCTCATGGCCTAGTTGAGAGCTGGATCTGGCTCATCTTTCGGTCCCCCAAATAAAATTACCTAGTCAAACTTGTGAACAATATTGATTTCTCTCAAACATCATGATGGCCCCACCATCACAGAAGCCATCTCCATTAGACTCGAATTGCATAGTGTACTACACACCACCACCTTCGTGATATGTTGATATGACAAAGTCTTGTGGGCCCCACCATGTTGTATATGTGATATACACACCATCCATCCATTTTTCCATATCATTTTAGGGCATGATCTAAAAAATGAGGCATATCCAAAGCTCAAGTGGACCAAATTACAAAAGCAGTCGGGATTGAACAACTACTATTGAAAACTTCTTAGAGACCACAGAGGTTTTGGAACCTGTGTGTCCTTATGAATAGGTTGGATGGCAAATAAACATTATGGTGGGCCTTATAAAGTTTTTAACGGTGGGCATCATTGTACCCATTGCTTCTTATGGTGTGGTCCACATGAGCTTTGGATCTACCTAATTTTGGGGTTCTGAACACAGCCCACGCTAGTAGTCATCCTCTCAACCGCTTTCTAGTGTGCAAACAGAGTGTGGAATCGACTCGAATGTAGAAATGTGTTTAACTTTTGGAGTCACCACTAGCTAAAATAAAGCTTAGAATCTAAGGTCAATTAGAAATCGTATGATCGCTTGGGGTCGAGGAATTATGAAATTCCCCAACTTAAGTGACTCATGTGGTTCATCTACAACCATAGGTTCTAAGTTAGGGTCTCGATCACAGCAAAGGAAGGGGTTAGGCACCCTCTTTTGCCCGCATAGTGTGCAGTTTCTACTCCATGGGGCTTTCAACTTTTAAGGAGATTTAATAGCATAGAAACACTATATACCTAGTCATGCTTCGCATAGCCCCTCGAAGGCATTAGGCAAGAAAAAATAAGAAGGATCCTGGCCTGGCTTCATAGTCACATGACCCTGGGTAGGTACATGTTATATGACATAGGAATTAAAACTTAGTGAACAAAAATAAAATACAAACTAGACTTAGTTTGCAGGTTTAGGACTTGAACAAGCAAATGGAATAAAGTAAAGCAATGTAAGGAAAAAAAGTAAATTGTAAGTCGATATAAGAAATGGGTTGGGAATGTTTGGAGTTTGAATGAAATCTGAGTTTGACTGAAATGTGAGAAAGTAAAGGAAAAATTAAATACCCTTTTGGAGTCCAAAGAGATGGTTAGATGCCCTCGATTCTAACCCTACTCCCAATTCGACTAACTTCTTTTGTAAACATTTTTTTGCAAGGGCTAAACTCCTAAGTTAAGCAAGGCCTCGGCGTCGATCAAAACTCTTTAAAAATCTTTGGAGAAGAGGACCCATCGCACGTTAGTCGCTTTCTATCCCTCTCATCCACCCTTAGTTTACCTCTCCTGTGCTTATAGCTCTCTAACCGGGATGTTGTGGTAGCCTTAAGTACCTAAGGAAGCAGGTTGCATCGCATGGCTTGATCCCCTCAATTTTAGAATGCTGCATTTCCCTATTCCCTCTTCCTACCCTATTCTCTCTATCCATAAATGACAAGTACTGCAGAGATATATTTATAAATGGATACGTCAATTTATGGTGGGTTGAAGTGTGACGCTTGTCCCTTATTCATTGTTTTAGCATTTGGGAGAGGGGTGCAAGATCTTTGGTTAGGTAAAAAATATGCCAAATGTCCATTGACATGCGGTGGGTTGATAATCTCTCTCTCTCTCTCTCTCTCTCTCTCTCTCTCTCTCATGCTTCATACAACACCCAGAGCGGTCTGATTCTCTTTGGTGGCCCATTTCCTGGATAATTTCAGGTTCCTTGAGTTTGAGATCACCCGATCGGGATTTTTAGATGTCTTGGGGGGATGCTCGAGCTCTATTATACCATTTTCAATCAATTTTCAACACTTCTTGGGGTGTCCAAGTTTGTTTTTATCAAGGCATGGTTTTTAGAGAAGGTGGATTATCGACTTTGTTTGTGGTTTCTAGTGTTGGGGATCTTTCAATCGGATCCAAAAAAATGGATGGACAATGGATGTAATTCATACAGCGTGGTGGGGCTCATAAAACTTTACTGCGGCAACGCACTACTGAGGTCAGTGATGTGTGCTACACTGCTGCAATCCGAGTACTCGCTAGTGTGTGCTACACTACGAAGTCTATATCCATCCTAATTAGAAGCTATACAAGAAAATTGTGTGGTGTGCCACACACCACTTACCTCGATGGTGTCTTGCGTCACCAAGTTCTGTAGGCCTCACCATGATGTATGTGTTCATCCACATCGTCCATCCATTTTTAGACCATTTTAGCACATGGGCCCTAAAAATGAGATAGATCCAAAGCTTAAGTGGACCACACCATAAAAAGAAGTGGGGAGTGAATGTTTCTTGGGGGGGAGCACAAAACTTTTAGACCTGGCTTATGTTTATGTTTTCCCTTCATTTAGGTCCGTGTGACCTTATGAACAAGTTTGATGGAAAATAAACATCACGGTGGGTCTTAGGAAGGTTTGAACGGTGATCGACATTGTCCTCACTACCTTCTATGGTGTGGTCCACTTGAGCTTTAGATCTGCCTCAATTTTTTTCCCATGCTCTAAAATACCCTTGCAAAATGGATGGACTGTATGGATATATCACATACGTCATGGTGGGTCTCATAGAACTTGGTGACATCAAAACACTATCAAGGTTTGCGGTACTCTGCTTCCATCTCCATCATCGCATTTGGACACGAATTTCTTGAGGACCTATTTGATTCCCAAATTACAACGCAAATGCATTGTAAAATAGTCATTATTACTTCTCCTTGTATGTACGGCTCTTGGATCAAAGTTGACATTGACAAGAAAAATGTTTTGGTGTAAAATAGAGGCGGGAATATATTTTGGATGCAAAAACATGGGCCCAAAGCGATGTATAGGTCATATCCATGTCATCCATCCATTCCGCCATCTCATTTTAGGGCATGAGCCTAAAATGAGGCAGATCTAAAGGTCAAGAGAACCACATCACATTAAACAATGGAAATTACGCCTACCATTGATAAGTGCTTGAGGGACCATAGAAATTTTGTATGAAGCTAATTTTTATGTTTTCCCTTTATCCATATCTAGCATGATTATGAACAAGTTAGATGACAAACAAAATCAATGTGGGCCCTACAAAGGTATTAACTTTCAACGGATGAGGTCCATTAGGTCCACTATTTCATGTGGTGTGGTCCATTTGAATTGTAGATTTGCCTCATTTTTTAAGCATGACCTAAAATGAGCTTGTAGAACGGATCAACAGCGTGGAAATAATATATTCATCATGATGGGCTTCATATTTTTTGTGCATATGGAAACACATAATTCAATTAAAATTCACACAATTTTCGATGAAGTAATTTCTCCAAAACCAAACTAGTGTAAAAAGTAATAATGATCTATTTATGGGCTATTTATAAGTAATATGAAAATCAAACAGGCCCTAAGAAAGCCTTTCACATGAAGTTCTTTGGAACTAGGTGGGGCCAATAAATCTGTTAGTGCACTTTTCTATGGCATACTAGTGCACCTTATTTGTTAATCACGTGCGTCCATGTATTGTAACGTCAGTTGAGCCTTAATAAGCTAATTAAGACCGAAGATTCAAGTGGACAAGAAGCATCAAGGAAGAAGAACAGGTAAAAGAGATGCCTTGGTGACCCTAGCCCTTAGAACCAAAACAACCATAACCTCTAGATAACTTGGACCATATAATAAAACCCTTAGTCATCTTTATTAGCCTTAGAACACTTAGAAAAAATGATAAGATAAGCTAATAAAAACGGTGTAAGCTGATGTAAATTAATCAGCCCAGACAAGAATTTTTTATTGGACTTCGATCCATCAAAGCTCAGTTCGATGGCACTTCAATTCATTGTATAACACTTCGATCCATCAAACATATGTCTAGTAACAATTCTGAGCTCTCTGGATAGTTTTACGATTCATCAAACATACCCTTCAATCTATCGAAGTGGGTTTCTCGATCCATCGTAGACAAGTTCGATCCATCCAAAATATGTCCAGCAACATTGTTGAACTTTCTAGACAGTTTTATGATTCATCAAAGTAGGATCTTCAATCCATCGAAGTGTATTTTGATCCATCGAAGTATCGCGAATCTGCCCATTTTTTTACTATTGGAGATTTATCTATAAAAGCGGGAGAGGCTATTCTTAGAATAAAAAAAGGAGGGATTTTAGTACATTAGAAGCCACCATCACAGCCAACACCATTAAGCTCTAATCCTAACTCTATCAAGTCATCTTCCTTATAATTCATCACAAGAATGGAGCATTCAAAGCTTATTTATAAGATGAACTTGTCCCTCTTAATTCCTAGAATTTAGACCTTGAACCGATAGTTAAATCATTGTCTAAACTCTATAAAGAAATCCTCGTATGTGAAATTCTCTAGGCAACCATTATCTATTAGGTGTAAAGATTTCAAACCTACCTCCTAGCACCTCCATCGAAGCATCAAATGCAAGGTAGCTGATCTTGGATCTGAAGCATTAGTAACGCATCAACATCATTAATAGGGGGAACAACGAGGAGCTGATTGAAGCAAGGTAGAGCGAAGATCAAGCAAACCAAGCTGATGCATCAACGGGGCTTAAATCCAACAATTAAGGTTGTTAAATTGTAGAGTTCACATGCTCCTTCCTTGTGTAGGATTGAGTATGAGAGTTTGAATTGCCAAAATCGATATGTTCGGTTGTAGGACCTAGGCCCTTATGAAATGGCTGAACCAAGTCTCCGTGAGGAGCCTTCAACGGGAGTATACGTATGTTATAAAGGTCGGAAGGAACCTTGTTAAACTTCTTGGTTGGGTGAAACCATTAAACACCTTGATATGTTGGGAAGAACTTTGTCAGACTCTTGGGTTGGGTGGAACCCTTAAACACCTCGGTAAGGTAGAACCGATTTAAAACACCTTGGTTGAAAGGAACTTGATTTAAACTCTTTTAGTGAAATTTGGTATACTCAAGGGATGAGTACGGCAACCACGAGTAAAGTAGGCAAGTAGTCAAACCACTATACATGCTTTTATTTGTAATGTATTTGAGCACATTATTATTCTAGCATTGTATGTTCAATTGCCTAATTATGAATGCTTGATAGGAATGTATGCTAGACACTTGATAGGTATATTCACACATAAGATGTATTTTCACTAATAGTGTAAACTTGAGCTTATATGATTATGTCTTATATAGTCTATATGAGTTGCATAGATTAGGTGCTTGATTAGTTAAATTAATTATTAATATATGTGATTAGACTAGTTGCTTAATTGCTTAATCATTTGCTAGTCTATGTGATTGAACCCACTAAGGCTTGGAAGCTGAAGTGTTCTTGCCTGCTTATCTTAAATTGCTAGAGTATAAGTAGGAGAAGAATTTTAAAAAGGTCCTAATGCCCCCCTCCCCCCTTTTAGGACTTAGCTATAATTCTACTAGCTCTGCCAAGGTTCCACGTATAACATAGGGTGTTATGTTAGACGATCTAACGTAATTTTAATTGGTATCAAAGAAGGTTGCTCTTTAAGGACTTAATCGTCTAGGGTAAGATCTGATATCAGAGCTTTAGAATAATATCTAACCAAGATGGGAGTGTCATTAACCGTCCACCGTACTTTAACAGGTCCAATTACGCCTATTGAAATGCTAGGATGCGGATTTTCTTACAATCCTTGGACCATACTATTTAGGGTAAGCATCCTAAGATGGATATTCCATACCCATGGAATAAGTGGAGATTGATAGTAAAACTAATATCACTCCCAAAGATGATGAGAAATAGAGTGATGATGAGAGGGCTCAATATATGACTAATGATCAAACTCTCCCGGATGAATTTCAACGCATTCTCACATACGTAACTGTAAATGAAGCGTATGACATACTAGAGGTTACCCACGAGGGAACTAGCACAGTAAGGCGCTCGAAAGCTTCAACTCTTAACTAATGAATTTGAAAATATTAAAATAAAATATTCTGAAACTTCTATGGAGTTCTACACACAATTGTCTAATATTTGTAACTCCATGTTTACCTTAAGAGAAAGGGTTCCGGATGGACGTATATGTAGGAAAATACTTAGGTCCCTCTCGAAGAGATTTAACTCCAAGGTCGTTGCCTTAGAAGAGTAGAGACATAGATAATATGAAAGTAGAAGAACCATTAAGTTTCATATAAACTCATGAACTACACTTTAAGTCCCCCTCTAGGAAGAAAAACGTTGTCCTTAAATATTCTTAGAGGCCTTCTCATAGGAAAACTATATAAGAAGAAAAAGACAAAGAAGAAGAAGAAGATAGTGATGAGGAAGCTAGACGAAGAAGAGAAATTCAATCATCAATCTAAGAAATTCTTCAAAATGAATAGAAGGGAGAGTTGTGACAAGAAGGACAAAAATGATAGAAATTCAAAGGAAAATCAAAATTCAAATATATCAAATATTACAACTGTGAAGAATATGGTCATATTGCTAATGAATGCCAAGGAAAGCCTAAAAGAAAAGGTAAGAAAGTTAAGGTAGCAACATGGGATGATACTGAAGAGTCCAAATCTTAATCAAGTGACTCTTCTAGTGATGAAGATAAAAAATATGTGAGAATTCTAATGCCCTCAACCAATACCTCTCTTTCCCCTAATCTGAGAGAGGATCTCAACCATTGTCCCTTCTAAGAGGAGTTCCTAACCCCTCTCCATATGTTGTATTATATGAGGGTGTTAAGAAAATTAGGTTACCCTTAAACTAAACACTGGAAGAACTTAGTATGGGTAGCTAGAATCTAGATATTATAGGTAAATGTGAGGATTTTAGCCTCATTTTATGCTTAGGAAAATATCAGAGGATACAAGCCTCATTAGTCCATCTTTAATAGTTTAACTCTTGTTTAATTTTGGTATCTTAATAGCTAAACTGTCAACCTACTTAGATTAGTATAATCTTCTAAATTTTGAGCTGAATGTATGCTGATATACGTCTTCGTCATTTTTATTTCATGTTTATCTTGGAATGACTAATTATGTATGATCAACTATGCTTAGATAAGAAAATTTTGTTGTTGATCATGTTCCATACATGCTCCATGCTTTAATATCCATGTACCCTAATACTCTTCTAGTTAGCATGTGTTTATAGTTATAACTTTGACACTCTAATCTCTACTTCCCTCTTCCCTTTACTTAATTGGTGTACCATTAAAGGGGAGAGATTGATTTTTCAATTGCTAACAAAAAGGGAGAGAAATATCAAATCTCACTAAAACAAGTTGCTGTGTTTCATGTTGCAGGGATTGACAGGTAATGGGAGAGAAATTCAAGAGGAGCATTGCTTAGTGTTACATGTCTTAGTGTAATTTGAATTGTAATCTTTTCTTTGACATATAATTTAATTATTATTTTAGTATTGTCATTGGTATGGACCATAACAAGGTTTAGGCTAGATTTTTGTCACATAATTGACAAAGGGAAAGATTGTTAGTGCACTTTTCTTTAGTAGAATAGTGCACTTTATTTGTCAATTACGTGCATCCATGTATTATAACGTCGGTTAAGCCTTAACAAGCTGAAGACCGAAGATTAAAGTGGACAAGAAGCATCAAGGAAGAAGAATAGGTAAAAGAGAAGCCTTAGTGACCCTAGCCCTTAGAACTAAAAAAATCACAACCTCTAGATGACTTAGACCATATAGTAAAACCCTTAATCATCTTCATTAGCCTTAGAACACTTAGAAAAACATGATAAGTTAAGCTAATAAAAGAGATGTAAGCTATTGTAAATAAATCAGCCTAGAAATCAGTTTTCGATTGGACTTTTATCTATTGAAGTTTAGTTCGATAGCACTTCGATCCATTGTAGAACAGTTCGATCCATCGAACATATGTCTAGTAACAATTCTGAACTCTCTGAACATTTTTACAATTTATCGAACAATACCCTTCGATCAATCGAAGTCGACTTTTTTATCTATCGTAGACAAGTTTGATCCATCGAGAATATGTTCAGCAACATTGCTAAACTCACTGGATAGTTTTACGATCCATCGAAGTGTATTTTGATCCATCGAAATATCGCGAATCTGTCCGTATTTTGACTGTTGGAGATTTATCTATAAACGCAGGAGAGTCGATTCTTGGGGGGGGAAAGAAGGATTTTAGTGCATTGGAAGCCACCATCACAGCCAACACCATTAGGCTCTAATCTCAACCTTCGTGATTCATCAAAAGAATGGAGCATTTAAAGCTCATTTAGAAGGTGAACTTGTCCCTCCTGATCACTAGAGTTTAGACCTTGAAACTAATAGTTAAGTCATTGTCTAAACTCTATAGAGAGATCCTTGTACGTGAAATTCTCTATGCAACCATTGTGTATTAAGTGTAGAGATTTCAAACCTATCTCCTAGCACCTTGGGCATCTCCATTGGTGCATAAATGCAAGGTAATTGATCTTGGACCTGAAGCATTGGCAACGCATCAGCATCATTGATAAGGGGAGCAACGGGGAGTTAATTAAAGTACGGGAGAGTGGAAATCAAGCAAACGAAGCTGTGCATCAACAGGGCTCAAATTCGGTGAGTAAAGTTGTCAAATTGTAAAGTCCACATGTTCCTTCCTTATGTAGCATTGAATATGAGAGTTTGAATTGCCAAACTTGATATGTTCAGTTGTAGGATCTAGGCCCTTTTGAAATGGCTGAACCAAGTCTCCGTGAAGAGCCTCCTGCGGGAGTATACGTATGTTGTAAAAGTTGGAATGAACCTTTTTAAACTCCTTGGTTAGGTGGAACCATTAAATATCTTGATAGGTTCGGAGGAACCTGTCAAACTCCTGGGTTGAGTGGAACCCTTAAACATCTCTATAGGGTGGAAACCGGTTTAAAATACCTTGGTTGAGAGGAACTTGATTTAAACTCTCTTAGTGAAATCCGATGTACTCAAGGGGTTGAGAACGACAACCGGGAGTGGAGTAAATAAGTAGTTAACCAACTATACATGCTTGTGTTTGTGATGTATTTGAGCACATTGTTATTCTAGCATTGTATGTTCAACTACTTAATTATGAATGCTTGATAGAAATATATGTTAAGCACTTGATAGGTATATTCACACACAAGATATATTTTCACTAATAGTGTAGACTTGAACTTATATGATTGCATCTCATATAGTTTACATTAATTTCATAGATTAGGTATTTGATTAGTTAAATCAATTGTTAATATATTTCCTTAAACTAGGTTTCTTAATTGCTTTTGTTAGTGCACTTTTCTATGGCATACTAATGTACCTTATTTGTCAATCACGTGCGTCCATATGTTGTAATGTCTGGTGATCCTTAGCAAGTTGAAAATCGAAGATTCAAGTGAACAAGAAGCATTAAGGAAGAAGAACAGGTAAAAGAGATGTCTTGGTGACTCTAACTCTTTAAAAAAATAACTAATACCTCTATATGACTTGGACCATATAGTAAAACCCTAAGTCATCTTCATTAGCCTTATAACACTTAGAAAAATATGATAAGTTAAGCTAATAAAAGAGGTGTAAGCTGTTGTAAATAAATCAGCCTAGACAATAGTTTTTAAGTGGACTTTGATCCATTGGAGTTCAGTCTCGATGGGATTTTGATCCCTCGAAGACCAGTTCGATCCATCGAACATATATCCAGTAACATTTGTGAACTCTCTAAACAGTTCTCCGATCAATCGAACAAGATACTTCGAGCCATCGAAGTGAATTTTTCGATCCTTCGGAGAATGCTTCGATCCCTCGAACTGGATCTCCAGAAACTTCATAAACTCTTTAGACAGTTTTTCGAGCCATCGGAGTAGGATCTTTGATCCATCAAAGATATCTTTGAGCCATCAAAGGGTATTTCGATCCATCGGAGAATCGCAAATTGCCAATTTTTTTATCGTTGGAGATTTATTTATAAAAGTGAGAGCGATCTTTGGGCTTTAGAGATGAAATTTAGTAATTTAAAAGCTACCATTATTGGAGATCATTAGAAGATCTAATCTTAACCCATCCATGTCATTCTCCTTGCGATTCATCACAAGCATTAAGCATTCAAAGCTTAAATGAAAATGGACTTGTTCTCTCTTGATTCCTAGGAGTTTAAACACCTTGATCATAGATAGAACCCTTGTCTAAACACCCCATAGGAATCCAATTAGGTGTGTTGGGGTCCCAAAAGTGAAGGTCCCCGAAACGATGATTCCAAATGCCCAAACCATCACTCGATCAAATTTAGGACCAGTGCATCGGAAATCGCGGCACGAATCACGATACGCATTAGACTTGGCCAAGAATAGGAAATTGAGCCAATGGTGGACCCCACCGATCATCATGATCAAAACTGTCAAAATGTGGGAGGATTACCTCAATTACGAAGAGATAAGAGCAGTGCATCGGCATTCATCGCGAGGTGGACCCCACAAATCCCCCAATTTGCAAAACCCAAGTGTGGGAGACACGTATAACGTCCAACGCATCTAGAAATTAATTTAAGCACGCACTGCCCCCAGCGCGTCTACAAAATCCTCCAGCGCATCATGTAATTCAGTGATTTTAAATTTAAGGACGCACTGCCCCCAGCGCGTCTACAAAATCCTCCAGCGCATCATGTAATTCAATGATTTTGAATTTAAGGACGCACTGCCTCCAGCGCGTCCGAAAATTCTTCCAGCGCATCCAGAAAACCAGCCAATTTCAGGACGCACTGACAGCTAGCGTGCCCTGAAAATCAGCTTCCGAACTCAGCCATTTTGAGACGCGCCGAGTGACTTTAATCGACGCGCTGACCCAATTTCTCGACGCGCTACACGTGTCGACCGCCTATTGGGCGACTTTGCCTATAAATACCCCCCCACCGTCTCATTTACACGAGTCAGTGAGAGAGAGAGAACCTCGTCGCCGGAAAACTTTTTTCCGATCGCCGGAATCCTTCTCCGACCACTGGAATCCCTCGTCGGAAATCGCACCTCCGATCATACCAGGTCCGGAGGAATAACTTAAGTCACCATTTTCGACGCGCTGACCTCAGCGCATCGTAAAAGTGATCCGGCGCATCAGAAAAATCCTCGGCGGATTAAATAATTCATAAACAATGGCATTTTTACGACGCACTGGCCCCAGCGCATCGCAAAATAGGCCAGCGGATCAGAAAAATACATTTTTGGACGCGCTGGCCCCAGCGCATCAGTAAAATCAGGCCAGCGGATCGCAAAAATCAGCACCATGAGCATTCGTTCCAGCACCCTTAAATCTTCATTTTACAACATTTTCAAGCCCCGTTTGAGCCTATTTTGGGTATTTCGAGCATTCCGGACGCGATGGAGCAGTCAAATGACTCATCCAGGCTGCCCAGGGAGCGGAATACAAGTATTCGGAGTCTAATCCGATCCAACGAACTGAATGGAGCAATTCTCCTGAAAAGAGGCCGCCAGTGCCCAGAATCATACTGATGCATCATCATTACATGTACTACCACAACATAACCCGGATCTGGGACCAGACTAAGCTAAGGGGACTATGGTTACCACGATAAACCATACCAGGAGAGTTCTAAATTATCACACACAATTTGTTAAAGGCTGATATTTCAAGAACGGTCGATGCCTTACCCATCCAAAACGGCATCCGCTGGTTGAGCTGCTCAGGTTCACACGACTGCGAATGGACTTCCCGAGGTCATATGTCCATACATTGACAGGCGCGGGCCCAGAGTCGTCCTTCCCGGTCGTAAACCCTGACAGTCTCAGCCCGGATCTCCAGTCAAAACATGGGACATAGACATTCGACTTGTACAAAGAAGGGTTAATCCTTAACAAAACATACAAAATACAGGTCTCCGCGACCATATAAATACAGGTCTCCGCGACCATACAAATACAGGTCTCCGCGACCATACAAGTACAGGTCTCCGCGACCGTACAAATACAGGTCTATACGACCACCAAAACACAGGTCTCCATGACCGATGAACTCTGAAACCATGGTCCCCGCTGACTAGTCTCTTGCCTTTTAATCAAGGGTCATCGATCATTCAATGTAATTAAGGGCTCGTGCCAGATCACGGCCTGGAATGTACAAGATCTCAGAATCTCTGGAATAAAATTCGCCTTGCGATATCTCTTCTTGTGTGCCTTTTGTGAATGCTTGTGATCGTCTACGAATGTTTCTATTATTTAGAACCTCAGAGCAACAAAACTCAACATTTCCAGAAAATGTTCATTTCTCTAGTTCTAACAAACTGGCGACTCTGCTGGGGATCGAACTATACCAGAATCCCTGGTTATATCTGAATATAGGAATACTCTAAGATCAATTACTTACAAACACAAATCTACGCATAAGAAAGTTACCGCGAGACGTAATGTTTCGGCGCCCTTCGGGCGTCAAACTGGCGACTCTCAACAGGAACGTTCTTCCCTTCATCTTTAAGGCAATAAATGCTAAAAGGTTTTCGAACCCACAATTTCCACAACTACACGAATTTTTGTCTCCTTCTTGCTTGTTTTGTCGATTTATGCACTGCGAGCGATGGGCTCATACTCCCGACCGCGCTTGTGAACTGTTCTAACGATTTTTATGACGTATCAGAATTAGCAAGATACTAGGACAGACAGAAGAAATGGCATGCCCAATGACCAGTTTGTGCACCTTCCTTACCACTGGAGGCTTCAGCTTCTCTCGCTTCATCCCAACCGCGACGACTACTTCTAGTTCAGGATGGCAGTTGGTCGAAACGCGCCGGCAGAAGAAAGAGCAGAAGAAAGCAGCCAGCTTAGCAGCATGCAAGAAAGCGAATGTTGCAAGACCTCGCTCCGCAACCAATAGACAATGGCAACCAAAACAAGGGCAGAAGATCTCCTCCAACTGTCAGGCCGCATCAACCACGTCCTCGGTGCCCGCGATGACGATGGAACAGTTTCCGCCATTGTCCAAGACCACCCGTGACACACATAAATCAACCAAAACTGTAATTGCGAGGAGCTCCCAGCCTATGACAATTCCCAAGCCAGGACAGGGGCAGGTTCAGAAGGCCTGACCAGTGATGATCGCAATGGTTCAAGTAGCAAAGGCAGAGGAGGGGTCATATGAAGCAGACGAACTGCCTACAGTCCAAGATCAGATCGACAGATTAGTCCAGGCTAATCGGGAAACGAATGAACGAATGAGGGTGATTCAGGAAGCATTGACCACTTTAATAGCTCAGAACGCTACTCGAAGCCTTGCACCACCTACGTGCCCATTAGCCGAAGAATCCCAGGGGGCAGCAGAAGAGCCAGCTAGTGCCGAACCACTTACCCAAGCCAAGAGAGTTCCAGCGGAACGAATAATAGTCCCGACTACGCAAATGACGAGAGAGGAACTGTCACAAACGATTACAAATCTCATGCGACAAGAGAAGGAGAAGGAAAGAGGAACCGGGTATAAATATCAGGTCCCATACCCTCTAGAAATAGAAGAGATACCATTTCCGGTCAACTTCAGATGTCCGAATTTTAAAAAATTTGACGGTAGGGGGTCGCCAGAGGAACATATCACTCGCTTCCTCACAGCATTGGGAAATTGATCGACCGTCCCACAGTACTGTATGCAATTATTTGGGTCAACGCTGACGGGGAAAGCTTTCCAATGGTACATGTCGCTACTAGCCGGATCAGTGAAGTCATGGGAGCAAATGAGAGATAGTTTTATCTCAAAATTCTTCTCTATAGAAAGAGAGACATCAGTGACGGATCTGGCTTTGATCAAACAAAGACAGGGTGAACCCGTGGAGAGATTCATGGACCGATGGGGGACGATAGCCACTCAGTGTCAAGAGCTACCCAGCGAGAAAGAACAGATAAAGATGTGCATGCGAGCCCTGGACCCAATGATATCATACGGATTGTCAGGGAACAGTTTTCACTCTTTTCGAGAATTGGCCACCAAAGCACACCTGGTAGAAGAAGCCGCAGCACGGGTGAACCTCAGGCCAGAAAGACAGAAAAGTGAAGGAGTAAGGATTGCCGAAACACACAATATAAACAAAGGTAAAAGTACGATAGATCGGAAACGGCCCGCCGCGGATTCAAAGACAGACACAAAACCAACACCTACCCAAGACAGAGGCAAGAGGCCCTACGCTTCTCAGAGAATAACAATAGCCGAGAGAGAAAGAGCCAACGGCCCGTACACCTTCGACATGGCCGATCTAATCCCCATCATGGAACAATTAGTGGAAGAAAAGGTAATCCGCTTGCCAGAACCGATTCGGCCCCACGAGGTTGGAAAGATAGATGATCCCCGGTATTGCAAATACCATCGGTGTCTGAGCCACAAGACAGAAGACTGTTTTAGTCTAAAGGGAAGGATACAGGGGTTGATCAACCAAGGGGTGATCAGTATGAAGGCACCAGAAACAACGATGAAGGAAACAGCGGGGGTGGTTTCAGCCCTGCCCTCAGACAAGAGCATCCAATTGCGGGTCCCGTTCCCCGAACCTGAAGAACCATGGACTCTGGTTAGCAGCAGGAAGAGGCTCGAGAATCGAAGAAGACTCCTCAACCGCAAGAAGAAAGGGACGAGAAAGAAGGATAGCCAAGAGAAGAACCGACTTATAGAGACTCGGGTACATTGCGCGATGGTGTCGTTTATAGAACAGCCGCCAACAGAAGAGACATTGCAGGCAGATGAAGAAGAAGTTAATGCCGTCATCCTCCGATCCGGAAGGCAGATGCCGGAGCACATTCGGCCAAAACCAATCGACCCAATGCAAGAAGACGGAAACCCGGATATACCGTCAACAAGGCCCTAGGGGCAGAAGTTGAAAGAGAAAGTTGTCGAGGCCACGACCAGTCAGCCGGAGCCAAGACAAGGGGCAGCACCAGTAGTGTATGATGTCGTGTCGCACCTACGAAGGGTCCCGGCTCGCCTGAGTATATATGACGCTCTGTGTCTCTCAAAGGCATACAGGGAAATGTTTATCAACGCGCTGCTAGACAGTAAAGCCAGAGAGGTGATGATGACAGAAATTGAAGCAGAAATGAGCGACCCAGATAAGTTTTGGGAAGGAAACGCACCAATTCAGCAAGCAATGCAGATAGATCACCCCTCTGTAATCACATTCTCCGAAGAAGACCGCACAATTGAAGCAACAGACCACAACCGTCCGTTGATGGTCACAGGAACGATTAGAGATACGGAAATTAAGCGATGCATGCTTGACGATGGGTCCGCGGTGAACATCATGTCGTTGAAGACACTACAGAGGTTGGGTTATAAACCAGCAGCCCTACGACCCAGCACCATGGTCATTCAAGGGTTCAATCAAGACAGCCAGCGTACTCTAGGGTCGATCACTGTGATGCTAGAGATTGAGAGGCTGAAGACGAAAGTAACATGCCAAGTAATCGATGCAGTAACCACATATAATCTTCTGCTAGGGAGGCCGTGGCTCCATCAGAATCGCGTCATTCCCTCAACTTATCATCAGTGCTTCAAATACAACAGAGAGGGATTTCAGTACAGAGTGGCGGCAGACCCAAAGCCATATACGATCGCAGAATCATTCTTGGCCGATGCCCGGTACTACGACTTGATCGACGAAGGGGAAGTCACAAAGAAGCCCGATGAAACGCAGAAAGAGCAGGGAGCAAAATCGAAAGTCAACAAGTTCGAGCAGAGAGGCAAACCTCAGTCCATTACTCAGAAAGAAGCCGCGGGACAGCCGACTGAAGAACCTCAAAGGGCTACCAAGAAATTTTACATAATCCCGAAGCACTTGCGACAGCCCGGGCAGTCTGTCCTAGAGATGATATCGAATCAGCACATGAGTGTGCTCAAATCTAGCTTCAATATGCCAGTGCCGAAAATAGGCAGAGTTAAGCCTTTCCCAAGAGCTCCTAGCCAGTTTGTGGTACCGCCCAATGCCAATACAAAGAAAGAAATCAAGTTCTATTCAGTATCAAGTGAATCTGTGCAGTCCAAGGACGAGGCTGAGAAACCACCTCGCTTACCTCAACCGATAGAAGAGGGAAGATACAGCGAAGCTAGCCGTAACATCATGAAGAATATGGGCTTCTATTACTCGGAATCAGCCTCGAATGGCAGAATGTTAGCACCGTTCGAAGAAAACACCAAAGTTCACCGAGGAAGAGAAGGGTTAGGGGCAGAGGTGAAGATTAGACATGTCAACATGGTGACAATCAATCCTACGGGAAAGGTACAGCCACAAGAGGTAGTCGACGTCATCCAACCCAGTGCCGCACCTGCACAAATAGAAGACGGGGGACAGCCCACGATAGATGAGCTTGAAGAAATAAACCTGGGAACCCCAGAAGACCCCAGAAATACGTACTTAAGCAAAAATGTCCCAGAAGAGGAGAAAGAAAGATACGTCCAACTGTTGAAAGAGAACCGGGACGTGTTCGCTTGGACATACTCAGAAATGCCGGGGCTTAGTCCAGCAATCGCGATGCATAAGTTGGGCATCTTGAAAGGGAAGAAGGCGGTCAAGCAGCCTCAACGACGATTCCACCCAAACATAGTGCCCAAAATTGAAGAAGAGGTCGAAAAGTTGATCCAAGCTGGATTCATCCGAGAGGTCAAATACCCACAATGGATCTCAAACATTGTGCCGGTCAAGAAAAAGAACAGTTAAATCAGAATCTGTGTAGACTTCCGGAACCTCAATGAAGCATGCCCTAAGGATGATTTCCCACTGCCTATCCCAGAACTACTGATCGACAGCACGACAGGATACGCAGTGATGTCCTTTATGGACGGTTACTCGGGGTATAATCAGATTCGTATGGCCCCAGAGGATGAGGAATCAACAGCATTCCGTACAACGTTGGGCATATACTGTTACCGCGTGATGCCGTTTGGATTAAAAAATGCAGGGGCAACGTATCAGCGTGCAATGCAAGCGATCTTCCAGGACATGATGCATAAATATGTCGAATGCTATGTAGACGATCTGGTAGTGAGGTCGGTCGGGCATGAACAGCATAGAGAGCATCTACGGCAAGTGTTCCAAAGACTGAGAAAGAAAAGCCTTCGCATGAATCCATTAAAGTGCGCATTCGGGGTTTCCTCTGGCAAGTTTTTAGGATTTGTTATCAGACACCGAGGCATAGAAATTGATCCAACGAAGATTAAGGCGATCAGGGAAATGCCACCTCCGAAGAGTCTTAAAGAGTTGAAAAGCTTCCAAGGCCGGGTCGCGTACCTAAGAAGGTTCATCTCGAATTTATCTGGTCGTTGTCAACCGTTCTCGCGCCTCAACAAGAAAGGAGTACGGTTTCAGTGGGATGACGCTTGCCAGAAAGCGTTCGACTCTCTGAAAGACTTGCTCGACAAATCTCCAGTTCTTGCGGCACCAATCAAAGGGGAGCCACTAATTCTCTACATTGCCGTCGGCGAAAATTCACTTGGAGCCCTCTTAGCCCAGAAGAACGAAGAAGGGAAGGAAAGCGCACTCTATTACCTTAGCCGCACACTGGTGGGAGCCGAGTTTAACTACTCAGCAATTGAAAAAATTTGTCTGGCATTGATCTTTGCCGTCAAAAAGCTCAGACATTATTGCCTCTCTCATCAGATAACATTGATATCCAAAGCGGATCCCCTCAAGTTTCTCATGAACAGACCCATGTTGTCTGAGCGGCTGGCCAAGTGGGCCCTACTCTTGTCAGAATTCGACTTGACATACATGCCGGCTCGGGCCGTCAAAGGGCAAGCTATCGCAGATTTCCTTGCCACACATCCAGTACTAAGCGGTGAAGAAATAGAGTACGACCTCCCAGACGAGCAGGTCATGGCGACTAATGAAGCACACCATTGGGAGATGTATTTCGACGGCGCAGCCAGAGCGGTAGGATCAGGGGCAGGAATTATATTCATCAGTCCGCAAGGGGACCTGCTACCCTATTCATTCACGTTAGTCCCGGCATGCACCAACAACGAAGCTGAGTACCAGGCTCTTATTATTGGGTTACAGTTGGCCCTGGAAATGCAAATCAAGGAAATACGTATCTACGGTGACTCTAGGCTTGTCATCGGACAATTGACGACAGAGTACGAAGTCTGCAAACCCGAATTATCACCCTATTGCCACCAAGCGCAGTCCATGTTCAGTCAGTTTTGGAACAGCAGTATCTCACATATACCGAGGCAGGAGAATG
This sequence comes from Liriodendron chinense, assembly GCA_003013855.2. Lineage (NCBI taxonomy): Eukaryota > Viridiplantae > Streptophyta > Magnoliopsida > Magnoliales > Magnoliaceae > Liriodendron > Liriodendron chinense. The sequence continues at coordinate 2,362,422 of ML058481.1, read as the reverse complement.
TACGAGCTGATGCACTCGCCAGTTTAGCCACTGCTTTAGCTAACCCTGGAGGCAGCCCACTTCATGTTACGATTGAAGAAAGAAGAATCCTGCCGACGACTGCGCTGCGCAATGGGGAGTTGAGTACCAATCCCGTTTGCTGCTTTGAGGTCACAGCGGAAGATGATTGGAGAAAATCATTCATTGACTATCTGAAGTACGGATTTCTGCCAGAAGAGCCCAAGATGCGCACACAAATAAGAAGACGCGCCAACTCATTTATACTCCAGAATGGCATACTTTATAAACGATCGTACGAAGGAATGCTGTTGTGGTGTCTAAACCAAGATGAGGCACGTAACACCTTGAAAGAAGCTCACGGAGGAGAATGCGGTGCTCACCAGGGAGGAAAGAATTTACACCACCGTGTACGACACATGGGTTACTACTGGCCGACAATGACAAAGGATGCGATAGAATACGTAAAGAAATGTCACCAGTGCCAGATCCATGCCGATATCATACATTCACCACTGGAAGAGTTGCATCAGTCAGTGATGTCCTGGCCTTTTGCAGCCTGGGGCATGGACGTGATCGGACCGATCAGTCCACCATCTTCCCAGGGACATCAATACATCCTCGCAGCAACCGATTATTTTTCTAAATGGGCCGAAGCGGTCGCCCTGAGAAACGTGAAAGCCAAACATGTCGAAGGTTTCATCCGTCACGCCATATTATACCGACATGGTATTCCCGAGAGAATCACCACGGACAACGGGACGCCCTTCAAGAATGCTACCGTCGATAAGCTGTGCGTAAAATTCAAGATCAAGCATTGCTACTCATCGCCCTATTATCCTCCTGCGAATGGGCTGGCCGAAGCATTCAACAAGACTATTGTGAAGATTCTGAAAAGACAGTGGTGGAAAATAAGAAGGACTGGGATAGACGGTTGCCCGAAGCACTGTGGGCTTATCGAACTATGCACCGCACGGCCACCCGGGCTACACGCTACTCACTGGTATACGGTACAGAAGCTGTGATCCCGATGGAAATACAAGTTGAGTCGCTACGGGTCGCTCTCCGACACTCCCTGACAACCGAGCATAATGCCAAGAGCCGGATGGTCGAACTTGATAATCTAGACGAAAAAAGGCTCGCCGCCCAACAAAGACTCGAAATGTATCAGAAACAGATTTCAGCCGCGTACGATAAGCGCGTCAGGGGCAGGTCGTTCAAAAAGGGCGATCTCGTGCTAATGATGAAGCGTCCGGCACCGCTCCAAGGATCGAAGAGCAAGTTCGACCCAAAGTGGGATCCCGTCTGCATTATCGACGAAGTGTATTCCAACGGAGCCTATCGGGTAATAGATTGCAAAGGACAGGGTGTCAGTTCGCTAGTGAATGGCCGATTCCTGAAAAGATACTACACCTGACATAAACTTATCATTGCAAGTTGTAAATACCCCGGTAGAGGGAATGTAATAGAGTAGATGCCAGAAGAAAGGATGTCGCGCAATGATTAAACTAAAATGCTAATCATCTGCTTTATGCTTACACAGGTATTGAAAGGGTCACCAAGGCTCGGGACACGTCAAGCAGGACACCAGGCCTTTTTCGAGATTATTAAAATCAAGATCAGCCCTAAGCCGAGGCCCGGCTACATCCTCATGCACATGCGTAGGTTTAAGTCCTAACAGGGGGACGTTCCTTTCTAAATAACACAATCTATTTTGCATTCAAACTCAAGAGGAACGACAAGCAGGCTAAGAAGCACAATATGAACTCATCATCACAATAGCATACATAATGATACAACACTCATTACAACGTGTTTTAAAACTACAAAAGAATCATTATTGTTACAGCCTAACCATCTAAAGTTCTCAAACACTGCTCTAATAGGTTAACTGCGGACCCCGCGATTGCCTTCTGTCTTGCCTCAGCCTCGGCCAGGACTTGAACAGGGTCGGGAGTATCTTGAAGAGACCGTTGTAGCTCCGTAATTCGTGCCCTCACAGCGTCACACTCTGTCTTGCGTTGGTCGACAGAAGACTGCAGGGTTGCTTTCTGACCACCAAGTTTCGAAAGTTTGAAATGGACGACAGAATGTTCGGCACGTAATCGGGCCATCTCATCCTCAATTTCTGCGAGACGCCTGGTGACCTCTTGGTGCTCAGTATCTACAGCCTGCCAATCCTTCTGCACTGCGGCCACATCTGCCTCGTGCAACTCTAGTTCCGGAAGAAGGGACCGCAACTGACCGTGTTTTTCTTCAACAGAGGGGTCAGTCTTAAAGTTCCTTGCATCGTTCACTTGAGCCACACCATCTTTAAATTGTGACACATGGCTGACTATCGAAGAGATGTCGACTCCAAGCCACGTAGCAGTGAGTTCCAACGCCTGCAATGCCTCATCCAAGATAGACCCTTCGTCTCCTTTCCTAAGCGATTCGACGATGTCGGACAGTAAGCTCTTCAAAAGGTTCGCCTTGGTCCTTGATAAGCCTCGGAGAGACGAGAGGAATGCCTCGGGCAAGGCTACAGGAGCCGGGACGCTGGCAGGGGCAGTGGCTGGTAAAAGAAACAATAAACATTAGCACACTAGAGAAAGAAGAGAAGCAAGCAAATGATAAGGAAAAGTAGTATACCAGTAGGGATTTCATCGCCCGGTGCACTAGTTGAGGCAACAGGTCTCGACGAGCTAGGAGCACATCCAATCGCGACTTCCGCTGCCAAGTCAGGCATTTCAGGGGAAGAAAGAATGACGACCTCAGAGGCAGAGATAGCCCGGGCTGGTTCAGCGGCCAGGGGCACTTCGGCAATAGGCTCTGGAAAGCTAGTGACCTCTGCAAGCATGATTCCTCAGGGTGGGAGTGAGGCCTCTTCTATAGAAACAACAGGTCTCGCCTCAGGAGCGGGACCAAGGTTCGCTGCAGCCTCGATATTGACAGGATCAGCAAGAGGGGGGTCTTCAGCTCGCGGCTCACCATCGACGTCCATAGGGACGGGTTCTATGTCTACCTCAGGAACAGATCGCTCATACACTCGCTCGCTACCCTCACCTCCCTCCACAGGACGATCTCCGTTGAGGCCTGCCTGCGAGCTCATCTCCCCTTCCTCCCTTAGACCGCTTGCATCATCGGTCGGGACGCTGCCGGCAGCCCGGGGGGTTGGCTCCGCGCCTTCTCAGCTCTGTACAACTTCAGCAGGTCCTTTATTTTCTTGCCGCCGTCAGAAACAGAGATGCAATGAGTAGTCTTTATGCGAGGCCCAGAACGTTCAGGAGACGGTTCGAAATCACTATCCCCGGGAACAAAACGACTGGACAGGCTCGTCCGACCTGCTGGGCTCTGGCTGCGACCTCCCTGACCACCGGACGGAGGAGTACCGGCAGTCGCAACCATATCACCCCCTCCATCATTGCCATCGCCAGCGTCATCATCGTTTTCGTCTCCTCCGCCGTCATCAGCAGCATCTTCCTCGTCACTGTCCTCATCACCAGCGGCTTCGCCATCATCGTCATCGCCAATGTCATAACGCTCCCTCTGTCCCTCTGCCATGGGACCGACGAGTGGGGAATCCGGGTTACCTTGTAGCGTGATCCTCTGGCCATAAGCGACCCACCCTTCGAGCGTGTGCTCGGGTTTCTCATGATCTATTATAATGTTCAAGGAGGTCATGAACTTCTGTACGCCCGGAGTAGCCAATTGGCGGAGCGGCTCTGCCACATAACCTAAGCCGTCGGCGGAAGTAGGATTGACGATCGGAGGAGAGACGAAGACAGGATCGGTTACGTGCCGGTTGTTGCGGACCAAGGAATATTGGTGAGCCCACCACCGCATCCATCCATATGTGGCGCCGGGGACATACTCTGTGCCCGGGACAATGAAAGAACAGCCCGACCTGGTAAGCAGAAGCTGTCGCCATATCCACTTCCAATGGATCGGCCATGTGCCGTATGCCCGCTGCTCTCTTGTCATCGGTTCGAGCGACTCCGGTACCCCTTGATCGTAACCGAACTGCCTGGCGAATCGGTTCGGGTAGTATGGCTCTCTCCAAAACTCAGCACCCTCCCTTAAAGGCAGCGAGCTCGGGCGAATGGACACCAAGAACGAGCGGTGATAAGAACTGAGGCTCTCATCATCATCAAGCAGGTCTGGATCCTCGCTGTTAGTCCCCGAGAAGAGGAAGAAGTCGACGTCGTCATTGCGAGCTATCTTTGCCTCGATAGTCTCCAAGTTCCCGCTTATCATCTTCCGTTTCTGAAAAGCGTGTAGCGGAACAGATCCCCTCTAGATGAAGTCCTTGAGCTCCATGCCATAGACCCATGGGAAATAGATCCCAAGCCATCCCGAGAAGAAGTGCCACCCACAATAAGAAGAATTTAATCCAAAGGAAGCCGAACCTTTATTGCTGATGACGCCGCCAAAGGCCCGGTATATAGAGCACAATACCACCGGGGCCAATGCGTACCGATGGCCGTTAGCCAGGCTCCCTGCAACAGCAAAGCAGGAGACCCTCACGCTATCCGCCTGCTTGGAGCTCGGGAGGGCCACACAACACAGCCAGTAGGCTAAAAACCCAGCGAGCTCGCAGGTGGGAGAGAGCTTGTTTGGTTGTGGGAACTTCTTTTTCATCTTGGCCTCCAGGATCAACTTGTCCTTGCGACCTTCATCGTACGGTCCGTAATTTAAGCTGTGAGACAAGAAGAAAACCATCAGTGGAAGAAAAGAATAAAGTAGGATGCGAACAGCGCAAGACAGGAGAAGAAACTCACTTCAGGCCATGATTAAAGTAAACCAGCCAATCCTCAAAGGGCACCTTATCCTTGGAACCCAAAAATTGCGAAAGTTCCGCGAATAGTTCGTAGCAGGCCTCTGAATAAAAACCTTCATCAGCACCCTTCTTCTTCTTGGACAACTCCTCATCACTAGGAGTCCATTCATCGAAGATTCTGCCACGGATAGGGAGACCTGCTATCCGATACAGATCCCAGAGGGAGATACTCATTTCCCCGCAAGGTAAATGGAAGGAGTTGGTGATGGAACTCCAATGGTTCAAGAACCCCTTATAGATGCAAGGTTCTCGATGGAAATAGCTCGACGTCGCTTGGATGGCCCGGAGGAGACCTACTTGCTTCAAGGTCTCTTCGTGCAGCTCGACTATCCGATTGGCCCAAGCTTCATAACCGGGATGAGGGCTTAAATGTCCTCGGGTCCTGAAACCCCCGGTCGGCCAGATTTCTGCATCAGACAGAGGACAAAACCTTTGGCGCAGGGTCTCGTAGTAGTGTGTTGGAAATGGCAGATGAGGGTCGTGGTTTGGCTCCAGAAATATCATGTCCTTCTCCCCGAGGACAGACTGTAACGTGCCGTTCTTAGATATAGCACAGTTAACGAACGTCTCCGGAATGGACGTCCAGGAGTCGACGCTGTAGAAAGAATTTGCGCGACTTATATCAGAAGGCTCAATGCTTGGCAGAGAACGATATCTCTGGAAGCTTTTAGGAAAGCGGATAAATTGCTTCGTGTAAGGGTTGCGAATCACGAGAGACGATACGGGCAGCTTCACAGAAGACCAGACAACCCTCATCCTATTGGACTTCGACCTAGTCTGGTTCTCTATATAGATCTGCTTAGCGCTCTTCCCAGTCGTCTTTGGACGACCTCGCTTAGCAGATTGAACGGGTGCAATCGGGCTCGCTTCGCCCTCTTCAGACCCGACAGCCTCATCAGTTCGGAAACCTTGTAAGGGAGCATACCACGCGTCCCATTCCTCCTGGGTACCCTCATCAGGAGGGGGCGGTAAGGCCTTATCGCAAAGTATCTTCCGCTGGACATTCTTCGGAAGGGTCAGAATACGTTCGTAAAAGTTAAATGTCTCGGGCAGGAGAAACCACTGCGGATTCTCAGCTGATGGTCTGGAAGCCTGCTTGATGGCAGCACGTTTACGCTTGGATGAAGTTTGAGACGGACCCGAAGGACCGGCTTGCGAAGGATCGCTGGCCATTATAATCTGCAATGGCATGAAAAGGTTTAAATACAGAGCTAATGAAAATATCCTCATAGATCCCAGCCAAACATTCACAAAATCCAAAGACATATGAAGCAACAAGCAAAAAAAAAAAAAACGAGCGCCGATCCAGGCCACTGCACGACATCATTAACCATTGAAAAGAAATGAAACGACAGCATCCGCAACAACATCACCACAAACACACAAACTCTCGAGAGGCAGAAGTAAAGCGGAAAAAGTATAAATAGCATTCATTAAACCACAAGGGCTGTGCCAAAGCCCAAGCCGTTAAATGTCAATTGTTTAAAAACGATAAAAATCGACAATCAATATAAAATGACCCAAAATTGTGGGGGACCCCTCCCCGAAGCCAGAAAATGAAGATTTCAGTCCTGCACCAGAGGAAGAACTCGAGCCCTTAGCTCATCGACCTTCTCCTGAATCCGGGCCTCCTTGAAGACTAAGTCCACCAGGATAGAGATACATTGTTGCACAAGATCAAAGTTCAAGTGCTCAGCATCGGCGTAGTTCCTTATCGCAGACAAGTCAATCGCCAGGTCGTCGTGCTCCCGGATAGCCGCTCTGACCATTCTCCAAATACCGGCACGACGATCCGGGTACTCGGCCTCCGCCAAGGGGATAAGCCAAGCCAGGAACCTCCTGCTCTCCCACTTCTCGTCCTTTAGGAAATGGAGACGCTTCGAGAGGGAAAGGAAGGAAGCAGCCAGAGAAGGCTCCGCCGCCTCCAGAACCGCCAATTCCTCCAGGAGGGAAGAATCGCCGATAAAATCAGAGATAGCCTCCTTACGTTCGTCGGAGATAGAAGCCATCGCCGAGATATTCTGAAGAGCTCGAAGAGTGGGGCGGGATTCGACACCAAGATGAGTCAGGGCTTCGGCCACCTCATCGCATTGACTAGCAAGAGATGACCAAGCCTCGGGGTGGTCTAGATCGTTTAAGAGCCGCCCCATGCAGTCCCGGGCCGCGCGAAGAGAAGCACGGGTTAGGACCATCGTCTGCTAAAAAACAAGACGGATAAACTAGATAAGGCAGTCTGACAAAAGAAAAGCACGCAAAGCCACTCGCGTAAAGTCAGAGAAGCCGAGGAGTGACATGCAAAGGTATGCTCGAAACATCATTTTAAATCACCTCTAGAATTGCCCATTAAATTAAAGCAGCCAGGGAGTCTCCCAAGTGCGTGAGACCCTACGCCTCCCTAAGACAATTGGCATGCATACACGAATACGAAACAGAGGCATAGAGGTTCACACCCTTTGAGGACACGGCGGACCGCCGGCGCGGAATTCGCAGAAACCACAGACTCCACCGAGGCCCACGGACTAGGTGCGCGAGGTTTCACATACCCTGGTGATGCTCAAAGCAAATCTAGTTTAATAAAGAGGGTACGCGTGAGACCCCGCGTACCCGGAACAAGTCCCAAATATCGTGAGCAATGGTCGAATGAGCTCGCAGGTGAGCGCGTTAAGCCATGATGAGCGCACTAGAATAGAACACTAGAATCGGACAACTTCTCAAAATCAGAAATCAGTGCCCGTTGGCCTCAACATGCTCAACGGACGGGCCCACTTGACAAGTCTGAGAATATACGTGCGGGAGCCGGTTTTATGCAATAAATTTAGTAAATTTCACCAAGTCCCGAAGTCACACGCGCAGGGCCCAGCGCGTCATAAAAATCACACGATTTCACAAGTCCAAAAACTTGACGCGCCAGCCCCAGCGCATCCGAAAAATACCAAAATTCCATTTAAGTACGAATTTTCAAGTGCGCCACATTAAGCGCGTCATGAAATAAGTTGTCCAGGCATGCGGCTACGCGCTGGGACTAGCGCATCGAAAAATGCAGAAGTGTGACCGCGCCGGACCCAGCGCGTCATGAAACAAGTTCCTACAAACGCATTGAGGACACGCTGACCCTAGCGCGTCGATGAAATAGAAGATCTCAAGTTAGAACAACGCGCGGGGCCTAGCGCGTCCAGTTATTGTATGCGCTGCCCTTTGGCGCGTTCAGAAAATCAGAAAAGTCCAATTAAAGGCCGCGCTATGCGTAGCGCATCGACAAAATGCCGAAGTCCAAATAACTCGACGCGCTACCTAATTGTTCGACGCGCTGGCGATAAAATCGATGCGCTGGCCGAAAGCTCCGATCGTCGAAAGTGAACAGTGAAATGACGAAATGACGTGGATTCCTCTATTTATAGTGGGACCCGAAAAATCCGATGCGTCGCAATGGATCGCCGTTCGTCCATCCCAACGCATCGGAGGGGCATCTATTGGGGTCCCAAAAGTGAAGGTCCCCGAAACGATGATTCCAAATGCCCAAACCATCACTCGATCAAATCTAGGACCAGCGCATCGAAAATCGCGGCACGAATCACGATACGCATTAGACTTGGCCAAGAATAGGAAATTGAGCCAATGGTGGACCCCACCGATCATCATGATCAAAACTGTCAAAATGTGGGAGGATTACTGTCTAAATTATCACACACAATTTGTTAAAGGCTGATACTTCAAGAACGGTCGATGCCCTACCCATCCAAAACGGCATCCGCTGGTTGAGCTGCTCAGGTTCACACGACTGCGAATGGACTTCCTGAGGTCACTTGTCCAGACATTGACAGGCGCGGGCCCAGAGTCGTCCTTCCCGGTCGTAAACCCTGACAGTCTCAGCCCGGATCTCCGGTCAAAATATGGGACATAGACATTCGACTTGTACAAAGAAGGGTTAATCCTTAACAAAACATACAAAATACAGGTCTCCGCGACCATACAAATACAGGTCTCCGCGACCGTACAAATACAGGTCTCTACGACCACCAAAACACAGGTCTCCATGACCGATGAACTCTGAAACCATGGTCCCCACTAACTAGTCTCTTGCCTTTTAATCAAGGGTCATCGATCATTCGATGTAATTAAGGGCTCGTGCCAGATCATGGCCTGGAATGTACAAGATCTCAGAATCTCTGGAATAAAATACGCCTTGCGATATCTCTTCTTGTGTGCCTTTTGTGAATGCTTGTGATCGTCTACGAATGTTTCTATTATTCAGAACCTCAGAGCAACAAAACTCAATATTTCCAGAGAATGTTCATTTCTCTAGTTCTAACAAGGTGTATTCATCTAGGCAACCAATTTCCTACTAGTTGTACATGATTCACCATCTCCTGGCACCTTGGGCATCTCCAATAGAGCATCATATATAAGGGAAATGATCACTAGAGCTGGAGCATTAGTGACGCATCAGCATCAGTGATCGAGGGAGCAAAGGGTAAATGATTGAAGCACGGAAGAGTAGAGATCAAGCAACTCGAAGCGGCACATCAACGAGGCTCAAATCCGATACGTAAGGTTATCATTTGTAAGAGTCCACATGCTCTTTCCTTATGGAGGATTGAGTATGAGAGTTTGAATTGCCAAACTCTGTAGGTTCATTTGTACGACCTAGGCCCTTATGAGAGGGATGAACTAAGTCTCTATGTGGAGCCTCCGATGGCAGTATATATATGATGTATAGGTTGGGAGGAACCTTGTTAAACTCCTTAGTTGGGTCGAACAATTAAACACTTTAATAGATTGAGAGGAACTTGTCAAAACTCTTTGGTTGGGTGGAACCAACTTAAAACACCTAGGTTGGGAGGAACCTGATTTAAACTCTCTTAGTGAAATCCAGTGTGCTCAAGGGATGAGTAGGCAACCGGGAGTGGAGTAAACACATAGTCGAACCTCTATACATGCTTGTGTTTGTGATGTATTTGAGCACATTGTTATCTTAACATTGTATGTTTAATTATTTAATTATAAATTCTTGATAGGAATGTATGCTAGACACTAGATAGGCACATTCACACACAAGATGTATTTAAGCCAATGGATTTGAAGAATGAGTATTCCTCAAGGATTTGAAGAAAATCAAGCTAGAACACTTAAATTTGACAATAACGGTAATTAGAACGAGAATCCCTAAGAAAACTTTCAAATTTTTGCAATAGGAGGGGTATCTTACCTCAAGGCACGACCAGCCTACGATCGGTAGAAAGAACGACAATGGAGTTAAAGGATTGGAGCAAATCCTAGAAGAAAACCCAAGCAAAATCCCCAAATTCTATCTCAAATAGGATTCTCAAATGGGGCTTGGTATTTATAGTTTCAGATCTTAAAAAATGGAGGTGAGTTACACAACTCACCCTCTCTGGTCTCGATCTAAGTTGTGCGGTTTGGGGCAGGGTCTTAGACATCTGATGCAGGGGAAAGGTCAAGACCAGTAACGCGATCGATTCCGCATAGATTATTGATCAACAGCCCACTAACGAACGGTCTATAGTTGTTCTAAATTTTCAAGACACCATTTAAATGATTTAGGGAATAAAGTTCGGTGAATCCTTTTACTAGGTCATAGCATACACTGACAGGTATCAAATTCTAATGGTAACGCGGATTTATTTGGGGTTTCATGCATTATGAATCGGATTAGGTTGCCAGTTGGGTCTGAATGGAGATTAGGTCGTCAATTAGGTCAAATTGACTCTGATACTTAAGATGATCAACATCTGATTCGTTGATCAGGGTAGTGTAAGGTGAGTCTACACTGAGGATCGGTTATACCAGTAAATCAATTGTAATTCCAGTAAATCATAGTTCGAAGTTCATAAATCAACAAATCGGATGTAGGATTTAACGATTAGAAAGGAATCGATGGCTATCCATAATATTTGACGAAAAATGTATGATTAGATTGATGTATCTAAATGTCTTACGAGGTTTCGATCAAATTAGATCATCCAAACTAGGGTTTTCAATACAAATCTCCTAGAGTCTTGGTTCTAAATCGGGCGTCTGCACTCTCAATTGATAATTAAATCAGAAAAATTTTTAGAGGTGCTTGAGTACTCTCGAGGCTCGAGGATTAAAATTTTCAGGGCATTGCAATCTACCCCCCTAAAAAAAATAATTTCATCCACGAAATTTTCTAGTACATCTATTGGTGGTCACAACAGTCTACCCCCCTAAAGGCTAAAGTACTTTCTTTAGAAGAGATCTTCGTCGAGTAAATAGAGAACTCTAGTACATGGGTGATGAGACTGAGGAACATAGTTTTAAATAAAAATAGGTGGGCCCTTGTTGGGAAAACACTCATCCTCCTCTCATTGGGTATCTTGGTCGTCGTATCTCTTCTATGTGTTGCCTTGCTACTATTGTAGGAATGGGCATGGATTTTCTTAAACAAGTCTACGTAAAGGAGAACTAGGATCTAGTACATCAGTTCTAGGATGCATACTGGCAAATTTTCCTACCTTATGAGTGGTTTAGGTCACTTGGTTAACATTCAGGTAATACGACTTTCAGGCTTGCTTAGTAAATCTTAACACTCCTACCGTGTTGCAAAAGATTCAACAGGGTTGTCCTTATCCGAAGGACAGTTCACAAATGCGCTAGAATGGAGAAAAACGGTTATGATAGGCCTAAATCTAATATGTTGATCATCTACTTGATCAAAGCAGAAAGGTCATTATACTATTTCCTAGTCTTAGTGGATCCTGGTCTTCTGCTCAGCCAAGCAGTAAGTCCATTGGTAATCACCCAGGGTTGGGAATTGAGTCAAACCGCGAATGCTTCGCATGTGTATGGTTCCATAAATCCGTGATCTAATAATTCTAGATTCTTAGGAAAAATCAAGTGTTACTTGAAAATTCTTATTTCACATTTATAAGGTGGTTCTTTAGGTCAAGTCTGGAGAATGATCATGATATTTTTATGCTCGATTTGATGGAGAATGAATTTTTGAAGCTGCCCAAGTCCAAATGATTGCTAGAGAAAGGTTTCTAATGGTCAGAGATTAGTCAAAATTTAAAGCTCTAAGTTTCATCAACCTAACTTAAGTCATTTGGGTTTATGTAGATTATGCTACCAAAGGCCTGATAGTACACTATCAATCCTATTCATTTGATCGTATAAATGTCAAAGTTCTAAACTGGCGGGGATTTCGTGTTGTTAGCATTCATCGTGGTGATGGTATTGGGAAAAAAGAAAGGATGTAAGGAAGTTGTAAATGCGGCACAAGATTGTCCTGGATAAGGGAAAAGAATGAGCACTAACTTCTCTATGGGATGCGGACCTCGCATATACAAAGAGTTTGGATTCTAGAATCCACAAGAACTAAAGGTAACTTACGAAACTTTATCTCAAAACATGAAACTACAAGGCCTTATTAGGAAACGCTAATAAGATCAATGCCATATCGTACACCATAGGTTTCAAATCATATCACTCGTAGGTTTCAAAACAAACTTTTAGGTTTGGGGTTGAGATCGTTTTGTTTTAGAATTCGACAAAAATCGTATGTCATAATTGTAAATCATATGATTAGACAACACTAATAGAATACAATACTTTTCCATGCAAATTTCATGATAAATAGGTTAATAGAATGTGTTTTCGATTAACCGAGAAGGACAGGAGGTCTTACTTACTAACAATAGTAGATATTTCCAAAAACTAAAATTTTGGGTAAGAAATAGTTATTTTCTTATGAAACAGATGAGCCGGTTGGCCTTGGAATAAAATTTCAATAGGAATCCATATGTTATGCTTCTCGTAACTCATCTCGGATCAAAAGTTATGGCCTTTTGAAGTTCGCTACGTAAAACCACAAAATATGCAAGTTCGGGCGGTCCATCGGTCGATTGACAGAATCATTGATTTGAAAGAGGTCCAATGTGATTTAAGCCAATGGATATGATTTAAAACCTAAAAGAAATAAAGTTTGAAAAGCGAAGGAAAGCCTCGAAAAATCAAGTCAAAAGACCTGAATTGTCCAAAACAATCATAGTGCAGAGTCACAAGGCCAGAAAATGAACATGCAGAAAATTCAGAAAAATATCCCTGAAGTATTGCTGGACTAAAATTTCAATCAATCGAAAATTAAGGTTCGATCGATCGGAAATTCCTTTGATCGATCGAAAATTCATTCGATCAATTGGAAAATTCAAAAAAAAAAAAAAAACTTGATTTTTATTCAATCTCGCTGGACAAAGTTTCGATCAATCGGAATAGTTTCGATCGATCGGAAAATTAAAATTTTGATCAATCAAAACTCAGTTTTGATTGATCGGAATAAACAAATAGTATTTTGTAGCTAACTTAAAAAAATCTATCTTTTTTTATACAACTCTGATTATGGTGATTCAAAAACCAAAACGAAGCTTGATGAGTCTAATTTTAGAGAAAAATAATTAGAAAATAAAAACTAAGCTCAAATGAGGTGAAAATTTAGTTATTTTAGAAATTGTCCAGAAAATTATAGATTTCAGGAAGCTAGTACTTTAGGAATTAAAAAAAATATACTACAAATCAGAATGTGATGGGATTTTGTGAGATGAAATTAGACTTGTCAACAAGGTTTCAAAAAAATTTTAAATAAATATTTGAGTGACAAATGTGTAAAAATCATTTTAAATGACAAACATGTTGAAACTAAAGTCCACAAACACTCATGATTTTCAAATTTCCTTGGATTTCAACTTGAATATCCATCTCTTTACACCCAAAACCCTTCACACTGAACATTAAGGACTACAATGGTTCATAAGTTCAACACCTTTCAAATTCTAGGTTCGCAATCACTTTCTCAAGGGAATTTGGTCCTAGAACTCACTACAAGAAATTAAGTTTTTACCAACGAAATAATTCGTCGGTTTTTAGTCAAATTTCTTCGGGAAATGTTATTACTGATGAAATTTTTCGCGACTAAAATCGTCGAAAAAAGGCCTTCGGAAAAGGCTTTTCCCGATGAAAAATCATTTCGTAGGCAATACTAAAATCATTACCGACGAAAAAAATCGTCGAAAAACCATATGATTTTTGGTCGGAGAAAAATATGGCTCGTCGGTAAAAGTTTTTTTTACTGACGAAAATTTTCGTAGGTAAAGACTTTTACCTACGAAAATTTTCTTTAGGAAAAGTTTTTACCTACGAAAATTCTTTACCCACGAAAATTTTCGTAGGTAAAAGTTATTACCTACGAAAGTTTTCGTCGTTAAAAAGTTTTACCAACAAAAAAATCCGTCAATAAAAGTTTTAAAAGTTTTTTACCAATGAAAAATTCCGTCAGTAAATAGTTTTGAATGTTTTTTACCAACGAAAAATTCCATCGGTAAAAAGTTTTACCTACGAAAAATTTCGTCGGTAATAGTATTCCCTTTCCTGGTTCCATTTGTTTTAAAAATTCAGGAAACAATTCTTGATATACACCTGTAAATAAACCTACTACAAAACATTTTTATCCTATTCACTCCACATACATACGAACAAACACAAACTACACCATTCCACATCCACAAACAACCAACATTCACCCACGCACAAATACATATAAGTTAACATTCATATATTAAAAAAAGATCACGAGGATGAAGGCGGAGGTGGCAGGGCATCGGTGCCAAAGCGTGCAGCAAGAGCCTGAATCATCTCCTGCATCCGCCACTCATGCTCTAGCTGCAACTCATCGATCCTCCCCTCCTGCTCCTCTTGTCGCCTCTCCTCCTCATCTCTCCGCCTCTGATCCTCCTCCTCCCTACGCCTCTGCTCCTCCTCTCTCTGCCTCTCCATCTGCTCTTTAATCTCATCGACGACGACCCGTAGCTTCTAAACCTCTCTCTCTGCGATATCAGCTCGGTGTAGAGCGCTCTCACCAGCTACGGATCAGCTGGAGCCACCTCTAGTGGGTGCCATGAGCTTGGCACCATGGCCAAGCCCACGCACATATCCAGAACAGGTGCCAAGTACCTCGCTCAGGATTTCTGGCTCACTCCGCTGACTACCATCGGGAGTGGGCTAACTGCGTATGGTGTCCATCGCCGCCTATAATGAAAACATATAAAATTTCATAACAAATGATATGAATGACACTATTATCAATCAATGCAATTAAATTTTACAAAGTAAATTTTTTTACCCAATGCTCACTGGCTCTAGGATGAACCCAAGATCCCGTCACCTGCCGACAGTGAGTCCCTCTGTAGAGGTCTACTGGTCCAGGCTCCTGGCCGGTGACAGAATCTCGCTACGCAATCGAAAGGAAAGAAGACTGATAATAAATGTCAATCAAAATAATATATTAACTTAATAATCATCAATAATTTTTTACAATGTCGTAACGATGTCGTACAAATGACTGTGAACCAGCTACGTGATTCACTTGTAACTTTTCCCTGTTCGTAGAATTTATTCTATTCCTCTTCTGAACACATTATACAAAATACATTGTTATTAATTGCAAATTTAATTGTTACCTTAAGATATCGAAAATTTGTAGATATTACCTGAAAAGCCTCCGACGAAAATCTCTCGCAGAGTATCCACCAGTCATTTGTAGTTACGTGCGGCGGTGCGGACAGTATGGCCTCATCGTGCGTCCTGCACCGCTTGTACCGCTGGTGTAACTCTTCGCAGTACTCCTTGAACCGCTCTCTGATCATGTCATCGACAGCATGAGAAATGTAAAGAACATTCAAATCAAATACAAATTTATCCTGCAGTTTCATAAATAATAGATTAAGGCAATAAACTTATTAAGAAAATCACTTAACCATAATTAAACTTTCACAAAAGAAAATTTCAATTTACTAAAATTTACCTGAAGGCGCTGACGGATGAGCTGTCGCACATCATCTGTCACATCAGTCCAACTGGGGGTGGTGGCGGGGATCAAAGATCGGCATAGGACACCGACCTCAAACGTAAACAGTCCGGCACTGTCCCCAACAGGTCTAAGGTAATCCTGTGGGAACTCTACCGCCACCCTACCCTCACGCGTAAGTCGCTCTAAAACTAACCCACGGATGGGTCCACGTCCTCGTCGGTTGGTAGAAGATGCTGTCGCGAAAAGAAATATGTAAGTAACAACATAAACAGAAATTACTATATGAATTTCTAAACTTACATGCAGTGCCCGGTGTATGCTGAACCGAAGGATCAGACGCCTGTGATGCACCGTGCGACGTCGATGCTGTCTGTGTCGCATCACGGGTGGAAGGGGTAGATCTAGTGCGCAAACGACCTGACCATGACTGAATATGTCTAAAATACAAACTCATAAATTAAATAATGTCAATGCAAGTTTATGAACATCAATATAATAAACACATTAAACTTTACAATCTAGGTAGTGTTCATGGTAGAATGAATTTGTGCTTATGCTTAAAGAGATGATAAAAATATGAATAGACCATTACACTATAATACAAGCAGAATATAATAAAATCGTGAACAGAATATAAAAGTTGAAATCTATTACACATTGTCATTCTATATTAAATGCATATATTTCATTGTAATACGATTCAACTTCGGATCAACTATCTGAAATACTCCCTGCATAAGTTATCGTACGCTGCAGATGTATATGTCAAGCTGTATGAACCACTCGACATTTTTACAGCCAACATGTCAGTCACAATAGGAGAAATCTGATCTCTCAGGGACTCCGTTCATATGTGCAAGTGACAATGTCGCATCTTCCATACGAAGTTTCCCGCGGTTATATTCCTCCATCAGGTCCAGAATTTCTTTGAGATTGTATAATCTTTCATCTGAGTCATCGTCTTCCTCCCTACATTTATCGACCAAACCGGGTATCTCTCTGGCCCTACTAAAAGAATATAGAACCGGAAAGTCCATCTGTAACAGCTGATGAAGTATGCTGCGTGCTTCTGCTACGCTCCAGTTTGTGGAGGACATGATTAGAAAGTGACTTAACTGTAAATGTGGATTATATACAAGTCAATTCAAGGAATAAATCATGACTTATAAAACATGTATACATGTAATAATCAAATTAATCGAATTGAAAAATGACATGTAAATCTTGTATACATTTAATAATCGTCGTCTGAATCATTATCGCTTAGGACTCTTTCTTCTTCACCATCACTATCGCTGATCAGTAGTTCCTCTTCATCGTCTGCAACGTCGTCATCAATGAAAGCGCTATAATCTCTAACAATGTCATTTATGATTGAGGCATCAACATGATCAGGTGGCACATCATCTCTATTCAATTGCACCACATCAATATCAACATTTGGATCATTCCCTCTATCCCAAGATGGCATGTCTTCTTGATATGCTTATTCAACTGACGACATTCCATTTCTCCCTTCATCGCTATCTTCAACGTCTAGTTCGGGAATGTCAAATATGTTCCTGAGCTTTATTTTCCGCACCACGTTCCAAGAGCCGCCTAACTTGGTGTCAGTGAGGTAGAATACTTGTTCGAATTTGCAGGCTATGATAAATGGGTTATCTTTAAACCACTTCCGAGATAAATTTACGCTCGTGAAGTAGTCATCAGTTTGTATTCTCAACTTCTTATTTCCAATGTACCATCAATCGCATTTAAATAAGTATACCCGCTTTCTCATACAATAACCCACCTCAATAATATCCGTCAAAATGCCATAAAAATCAATTTCTACCTCCTCATGCATTCCCTTCACAACCACCCCACTATTTTGTATGGTCCTATACTTCTCACACTCTTCAGTGTGGAATTGAATCCCGTTTATAATACAACCTGTATATCTAGATACACGTCTATCAGGGCCACACGCCAATGAGTAGAGTGCATCAGACGCATCCAAAGAGTTGCTAGCAGTGCAACGTCTTCATCTATCATCACGTACAGAATATAAATGTTTATGGATTTGAGATTACGTGTAAATATTGTACAATACAACAATATTGTAAGTGTGGTGAGATAAAAGGTGAATTAATCTTACACGTTTTGCAAACCATTCTGGAAACTGATCCTGATGCATTCGATCATAATTTGTAGGGTATTAGCACTTCATCTCCTCGATGTATTCGTTATACATAATTGGCACGTTGTCAGCAAGAAATTTTAAGATCATCGTATGTAGATATACAATTATCGATTGAAGACTTACTCTAAGTACGATTCTATTTCTTCACAATTATGTAACACGTACCACCGCGCCTTTGCTTGATCCTGAAGGTCCATATCCTGAAACGTCGACGATCCTAAAGGATGAACGTTATGTGCGAATACATATATGAGTCCTTGTTCATGCTCCTGCCCTTCATCGGCATTCTGATCTTCTCGGTTGAATCTAGTCTCTATGCCACGAAGATACATGGAGCAAAATGTCAGGCATTCATTATCAATGTACGCCTCAACAATAAATCCCTCTGGACGTGCCTTATTCCTCACATATCAGTCTTAATGTGTGAAGGTATCTGTCTACAAAATCACTATAGTTATACACATGAAAACATGGATATATTTAGTTTATTGAATAAATAAAAACTTAGGATCATTATTCTATCACCTTTCGATCGGATACATCCAACGATATTGTACTAGGCCTGCAAGCTTCGCTTCGTGCAGTAAGTGAATCGCTAGGTGTACCATGACATCAAAATCGCAGGTGAAAATATTCTTTCAAGTTTGCAAAGGATTATGACAATATCCTTCTCCAGTCATTTAATAACCTCTATATTTAAATATTTTGAACAAAAATCCTTAAAGAATATCCCCAACTCAATCAGCGCAACACTGACATCCTTACTAAGGAATCCACAAATCGCAACCGGTAGTAGACGTTGCAGAAGGACGTGACAGTCATGACTTTCATTCTTGTTACCTCACAGTCCGTAATGTTTACGCGCCGAGTGATATTCGATGCATACCCATCGGGAAACTTCACCGATCTTAACCATTCACATAAATGCTTTTTCTCTAGTTTTGTCAATGTGTAGCAGGCTGCTGGTATAGTATATGAATTTTTATGTGGTTGCAAGTGTAACTCTTCCCTTAAACCCATTGCTTGTAGATCCAATCGAGCCTTAAAACTGTCTTTTGTTTTCTTCTCTATGTTCATCAATATTCCAAAGACATTATCACATATATTCTTCTCAATATGCATGACATACAAGTTGTGTCACAATTTCAGATGACTCCAATAGGGCAACTCAAAAAAAATGCTCTTCTTCCTCCAGTTATACTCCAATACTGGATTTTTTCTCTTCTTCAAGTGCGGTGCCTTACCAAATCTAACTTCTTCAATGTTACTCAGTTGTTGTAACACATCTTCTCCAGATAGTCCTTTTGGTGGTGGCCTATGATCTTGTTTACCATCAAAGATCATCGTCTTCCTGCGCCAACTATGATCCCTCAGAAGGAAGTGACGATAGCCCATATAACACGTTTTTTTACCATGCTTCAATGACAACGAACAAGTCTCAGTATTACATGTAGGACAAGACAACTTTCCCTTCGTGCTCCACCCAGACAAATTCCCATATGCAAGGAAGTCATTTATTGTCCACAAGATCGCTGCATGCAATCGAAATGTCTGTTCTGCAAAAGTGTCATACGTCTGGACACCTTGACTCCACAACTCGTTTAACTCATCTACTAACGATCGTAAATATACATCAATGTCATTCCCCGGTGACTTGGGTCCAGGAATAGGCAATGACATCATGAAAAATGACTCCTTCATACACAACCAAGGAGGTAAATTGTAGGGCATAAAGTATCACTGGCCACATACTGTACAAGCTATTCATATTACCAAATGGATAAAAACCATCACTTGCAAGACCTAGCCGAACATTGTGAGAATCCTCTGCAAACCAGTCATATTGCTTATCAAAATTTTACTAGGCTTCAAAGTCAGCAGGGTTGCCTCAATGTATTATCATCATGAACGTGTTTCTCCTTATGCCACCTCATATCTTCAGCCGTCTTGCTCGACGTAAACAATCTTTGTAATCTGGGTTTCAATGAAAAGTACCTTAACACCTTTTGTGAAATTTTCTTACGCTTGACTTCATCATATTTCCACCTAGACTCTCCACATTGTGAATACTCTTCAACATTTTCATGTTCTTTCCAATACAATACACAATCATTTATACAAGCATGTATGAGGATGTAACCAAGACCCAAGTCTCGCATTAAGGATTTTGCCTCGTAATGAGACTTAGGCAATGTCTCACCTTCAGGTAATACTTCTTTCAACAAGCCAAGTAACATGTCGAACGATTTGTTACTCCAACGATTTATTGTCTTCAAATGAAGTAACCTTGTAAGAAAATTCAACTTGGAGAAGTTCCCACACCCCGGATAGAGTGGACGTTGCACATCCCTCAACAACCTACTAAACTTTTCTGATTCGGCATCACCCATAGGAGGAATATCCTGGCTACTACTTGTCAGCTGCAAAATCGATATCCACAATTGTTCTCCTTAACACATCCCCTATGATATCTTACATTTCGTCAACGTCTTCATCCTCGTCATTAGGCACAATTGGGTCAGCAAGGACTTCAGTGGCCTCAACTCTTTGGTGGAAGTCTTCACCATGATGAATCCACCAAGTGTAACCCTGGTCAATCCCAACTATAAACAAATCGTCTTCTACTTTGTCTAACGTCTTAGTGAACCATGTTCTTACATTTTCAGCATGGACACCTAATTCTATTACTTGAATTTGCCCGATATCGAGCAAATTCCATGAACTCCTTAACACCTTGTTTATACTCTGAGCCAAACCGATTCTTAGCTCGCATCCAACTCTTATCCATATCTACAATGCTAAGATTATATTCAGTTTACTGTTTACATTAGGTTTAGGTTAGAGTTGTAGATTTAGGAATAGGTGTAGGTTTATGTTGGGTGACATGAGTTTAGGATTAGGTTTAGGCCTAGGTTTAGGATTTCGGGTTCGGGATCGGGTTTAAGGTTAGGTTTTCGAGTTTGGGTCTAGGTTTAGGTTAGAGTTGTGGACTTAGGAATAGGTGTAGGTTTAGGTTAGGTGGCATGAGTTTAGGATTAGGTTTAGGCGTAGGTTTAGCATTTCGGGTTCGGGATTGGGTTTAAGGTTAGGTTTTCGAGTTTAGGTTTAGGTTTAGGTTAGAGTTTTGAATTTAGGAATAGGTGTAGGTTTATGTTAGGTGACATGAGTTTAGTATTAGGTTTAGGCATAGGTTTAACATTTCGGATTCGGGATCGGGTTTAAGGTTAGGTTTTCGAGTTTGGGTTTAGGTTTACGTTAGAGTTGTGGATTTAGGAATAGGTGTAGGTTTAGGTTAGGTGATTTGAGTTTAGGATTAGGTTTAGGCCTAGGTTTAGGATTTCGGGTTCGGGATCGGGTTTAAGGTTAGGTTTTCGAGTTTGGGTTTAGGTTTAGGTTAGAGTTGTGGATTTAGGAATAGGTGTAGGTTTAGGTTAGGTGACATGAGTTTAGGATTAGGTTTAGGCGTAGGTTTAGCATTTCGGGTTCGAGATCGAGTTTAAGGTTAGGTTTTCGAGTTTGGGTTTAGGTTTAGGTTAGAGTTGTGGATTTAGGAATAGGTGTAGGTTTAGGTTAGGTGATTTGAGTTTAGGATTAGGTTTAGGCCTAGGTTTAGGATTTCGGGTTCGGAATCGGGTTTAAGGTTAGGTTTTCGAGTTTGGGTTTAGGTTTAGGTTAGAGTTGTGGATTTAGGAATAGGTGTAGGTTTAGGTTAGGTGACATGAGTTTAGGATTAGGTTTAGGCGTAGGTTTAGCATTTCGGGTTCGAGATCGAGTTTAAGGTTAGGTTTTCGAGTTTGGGTTTAGGTTTAGGTTAGAGTTGTGGATTTAGGAATAGGTGTAGGTTTAGGTTAGGTGATTTGAGTTTAGGATTAGGTTTAGGCGTAACTTATAGGTTTTCAGTTTTAGGTTTAGGGTTTAGGGTTTAGAGTTTAAGGTGTAGGTATTGGAGACTTAACCAACTCACGGATAGCTCCGACGCATATCCAGGTCTTCTGCACACAAAGCGGACCTGTCCAAATGGTCAGGCCACCCATATTGCTGTCCATAGGAAATGGATAGCTTCATCACGGTCATAACAGCGGTTCCCACCTTCCAGGGACCCCCGCTCAACATCCGGATAGCTCCGACGCACATCTGTGTATGCTCCATAAATTTCAAGGTAATACATAAACACGGGCCTGTCCAAATGGCCAGGCCACCCATATGCTGTCCATAGGAAATGGACAGCTTCAACATAGTCACAGCAACGGTTCCCACCTTCCAGGGACCCCCGCTCAACACCCGGATAGCTCCAATGCACATCCGGGTCTGCTCCATTAATTTTGAGCTAATACATAAACACGGGCCTATCCAAATGGCCAGGCCACCCATATTGTTGTCCATAAGAACAGGACAGCTTCAGCATGGTCATAACAGCGGTTCCCACCTTCCGGGGACCCCTGCTCAACATCAATATCAATCAACTACTCTTAATCACAAGTATCATGTTCGTCATATAATTTGCCACTAAATGATAATATAATACAATCAGTCGCCCATCCAAGGATGGATAGATTGAAATGCTGTCATTATTTCCATTTAAATGCTCAAGCCTAAATTTCGACAGCATTTTCCCTATCTCTCCAGATATATTTATCCTACATTTCATTTCCACGTCAAGTATCCACATATTGTGTGGATTAAATTGACAATGGAAATAAACATAAGAAACATATCCAGAGAGAATAGGAGGGTTACCGCACGAAACTAATGACAGAGCATGTAAATGACAAACAACGAGAACATTCCAATCTATCCAACCTTGGATTGTCCAACAGGACAATTTGGCAGATTTCTATACCTCCAAAACACACTTTATCTATGCTCGGAATATAGAAATCTCCAAATGGGCTAACTGATTCTATTATACTACCATTTGTGGACAAAAAATAATTATTAATAATAAGCCAAATACATTCACAACATACATCCACATAAATCAATCACGGGTAGCTCCGACGCACATCCGGGTTTGCTCCATCAATTCCAGATACACAAGCACATGAAAATGGCAGAATCATCAACACCATGAATCAAGTCTAATCAAATACCTAATGACTATTTTCTGAATAGATAAGTATGGGGCCCACCATGGGAATCGGTAACTTCGCACGCTCTTCTCGTGTAGAGTAAACTTAGTTGGGCCCACCTAGAATGTATGTCATTTATCTATTTTGTCCTTATGTTTTTCCACCTCATTTTAGTGGTTGAGCCCAAAATTTAAGCATATCCAAATCTCAAGTGGACCATGCCACGGGAAACAGTGGGAATAATGATTTTCACCATTCCCAGGCCCTACAGTGATCTTTATTTGTCATCCAACCTGTTCATAAGATCACATGGATATGGATGAAGGGAAAACACAAATATCAGCTTGATCCAAAACTTCTATGTCCTCCGAGAATTTTTCAATAATAGACATTCAATTCACACATGTGGTGTGGTCCACTTTAGATTTTGATATGCTTCATTTTTGGGCACCATACCTAAAATTTCCTGTTAAGATGGATGGACGGAGTGGATAAAATACGTAAATCACTATGGGCCCCACAGAGTTTACTCCGCACAAATATATGCTTGATCCAAAACAGTGGACAGCGATGGTGGGCCCCACAGGCAGTGGACAGCGACGGTGGGCCCCACAATTAAGTATTTCAATTTCGATTTAATTTGTAAATCACAAATTTTGAATTTAAAATTTAATTTCGAAATCCCTAATTAGGGGATTTTAATTTCGAAATCCCTAATTAGGGATTTACTAAATCAGTGGGCCCCACCAAATAGTGGACAGCTAAGGCAGACCTCATGTGCAATGGACGATGAATAGTGACGGTGGGACCCACATGCATTGGACAGTGATGATGGGACCCACATGCACTGGATTTTAGCAGTGGGCCCCACAATCAACAACGAGGAGAGAGAGAGAGGAAATGGAGGAAGAAGGAAGGGAGAGAGGGTTACCGGAGGTGGCGGCGGCGTACGGAGGCCGATGGAGGCGCATGGCTAGCGCCGGTGACAGTGGTCAGCGCTGAGGAGGGTGGTTGGCTGAGGCGGGTGGGCATCCGGTGACGGTGACGGTGACGGTGGTCGGCGCTAAGGGAGAGATGGATGGTGAGGAGGGTGGGACGCACGAGGGAGGGAGAGAGAGAGAGAGAGAGGGAGAGAGAGAGAGAGAGAGACAGACAGAGAGACAGAAATGAGGGAGGGTCGATCGGGTTGTAAAAAAAATAAAAGACTTTTACTGACGAAATTTTTCGTCGGTAAAAGTCAGTTTAAATACTTTTAGTGACAAAAATTTTCATCGGTAAAAGTGTTTTCTATACTTGGCGGGAACTTCACACATTATTACCAACGGGTAACAATCGTCGGCAATAATGACTTTTACCAATGAAAATTTTCGTCGGTAAAAGTCAAATTTTCTGTTTTAATTTTTTAGCGACGGGTTACTTCGTCGGCAATAAACTTTTTACCGACGAAATCAAATTTTCGTCGGTAAAAGTGTATGGCGGGAAGGAAATCTGGCGGTGGCGGGAAGCTGGAACGATTTTTACCGATGATTTCTCTATTTCGTCAGGAAAAATGGTTTTTCCCAACGAAAAATATTTCGTCGGTAATACTTTCGTCTGTAAAAATCCATTTTCTTGTAGTGACTCGATGTTCCTAAGTCTATGTTCACATTCAAAATAATCAATCAAATGGGGATTTGATCCTAAGGTTCAAATTTCTATGTTTAAGTTAACAAGCATCACACAAAGAGAAATTTTGTCCTAATGTTCACGGTCGCTATGTTCAACATTCAAAGTATGACAACGTGTTTCTTATGGTGAGTCCCCCAACCCACTAGCGCAGTTTATATCTCACTCACTCTGATACCAACTTTTCACGTACCAAAAACCAAGTATCAGGCAGTCCGCAGCTCACGATATTTTCAAGGTGACCGTATTTTACGGAAGCGAAGTTTAGTGCAATAAATCAATAGCATCAACTCAGAAGTAAAGATTTAAACTAAAATAGTGTATAATTCAGTTTGAAGTTAAAGTGTAAATACATACAACTATCCACATAATTAAGGAGTCCACTCAGCTGGGGATCAATTTTATACATGTTTAATGAAGAGATAAGGACTATTAACCTAGGACGTCTAATTCAAGGCAAACAAAGAAGCATAAGACATAAGCAGGCCAACCGGTTTTGCATCTCATGCATCAAGTGACAACAACTCCTGCATCAAAATAACTGATTGGTGTTTTAAAACATCTCCCCAAGTGGGAATGAGTAATCATACTCAGTGTTACCATTCCCTAAGTTAACCATGTTATCAACACAATCAAGTATAGGTAATGAAGCATAACAAATGGTGGGGCTCTCACACCTACCACCCCAGCATCAGCAGATAGCATAACATCACAATCATGTTCCTATTCTAGTTGAATAATGCATACAACCATGATGTGAAGATGTTATATTTGGAAAAATAAACGGTGGGGTTACCACCCAGCAGCAGCATCAGACTAATGCAGTGTAAATGTGATGCATGCATGATTGTTAAGTATTTATTAAATTTCGTATTCAATCAACAGTATTGGCAAAGCCAGAATACCTCAAATTTATCAAGAGTCTAATAAACAAGAACGCATAGGCGCTGAACTGGAAAACACTAGACGAAATGAACCTCATGGGCACCTCATGACGGTTCCAACACCCCAGTGCACCATTTCAAACCATACATGCGCCCTGAAATCCCAATTTGGGTTCGTCACCTAACAAAGCTGAATACAGATCAAACGGTAAGGGTCTGAATGCCCTATCATAACATATACACAGTAATGGGTCATCACCCAAGATCAATGATGGTAGGCTTGTCACTTAGCATCGGCACTCAAGACTCTCTGTAAGATTATCTGAATCATACAGGTTAAAGACAGCACAAGCACAATTACACATTATATCATACCTAGCCATGAACTTCAGTATGTAGGATTCAGTGCTCAAGGCTATTGGAGGGGCTCATCACCCAGTCCAGTCAAAGACAACGCAAACACAGTTGCCCATATTCCATGTTTAGCTCATGAAACTTAATATGTAGGATTATAAATGACTGTACAACAATGGTAATTGTGGTATTCAAAATTTTACAAAATGTGTAATAATGAACAAACAAATATGATTTACCCTGAAATTGACTGATTTGGTAGGCTGAGCGAAACATCAACGAAACCGGTGTAGCTAGGGTCGGTCGATCATGTTACTCCCAAGTCAATCGAACAAGTCAGGGATGACCAGACCCAGGTAGGCAGTCCATAAATTATGATTTTCAGAGATGAATCTCAATCACGTCAATTACATTAATATACTAAGCATGTTGTGAGAAGAATGGAACATCATAGCATTCATTGTCTCAATCAGGTATAAAACTAAACAGTTGATATGCGATATACTTCATTTCATATATGGGCGTATAAGCAAACACTTGGCATGCTATTGCAAGCCAACTCATCAAATTCACAACCAGGCACTAGCCTGGGTGGATAGTAATCCACTCAACTCAAACATATGTGAACTTCGGTTCACTCAGGAATTTGATCAAACACTTGATGTGCATAACCAAGGTTTTACCCATTTCACAACAATCCATCCTAAATAGATTTTAAATTAACATCAGTCAAGCACATATAGCATACGCATCATAAACATGGATTTATCCTACCATTTAAATACATCAAATCTCAGTAAAAGCCCTAAATTCACTAACTGTGACTATCAAGGGCTGATAAATGCTAACTTAGGAGAATAGTCATCATCTGATTGACGAATCCACAAGCTAGGAATGAGTATTCCTCAAGGATTTGAAGAAAATCCAACTAGAACACCTAAATTAAAAAATAACCCTAATTAGAAACGAGAATCCTTAATGAAACTTCCTAATGTTTGCAATAAGAGGGGTATCTTACCTCAAGGCACGACCTGCATGTGATCGATAGAAAAAACGACGACGGAGTTAAAGGATTGGAGCAAATCCTATAAGAAAACTCAAGCAAAATCCCAAAATTCTATCTCAAATGGGGTTCTTAAATGGGGCTTGATATTTATAATTCCAGATCTTAAAAAATAAAGGTGAGTCACATAACTCACCTCTCTGGTCTCAATCTAAGTTGCGTGGTTCGGGGTAGGGTGTTGGACATCTGATGTAGGGGAAAGGTTAAGTCTAGTAACGTAATCGATTTCGCGTAAATTTGTGATCAGCGGCCCACTAACGAATGGTCTATAGTTATTCTAGGTTTTCAAGACACCATTTAAATGATTTAGGAAATAAAGTTCGGTGAATCCTTTTACTAAGTCATAGTGTACACTGACAGGTATCAGATTCTAATGGTAACGCGAATTTATTTGGGGTTTCATGCATTATGAATCGGATTAGGTTGTCAGTTGGGTCCGAATGGACATTAGGTCGTCAATTAGGTCAAATCGACTCTGATACTTAAGATGATCAATATCCGATTCGTTGATCAAGGTAGTCTAAGGTGGGTCTACACTGGAAATCATTTATACATGTAAATCAATTGTGATTCCAATAAATCATAGTTCAAGGTTTGTAAATCAACAGATCGGATGTAGGATTTGACAATTAGAAAGGAATCGGTGGCTATCCATGATATCTGACGAAGAATGTACGGTTAGATTGATGTATCTAAATGTCTTATGTAGTTTCGATCGAATCGGATTGTCCAAACTAGGGTTTTCAATACAAATCTCCTAGAGTCTTGGTTCTAAATAGGGCGTCTGCACTCTCAATTGATAATCAAATCAGAAAATTTTCTAGAAGTGCTCGAGGCTCGAGGATTGAAATTTCCAGAGCATTACAACCATAGCCCCAAACGAGCCAATGAATGGGGGGCTTGGGTTATACCGTAGCTGAAAAACCACTCATGGATATCGTGCCATAGCCAAAAGACCACTAACAGACAACTCCAACCTCCTCATAGCCAAACAACAGACGAGCTAAACATACCTGTCGTCAACTAGTCGGCCAAACATACCGACCCAAGGTCTTAGACCCACAGACATGAACACCGACTTATCTAAGGGCGAGTCAGAATGTCTAAATACCTGAGCCCGAGTGGCCATCCTAAAAACCTCTTAAAAAAGAGGGGGAGAGGGAAGAAATTAACCGACCAATGTAGTCAGTGCCAAGCCTAAGGGCCAAAAGATAACAACTGACTAATGTGGTCAGCACCGAGCCTAAGGGCCAGAATGACAGCCGACCAACTCAGTTAGCACCTAAGCCTAAGGGTCAAGTTAATAAAGCTAATCTGACTAGTCAGCATCAAGCCTCAAAGAAGATACATATACACTACCCAGCAATGAAGGAAAAATTTAAAAAATACACAAGAAATATTGCACGAAGAAGTTGCATCTTTATTCATAGAAATCTTGGTACAAAACCTAGAAGAGTCGACTACATGGAAATGACCAATTTTAGAAGAAGAAGAAGAGCAAAAGAGGGAAAAAGACTGATCCACAGCTTCACCTTTCCTCCACACCTCTTTCAGCGTCGCTTTCCTTCTTTCTCTACCTCAAGCTACCAAGCGATCCAAGTTAGATAAAAAGAGACAAAGATGAATTGCTGCATGCATTAAAGAATTATGTTGCAAGAGTTCCCACACCGCAGGCAGATTGCAACTAAGCATGGAAGCAGCATCATTAACCAAAATATTCCATTCTCCCATCCAGAAGCTATCTTCAAAAACCATTTCTAAGGCATTCCCCCAAGCTCTAAAGTCTTCAAGAATCGGAAACTCAATACCACTCCAAAGTTCAGCAAACCATAGAGCTATGGAAGAATCAACCATGGCTACCCTTTTGCGGAACAAATGGAAAAGAAGAAGGAATTTATGGAAATTTATGTGCCCGGTTCATCTCCCAAGACTGGTCATGCGTCAACATCCTACTGATCGTTACATCCTAGAAATGCCTCATCTTCCGAAAGCAATTAATGCACACAAGAGATGAAGACCGTTTTTATTCCCCTCATTATGACATCGCCACACGGCAAGCAGTTATTTGCAAAATGACACAAAGAATGAAGAGTCATATTAAATGAAGCCCTTAATACAGGAAACCCAGTGACAACTACAAAAATTCCAAAGATTACAGGGGTCAGCTCATACCCTAAAAACTTGCTCTCAAGTTGAACAAATCAAACTCGAGAGTAGGGGGGCTTACAAATTTGTTGACGTTTGAAATTGGTCAACTGATGAAGAAGCTTAACCTCCACCACAGGTGATGATCTCCTTTAAATGTATGGATTGGATCTGAACTGGAAGTCTCCTAGACCCTATGGAATATGATCAAAGACAAAGAAGGGTGGATGAGGGTCCGGCCGTTAGCCCTCCGATGCTTAAGTCAGTAAAACGTAGGAGATTTAAAAGAGGCATTGGTGGAGAGATTTATGCGTACCTTGAATAGTAGAGGGATACCTCTATTTATAGGATCATTGGAGAGTTGTCGGTGGATTTGACTATCTCGTCTTACGAGTGTGATCTCCGAATTTCTCGAGATCACGTCCAGATTCGAAGGATTATTTGGGATAATCCCTATCACACCCGGGTTTATCGACTGTCGGCTATTGTTCCTGTATGAAAATGGCGGTGGTACGAAGAATGCTCACTTTGAGGTGAACACTCAGCAGGGAGCATTCAACACTAAGGTGAGCGCTCGGAAAAGAGCACTCATTTTAGAAGTGAGCGCCCGACGGCACTCGTCATCGGACTCGGCATCCTCTCAGTGGAACCTACTTGGCTTCTGCTAGGTGGAACCTACTCAGCTTCTGCTTGGTAGAACCTACTTGGCATCTGGCCTAGTGGAACCTGCTCGGTAAGAAGTCGGGTTGTTTGGCGCACCTTGTCCTTTAGCCGTCCTCTTACTGGTCGGTATTTTGTGGCATTTGAGTTTTTCATCTCTTGACTGGGAGAGCTTACATAGGGCTGAGGACTTCATTTGGGCGTCGTGAGCCATTGGCCTTTATGATCAGTTATCTTGAGCTCGTAGATTGGTAGTTGGGCCTGTGGGCCTATGGGCTTTCTTATGGATTGGGGTTAGCTCGAAATCGCCCATAACAAAATGTATAAATAATTTCATATACATTAGACTTGATTATCTAAATGTGTAAACCTGAATAGAATGAAAGGCCTACACAATACAATAATAGGCCTTTACAATACATCATTTTCAAATGTTTATGTTACATAAGGGCTTTGAAGCCTCTTGCTTAGTTCATAAATGGTGTAAACAACTTTTAACCACATTTGGCTATGATGATCCCCATGGAACACATTTAGTCCCTTATAAATAAAAGCAACCTCAATTCCAACAATGACCAAAATAAGCATTTCTCCATGTCCAAACAATTATCAATCCATAATGGCATTACATTGCACATAGTAACATAATGCTTCACCCTTCCATCAGGTCTGCTAGCACGAATGAAAGAAGAATTAAAAGACAACAATGATATGTTAAATGAAAGAGGCGAAGATGCTTTATTAATTTAATGAATTGTAATAGTATTAACATTAGAAATTATTTCAATTGATCAAGTCTTGTGTCAACAACCTACTATATCATAAACTTCCTACTATTTTACAAATTTTCAGTTATACATGTACACCACATGATAGAGAATACTTATAAAAAATAGAGTTTGCATTATCATAATTACATCCTTGTCCCAAGGTATTGAGGTCAGCATCAAATAGGGCTGTCAATGGATCGGATTATGGTCCGACTCCGATCCGATTTAATCGGATTTGGATCATTAATCGGATCAACGGATCAAATACGGATCAAAATCTGTGATCCGTTTATTAATCGGGTCGGATTCGGAGCGACTCCGCTCCGATCCGATAATGATCCGGTTATATATAAAAAGAGATTTAAAATTAAAAAAAAAAAAACCCATCTACTGTCGCAATGAGGGAACGAGAGAGAGAGAGAGAGAGAGAGAGAGAGAGAGAGAGAGAGGGGCGTCCACCAGATGAGTGAGGGTGAGGGACCTACCAAGCTGGAAGACACTTAGGCGTTTCAACCCACCCCTTGCGCAACGCACCCACACAGGTCAGTCACAAGATGGACCCACCCAGCTGGAAGACGCTATGCGTTTCAACAGCAGGTACGTCTTCTTCTTCGTTTATTTTTCTTTTTTTTTTAACCACAGCTTAGGCGTTTCGACATCAGCATTTCAACAGCAAATCTACCGTACACGATGCACAAAATGACGATGATCCAGACCATCAGTTCAGTAGGGCCCATGGTGGATGGACGGATCGGGTCAGATCAGAGTCGGATTTCGGATAAATGTTTAGAGATCCGTCGGATTTCGGGTCGGATACGAATCACCCGGATCACAAATCGGATCGAATTCGGATCAGCTACTATCCGCTCCAAATCCGACCCGTTGACAGCCCTAGCATCAAATAACTATTTTTCTATTCATAATCATCATAAAAACTATTACATTATATAACTATACATTCACTCAACAATCATGTTACTTTACAATAATAAACATATCTACATCTAATGTCATTAATTACCTAACACGAAATAGTACTATTTCATTGAGAAGAAATGAGAGACAACCATGACAAATTTATAATACTTTAAAACAACAATACAAGAGCACATTATTTAATTTATTAAACATAATAATAAAATGAGTAAAAAAATTTCTTAGAAAGAGGTTTCACCTTAAGAACATGGTAAGTGTACTATAGTGAGGCTAGATGTTAACATAATCACTAACATTGTGAATTTCTTCAGTCACTTAAACCACATCAAGCTCTCTTTCCAGAATCTCAATCTCCTTTTAAGCGAGCTTAAGCTACCTTCTTAGTATTTTAACTTCTTTTATGAAGTCATAACTACAACCACCAACTCTAGAGAGTCAACCCTCATCATTGTATTCATTAATTTGGTACTAAAATAATCAATCTATCACATCCTACAATTATTTAATAATGATAAGCACAAAAGTGAAAGAATTCATTTATTATAAACTATAAGAAAATATAATTGATTAAATTTTATTGTCTTTGAACATCGATAAAACCATCTTCTATAATTTTTTTATTCGTGAAATTTTATTTGACAAGAACCTTTATTGTGAGGATGTGGAATAACCTTAATTTGAGTATGGGATATCTTATAATCAAACAAAATTAAGATAATAATCATTAATTACCACATTTTCACTAGATTAAATACGATTTAAATAACCATCCACTTGAGTATACATCTCAATCATCAATTTTACATACACTAACATACCAATCCTAGACATGCCAACCTTAATTCTAAAACTTCTTTTTAAAAGAGAAAATTATTACAATAGTCACAATCTTAAAAGAATATCATTATCAAAATTATGTAAATAATTGACCAAATAAAATTAAAAATTCTCTTGCAATTTCCTTCACTTTATGATTAACCTATTACACCTTGAGAAAACACATGAAAAATAAGGCATACAACATTTATTGATTTACAATAGAAGCATTGCATAACTATATAAAAAATGAAGAACAATAGCTTTATTAAATTTATTATATCCAATAACCATACATAAATAGAGTTATTTAATAGAAACCACTCATAAAAAAATCATGATATATTTTTCCCTGTTTAGTGAATATAAGAGAACCCCTAATGGACAATGTAAATAAAACCATAGAAATGGGGCAGTTGCTCCACTTCATAACATAAGCACTCCCAAGTACTTGAGTCCTATCAAGTATAATTGTGTTTGTATAAATGTCATTTCTATATATGTATCTCTAATTTTAAAGGCAACTCATACAGGTTTTAAAAAACAAACTACATAACATCTTACAATACATAAGATAATGATTATCTTTAGAAAATGATATTTTCATCTATTCTCCAAATAATTTAATCTGCTAAGCACTTGTAGATCACATGCATGGATTGGTAGACCCAATGCATGGACTACTAGACCCTATGAATAGTCTGGTAGACAATATTTACTTAAAAATAATATCAAATAGAGAAACATATTTATTAAAAGAATGATTTTGTTCACATGCATTTGAACATCAAATAAATTATCATTAAAAAAATTCATAAAATAGTAAAAAAAATATAATAAAAAAGAATATCAAAATAAACTAAAAAGAACACACAAATTCAAACAATTTTCTTCTCGTTTGTAATGAAAGCAAATGTTACTAAATATTACAGAAATTGAAAAGAAGAATTTACCCGTGAACAGAGTGGATGACACAATAAAAACATTTCTCATTTATAATAAAAAGAAAATGTTACTAAATATAATTTAAAAAATGAGAGAAATACAAAACATATCTTATTACACATTTTTCATCTAGAGTGAAAGCAAATGCTACTAAACATAATATGATTAGAAATTGAAAAAAAACATATTTTTACCGAAACCTATTCTAAGAATAAAAAATAATAATAATAAAAGTTAATTTCATCATCAAGTTTTAACAACGAATAAAACCTTAAAAAATCACAATTCCTCCAAATCCAATATGTGAAAAGAGAGAAAAGAATAAACTACATTTCAAGAATTTAAAATAGAATTTCTTTATGTACGTTTGAGCACGACATAGAAACAATGATTATACAAGACCTCTTTGTTGACCAAGCCAAACTGCATCCTACTTGACCAAGCCAAGAGAGCGGCACATGGCCTAATCGAATCCAACCACATTAAGATACCATAGATGTCTATGGTGATAAGGTAATCGCATAATCTACATTTAGGAAAAGGGGTCCTTCTATTTTCCAATAAACACAGATTGGGTACTATCGGCACTTGGGTTGATTTATATTCTAACTTGACATGATAAGATTTGATTAGATGGTAGGCCTATAAACACCCCACCTATATTGAGAGTAATCTATTATTTAAGATGCTAACAATGCTTCAATAAAATCATTCTCGGGCAACTCAAGAATGTTAAAAATCCAAACTGGTCAAATAAATAGACCCTCAGCATGCTACAACAACCATTAATGGAGCTAATCGGCAACCTAGAACTCGGTAAAACAAATCTCAATCAGTAATCTATATTCTCTGAAAACCTTGACCGCACATCTTTCTGATAAAACTAATACTAACTAACCTAAGAAGCATAAAAAAATCCTAGCAGAAAAGGTTGAAATGACCCTCGATGCCTCCTGGAGTCATCTAATGGGACCAATTGGGCAATTCTGGACAAGGATGGTGAAAGATCATAAAGGAACCCAACTCTTTAAAAATTCAAATATCCCCTCGTACATAGGGCTGCACATCGATTCGATCAATTCAATTTTGGATGAAATTGAAATTGAAATGATCTTAAATTTTCAAAATTGAAATTGAAATTGAATTGATCTTAATTTTAAAATTTCAAATTGAAATTGAATTGACCTAATTTTTTTGAAATTGAATTGAGATTGAATTGATGAATTTTTCGATTCAATTCAATTCGATTTTTCACACATTGCAATTTGAAAACTTATAGATTTTGTAAGCTTGGACTTTATAGTACTTCAAATAGTAATATTAGTAGAAATACTTCTGAAAGCATATACATAATAACTAGTCGTTACATGGAAATTAGAAAGATCGTATTGATCCAAAGCTTTTGAGGTTCAAAATTGTTTTTAATGGTTATTTATCACTATTTCTCTTAGAATGGTCCACCTGAGATTTGATCTTCTTATAATTTTAGATCATGTCCTAAAATGAGACGTAAAATTAGATGGATGTAATGGATATACAAAAAAATACATCAAGGTAGGCCCCACACGGTAGGGGTAACACCCACTAAGTTGTTACCAACGTAACACTTAATTTACTTTTGGGCGAACTTCAAATTGTACGCTTTTATCGTACTGAGTAAACTTAGTTGGGCCTACTTTGAATGCATTTGGTTTACCACACCGTCCATTCGTTTTGCCTGCTCATTTTAGCCGTTAGCCCAAAATTGAAGCATATTCGAAACTTGGGTGGACCATGCCACATGAAATAGTGGGAATAATGATTTCCACCATTGAAACCTTCCTAGGGCCCATAGTGACGTTTATTTATCATCCAACCTGTTCATAAGATCAAGTAGACATGTATGAATGAAAAATAAAAATATCAGCTTGATTCAAAACCTTTGTGGCCCACAATAATTTTTCAATGGTAGAGGTTCAATTCACATTGTTTCTTGTGGTGTGTGCCACTATATGCTTCAATTTTGGGCTCGAGCCATAAAATTATCTTTTAAAGTGGATGAATGGAGAGGATAAAATGACTAAATCACCGTGGGCCCCACAGAGTTTACTCAGTACACCAAGCGCATTGAGTTACTAAGTACGCAATCTGATTCATCTTGGACACTTAGGTGGGCGCGGATATGCAGCAGGGTGGTTTCAAAGCTTTGTGGGCCCCACCATGGTGTATGTGTTTTATTTAGGCCCCTCATCCATTTTCCATATGATTCTAAGACATTATCCCAAAAATGAGACATCCAAATCTCAAGTGGACTACACCACAAGAAAACAGTGGGGGATTGACTATTATTATTGAAAACTTTTTGGGGCCTTAGAAGTTTGATATCAAGCTGATATTTGTTTTTTTTCCCTTCCTTAAGGTTTATGTGACCTTATCAACAGGTTGGATGGCAATAAACATTACAATGGGCCATAGGAAGAATTTAATGGTGGACGTCCAATCTCCATTGTTTTGTTGTGGTGTGGTAATATGAGATATATATCTTACTAATTTTTGAAAAATTCCTTAAATTTAGATGTAAAAATAGATGGATGACATAGATAAAACTTATTATGATGTATCTATTTCATCCATAATATATATATATATATATATATATATATATATATATATATATTCAATTCGATTCAATTTGATCAATCAATTCAATTCAATACAGATCAATTCGATTTTCGATTCGATTCGATCGATCGGAACTGAAAATTGAAATTGAATTGAAATTGATTTTTTTCTTTTTGAAAAAATTGAATTGAATTGATCTTCGAGAATGATTCAATTCAATTCGATTTGTTCGAATCGATTCAATCGATAAATTGATCATAAATTGAATTGTGTGCAGCCCTACTCGTACATAGCAGAAAACTCACAAAAAGGACAAAATATACCCCTGCCTCACCATGAGTCGGCAGTCCACTTGTCATGCTTTCTACCTAACTAAGATCTTTTCTAACTCTCTATACATCGAAATCCCAAAGTAGGGACGCATTTCAACACCTTTAGCTCACCATGAGTTAACGGTCTCAATCTATAAATGCAATAAAACCGCTGCCATTTCCGCTGGGGCAAGATAGAAAAAGAGTAAGGGAGATGCATCCAAGTGTGTCTACTTGTCATAAAATTTTGGAGATTTCCTAATCAATGCCTAGGTCTTGCCTGACTCAAGAAGTCGACCCTCATGAGAAATAACCCATCGAAAGAAGCTAGCAAAATAAAGAGTAGGGTTAGAATCAGAGATATCCAACCATCCTTTTGAGCAAAATGGGTGTTTGATCTCTCATTTTTCTTCTTATATCTCATTCAAACTCAAATTGCATTCCACTCTACACATTCCCAACACATCTGCCATATCATGATGTCTTTTATTTTCTTTGAACTTGTGTTTCTTTTTTTTTCTTTTCTTTTTTCCATTTGTCTACTCGTGGTCGTAAACTCTATAAAGTAACGCTAGGATTGCATGTTATTTTTATTTACTATAAATTCATTTTATTTTACTTACTCGGGGCCTCTTAACTTTGTGAAGGAAGGATCTTTATAATTTTGCATGCCCGACCTCTTGTAGGTTATGTGAATTATGTCTAGACATATGAAGCCGAAATTCTACTAAATCTCCCAAAAATTTGTAAAACACTGTAGAGTAGAGATTGCAAACTGTGCCGGCAAAAGAGAGTGCCTAACCCCTTTTTATTCCATCAACGAGACCTTCACTCAGAATCTACAGTTACGGATAAACTATAAGAGTCACTTGAGTGGGGAGATTTCATAATTCACCTTCCCATATGTGATTCTACAGTCTCTACTCGACCATAGCTTTGAAGTTTTATTTGACTAGTGGTGACTCCAAAAATCAAAATGTATTTTTATATCTAGGTCACACCTTATCCATGAAGCAACCAAGAACAACAAAGAAAAAAGTTGTTGGGCACATACGTTGGTGGCGTTCACAAAGCCATTGTCAGATATGGGACCCATCAAGTACATATTCTACCAAACAACTTTCAAACCATTAGTTACATGACTCTATTTCTAACAGCGGCTGGCGGTCTAATCAAATGTTGCATGACTTTATTTCTAATTTCGGCCTATGATCTAATCAAATTTTACCACATCACATAAGATCATGAGTAGATCTTAACACGAGCCAAGCTAAATCGGTTAACTTGCTCGACTCAGCTTAAATAAGCTTGATTAAACTCAGATCGAAAGCTAGGTTTGAGCCGCATTGAGCTATTTTTTTTAGTTCAAAATAATTCCAAAACCAATTCGAGCTGACCTGAGCTTGACTCAACTCGGTTCGAAGCTCGGCTCAACTTGCCCAATTTTAAATACCTAAAATATATATAATATACATACAATATCAATCGAATTTGAGCGCCCTAATCCCTATACTTAAAAACAATCATCTGAGCCATTTTTTTTCCCTAACAGACCCGAACTCGGCTTGAAAGCTCGAACTCGAACTTAGCTCAAACTTGGTTCAAGCTAGCCGGAGCTGCTGACCGAACTGAGCTAAGCTCGCTAATCAGGCTCGAGGACCAAGCCGAACTTGAGCTAGGGTAACCTGCTGGCCGAACTGAGCTAAGTTGTGCCAAGCTCCACTTGGTTCAGCTCGTGTATGCTCTAATAGTGTGAAGCTAGGTGCAAATGGTGCATTACTCAGTGCTACTATCCCAATGTGCCTACCAAAATAGAAGTGGCATCTGTTAAAAGTGGAGCGTTACATGAGTCGAGTCGAATCGAGCATCACCCTGCTCGACGCTCGATTCAAACCCACTTACCCCTGCTCATTACTCGACTCTACTCGGCCGAGTCGAGCAGGCCCCTGCTCGATCATCAGACCGAGCAAGTTCGAGGTGATTTCAAGTTCGAGTTGATTTCGAGTTTTCAATCCGAATCCAAGTTCGATTCTTTTGAGCTGAGTTCGAGTTTGTGTTTTCAAGCAATGTTTGTTAAGTTGAGTTTGAAGTACTAATTTTCTACAAACATAATCACAGATTCACAATCACAATCATTCATTCAAATTACTAATTCAATCACAATTAGAATTATCTATTCTAAGTACTAATTCACTACAATCTCAAACAGAAGTTCACAATTACATAATTCATAAACACAACATCAACTTAATATCCTCCATAGGATGAATCACTACTATCGTCTAATCCATCGGAGGAACTGGTATTTATTTGTTCATATACATTCATTCACCTCATTTGATTCAGACGGTGAAGAAATTTTTCCTTCGTGCTCTTGTATGACTTGAACAAAAAATTTCAAACTTGCTTTATGAGATGATTTATATGTAGTACTGTAGACACCCCACCTTCGGCTACACTGTTGGTAGAGAAAGCTGGATAAATGAAGGACCGTACCCCCAAATCCCAAATCCAAACTCAGCAAACTCACCCTTGTAAGCCCCATTCCATAGCCCAGTTCAAGCCTGAACCCAGTCAACCCAGTCCCAAACATCACCCTGAAAAACCCCCCATAAGAAAAGCCAGTCAAAAAATCCCAAAAAAGTCAAACTCACTGAGTCGACCCGCTGAGTCAACCCGTCGAGTCAAAACACCGAGTCAACCCGTCGAGTCAAATCACCGAGTCGACCCGCTGAGTTAACTCACTGAGTCGACCCAGCGAGTCAAACAGCAGCCCCGAGGAAGCAACCGTACATCGCTGGAAACCGAGGAGCGGCCGTACGGGCGGCCCATAGCAGGCCGCCCGAGATAAATTACGAGAAATGCCACTCTCCGCTGCTATAAATACCCCCCTCCCCTTCTCATTTCAACATCCATTCGAAGCCCATTCAGCCCAAGTGCGATCCGAGTCCCCTTTAGTCCATTTTTCCACCAAGGAGAGCCCGAGTGAGGAGAGCCTAACCCTAGTCCAGCCCAGCCTGACCACTGGTCCAAGACTCTCAAGTCACCCAAGTCTTGATCCAGCCACTCGAAGCCAATCCTTGCGATACCTCCGTCCATCCAGCTATCATTTTTCCAGCATCATCTCATTTGCATCTAGCATAAGTGCAACATTTACTCTTCTTCCAACCCCCCTATTTCACCATAAAGCACCTTGATTATTCAAGCACACTGCATATGTCTTTATATTAAGCACCTGTCAGTTCGAGCGTATGCTCTGGGCTTGCCCGTTGTTGGAACCTGCCCATCAGAAACTCTTACTGTTCAGACCTGCATTCACGTACATATCACTATAAGCACTTTGAATATTCAAGCACACAGCATGCATCATCTCGCATAAAGCACCTGTCAGTTCGAGCGTATGCTCTGGGCTTGCCCGTTGTTGGAACCTGCCCATCAGAAACTCTTACTGTTCAGACCCGCATTCATGCATCATGTCATCCATGAGAATATACGAGGATTAAACTAGACTTTCAAGTATTCGATCGATTCTGTGAAGTAGAGACCGTACTTCGGTACGGGCAGTGTGTGGGGTGCTTAACCTCTTCCCACCCTGTAACCGTGATCTCTTACCTTGAATCTCTGACCGCAGATCAATAGGAGTCATTTTAAAGGAAGGAATCTTCGGATTCCCTTCTCTAACGTTTCTACGGGGTCTAGCCGACTGTAGATTCGAAATAACTGGCTAGTGGCGACTCTGGTCTTATATAAACTCATTTAAACACATCCAGCTAAACACAACTACCAAACAAAGCCCTCGAGAACGAGGCAAGCCAGTGGCATAAACGGCGATTTCGCACTCATGCATCCTCCTCTCCTACTTTTTCCGAAAGGGGAAGGGACGAGAACGTCGTGTGGAAGCGCGGAAACGGCGAGGGTCCACAGAATGACGACTCTGCTGGGGATGAGCTAGTCCCACTAGTCGTGATCCGACTTGAAAAACAGAATCGTTCCCGTACTTGAAAGTCACTAATCCTCATACAATCTCATCTGCATAGCATTCTACCCAAAACAAACAAAAAAATAGAAGATCCCAAAACCAGAAAAAAATAGAAAATACCAAAACCCAAAAAGAGTAGAGTATAGTCCTCACCATTGCGCCTCCTCGGGCTCAACGTACGCGGAGACAACTTCCCTTCCGCAGCATAATCCGCATTCGGGCTCAACAAGCCATGTCTGACCACGAAAAAGAAACTCATCTCCTCCCCGCTCTTGAGATGACCGAAGCGCAACCTCCAGCGCAACAGCCCATTGATAATACGCCAATCATACAGGAATTGGCACAAGGAGTGAGATCAATGCAAGAAATGCTCTTGCAATTCATGCAAGCACAAGCCACCGCAGCAGCCAACAATCAAGTTGGCCCAGTTCAGCAATCTCAGCAGCCATGCCGGGTCCTTCCGGCCTCCAGTTCAAATCAAGCGCAACCATCGGAGTCTGCCCAAGACTACCGACAGCAGCCATCTCAGCCCTTCGCTATGGGGCATCCTTCTCAATATCTTCCTGCGACGACAAGGCCATCTCAGAGCACTTCCGTTGCAGGAACATCCAGTCAGCTTCCAGTCAATCTTGCAAACAACAGTCTCAGTAGATCTCAGCATGTCCCCGCTGATGGGACACCTTTTCAATTCCAGCACATCCCCGCCGATGGGATTTCAATTCAATTTCCAGCAACAGGGACAGCACTGGCGAATGCCCACAATGGGGGTCACTTCCCAGCATCACAGTCTCCTGCAAACAGGAGCACTCTTCAATTCCAGCACATCCCCGCCGATGGGATTCCAGTTAATTTCCAGCAATCTTCAATTCAACAAAATTCAGTTAATTTTCAGCAATCTTCAATTCAGCAAAATCCAGTCAATTTCCAGCAAGTTCCAGTTCAACCTTCAGTACAGTCTCCAGTTCAGTTACCATCATTTCAAGCACAAGTTCATCAGAATCCAGTTCAATCATCAAACCAATTTCAGCAACCCACGGTTGCTTTTCAGCAAGCCCATAGGGTCGAAGACATCGACCACTATGCCGAAGAAGAACGTGCCTTACTCTAGGAGGCACCAGTCGCTCGATCAGATCACTCAGGACTGGATGAGTTGAGGGAGCAGTTCCAGATCTTGCAAAATCAGCTTTAGCGACAACAAGGAATTGATCTACCTTCGACTAAGTTCAGAGACTTGTGTCCTTTCCCAGATGCTCAAGTACCTCAAAACTTTGAGGTTCCAAAATTCAAAAGATACGACGGCAGCGGTTGTCTTACAGCACATCTCAAGGCCTTCTGTGGAGAGCTGAGTGCAATCTCAGGAAATGAAGGGGCCCTCATTCGCTTGTTCCAAAAGTCTCTGAAGGGCGATGCCCTAGATTGGTACACTTCATTGGACTGTCATCACATCAGGACTTGGGAACAGCTTTCCCAGGCTTTCGTCGACAGATTTGCATACAATCTCAACATGGCACCTAGAAGAGCCGATCTCGTAGCTCTCAGGCAAAGGAGTGATGAAACACTATCAGCTTATGTGGGACGTTGGCGAGCTATGGCAGCCAGAATGCGGACACCTATCGACGACGAAGAACAAATCTCCATGATTGTCCATTCAACATATCCGGGCATATCTGGATATCTCATTTCGCATCCATATGCGAATTTCTCACAGTTGATCCGTGCTAGAGAGCAAGTGGAAGCAGGGATCCGGGCCGGGACGATCTCCCCATGGCCTCATCAAGCCACTCCAGTCAAGAGGAATAGAGTGGAAGGAAGACCTATCGGGCACGGGAATGGAAACCGCAGTGGTTCTCCTCCCCTCCCAACAGAGGTAAACAACATCAACACCACTGCTCAAGGAAATCAACATGCTCCCCCACAGGGACGTCAACAGTATCAGCAGAATCAAGTTCAGCATCAGCCTCAGCGGTATCAGCCACAACCGAATCCTCAACCACAACCACCTCGACAACAGCAGCAGTTCAGAGGAAACAGTCAATACTCATATCAAAATAGGCAAAACTACAGGGAGTTCAGGAAATTTACTCCCCTCTCTCAACCACTCAGTCAAGTCATGGCTACGCTGGTGCAGAAGCAGTTACTTACTCTAATGGCACCTCGGCCTCCGCCTCATCCTCTACCACCAAACTACCGAGAAAATGAGTATTGTGCCTATCATCAAGGGCGTGGCCACACCACTGATCGATGTTATACTTTGAAGAATGCCATACAAGACCTAATTGATGACCGCAAGATCGTCATCTCGGTCCCTGGAACTCCTGCAGCAGCTTCCACCAACATTCTTCAGAATCCTCTGCCTCAACATCAGACGGACCCCAGTTTATCTCGAGGTCCCACCATCAACAGTATAGAAGAAGAAGAACGCCTCGATCGCTTCTTCTCCCCCATCCAATCCATTCATGCTTACACTTATGGGCCGACAAGTCCTCCTCCGATCATGCAAGGGGCAAGTCCCTTTCCTCCTCCAGTCCTCGAGCCAGTAGTACTCGAAGGAGCACGTCCATACGATGTGCCAGTTATGCAAGGGGCATCTTACGACCCCTCATGTTGGGAACCAGTCGTCCTAGAAGGAGCACAGT
Organism: Liriodendron chinense; assembly: GCA_003013855.2. Lineage (NCBI taxonomy): Eukaryota > Viridiplantae > Streptophyta > Magnoliopsida > Magnoliales > Magnoliaceae > Liriodendron > Liriodendron chinense. Next base: position 2,319,750 of record ML058481.1, on the reverse strand, counting down.
TATACATCGAGCCCACATACGAACCTATCATCTTGCAAGGGGCAATCTCAGCACAGGGACAATACAATTCACAATGGAGGAACCATACTCATCAGCAGCAAGAACCCATTGTATTGGAAGGAGCTCCTCCAGTTGAGCCAGTCGTATTGCAAGGGGAAAATCCCGGAGGCGTGTCAATCACACTACGACAGCTGGGACGAACAGAGAAACCTCCTGCCATATCAAGAGGACCAGTATTCATTCCATGGGAGCCTCCTGCTCCAGGAACAGTAGAGCCAGGACCACGACCTTATGTGATTTATGAAGACAAGCCTCGATATTACTCCTTCAGCACAGGCAACAATGTAGTTCTCAAGGCAAAAGCTCCATACGAGGAAGATCTGGTACCCACACCAGCACCGTTGCAAGAACCGGTGGTCCTAGAAGGCAAAAGGGAGGAAAACTACAAAGAAGTTCCATGGCACTATCCAGAATGTGCGGAAGTGGGGAACATGAATCCCAATGGGCGTTGCATCCGAAGAGATAATCAGAACAGAGGAGATCCCAAAGGCACTCTCTCAGGCCTCGGCAACAAAAATGAAGCCGCATACGATGTAGCAACTTAGCTCAAGTCAATCCCTGCTCAAATCTCAGTATGGGAGTTACTCTGTACATCTCACATACACCGAGAAATGTTTGCCAAAACCTTGAACGATGCTCACGTCTCCTCCGATACGGCACCAGAGATGATAGCATTGATGATTGGACAGCTCTTGGCTCCGCGTGCCATCACCTTCACTGATAATGAATTGCCACCAGAAGGGCGCGATCATGGGCGATCCCTCAACATAGCCTTACGATACAAAGACCTTTGTGTCCCACTGGTCCTTATCGATAATGGCTTAAGCTTAAACGTCTGTCCACTCAAGACTGCGGAATGTCTGGGAATCAGTCCTTCTTCATTCCGACCCAGCACCATATGCGTCAGAGCATTCGACAACACCCGCCGATCAGTGGAAGGGGAGGTCGACATAGAGGTACAGATAGGTCCGGAAATCTCTACCATCACATTCCAATTCCTGGATATATCAGCCTCTTTCAACATGCTGCTCGGACAGCCTTGGCTGCATAAGGTTGGAGCTGTGCCGTCAACCCTGCATCAACGAGTGAAGTACATTTGTGGAAATCAAGTGATCTCTATCCACGCAGAGAAGGAGCTCATCATTCCTTCCAATGCTGCTGCCATTGAACCAGACATCCCTGTCATCGATATCCAGCACTCTGAAGAAGACAACCTGTTTCATAGTTTCGAATTCGAGACTGTGAACTCTATCGCCAATCCAGAACCGATAAGGGTGGACCGTGTCTTTTCACCAGCAGAACGTTTGAGTCTCAAATACCGAATGAAGAATCATTTCAAGTCCAGAAAGGTACCGCTGGTATATAACCAACGCAAATGGGGACTCGGATACAAGACAGTCTTCACGGACAAAAGAAGGAAGAAATTTCGGTGCTCACCCATCCAGTTCGCCAAGCCAGGAGAACCTTGCAAAGATCCAGGAGGGAATCAACCGACTGCACTACACAAAGGCCTCCCGATGAGCCTAGTTTGGGCCACATGGCCCCCCATTCGATGGGATCAAATTCTCGAACCATCTAAGCCTCCAGAAGAAGAAGGAGATGAAGAAGGAAGTCAAATACAGCAGCTTCAGGATCGGGTTACTCTGACACCTGCTCCCAACCAGGGGCACAACCTGCCCACTTCAGCATCAATCAACCAAGGGCACCACCTGCCCTCTTCAATTTCAGCCAGGCAGGGGCACAACTTGCCCATCTCAACATCAATCAGCAAGGGGCATAACTCGCCCATCCCTGCAGAATCAACTTCATCAATCACCAGCCAGGGGCAGAAGCAGCCCATCCATTGGACCAAGAAAGGGAAGTGGCCAACCCTAGATTGGTCTGATGTCCAGATTCCAAACTTGTGTCTAGCCGTAGAACCAAACGAACTGCAATGCGAGGTAAGTGACCCGGGAGGGACTGAGTGCGACTCAGATCTCGAACCCGACCAGTAAGAAATCATGGTCATTGGGCCAGACCATGATTCTTCGCCCAAAGCATCAACCCCCACCTCTTCAGGGGAGGAAGTGTGGGGTCCTGAATGGTCATCCGTTCCCCTAACTTTTGAATCAGCCAAAGAGCCATCTGAGGGCTCTGGCTTCCAAAAAAATGCCTGTTTAAGCAGTGACCGGAACTTTGGAGCAAGTTGGGTTCAATCATGGTCTGCAATGCCCACTTGTTCAAGGTCCCGTGAATTTCAAAAAACCAAAAAAATCGAAGACTTTCAAAAGCCAAAAACATCTAGCATTTCAATTTCAGAAAAATCTCAAAAACCAAAGGACATTTCTTTTCCTGCATTCAATAGTGTGCCAAGTTCGTCTAAAGAGTCGCATGAGTTTGAAGTCCAATCATATGATTTCGACATCGAATTAGACTTCGAGCTCATGGGTCTGGACGAAGCTCGGGATGAGGAAGATGATGATCCGGCTCCCGAACTAGAGGATCTCCTCAAAAAGTTCGAATCTAAAGCCAATGTTGTAGCCGATGATTTCGAGATAGTAAACTTGGGGACGCCTGAGATCCCTAGGGAAGTACGCATTGGAAAATCGTTGCCACCTGAGATGAAATAGAAAATGATAGAGTTCCTAGCTCCAAGATTGTCCAACTTCGCGTTCTCATATGAAGACATGCTGGGGCTCGAAGAAGAGCTCGTTGTACACCATCTGCCAACCAAGGCAGATATGAAGCCAGTGAAGCAGAAACTTCGAAGAATGAAGCCAGAATGGGCTCTGAAAGTCCGAGATGAAGTCATCAAGCAGTACAACGCGGGATTCTTGGTAGTCTCCAACTACCCTGAATGGATCGCCAACATCGTGCCAGTACCAAAGAAGGACGGCAAGGTTCGAATGTGCATCGACTTTCGAGATCTCAACAAAGCCAGTCCTAAAGATGACTTCCCTTTGCCACATATCGACACTCTGGTCGACAACACTGCTGGATACAAGATCTTCTCATTCATGGATGGGTTCTCAGGTTACAATCAGATCAAGATGGCCGTCGAAGATCGTGAGAAGACATCGTTCATCACTCCCTGGGGAACCTTCTGTTACAGGGTAATGCCATTCGGTCTGAAGAACGCAGGAGCAACATATCAGCGAGCAATGACAGCATTATTCCACGACATGATGAACAAAGAACTTGAAGTATATGTGGACGACATGATCATCAAATCTCGCACAATTGAAGGACACTTTGAAGATCTGAAGAAATTATTCAACGGATTAGAAAAGTACAAGCTCTATCTCAACCCTCAGAAATGTGTCTTCGGTGCAATGGAAGGCAAACTCCTCGGCTTTATGGTGAGCGAGGATGGCATCAGGGTCGACGAGACCAAAACCAGAGCAATCATCGAGATGCCCCCTCCTAGAACAGAGAAAGAAATTCGTGGCTTCCTCGACAGAATTCAATACATCAGTCACTTCATCGCACAGCTCACACCTATTTGTGAACCCATTTTCAAACTCCTCCGGAAGAATGTTCCAAAAGAATGGAATGATGATTGCCAAGTCGCCTTCGATCGCATCAAGAGATATCTCATGAATCCTCCAGTCCTAGTGTCGCCCGCCCCCGGACGACCCTTATTGTTATACATCTCGGTAGCAGCAGAAGCCATTGGCTGTGTCCTCGGCCAGCACGACGAGACCGGGAAGAAGGAACAAGCAATATACTATTTGAGTCGAAAGTTCACCGATTATGAGACCAGGTATTCCCCGATCGAGAAGACTTGCCTCGCCCTAGTCTGGGCAACTCAGCGACTCCGTCAATACATGATTGCATTCCCTATTCTCCTCCTCGATCGCATGGATCCGCTCAAGTACCTGTTCGAGAAACCGGCACTCACTGGAAGGATAGCTAAATGGCAGCTACTCTTGTCTGAGTTCGACATCACCTATGTCACTCAGAAGGCAATCAAGGGACAGGCCCTCGCCGATCATCTTGAAGCCCATTCCCTCCTGGATTATCAACCGCTCAAGACATTCTTCCCTGATGAAGATCTCTTGCTTATTGAAGAAGAAGAAAAGAAGAAAGGTGAGTGGACGTTATTCTTCGACGGCGCAGCAAATTCTAAAGGGAGTGGTATTGGAGCAATCCTCTACTCTCCAGGTGATGTCCCTATTCCTATCTCGAGGCGCATCGCATTCGAGTGCACCAACAACATGGCAGAGTATAAAGCATGCATCGCTGGTTTAAGGGAAGCCATAATCTTAGGCGTCAAGAAGCTACGAGTATTTGAAGACTCACAGCTTATCATCAATCAGACCAATGGCGAATGGAAAACCAAGGACGAGAAGCTGATACCATATCATGTGTATCTTAACAATCTGATCGAAGAATTCAAAGAAATCACCTTCTCATACATGCCCAGAGCCAAGAACCAGTTTGCAGATGCTCTCGCCACACTCGCATCAATGCTCGAGATCCCAAAAGGAGCTTCAAAATGGGAGCTCACAGTCGAAATTCAAGAAGAACCTGCTTTCTGCCTGCAAATAGAAGAAGCTGAAGCTGTCCCTGACAAACCCTGGTATGCCGACATCAAGCAATACCTCGCAACCCAGGAGTATCCAGAATCAGCAACAGCAACAGATCGCCGAACCATTCAGCGTTTGGCCAGCCAGTTCACCATCAGTGGCGAAGTTCTTTACAAGCGATCCTATAATCACATCCTCCTTCGATGCGTCGATGAAACAGAAGCTGCAAAGATCATGAAAGAAATACACGAAGGAATCTGTGGCCCACACATGAACGGGCACATGATGGCAAAGAAGATTCTGCGACTCGGCTACTATTGGCTCACCATGGAGACAGACCGTTGCCAGCACGTCAGAAAATGCTTCAAGTGTCAGGAGCATGAGAATCAAATTCATGCCCCATCATCAGAATTATACAACCTGACCACCCCCTGGCCCTTCTCCATGTGGGGACTCGACATCATCGGCAAGATCAGTCCCAAAGCATCAAATGGTCATGAGTATATACTTGTGGCAGTCGACTACTTCACCAAGTGGGTAGAGGCAGCCTCCTACACCACAATTGCAGCATCTCAGGTGATCAAATTCATGAAGAACAACGTCATATGCCGATATGGAATCCCCAATGCCATCATCACAGATAATGGGACCCCATTGATCAACAAGAAGATGGATGACTTCCTCAGCAAGTTCAAGATCCAACGTCATCGATCAAGCCCCTACCGTCCCCAGATGAACGGTGGGGTAGAAGCCGCAAACAAGACAATCGTCAGGATACTTGAGAAGATGGTCGTGACCTATCGAGATTGGTCAGATATGCTCCCATATGCACTTTGGGCCTATCGAACGTCTGTACGGTCTGCTACGGGCGTTACTCCTTTCGAGCTTACTTATGGAATGGAAGCAGTTCTACCAGTCGAGGTGGAAATACCATCACTACGGGTGTTACTAGAAAGCAGATTTGAAGAAGGAGAATGGCAACGGGCCAGATTCGATCAGTTGCAGCTAGCAGATGAAAAGCGTATGCATGCACTAAGTCATTCTCAGTGTTATCAGAAAAGGATCGCTCGGGCTTACAACAAGAGAGTCCGAAAAAGAAGTTTCAAGGTAGGCGACATGGTCATGAAGAAGATTATACCGTCGCACCTCCCGGATCCCAGAGGAAAGTTCAAACCCTCGTGGGACGAGCCACTGATCATCAGAGAAGTACTTCCCGGAGGCGCCCTCAGACTCACCAGCATGAGAGGGGTGGATCTTCCTGAGCCAACCAACGCCGACAATATGAAGATCTTTCACGGGTAAGTCATTCTGACCTTATCAAGGTTACTTTAATAGAGCTGAAGTCAAGAGGTCGAAGCTAAGATCTCTGAGAAATCATTTCCGTCCACCAACAAGTGTTTCAAATAAGGGGATTCAAAAAGAGAAAAATACAAAAAAAAAAAAAGGGATTCAAAAGGAAAAGACAAAAAAAAAGAAGAGAAAAAGAATACAAAAGAAGAAAAAAAAAGAAGAAAAGAGAAAGAAAAAGGGAAGCCAAAGCAAGGCACCCAAGAGAAAAAAAATCAGTCCAAGAAGAAACACATCCATCCATCCATCCACCTCAGAAGGGTCTTTAGCAAAGACCGACAGCTCTATTATCGTAACTCAGGATAAGGGCTGAAAGACTGCCATCGGCCGGCAACGACAGATTCCCGACCTCTAGCCGCCGCAGTTATCTAGAGATCCAGAAAGAAAAAAAAAAGGAAAAAGAAAATGTGTGCCTAAACAAAAAGGGCGGAGTGAAAACCCGAAAGGGCGCTCCGAGTAAAAACAGTGGGCATACAGCGGACTTGGTGAAAACCCGAAAGGGCGCCGAGGGTAAAAACAGCATAGCTGCCAAGGGGCAGGCAAGATCAAACACCCGGGACCTGGTGAAAACCCGAAAGGGCGCCATGGGCAAAAATGACCGGAAAAGGCCGGTTGTAGTGAAAACTCGAAAGAGCGCTGCAGGCAAAAATGACTTGAATGAAAAAAAAAAGTGCAGGTACCAAGAAAGCAGACGGTCCAGATCGGTTCAAGCAATTACAGTTCAAGAACAAGAAGTGCAGTCAGGAGCGAAGAGCTCTATAAACTCTGACAATCTCAAGAAGCAATAGTTTCCATTGCCTACACCTCTGAGGGAACCAAAGGAGCACACAAGTCAAATCTCGAGACATCGGTCAAGGCATTGGCCGAGCCCTAGTTCTGATTCCTATATCCTGACACAAAATCCAGACACACTCACAAGACAACTCATGGCACAGTAGATTTTCAAACAGTTTTCTTTTCAATTAAACGCATCATATTCCTTTTACACATATCATATCATCTTTTTCAAAAAAATACAAAAAAAAAATTTTATCATCATCAATCATATATGCAAAAAAGAATGTGCAGGTGGCCAACACAGTCAATCTCTACCCTCCTCCTCGGCCACATCAGGTAAGTCCTCTGACTCATAAAAAGATAGTCTCGCTCTCAACCTGCTCACCTCCATACGCAGGTAATGCGCCTCATCACGCTCAAGGGTACGGATCACTGTCTCCTCATCAGACAATCTCTGATCGGCAGCCAATCTCCTCGACATCATCTCACAATGATAACGAAGTGCAGAGATCTCAGACAGCAGATGGCCATGAGTGGCCAAAAGGAAGCAAGGATCAATGAATGGGCGCTCCTCAAAAGGTTCATATGAACCAGATGAAGAGCCAGCATCTCCAAGGATATCCTACTCATCCTCATTAGCAGTCTGGTGCCAGCAAGGGATACGTCGATACAAAGACTGCTCAGCAACCCAGTACTGATACGGGGCGGTCGCCATCGGAAAAGTCCGCAGCTCAAATCCCAACAAATCAGCTGTCAAATAACTCGCCCAGGAACAATCAATCCGGGTCCTGAAGGAACATCCTGCTCGTATCCAAACTGCCGCAGGAACCGGATAGGGTGATAAGAGAAGTAAGATCGAAAGCCTACCAACATCAGAGGAAGGCGGTGTGCATCGCAAAGCACTGGAGGAAGTGAAAGCCAAGATGACTCCCAACGAACGTTCCAGTCACGAAGTTCAGCAAACATCCTGCGATACAAGGGCTCGCTCATCCTAGCTGTATGAGGAAGAAACTCCATAATGTGTCGCATAAGGTCTGGGCGACGAGTGTCAGGAAAAGGTACAGGAACAGTCAGCGAAAGACGCTCCCATAGCCAGACCTGATCACAAAAAGGGAAAAAAAAAAGGATCAGCTAGAGCAGAGCAATTCCTAGCAAAGCAAGAAGAAAAAGGTGCAGAAAGGATACCTGCAGAAAGGCACAACAGCCGCGAAGGACACGAGTGCGGCCCAGGGCGCAGTCAGTCAGCCCATTGAACAGCTCGGCTGAGATAAGAGAAATGATCCCCTGCCGTCGGATAGCTCGGCTTATCACCTCAAAAAGCAGAGGAGTCTGGGACCTGCGCCATCCTGAGAACAGCACCTCAGCAATCAAGCAGAACATCAGTGCGTTCCGAGCAAAGGTAGCATCGGCCACACTCCAAGGACCCGAAAAAAGATCATACAGTAAGTCCAAGGAGAACACTACAGCATCCTGGCCGGCAGCTGCAGGATGAACAAGATAAGGGATCCCGAACCAGTTCTGCAGTGTGGCAGTCTTCGGCGACGTCTTCGGTGAGAAATACTGAGTATAATCCCAAGGCAAGCCTGTCAAGCGTGCAAGCTCCTCCAAAGAAGGCCCCATCTCCATATCGTTGAACGCAAACAAGTTCAACGAAGGGACCCAGTCAATCAAGGCAGCTCCAAGCATCCTCCAATCAATATCAACTTTAGCCATATGGATCAGACTGCCGAAGCCATAGGACTCCAAATCTCGAATCTCATAAGCTGACAAACTGTCAAGCCAAGCAAGCAGTCGTGGTGAGCAAGAAGGATGAGGAAACAGCTGACAAGTCCTCACTGATACTCCCTCCAGCACAAAAGGCCCAGAAGTCAATAATGGCTCATCAAGGATCGGAAGGTCAACGGGCGAAGGAGAAGGAAAAGCTGGAACCTCTGCAGACTCAACAACCCCTGACCTGCCCCCAGTAACGGCTATGTCTGATATAGTCGCATCACTGTCGGAAACTGTCACAACCTCAGCCGCACGGGAAGACTCGCCCACCTCATGAATGAAGTGCGCAAAGGACCGATGACCAAGAGAAGGACAATGCTCCCCATCAAAAGGACTATCAGTGAAGATCACACCGCACATCGCGGCATCCTGGCTAATCTGACCGTCGAAGAATACATCTGAACCATCAAAAAGGGTCCCGGCAACCCCGATCGAAGAATCAACGGTCAGATCTGGACCTGCGGCCCCCTCCAATAGGAAATCATGAATCCAATCATCATCCTGGCCGATCAAAGGGATCATCGAGGCATCCACACCGTCCATCATCAAGGGGACATCATCAATGACCACATCAAGTCCACCCAAGCAAGTATACCGCACATCTCGGCCCTCATCCAGAGCATCCAAACCGTCAAAGGTACCATCTGAACCATCCATCCCATCCAAGCATGAGATCAGCCCATCTATGTCCATCATGGTCCCATCACCACCATCCATCACATCATCCATGGGGCCCACACTCAAGGGATGCATAGCCTCACCTATGTCCCATCCCATCATCCTATCTATACCATCCATTCCTCCCATAATGAGGGGCCCACTCAAATCTGAAAATCCAGCCATCCCACCATTAATGGAGTCATTTAAAACTCCACCAACCACCATCCCTAGCCCCTCATCAATTCCTCCATTCAATGCCTCATCTCCACCATTCATTAAAGAAATCCCTCCATCATTAAAGCCTTCAATACTTTCTGAAGTGTGGGACCCACCATGGGCAGCCCCCACAGCCCCTAAATCACCACCATCCATGGCCCAAGAAAGGACAAAGCAAGATGAGGACAAGATGATGAGGAAAGAGGAGACAAAGAGAAGATTCATTGTTGGAATCGAACCTGAACGTACAGAGCAGGTGGGGACAGCAGCAACAGGGACTAGGGAATGTCCAAGCACAAGCCAGCCCAGGCCGCTCAAGAGACAAGCCCTGAGCGGCCTGCTCTAGGCCGCCTGTACGGACATGGATCCCCTCTCTCCGCGGGATTGGCTCCGGGGTTCTTGGTAGGTGAGGCTGACAGTCCACGTCAGCAGATGGCGCTCTATGGGCCGCCCAAGGCTCCAGTCCACTCCAGATTTCAACTGAGATTGATCAAGATCATATAAAAGGTGCCCCACCGGTCCAATCACGAAGCAATGCAGCCAGAACATGGTTGATCAAGTCAAAAAGAAGGAAAGGTGATCAAGTGGGGGCCACAAGCAATCCAAGTCATTCAAAGACTAGATCATCATGATCTAAACCATTGAAGGACCTACATGAGCCATCAAACAACAAGATCAAAGATTCGATCATCAAAAGAAGGGCAAGAATCCAAGATCTAATCATCAAGTGGGCCCACAAAGCCAAGTCAAGCAATCTGAGATGTTCAAGCCATCATCCACACCATGAGAAGCCCTCTCAGCCTCACAAGTTATCCAAAGAGGTACCCTAAAGCAAAGCCGAGGTCTCAAGTGGACCCACAGGGCCGAATCTATCAATCTGAACCATTCAAGGACTAGATCATCAGGATCCAAACCATTGGAAAGCTTACACAAGTCATGGAGCAGCAAGATCAAAGGTTCGATCATCAAAAGAAGGGCCAGAATCCAAGATCTAATCATCAAGTGGGCCCACAAAGGCCTAATCAAGCAATCTGAACAGTTCAAGTCATCATCCATGCAGTTAAGAAGCCTCATCTTCCGCAAATCATTAAGGAACAAGTCAAAGGTCAAAGCGTCCAGACATCATCAAAGAATTTGAGACAAGTCGAAGACTGTATATTCATTCAAAAAGAGCTTGATACAAAAGAAGATAAAAGCAAAAGTACAAGGCCATACAAAGCAGAACACCCAAGCAGGCTACAAGTCGCCAACATAGTCATCATCGTCCCTCCTCGCGTCCCGCTCCCGACGATAAAGGTCCATCAAAGGAGCAGTCACCGAGCCTCCAGCATATCTGCGACGGCCACCTGGAACATAAAGCGAAGGAAGCAGAGGCCCCTGGCCGAACAGCAAATACCATTCATCATAGTCACAATCCGGGTTCGTGAAACGAAATCCGGGCTGGCCCACGAGAGCCTCAACTCTCTCATCAACTGGCATCCGGGCAGCTGGGGGAGGTGCAGAACAAGGGACCCGAGCCACCCCAGTAACTTGCCGAAGCAACCTCTCCCCCAGATACCACTGAAAAGATTCAGCGTCAGAAAGCATGATACGGAGACATGAAGCATCATATGCCTCCACACGCTGGGGGGTATAATAGAGAGGGAAACTGGCATACGGCATCCGAGTGAGCTGCAGCAAATGAGGTCACCACGATCAGTTATAGTACAGCACGAGGGCAAAGAAAAGCAAGATACTTACGTCCTCAACGGTCAACCCGTCTATGTCAGCACGCCAATTGTCTCCAGAAACTCGGGCGTTCCGCTGACGGTTTTGCTGGTGCCAGTACATGTGGCGATACAGAGAGGGTTCAACATCGTCTCGCATCCTCGGCGCGAGATGGGGAAAATGGTCATAAAAGCAGGTCTGGGTAAAAGACACATCTACTGATCAGAGAAAGAAAGGAGGTGAAAGCCCTTCAAGAAAGGTGAAAGAAGAGATACCTCAACGACAGGCCACAAGCCTGTGAAGGACCGGCTATGCCGATAGGTCTTGTCTAGACCTTGAAAGATATGGGTCAAGATAGTCCCATTCCAATTATAGGGATGATGAAGATCCTCGACTAAACGAAGGAATTTAGGATCAACCCTCTCATTCGCATGGCAGAAGAGGAAGGACCCGAAGGCATAAGTGATCATGGCCCGAGCTTTGTGGAGTACCTCTCGCTCGGTGGTAGGGATGACGAAGGCAAAAGTGTTATAGAACCATCGCATCTTTACTTGATGGCCTTGGAATTCACCCTCGGGTGGGACATCACCAACGAGCCGTAGCCAGTCAGTGGAAGTGAGGGGAGCCAGAGAGCTGACTTGAGGAACAACTGTTCCATGAAACGGGAAGCCTATTTACATATAAATGTCCAAGGGGGTTATTCCCCATTCACCACAAGGGAGCTGGAAGGTGTGGGTCTCATCTCGCCACCTCTCGCAAAGGGCCGCGAGCATTATGCGGTTAGCATCGTTATTATGGAAACGTAAGATGAGGAGGCCAGCAAAAGGAGTACCATCTAGTACTCGTTCAAGCAAGGGCTGTGGATCCTTCACCCAGTAGTCCCAGCGATCCCTGGTACCTCGACCCTTGATAGCGGGAAGAGGTTGATGCTCCATAGCTAAGGAACACATGTGGTCCCCTCGGTGGACGATGAAGGCAGGATCATCTTCATCAATCACTCGGTGACCTCTGGTACCATCCGCCATTGAATCCTACAAGCTTGGCAAGGTAAGTCCCTATCCATTACCCATTAAAATCCAAATTATCATCCAAGAAACCCATGGGATTGGACTCACATTCAAATACAAAATCTAAAGTCCAACTCCATGTGTCACTTAGGATATGTGTTGAGCCCATTGGAAAAAGTAAGGCCCACCTTAAAGAAGGTGGCATGGCATGCCTTAGGCAAGAAAAGTCTATCATCCACGGACACATTTTGGACAACAAATGCACTCAAGTGCCACGAGATCAACAAAGGATCTTAATGAAGTTCCTCTTCAAAGTCCATATGTGGCCAAAAGATTGATCCACTTTTATGCCAAGGCCATGATTCTCACTTAAGATGTTTCCATCTTTTTACACATGTGCATGGACAAGTTGGGAATAGAAAGGAAGTGGGCCCCCAAGAGCAACCCAAATGCCTCATCTCAATGGATTGGAGAGAGCACATAGCCCACTTTGAAGAACATGAGGACCCATTCATGGGTTAACCATGGGCAACCTTATGTGCCTCATCTTGATGAAAGTTTTGACCATGAGAATACAACATGGCGGTCTACTCACAAACATATGAATCAAAGGAGCTAATGGTAAAAAAGTTAATGCACATAGCCCACATGAAGAACCAAGTTGAAAATGCCCATGTAAGGACAAGTTTGGGCAACTTATGTGCACCAACTTCTTCACCAAAAAGGAAGACCATTTGAGCACAAAAGAGCATGGCTTGATGAGTCACCCAACCATCATAAAAATGGCTAAGAATGATATACATAGCCCACTTGAAGATCAAAATCCAAAATGCCCCAAAGCATGGGTCAAAATTGGGCAACTTATGGGTATCATTCTTTCCCACAAATTTAAAGGAAAATCACCCATACATGAGAATGATGGTGGATGACCCACCAAGCCCCCAAAGAAAAGATCAAGGAGCTATGGTTGTATGGATAGCTCACTTGAGGATCATCCATTTGATGTTGATAGCATTAAAGGGAAACTCTTGAGAACCACGTTCCTACCTTAAGGAAAAACCATTTGAACCTAGTGAGATTGTTGGAACAACTCACTCATGGGACTTGAAGATGATCAAGTAACTCAAGTTCTCCATCCATCAAAAGAAAAGAGCATGAAAGGAAAAAGCCTACATGAACAAAGTGTAGTGGGGCACACATGGTTCAAAGAAGTGCACAAGTTTCAATGAAGGCCCAAAAGCCCATCCATATGGAAAAACTACAAGGAGCCCACCACACTTTGTACAAGGATGTACATCATAATCAAGAGATGGTAGAAGATTTGGGCCATTTGTCCATAAAGGCCCAACTAGGAAATCTAGCCCACTTAAGATCTAAAATGAAAAATGGGCTAGTCATCTTGGTCCATACATGTGTGAAAAAAGATGGGGTCACCTAAAGTGAGCCCCATGAGCCCAAAATTTGAGATGGGCCCTACCATGCCCATGGGCCCAAACCTTGAAAACAAGATGGAAAAGAAAAGAAAGCTCCAAAGGAAATGACAAGGGCAAGAAAGCATGAGGGAGCCCAAAATGAAGCATTGGGCCCATCAAATACACCAAGGGCCATGACTTCACTTTGAGCCCATTTGATACATATGAAAAAAGGCCCAACTTCCATGAAAAAGATAGAGTATTTTTCCATGCATACTTGATGACATGGCAAAATCACCCTTTACATACACATGAAGGGAGTGTGAAAATAAGAAAGAAAAATGAAGTGGAAAGCTTGCAATGTCCTTCTCCATGCACCACCTTTGAAAAGGACTTGAGATCTAGAAAGTGGCCAAAAACCCTTGGGCCCACCCTCACTCTTCTTGGAATAACTACATGGAAAAAGAAAAGAGCCATGAGAAGAGACAATGAAGAAGGAAAAGAACAAGAAAGAGAAAGGGAGTGGTTCATACCTTTACCACTCACCAAAGAGGGACCACCTTGCTGTCCCAAAATGTCTCTAAGGGCCACCACTTGAGAGAAGCAAAGGACCACCAAAGAAGAGAGAGAAAAACTTGGAAAAAGAGAGAGTATGAGAGAGAGAAGAGAGAGATTGCACGATGGAGGGGGCAAGGGTGCCCCATGTTATATAGAAAAGGGGAGGGCACCCTTTTACCCAGCCCACCGAAGAGACCAGGGGTCAGAGACTGTCCGGGCGGCCCATAGGAGGCCGTCCTAGCCCCTACCTATATGAAACGACCTCTCTCCCCCTCTCCTTGGGAAGAACTCCTCCTTGGGAAGGGTGGTTGCAAGTGAATCTTGTACCTCCATGTAAGAATGAAGTGATGGAAGAGAATGGTGAGAAAAAGGAAGAGATCTCACCAAAATCTCACCATGAGAGAAATTAATGGGAAATTGGCTTGATGATGTGGAAAAGTTCCATGGAATTTTCAAGAAAAAGAAAGAAAAAGAGTGACTTGGTCAAACAGTGATCTCAGCCATCCAAGGGTATGACCTGATGATCCGAACCATTCCAAAGAGAATTTCCGTAGTCTCCAACCTAGATTGCTGCTCGCTTGTACATATTTTGGTCCGAAGACCTTAAACTACGTCGGGATCGACATCCCGAGAGATTTTCAATAAAAGCCGGTATCGGTCTTGATCGCTCGAATTAAGATCCGACGACACTGAGTACTTTCAAAAAAACAAAAAATAAAAAAATGTCTTTCCTGTTTTGTGCAGTACTGGTCCGAAGACCTTAAACTACGTCGGGATCAACATCCCGAGGGATTTTAATAAAAACCAGCATCGATCCCAGTCTTTAAGACCAACATCGGATGATCTGGATCATTTCGAAAAACAAAAAATATATCACCAGCCCCTCTTTTAAAGTTTTTGGGTCCGAAGACCTTAAACTACGTCGGGATCAATATCCCGAGGGATTTTCAATAAAAGCCGGTATCGGTCTTGATCAAGATCCGCTGACACCGGACATTTTCCAAAAACAAAAAAAAAATGTGTATGCCCCCTTTTGTACAGTTTTTGGTCCGAAGACCTTAAACTACGTCGGGAACAAAATCCCGAGAGATTTCCAATAAAAACCAGTGTCAATCCTGACCATTCAAAATTGAGATTTTATGACCTGGAACAGTTTTTGAAAAATTACAAAAAAAGAATGTATTTTCAGCATGTACATATTTACGATCCGAAGACCTTAAACTACACTGGGATTAGTTTCTCGGGGGACCTTTCTCGCTTTTAACAAAAACCGGCATCGATCCCAGCCATTCGAGCCAGGATCTGATAACCCGGAACATTTCAAAAATACCAAAATATTTTAAAAGCTTTCCACAAAAACCAGCATCAATCTCGATCATTCGAGCTGAAGTCTGGAACCTTTTTCAAAAAAAAAAAAAAACAACACCAAAAAAAAATGATTCACCAAAAATTTCAACTGCACGAATTTATCTCCAGCGGTCCGAAGACCTAAAACTACACTAGGATTAACTTCTCGGGGGCTTTCTTTCCTAACCTGTTCCAGGCATGGCTGACACTTGATCATACGGGTGTCTGAAATCTTCTAAACAGGTAAGGACTGAGGCGAGCAGAACTCCGTAACCCTGTTCGTGTTGAACGCACCGTGATAGACAACCTTGATTTGGAAGTCGCTGTTGAATCTGACGGATGTTCCCTGTTCCTAAAACTCATGAAGGGGATTAAGGCTGTTGGGAGGTGGAGCGCACCCTCATGGAATTGTGAGCAACGTAAGACCCCAAACTGGATTGACAAAAGGAAATGTGAGGATGTGGCTCATTTTGTGGCCGAAGGAGTCCGTCGGACAATACGTGGTCTATGTGCATTGCACATGAGGAACAAGCAACTTTGTAGGTGTGTTGACTGAAAACCCTCAAAATCCCCTCATCCGAAGATGTAAAACTACGGCACTTAACTGTGTGAAACTCGTCTTGCTCGCTAACGTAAAATGGATCGGGTGCCTTACCAGCAGTAGAAGCTGGAAGTGGATGAAAATTCCACACTTTTCCCTGCATTTCAGAAAAATCACAAAATACAAAAACATTGCAAAATCACCTCTTCAAAAATCACAAAAATATTTCCCTTGCTTTCAATCAAAAAATTTGCAAAAATCACAAAAATATTTCCCTTGCTTTCAATCAAAATATTGTCAAAAATCACAAAAATATTTTCCTTGCTTTCAATCAAAATATTGTCAAAAAATCACAAAAATATTTCCCTTGCTTTCAATCAAAAAATTTGCAAAAATCACAAAAATATTTCCCTTCCTTTCAATCAAAATATTGTCAAAAAATCACAAAAAATATTTCCCTTGCTTTCAAATCAAATATTTTCGAAAATCACAATAAATATTTCCTGTGTTTTCAATAAACTGATCTCTACCCTGACCGCTCAGGTAAAGATTCGGACCCAAATATCTGCAAAAATCACAAAAATTGTCAGTATCCCCGGCACTACACTTCAGGAGTCTTGAACTCCACTCTCTTCACAATTTGGGATGACGGATCCAATCGCCCGCAAATTGAAATCTTGACCAAAACGGGTAGCCAAACACCATCTCAATCACACGTATGCCCAGAAGAACATCTTGAACTCAGATAGCATCCTCGTACATTCTCATTCGCAAAGAAACAGCATCTTGGGACGATGGACCTGATCGACCACGGGTCGGGATCTTGACCAACCCGCTGTCCAAACCTCCGTATCAAAAAGAAAAATCCCCAGGGGAGAACAACCCTGCAAGCAATAAGCTCAAAATTCTCCACACCCATAGCAAAAGCAAAATCATCGAACTGAAAGAGAATGAGCCAAACCATGCATTCATCCTGCATCTCCATGCATCAGCATCCATTGCATCAATCATCATGTTTACCTACTTTCAAAATAAAAGCTGGTTAGCCAAAGACCCCACAGGCATCCCTAGTAGAGGCACGTGCAAACCAGATTTTCATTTCAAAAGACAAAAAATATTTCTATTTGCAAATAAAAACCCCACGGAGTATCACTCCCCAGAGTGGGTATCTTTTCAAAATCCAAAAATATTTTCTCAGTAGAGCGTTCTGCCTCCAACACGCCGGGAGATCTTCCATATCTCTGGGTAGGAGCCAACGCAAAAATCAAATAAGATCCGATGTCTCGCGGTTTCCCCGGAGATCATCGGATCCAATGCACTCAAAGTACGGTCGAACTGAACTCCAGTGTCAGTGCGGTCGTACCACATGTCAAGATACAAAAAGATGAAAAGCCAAAAGGCTCGGTCACAGAAACCATTTGAACAGGTGGAAACGATGAATTGTAACCCAAGTATAAAAAATCAGCAGATTGGGTGGAAAGAGTTCACCCGCACATACCTAAGCGTGGATGCCTGAAGTACCTTGACTGAGTCCAAGTCTGCGTAGTAGAATCCCGTAAGACTATCGGACGCAGGGCGTCTAACCACTTTGACAGTCAAGCGAAACAAGTACTCCTGGAGTGATCTGGGAAAACATCAAACATCACACAAACAGTCTCAGGGTCAACAACCTCGTAAGACTACGGACGCAGAGGCTCTGCTGTACCTTTCCGATGTTAGTACCGATCGGGAATGGAAGGGTTGCGATTGGGTACCCAGGTTGCAGCAAACTGCAGGGACAATCGCAACGTTTTCTCTAAACTCTCGCGGTATGTGCGAGTTATCAATTTCCAGACAATCAACTGACTCAGATACAAAGGATGACAAAGATTCCAGACCACAATCAAGGAAAGAATGAATTGCAAACCAAGCATCGAAGCCAGCAGATCGGGTGGAAAAAGCCCACCCGCACATACCTAGGCGTGGATGCCTGAAGTACCTTGACTGAGTCCAAGTCGGCGTAGTAGAATCCCGTAAGACTATCTGACGCAGGGCGTCTAACCACTTTGACAGTCAAGCGAAACAAGTACTCCTGGAGTGATCTAAGAAAACATCAAACATCACACAATCAGTCTCAGGGGCAGCATCCTCGTAAGACTGTCGACGCAGAGGCTCTGTTGTACCTTTCCGATGTTAGTACCGATCGGGAATGGAAGGGTTGCGATTGGGTACCCAGGTTGCAGCGCATGCAGGGACAATCGCAACGTTTTCTCCAAACTCCCGCGGTATGTGCGAGTGATCGGTTTCCAAACGATCAACTGACACAGATGCAAAGGCAAGCAAAGATTTCAGAACATGATCTATGAATGACCGGGTCAGAAGTGGGGTGTCCACTCGCTTTGGCATTCGGTTGCACGCAACCTCTGCCAAAGAGGGGCATCTGTAGACACCCCACCTTCGGCTACACTGTTGGTAGAGAAAGCTGGATAAATGAAGGACCGTACCCCCAAATCCCAAATCCAAACTCAGCAAACTCACCCTTGTAAGCCCCATTCCATAGCCCAGTTCAAGCCTGAACCCAGTCAACCCAGTCCTAAACATCACCCTGAAAAACCCCCCATAAGAAAAGCTAGTCAAAAAATCCCAAAAAAGTCAAACTCACTGAGTCGACCCGCTGAATTAACCCGCTGAGTCAACCCGTCGAGTCAAAACACCGAGTCAACCCGTCGAGTCAAATCACCGAGTTGACCCGCTGAGTTAACTCACTGAGTCGACCCAGCGAGTCAAATAGCAGCCCCGAGGAAGCAACCGTACATCGCTGGAAACCGAGGAGCGGCCGTACGGGCGGCCCATAGCAGGCCGCCCGAGATAAATTACGAGAAATGCCACTCTCCGCTGCTATAAATACCCCCCTCCCCTTCTCATTTCAACATCCATTCGAAGCCCATTCAGCCCGAGTGCGATCCGAGTCCCCTTTAGTCCATTTTTCCACCAATGAGAGCCCGAGTGAGGAGAGCCTAACCCTAGTCCAGCCCAGCCTGACCACTGGTCCAAGCCTCTCAAGTCACCCACGTCTTGATCCGGCCACTCGAAGCCAATCCTTGCGATACATCCGTCCATCCAGCTATCATTTTTCCAGCATCATCTCATTTGCATCTAGCATAAGTGCAACATTTACTCTTCTTCCAACCCCCCTGTTTCACCATAAAGCACCTTGATTATTCAAGTACACTGCATATGTCTTTATATTAAGCACCTGTCAGTTCGAGCGTATGCTCTGGGCTTGCCCGTTGTTGGAACCTGCCCATCAGAAACTCTTATTGTTCAGACCTGCATTCACGTACATATCACTATAAGCACTTTGAATATTCAAGCACACAGCATGCATCATCTCGCATAAAGCACCTGTCAGTTCGAGCGTATGCTCTGGGCTTGCCCGTTGTTGGAACCTGCCCATCAGAAACTCTTACTGTTCAGACCCGCATTCATGCATCATGTCATCCATGAGAATATACGAGGATTAAACTAGACTTTCAAGTATTCGATCGATTCTGTGAAGTAGAGACCGTACTTCGGTATGGGCAGTGTGTGGGGTGCTTAACCTCTTCCCACCCTGTAACCGTGATCCCTTACCTTGAATCTCTGACCGCAGATCAATAGGAGTCATTTTAGAGGAAGGAATCTTCGGATTCCCTTCTCTAACGTTTCTACGGGGTCTAGCCGACTGTAGATTCGAAATAACTGGCTAGTGGCGACTCTGGTCTTATATAAACTCATTTAAACACATCCAACTAAACACGACTACCAAACAAAGCCCTCGAGAATGAGGCAAGCCAGTGGCACATACGGCGATTTCGCATTCACGCATCCTCCTCTCCTACTTTTCCCGAAAGGGGAAGGGACGAGAACGTCGTGTGGGAGCGCGGAAACGGCGAGGGTCCACAAGTACCCAATACCCTATAAAATTCACCGAGATGATCGAGAAACTTTGATTTGTTACTATTCTTCTTTTTCTTGCTCATGCTCGATCTTACTTTATCATCATGTTATCGATAATGTATCTCTTTCATACTGCATTTCAAGGCCAACTAAATTTGTTCTTCTTCCAAAGTATCTATTAGCTTCATTAATTCTCCGTGCGCTGAAAGATTTAGATGATGTAGATATTTTCTTGTTCGAATCTAGAAGAGCCTGAAAAAGAACTTGGACTTCCTTTGGGGCTTTAGGATATGGTTTTGCATCACCACCCCGACATGTCAGGTGTAACCGAAGCCGATTAGTTTTATTAACAAATCTTACCATACACAAATGACATATAATTTTTGTCATTCCCGACGTTGGGGATTCAACTCGCGAATTATAGTCCCAAACGTTAGTCGATAGTTCGACTGATGACGACATATCTACATTCAAATTTTTTTAAGGAAATAAATAAGTACATTGGAATGAAAAGTAATATAATAACTTAACATCATAATTAAAAATTAAGCATGATAATAACTTAATATTAGAAATAAAGATAAGCAAGATAATAAACATAAGTAGATATGCCATAATGAAATATAAAAAGTATCCATCCACACATTCAGACTTGTAGTTTTGTTCAAATAAAGTCAAATAATAAAATTAAATCACTTTCATCCAAAGTCCAAACAAAAATAAATCAAAATTGCCTTCATGTTGCAGATACAAATGTAATTGCCGTTGCAGTTTCATCTTCAAACTCGTTCTTTTCTTCCACATCGTCTACATTATCATTACCTTCCCAGATTGAACACAACCAGTCTTGTTGTGGACCCTCGCCGATTTTTTGCGCTCCCACACGACGTCGTTCTCCCTTTCCTTTAGGAAGAAGAAGAAGAAGAAGAAGTGCGTGCGAAATCGCCGTTTGTGCCACTGGCTTGCCTCGTTCTCGAGGGCTTTGTTTGGTAGTCGTGTTAAGCTGGATGTGTTTAAATGTGTTTATATAAGACCAGAGTCGCCACTAGCCAGTTACTTCGAATCTACAGTCGGCTAGACCCCGTAGAAACGTTAGAGAAGGGAATCCGAGGATTCCTTCCTCTAAAATGACTCCTGTTGATCTGCGGTCAGAGATTCGAGGTAAGGGATCACGGTTACAGGGTGGGAAGAGGTTAAGCACCCCACACACTGCCCGTACCAAAGTACGGTCTCTACTTCACAGAATCGATCGAATACTTGAAAGTCTAGTTTAATCCTCGTATATTCTCATGGATGACATGATGCATGAATGCGGGTCTGAACAGTAAGAGTTTCTGATGGGCAGGTTCCAACAACGGGCAAGCCCAGAGCGTACGCTCGAACTGACAGGTGCTTAATGTAAGACGTATGCAGTGTGCTTGAATGATCAAGGTGTTTTATGGTGAAGCATGAATGCAGGTCTGAACAGTAAGAGTTTCTGATGGGCAGGTTCCAACAACGGGCAAGCCCAGAGCATACGCTCGAACTGACAGGTGCTTAATTTAAGACATATGCAAGTGTGCTTGAATAATCAAAGTGCTTGCAGTGAAGCAGGGGGGTTGGAAGAAAAGTAAATGTTGCACTTATGCTAGATGCAAATGAGATGATGCTGGAAAATGAGTAGCTGGGTGGACGGAGGTGTCGCAAGGGTTGGCTTCGAGTGGCTGGATCAAGACTTGGATGGCTTGGGAGGCTTGGACCAGTGGTCAGGCTGGGCTGGACCAGGGTTAGACTCTCCTCACTCGGGCTCTCCTTGGTGGAAAAATGGGCTAAAGGGTGGAGAGATGGACTCAGAGCTCTCGGGCCGAAATGGACTCGAATGGCCTGTTGAAATGAGAAGGGGAGGGGGGTATTTATAGCAGCAGAGAGGGGCACTCTCGTAATTTTTTCCGGGCGGCCTGCCATGGGCCGCCCGTACGGCCGCTCCTCGGTTTCCAGCGAGTACGGTCGCTCCCTCGGGGCTGCTGTTGGACTCGCTGGTCGACTCAGTGAGTTGACTCAGCGGGTCGACTCGGTGGTTTGACTCGACGGGTTGACTCGGTGTTTTGACTCGACGGGTTGACTCGACGGGTTGACTCAGCGGGTTAACTCAGCGAGTTGACTCAATGAGTTTGACTTTTTTGGGATTTTTTGACTGGCCTTTTTTATGGGGGGTTTTTCAGGGTGGTGTTTAGGACTGGGTTGACTGGGTTCAGGCTTGAACTGGGCTATGGAATGGGGCTTACAAGGGTGAGTTTGGCTGAGTTTGGACTTGGGATTTGGGGGTATGGTCCTCCGTTCAACCAGCTATCTCTACCAACAGTGTAGCTGAAGGTGGGGTGTCTACAAATGCCCCTCTTTGGCAGAGGTTACGTGCAACCGAATGCCAAAGCGAGTGGACACCCCACTTCTGACCCGGTCATTCATAGATCATGTTCTGAAATCATTGCTTGCCTTTGCATCTGTGCCAGTTGATCATTTGGAAATCGATCACTCGCACATACCGCGGGAGTTTGGAGAAAACGTTGCGATTGTCCCTGCATGCGCTGCAACCTGGGTACCCAATCGCAACCCTTCCATTCCCGATCGGTACTAACATCGGAAAGGTACAGCAGAGCCTCTGCGTCGACAGTCTTACGAGGATGCTGACCCTGAGACTGATTGTGTGATGTTTGATGTTTTCCCAGATCACTCCAAGAGTACTTGTTTCGCTTGACTGTCAAAGTGGTTAGACGCCCTGCGTCAGATAGTCTTACGGGATTCTACTACGCCGACTTGGACTCAGTCAAGGTACTTCAGGCATCCACGCCTAGGTATGTGCGGGTGGGCTCTTTCCACCCGATCTGCTGGTTTCGATGCTTAGTTTGCAATTCATTCTTTCCTTGATTGTGGTCTGGAATCTTTGTTATCCTTTGTATCTGAGTCAGTTGATTGTCTGGAAGTTGATAACTTGCACATACCGCGAGAGTTTGGAGAAAACGTTGCGATTGTCACTGCAGTTTGCTGCAACCTGGGTACCCAATCGCAACCCTTCCATTCCCGATCGGTACTAACATCGGAAAGGTACAGCAGAGCCTCTGCGTCGACAATCTTACGAGGATACTGACCCTGAGACTGTTTGTTTGATGTTTGATGTTTTCCCAGATCACTCCAGGAGTACTTGTTTCGCTTGACTGTCAAAGTGGTTAGACGCCCTGCGTCAGATAGTCTTACGGGATTCTACTAGGCCGACTTGGACTCAGTCAAGGTACTTCAGGCATCCACGCCTAGGTATGTGCGGGTGAACTCTTTCCACCCAATCTGCTGATTTTGATACTTGGGTTACAATTCATCGTTTCCACCTGTTCAAATGGTTTCTGTGACCGAGCCTTTTGGCTTTCATCTTTTTGTATCTTGGCATGGGGTACGACCGCACTGACACTGGAGTTCAGTTCGACCGTACTTTGAGTGCATTGGATCCGATGATCTCCAGGGAAACCGCGAGACATCAGATCTTATTTGATTTTTGCGTCGGCTCCTACCCAGAGATATGGAAGATCTCCCAGCGTGTTGGAGGCAGAACGCTCTACTGGAAAACATTTTTGGATTTTTAAAAAGGCACCCACTCTGGGGAGTGATACTCCGTAGGTTTTTATTTGCAAATAGAAATATTTTGTCTTTTTGAAATGAAAATCTGGTTTGCATGTGCCTCCACTAGGGATGCCTGTGGGGTCTTTAGCTAACCGACTTTTATTTTGAAAGCAGGTAAACATGATGATTGATGCGATGGATGCTAATGCATGGAGATGCATGATGAATGCATGGCTTGGTTCATTCTCTTTTCATTTGATGATTTTGCTTTTACTGGAGATGCAGAGAATTTTGAGCTTATTGCTTACAGGGTTGTACTCCCTTGGGGATTTTTCTTTTTGATACGGAGGTTTGGACAGCGGGTTGGTCAAGATCCCGACCCGTGGTCGATCAGGTCCATCGTCCCAAGATGCTGTTTCTTTGCTAATGAGAATGTACGAGGATATCATTTGACTTCAAGATGTTCTTCTGGGCATACATGTGATTGAGATGGTGTTTGGTTGCCCGTTTTGGTCAAGATTCCAATTTGCGGGCGATTGGATCCGTCATCCCATACTGTGAAGTGAGCGGAGTTCAAGACTCCTGAATTGTAGTGCTGGGGATGCTAATTTTTGTGATTTTTACAGATATTTGGATCCGAATCTTTACCTGAGCGGTCAGAGTAGAGATCAGTTTATTGAAAACACAGGAAATATTTTTTGTGATTTTCGAAAATATTTGATTTGAAAGCAAGGAAAATATTTTTTGTGATTTTTTTACAATAATTTGATTGAAAGCAAGGGAAATATTTTTGTGATTTTTGACAATATTTTGATTGAAAGCAAGGAAAATATTTTTGTGATTTTTGAAGAGGTGATTTTGCAATGTTTTTTTTGTATTTTGTGATTTTTCTGAAATGCAGGGAAAAGTGTGGAATTTTCATCCACTTCCAACTTCTACTGCTGGTAAGGCACCCGATCCATTTTACGTCAGCGAGCAAGACGAGTCTCACACAGTTAAGTGCCGTAGTTTTACATCTTCAGATGAGGAGATTTTGAGGGTTTTCAGTCAACACACCCACAAAGTTGCCTGTTCCTCATGTGCAATGCACATAGACCACGTATCGGCCGACGGACTCCTTCGGCCACAAAATGAGCCACATCCTCACATTTCCCTTAGTCAATCCAGTTTGGGGTCTTACGTTGCTCACAATTCCGTGAGGGTGAGCTCCACCTCCCAACAGCCTTAATCCCCTTCATGAGTTCGAGGAACAGGGAACATCCGTCAGCTTCAACAACGACTTCCAAATCAAGGTTGTCTATCACGGTGCGTTCAACACGAACAGGATTGCGGAGTTCTGCCCGCCACAGCCCTTACCTGTTTAAGAGATTCCAGACACCCGTACGATCAAGTGTCAGCCATGCCTGGAACAGGTTAGGAAAGAAAGCCCCTGAGAAGTTAATCCCAGTGTAGTTTAAGGTCTTCGGACCGCTGGGGATAAATTGGTGCATTTGAAACTAGTGGTGAAATTTTTTTTGTTTTATATTGTATCTATATATTTTTTTTTTTTTGAAAAGGTTCCAGATTTCAACTCGGGTGATCAAGATTGATACTGGTTTTTATGGAAAGCTTTAAAATATTTTTGGTATTTTTAAAATGATCCGGGTTATCGAACCATGATCCCAACGGTCGAGGCCGATGCCGATTTTTAGTTGAAAGCGAGAAAGGTCCCCCGAGAAATTAATCCCAGTGTAGTTTAAGGTCTTCGGACCATGAAACTGTACAAAAGAGGGGCAAACATGTTTTTTGTTTTTGGAAAAATGTCCGGTGTCAGCGGATGGACAATCCAGACTGATGCCGGTTTTTATTGAAAATCTCTCGGGATGTCGATCCCGACGTAGTTTAAGGTCTTCGGACCAAAAACTATGTACATGCAAGTGCTAGAAATGCATAAATATATATATATATATATATATATATATATATATATATATATATATATATATATATAGAAAATGTCCCGAGCCACCAGATCTTGAAGAAGACCGATGCCGGTTTTATTGACAATCCCTCGGGATCTTGATCCCGACGTAGTTTAAGGTCTTCGGACCCAGACTTTGTACAAAAGGGGGGCAAACACATTTTTTTTTGAAATGATCCAGGTCATCAGATCTTGGCCTGAACGGCTGGGATCGATGCTGGCTTTTATTAAAATCCCTCGGGATGTTGATCCCGACGTAGTTTAAGGTCTTCAGACCAAAAACTATGTACAAAAGAGCAGCAATCCAGATTGGAGACTACGGGAATTCTCTTTGGAATGGTTCGGATCATCTGGTCATGCCTTTGGATGGTTGAGATCATTGTTTGACCAAGTCAAATTCTTCTTTCTTTTTTCTTGAAAATTCCATGGAACTTTTCCACATCATCAACCCAATTTCTCACCCATTTCTCATGAGATGAGATTTTGGTGAGATTTCTTCCTTTTTCTCACCCTTCTCTTCCATCACTTCATTCTTACATGAAGGTACAAGACTCACTTGCAACCACCCTTCCCAAGGGGGAGTTCTTCCCAAGGAGAGGGAGAGGGAGGTCGTTTCACCTAGGTAGGGGCTAGGACGGCCTCCCATGGGCCGCCCGGACGGTCTCTGCCTCCTGGTCTCTTCAGGGGGCTGGGTAAAAGGGTGCCCTCCCCTTTTCTATATAACATGGGGCACCTCCCCCTCCCCCCCCCCCCCCCCCCCCCCCCCCCCCCCCCCTCAAACGTGCAATCTCTCTCTTCTCTCTCTCATGCTCTTTCTTTCTTCAAGTTTCCTCTCTCTTCTTTGGTGGTCCTTTGCTCTTTTCAAGTGGTGGGCCTTAGAGAAGTCTTGGGACAGCAAGGTGGTCCTTCTTTGGTGGGTGGTAAAGGTATGGACCACTTCCTTTCTCTTTCTTGTCCTTTTCCATCTTCATTGTCTCTTCTCATGATCCTTTTTCTTTTTCATGTAGCTATTCAAAGGGGTGTGAAGGTGGGCCCAAGCATTCTTGATCTTTTCTTAGATCTCAAGTCTTTCAAAGGTGGTGCTTGGAGAAAGACATTACAAGCTCTCTACTTTTTCATTTTTTTTTCACACTCCCTCCATGTGCATGTAAAGAGTGATTTTGCCATGTCATCAAGAGTGCATGGCAAAAAACTCTATTTTTTTTTATGGGAGTTGGGCCTCTTTTCATGTGTATCAAGTGGGCTCAAAGTGAAGTCATGGCCCTTGGTATATTTGATGGGCCCAATGCTTCATTTTGGGCTCCCTCATGCTTTCTTGCCCTTGTCATTTTTCCTTAATGCTCTTCCTTTCTTTTCCCTCTTCCTTTCAAGGTTTGGGCCCATGGGCATGGTAGGGCCCATCTCAAGTTTTGGGCTCATGGGGCCCACTTTAGGTGACCCCATCTTTCTTCACATGTGTATGGACCAAGGTGGCTAGCCCATTCTTCATTTTGAATCTCAAGTGGGCTAGTTTTCCTAGTTGGGCCTACATGGACAAGTGGCTCAAGTCTTCCACTATCTCTTGATTATGATGTACATCTTTGTACAAGGTGTAGTGGGCTCCTTGGAGTTTTTCATGTGGATAGGCTTTTGGGCCTTCATTGAAACTTGGGCACTTCTTTGAACCATGTGTGCCCCACTACACTTTGTTCATGTAGGATTTTTCTTTTCATGCTTTTTCTTTGATGGATGGAGGACTTGAGCTACTTGACCATCTACAAGTCCCATGAGTGAGTTGTTCCCACAATCTCACTAAGTTCAAATGGTTTTCCTTGTGGTAGGAATGTGGTTCTCAAGAGTTTCCCTTAGATGTTATCAACCTCAAATGGATGATTCTCAAGTGAGCTATCCATACAACCATGGGTCCTTGATCTTTTCTTTGGGGACTTGGTGGGTCATCCACCATCATTCTCAAGTATGAGTGATTTTTCTTTCCATTTGTGGGAAAGAATGATACCCATAAGTTACCCATTTTTGTCCCATGCCTTGGGACATTTTGGATTTTGATCTTCAAGTGGGCTATGTGTACCATTCTTATCCATTTTCATGATGGTTGGGTGACTCATCAAGCCATGCTCTTTTGTGCTCAAATGGTCTCCCTTTTTGGTGAACAAGTTGGTGCACATAAGTTGCCCAAACTTGCCTTTTCATGGGCATTTTCAACTTTGATTCTTCATGTGGGCTATGTGCATCAACTTTCTACCCTTAGCTTCTTTGATTCATATGTTTGTGGGTAGACCTCCTTGTTGTATTCTCATGGTCAAAGCTTTCATCAAGATGAGGCACATAAGGTTGCTCATGGTTAACCCATGAATGGGTTCTCATATTCTCCAAAGTGGGCTATGTGCTCTCTCCAATCCATTGAGATGAGGCATTTGGGTTGCTCTTGGGGGCCCGTTTCCTTTCTATTCCCCACTTGTCCATGCATATGTGTAAAAAGATGGAGACATCCTAAGTGAGAATCATGCCCTTGGCATAAAAGTGGGTCCATCCTTGGCCACATGTGGACTTTGAGGGACTTCTCATGTGAAGTAGGATTCTCATCTTTTGTTGATCTCATGGCACTTGAGTGCATGTGTTGTCCAAAATGTGTTCTTGGATGATAGACTTTTCTTGCCTAAGGCATGCCATGCAACCTTCTTTAAGGTGGGCCTTACTTTTTCCAATGGGCTCAACACACACCCTAAGTGACACATGGAGTTGGACTTTAGATTTGCATTTGGATATGAGTCCAATTCCATGGGTCTTCTGGATGATAATTTGGATTTTAATGGGTAGGGAATAGGGACTTACCTTGCCAAGCTTGTAGGATTCAATGGCGGATGGCACCAGAGGTCACCGAGTGGTTGACGAGGATGATCCTGCTTTCATTGTCCGCCGAGGGGACCACATGTGTTCCCTAGCTATGGAGCATCAACCTCTTCCTGCTATCAAGGGTGGAGGTACCAGGGATCGCTGGGACAATTGGATGAAGGAGCCACAGCCCTTGCTTGAGCGAGTACTAGATGGTACTCCTTTTGCTGGCCTCCTCACCCTGCGCTTCCATAATAACGACGCTAACCGCATGATGCTTGCGGCCCTTTGTGAGAGGTGGCGGGATGAGACCCACACCTTTCAGCTCCCTTGTGGGGAGTGGGGAATAACCCCTTTGGATATTTACATGCAGATAGGTTTCCCGTTTCATGGGGCAATTGTCCCTCAAGTCAGCTCTCTAGCTCCTCTCACCTCTACCGACTGGCTACGGCTTGTCGGTGACGTCCCACCCGAGGGTGAATTCCAAGGCCATCAAGTGAAGATGCGATGGTTCTACAACATTTTTGCCTCCGTCATCCCCACCACCGAGCGAGAGGCCCTCCACAAAGCGCGGGCCATGATCACTTATGCTTTCGGATCCTTTCTTTTCTGCCATGCGAATGAGAGAGTTGATCCCAAATTTCTTCGTTTAGTCGAGGATCTTCATCATCCCTATAACTGGAATGGGGCTATCTTGACCCGTATCTTTCAAGGTCTGGACAAGACCTGTCGACATAGCCGGTCCTTCACAGGTTTCTGGCCTGTTGTTGAGGTATTTCTTCTTTCATCTTCCTTGGGGCTATCTGCCTTCTTTCTCTCTCTGATCATTAGATGTGCTTTTGTCCAGACCTGCTTTTATGACCATTTCCCCCATCTTGCACCGAGGATGCGGGATGATGTTGAGCCTTCTCAGTATCGCCACATGTACTGGCACCAACAGAACCGTCAGCGGAACTCCCGAGTTCCCGGGGACAATTGGCGTGCTGACATAGACGGGCTGACCGTTGAGGACGTAAGTATCTTGCTTGTCTTTGTCCTTGTGCTGTACTTATAACTGATCGTGGTAACCTCTTCTGCTGCAGTTCGCTCGGATGCCGTACGCTAGTTTCCCTCTTTACTACACACCCCAGCGCGTGGAGGCATACGATGCTTCATGTCTTCGTATTATGCTTTCTGACGCTGAGTCCTTCCAATGGTACTTAGGGGAGAGATTGCTTCGGCAAGTCACTGGGGTGGCACGGGTCCCCTGTTCTGCTCCTCTTCCAGCTGCTCGGATGCCAGTTGATGAGAGAGTTGAGGCTCTAGTAGGCCAGCCCGGCTTTCGTTTCACGATCCCGGATCGTGATTATGACGAGTGGTATCTGCTATTTGGCCAGGGGCCTTTGCTTCCTTCGCTTTATGTTCCAAGTGGCCGTCGCAGGTATGCTGGAGGTTCAGTGACTGCTCCTTTAATGGATCTTTATCGTCGGGAGCGGGACGCGAGGAGGGATGATGATGATTATGTTGGTGACTTGTAGCTGCCTCTGCTTTGTATGGCCTTGTACTTTTGTTTTTGTCCCCTTTTGTATCAAGCTCTTTTGGATGAATATACAGGCTTTGATTTCTCCCAAATTCCTTGATGATGTCTGGATGCTTTGACTTTTGACTCATTCCTTCATGATTTGAGACTACTTAGCTGCATGGGTGATGACTTGAATGGTTCAGATTGCTTGATTAGGCCTTGTGGGCCCACTTGATGTTTAGATCTTGGATTCTGGCCTTTCTTTTGATGATCGAACCTTTGATCTTGCTGCTCCGTGACTTGTGTAAGCTTTCCAATGGTTTGGATCCTGATGATCTAGCCCTTGAATGGTTCAGATTGATAGATTCGGCCCTGTGGGCCCATTTGAGACCTTGGTTTTACTTTGGGGCACCTCTTTTGATGATTTGTGAGGCTAGGAAGGCTTCTCATGGTGTGGATGACGGCTTGAACGTCTCAGATCGCTTGATTTGGCTTTGTGGGCCCACTTGATGATTAGATCTTGGATTCTGTCCCTTCTTTTGATGATCACCCCTTTGATCTTGTTGTTTGATGGTTCATGTAGGTCCTTCAACGGTTTAGATCATGATGATCTGGTCTTTGAACAGCTTGGATTGCTTGTGGCCCCCACTTGATCACCTTTCCTTCTCTTTGACTTGATCAGCCATGTTCTGGCCGCATTGCTTCGTGATTGGACCGGTGGGGCACCTTTCATATGATCTTGATCAATCTCAGTCGAAATCTGGAGTGGATCGGAGCCTTGGGCGGCCCATGGAGCGCCATCTGCTGACGTGGACTGTCAGCCTCACCTACCAAGAACCCTGGAGCCAATCCCGCGGAGAGAGAGGATCTGCGTCCGTACGGGCGGCCCAGGGCAAGCCGCCCAGAGCTCGTCTCTTGAGCGGCCTGGGCTGGCTCGTGCTCGGACATTCCCTGGTCCCTATTGCTGCTGTCCCTACCTGCTGTGTACGTTCAGGTTCGATTCCAACAATGAATCTTCTCTTTGTCTCCTCTTTCATCATCATCTTGTCCTCATCTTGCTTTGTCCTTTCTTGGGCCATGGATGGTGGTGATTTAGGGGCTGTGGGGGCTGTCCAAGGTGGGTCCCACACTTCAGATTTTCGATTGAGCTTTGATAATGGGGAGATGTCTTTAATGGATGGGGGAGATGGGGCATTGAATGGAAGCATTGATGAGGGGCTAGGGATGGTGGTTGGTGGAGCTTTGAATGGCTCCATTAATGGTGGGATGGCTGGATTTTCTGATTTGAATGGGCCCCTCATTATGGGAGGAATGGATGGTATAGATAGGATGATGGGATGGGACATAGGTGAAGCCATGCATCCCTTGAGTGTGGGCCCCATGGATGATGTGATGGATGGTGATGATGCGACCATGAGGGACATAGATGGGCTGATCTCATGCTTGGATGAGATAGATGGTTCAGATGGTACCTTTGACGGTTTGGATGCTCTGGATGAGGGCCAGGATGTGCGGTATACTTCTTTGGGTGGACTTGATGTGATCATTGATGATGTCCCCCTGATGATGGACGGTGTGGATGCCTCGATGATCCCTTTGATCGGCCAGGATGATGATTGGATTCATGATTTCTTGTTGGAGGGGGCCGCAGGTCCAGATCTGACAGTTGATTCTTCGATCGGGGCTGCCGGGACCCTTTTTTATGGTTCAGATGTATTCTTTGACGGTCAGATTAGCCAGGATGTCACGATGTGCGGTGTGATCTTCACTGATAGTCCTTTTGATGGGGAGTATCGTCTTTCTCCTGATCGTCGGTCTTTTGCGCACTCTGTTCATGAGGTGGGCGAGTCTTCTCATGCGGCTGAGGTTATGACAGTTTCAGATAGTGATGCGACTATATCAGACATAGCCGTTACTGAGGGCAGGTCAGGGGCTGTCGAGTCTGCAGAGGTTCCAGCTTTTCCTTCTCCTTCGCCTGTTGACCTTCCGATCCTTGATGAGCCATTATTGACTTCTGGTCCTTTTATGCTGGAGGGGGTACCAGTGAGGACTTGTCAGCTGCTTCCTCGTTCTTCTTGCTCGCCACGACTGCTTGCTTGGCTTGACAGCTTGTCAGTTTATGAGATTCGAGATTTGGAGTCTTATGGCTTCGGCGATCTGATCCATATGGCCAGAGTTGATATTGATTGGAGGATGCTTGGAGCTGCCTTGATTGACTGGTCCCCTCGTTGAACTTGTTTGCGTTCAACGATATGGAGATGGGGCCTTCTTTGGAGGAGCTTGCACGCTTGACAGGCTTGCCCTGGGATTACACTCAATATTTCTCGCCGAAGACGTCGCCGAAGACTACCACACCGCAGAACTGGTTCGGGATTCCTTATCTTGTTCGTCCTGCAGCTGGTGGCCAGGATGCCGTAGTGTTCTCTTTGGACTTGCTGTATGATCTTTTTTCGAGTCCTCAGAGTACGGCCGGTTCTACCTTTGCTCGGAACGCACTGATGTTCTGCTTGATTGCTGAGGTGCTGTTCTCGGGATGGCGTAGATCCCAGACTCCTCTGCTTTTTGAGGAGATGAGCCGAGCTGTCCGTCGGCAGGGGATCATTTCTCTCATCTTGGCCGAGCTGTTCGATGGGCTGACTGACTGCGCCCTGGGTCGCACTCGTGTTCTTCGCGGCTGCTGTGCCTTTCTGCAGGTATCCTTTCTACACCTTTTTTCCTTCTTGCTTTGTTGGGGATTGCTTTGCTTTAGCTGAACTTCTTTTCCTTTTTGTGATCAGGTCTGGCTATGGAAGCGTCTTTCTCTGACGGTTCCTGTACCTCTTCCTGGCATTCCTAGCTCTGACATCATGCGTTATATCATGGAGTTCCTTCCTCATACAGCCAGGATGAGCGAGCCCTTGTATCGCAGGATGTTCGCTGAACTTCGTGACTGGAACGTTCGTTGGGAGTCATCTTGGCTTTCACTTCCTCCAGTGCTTTGCGATGCACACCGCCATCCTCTGATGTTGGTAGGCTTTCGATCCTACTTTTCTTACCATCCCATCCGGTTCCTGCGGCAGTTTGGGTATGAGCAGGATGTTCCTCATTTCGCTTTCACGGGTATCGGGCGTCGAGTACTTCCCTCTAGATCTTCTGACTTCAGGACCCGGATTGATTGTTCCTGGGCGAGTTATTTGACAGTTGATTTGTTGGGATTTGAGCTGCGGACTTTTCCGATGGCGACCGCTCCGTATCAGTACTGGGTTGCTGAGCAGTCTTTGTACCGACGTATCCCTTGCTGGCACCAGACTGCTGATGAGGATGAGCAGGATATCCTTGGAGATGCTGGCTCTTCATCTGGTTCATATGAACCTTTTGAGGAGCGCCCGTTTATCGATCCTGGCTTCCTTTTGGCCACTCATGGCCATCTGCTGTCTGAGATCTCTGCACTTCGGTATCATTGTGAGATGATGTCGAGGAGATTGGCTGCCGATCAGAGGTTGACTGATGAGGAGACAGCGATCCGTACCCTTGAGCGCAATGAGGCGCATTACCTGCGTATGGAGGTGAGCAGGTTGAGAGCGAGACTATCTTTTTATGAGTCAGAGGACTCATCTAATGTGGCCAAGGAGGAGGGTAGAGATTGATTGTGTTGGCCACCTGCACATTCTTTTTTTGCATATATGATTGATGATGATGAAAGATTTTTTGTATTTTTTGAAAAAGATGATATGATATGTGTAAAAGAAATATGATGCATCTAATTAAAAAAGAGAAAACTGTTTGAAAATCTACTGTGCCATGAGTTGTCTTGTGAGTGTTTCTGGACTTTGTGTCGGGATATAGGAATCAGAACTGGGGCTCGGTCAATGATTTGACCGATGTCTCGAGATTTGACTTGCTTGATCCTTTGGTTCCCTAGAGATGTAGGCAATGGAAACTCTTGCTTCTTGAGATTGTCAGAGTTTGTAGAGCTCTTCACTCCTGACTGTACTTCCTCTTATTCTTGCACTGTAACTGTTTGAACCGCTCTGAACCGTCTGCTTTCTTGGTACCTGCACTTTTATTTTTATTATTTTTTTTTCCTTTTCTTTTTGAGCCATTTTTGCCTGCAGCGCTCTTTCGAGTTTTCACTACAGCCGGCCTTTTCCCGTCATTTTTGCCCGTGGCGCCCTTTCGGGTTTTCACCACGTCCCGGGCGTTTGATCTTGCCTGCCCCTTGGCAGCTATGCTGTTTTTACCCTTGGCGCCCTTTCAGGTTTTCACCAAGTCCGCTGTATGCCCACTGTTTTTACTCGGAGCGCCCTTTCTGGTTTTCACTCCGCCCTCTTTGTTTAGGCACACATTTTCTTTTTCTTTTTTTTTTCTTTTTCTTTTCCTGCATCCTTGGATAACTGCGGCGGCTAGAGGTCAGGAATCCGTCGTTGCCGGCCGATGGCAGTCTGTCAGCCCTTATCCTGAGTTACGATAATAGAGCTGTCGGTCTTTGCTAAAGACCCCTCTGAGATGAATGGATGGATGACTGTGTTTCTTGGATTGATTTTTTTTTTTTTTTTGAGTGCCTTTCTTTGGCTTCCCTTTTTCTTTCTCTTTTTTTCTCTTTTTTTTTATATTCTTTTTCTCTCCCCCCTTTTTTTGTATGTTTCTCTTTTTGAATCTCCTTGTTTGAAACACTTGTTGGTGGACGGAAATGATTTCTCAGAGGTCTTAGCTTCAACCTCTTGACTTCAGCTTTATTAAAGTAACTTTTGATAAGGTCAGAATGGCTTACCCGTGAAAGATCTTCACGTTGTCGGCGTTGGTTGGCTCAGGAAGATCCACCCCTCTCATGCTGGTGAGTCTGAGGGCGCCTCCGGGGAGTACTTCTCTAACGATCAGTGGCCCGTCCCACGAGGGTTTGAACTTTCCTCTGGGATCTGGAAGGTGCGACGGTAGAATCTTCTTCATGACCATGTCGCCTACCTTGAAACTTCTTTTTCGGACTCTCTTGTTATAAGCCCGAGCGATCCTTTTCTGATAACACTGTGAATGACTTAGTGCACGCATGCGCTTTTCATCTGCTAGCTGCAACTGATCGAATCTGGCCCGTTGTCATTCTCCTTCTTCAATTCCGCTTTCTAATAACACCCGTAGTGAGGGTATTTCCACTTCGACTGGTAGAACTGCCTCCATTCCATAGGTAAGCTCGAAAGGAGTAACGCCCGTAGCAGACCGTACAGACGTTCGATAGGCCCAAAGTGCATATCGGAGCATATCTGACCAATCTCGATAGGTCACGACCATCTTCTCGAGTATCTTGACGATTGTCTTGTTTGCGGCTTCTACCCCACCATTCATCTGGGGACGGTAGGGGCTTGATCGATGACGTTGGATCTTGAATTTGCTGAGGAAGTCATCCATCTTCTTGTTGACGAACGGGGTCCCATTATCTGTGATGATAGCATTAGGGATTCCATACCGGCATATGATGTTGTTCTTCATGAATTTGACCACTTGAGATGCTGCAATCGTGGTGTAGGAGGCTGCCTCTACCCACTTGGTGAAGTAGTCGACTGCCACAAGTATGTACTCGTGACCATTTGATGCTTTGGGACTGATCTTGCCGATGATGTCGAGTCCCCACATGGAGAAGGGCCAGGGGGTGGTCAGGTTGTATAACTCTGATGATGGGGCATGGATTTGATTTGCATGCTCTTGACACTTGAAGCATTTTCTGACGTGCTGGCAACAGTCTGTCTCCATGGTGAGCCAATAGTAGCCGAGTCGTAGAATCTTCTTTGCCATCATGTGCCCATTCATGTGAGGGCCACAGATTCCTTCGTGTATTTCTTTCATGATCTTTGCAGCTTCTGTTTCATCGACGCATCGGAGGAGGATGTGATTATAGGATCGCTTGTAGAGAACTTCGCCACTGATGGTGAATTGGCCGGCCAAACGCTGGATGGTTCGGCGATCTGTTGTTGTTGCTGACTCTGGATACTCCTGGGTTTCGAGATATTGCTTGATGTCGGCATACCAGGGTTTGTCAGGGACAGCTTCGGCTTCTTCTATTTGCAGGCAAAAAGCAGGTTTTTCTTGGATTTCGACTGTGAGCTCCCATTCTGAAGCTCCTTTTGGGATCTCGAGCATTGATGCGAGCGTGGCGAGAGCATCTGCAAACTGGTTCTTGGCTCTGGGCATGTATGAGAAGGTGATTTCCTTGAATTCTTCGATCAGATTGTCAAGATACACATGATATGGTATCAACTTCTCATCCTTGGTCTTCCATTCGCCATTGGTCTGATTGATGATAAGCTGTGAGTCTGCAAACACTCGTAGCTTCTTGACGCCCAAGATTATGGCTTCTCTTAAGCCAGCGATGCATGCTTCGTACTCTGCCATGTTGTTGGTGCACTCGAATGCGATGCGCCTCGAGATAGGAATAGGGACATCATCTGGAGAGTAGAGGATTGCTCCAATACCACTCCCTTTAGAGTTTGCTGCGCCGTCGAAGAATAACGTCCACTCATCTTTTTTCTTCTTTTCATCCCCTTCAATAAGCAAGAGATCTTCGTCAGGGAAGAACGTCTTGAGCGGTTGATAATCCAGGAGAGAGTGAGCCGCAAGATGATCGGCGAGGGCCTGTCCCTTGATTGCCTTTTGAGTGACATAGGTGATGTCGAACTCAGACAAGAGTAGCTGCCATTTAGCTATTCTCCCAGTGAGTGCTGGTTTCTCGAACAGGTACTTGAGCGGATCCATGCGAGCGAGGAGGAGAATAGGGAATGCAATCATGTATTGACGGAGTCGCTGAGTTGCCCAGACTAGGGCGAGGCAAGTCTTCTCGATCGGGGAATACCTGGTCTCGTAATCGGTGAACTTTCGACTCAAATAGTATATTGCTTGTTCCTTCTTCCCGGTCTCGTCGTGCTGGCCGAGGACACAGCCGATGGCTTCTGCTGCTACTGAGATGTATAACAATAGTGGTCGTCCGGGAGTGGGCGGCACTAGGACTGGAGGATTCATGAGATATCTCTTGATGCGATCAAAGGCGACTTGGCAATCATCATTCCATTCTTTTGGAACGTTTTTTCGGAGGAGTTTGAATACGGGCTCACAGATAGGTGTGAGCTGTGCTATGAAGCGACTGATGTATTGAATTCTGCCGAGGAAGCCACGAATTTCTTTCTCTGTTCTAGGAGGGGGCATCTCGATGATTGCTCTGGTTTTGGTCTCGTCGACCCTGATGCCATCCTCGCTCACCATAAAGCCGAGGAGCTTACCTCCCATTGCACCAAAGACACATTTCTGAGGGTTGAGACGGAGCTTGTACTTTTCTAATCTGTTGAATAGCTTCTTCAGATCTTCAAAGTGTCCTTCAATTGTGCGAGATTTGACGATCATGTCGTCCACATATACTTCGAGCTCTTTGTTCATCATGTCGTGGAATAGTGCTGTCATTGCTCGCTGATATGTTGCTCCTGCGTTCTTCAGACCGAACGGCATTACCCTGTAACAGAAGGTTCCCCAGGGAGTGATAAATGTTGTCTTCTCACGATCTTCGACGGCCATCTTAATCTGATTGTAACCTGCGAACCCGTCCATGAATGAGAAGATCTTGTATCCAGCAGTGTTGTCGACCAGAGTGTCGATATGTGGCAAAGGGAAGTCATCTTTTGGACTGGCTTTGTTGAGATCTCGGAAGTCGATGCACATTCGAACCTTGCCATCCTTCTTCGGTACTGGTACGATGTTGGCGAGCCATTCAGGGTAATTAGAGACTACCAAGAATCCCGCGTTGTATTATTTGATGACTTCATCTCGGACTTTCAGGGCCCACTCTGGCTTCATTCTTCGAAGTTTCTGCTTCACTAGCTTCATATCTGCCTTGGTTGGCAGATGGAGTACAACGAGCTCTTCATCGAGCCCCGGCATGTCTTCATATGAGAACGCGAAGTTGGACAATCTTGGAGCTAGGAACTCTATCATTTTCTGTTTCATCTCAGGTGGCAACGATTTTCCAATGCGTACTTCCCTAGGGATCTCAGGCGTCCCCAAGTTTACTATCTCGAAATCATCGGCTACAACATTGGCTTTAGATTCAAACTTTTTGAGGAGATCCTCTAGTTTGGGAGCTGGATCATCATCTTCCTCATCCCGAGCTTCGTCCAGACCCATGAGCTCGAAGTCTAATTCGATGTCGAAATCATATGATTCGACTTCAAACTCATGCGACTCTTTAGACGAACTGGGCACACTATTGAATGCAGGAAAAGAAATGTTTTTTGGTTTTTGAGATTTTTCTGAAATTGAAATGCTAGATGTTTTTGGCTTTTGAAAGTTTTTTATTTTTTTGGGTTTTCGAAATTCACGGGACTTTGAACAAGTGGGCATTGCAGACCATGATTGAGCCCAACTTGTTCTAAAGTTCCGGTCGCTGCTTAAACAGACGTTTTTTTTGGAAGCCAGAGCCCTCAAATGGCTCTTTGGATGATTCAAAAGTTAGGGGAACAGATGACCATTCAGGACCCCACACTTCCTCCCCTGAAGAGGTGGGGGTTGATGATTTGGGCGAAGAATTATGGTCTGGCCCAATGACCATGACTTCTCGCTGGTCGGGTTCGAGATCTGAGTCGCACTCAGTCCCTCCCGGATCACTTACCTCGCATTGCAGTTCGTCTGGTTCCACAGTGAGACACAAGTTTGGAACCTGGACATCAGACCAATCTAGGGCTGGCCACTTCCCTTTCTTGGTCCAATGGATGGGCTGCTTCTGCCCTTGGCTGATGATTGATGAAGTTGGTTCTGCAGGGATGGGAAAGTCGTGCCCCTTGCTGATTGATGTTGAGATGGGCAAGTCGTGCCCCTGGCTGATTGGAG
This sequence comes from Liriodendron chinense, assembly GCA_003013855.2. Lineage (NCBI taxonomy): Eukaryota > Viridiplantae > Streptophyta > Magnoliopsida > Magnoliales > Magnoliaceae > Liriodendron > Liriodendron chinense. Next base: position 2,281,203 of record ML058481.1, on the reverse strand, counting down.
TGGGCAGGTTGTGCCCCTGGTTGAGAGAAGTGGGCAAGTTGTGCCCCTGGTTGGGAGCAGGTGTCAGAGTAACCTGGTCCTGAAGCTGCTGTATTTGACTTCCTTTTTCGTCTTCATCCTTTTCTTCTTCCTCTGGAGGCTTAGATGGTTCGAGAATCTGATCCCATCGAATGGGGGGCCACGTCGCCCAAATTAGGCTCATCGGGAGGCCTTTGTGTAGTGCAGTCTGTTGATTCCCTCCTGGATCTTTGCAAGGTTCTCCTGGCTTGACGAACTGGATGGGTGAGCACCGAAATTTCTTCCTTCTTTTGTCCATGAAGGTTGCCTTGTATCCGAGTCCCCATTTGCGTTGGTTATATATCAGCGGTACCTTTCTGGATTTGAAGTGATTCTTCATTCGGTATTTGAGGCTCAGACGCTCTGCCGATGAAAAAACACGATCCACCCTTATCGGTTCTGGATTGGCGATAGAGTTCATAGTCTCGAATTCGAAACTGTGAAACGGGATGTCTTCTCCAGAGTGCTGGATATCGATGACCGGGATGTCTGGTTCAGTGGCAGCAGCATTGGAAGGAATAATGAGCTCTTTCTCTGCATGGATAGAGATCACTTGATTTCCACAGATATACTTTACTCGTTGATGCAGGGTTGATGGCACAGCTCCAACCTTGTGCAGCCACGGTCGTCCGAGCAACATGTTGAAAGAGGCTGATATATCCAGGACTTGGAATGTGATGGTGGAGACTTTCGGACCTATCTGTACCTCTATGTCGACCTCCCCTTCCACTGATCTGCGGGTGTTGTCGAATGCTCTGACGCATATGGTGCTGGGTCGGAATGAAGAAGGAATGATTCCCAGACGTTCTGCAGTCTTGAGTGGGCAGACATTTAAGCTTGAGCCATTATCGATAAGGACCAGCGGAACACAGAGGTCTTTGTATCGTAAGGCTATGTTGAGGGATCGCCCATGATCACGTCCCTCTGGTGGCAACTCATTATCTGTGAAGGTGATGGCGCGCGGAGCCAGGAGTTGTCCAATCATCAAAGCTATCATTTCTGGTGCAGTATCGGAGGAGACATGAGCATCGTTCAAGGTTTTGGCAAACATTTCTCGGTGTATGCGAGATGTGCAGAGTAGCTCCCATACTGAGATTTGTGCAGGGATTGACTTGAGCTGAGTCGCCACATCGTATGCGGCTTCATTTTTGTTGCCGAGGCCTGAGAGAGCGCCTTTGGTATCTCCTCTGTTCTGATTATCTCTTCAGATGCAACGCCCATTGGGATTCATGTTCCCCACTTCCGCACACTCTGGATAGTGCCATGGAACCTCTTTGTAGTTTTCCTCCCTTTTGCCTTCTAGGACCACCGGTTCTTGCAACGGTGCTGTTGTGGGTACCAGATCTTCCTCGTATGGAGCTTTTGCCTTGAGGACTACATTGTTGCCTGTGCTAAAGGGGTAATATCGAGGCTTGTCTTCATAGACCACATAAGGTCGTGGTCCTGACTTGACTGTTCCTGGGGCGGGAGGCTCCCATGGAATGAATACTGGTCCTCTTGATATGGCAGGAGGTTTCTCTGTTCGTCCGAGCTGCCGTAGCGTGATTGATACACCTCCGGGACTTGCCCCTTGCAATATGACCGGCTCAACTGGAGGAGCTCCTTCCAATACAACGGGTTCTTGTTGTTGATGAGTATAATCCTTCCATTGTGGATTGGATTATTCTTGAGTTGCCCCTTGCAAGATGACAGGTTCGTATGCGGGCTCGATGTATGATTGTGCTCCTTCTAGGACGACTGGTTCCCAACATGAGGGGCCGTAAGGCGCCCCTGGCACATTGTATGGAAGTGCTCCTTCGAGTACTACTGGCTCGAGGACTGAAGGAGGGAAGGGACTTGCCCCTTGCATGATCGGAGGAGGATTTGTCGGCCCATAGGTGTAAGCATGAATGGACTGGATGGGGGAGAAGAAGCGATCGAGATGGTCCCCTTCTTCTATACTATTGACTGCAGAGCCACGAGACGAACTGGGGTCCGTTGGATGCTGAGGCAGAGGATTCTGAAGGATGTTGATGGAAGCTGCTGGAGAAGTTCCAGGGACCGAGATGACGATCTTGCGGTCATCAATCAGGTCTTGTATGGCATTCTTCAAAGTATAGCATCGATCAGTGGCGTGGCCACGTCCTTGATGATAGGCGCAATACTCATTTTCTCGGTAGTTTGGTGGCAAAGGATGAGGAGGAGGCCTAGGTGTCATCAGAGTGAGTAACTGCTTTTGCACCAGAGTAGCCATGACTTGACTGAGTGGTTGAGAGAGGGGAGTAAATTTCCTGGACTCCCTGTAGTTTTGCCTATTTTGATATGAGTATTGACCGTTTCCTCTGAACTGCTGCTGTTGTCGAGGTGGTTATGGCTGAGGATTCGGTTGTGGCTGATACCGCTGAGGCTGATGCTGAACTTGATTCTGCTGATACTGTTGACGTCCCTGTGGGGGAGCAAGTTGATTTCCTTGAGCAGTGGTGTTGATGTTGTTTACCTCTGTTGGGCGGGGAGGAGAACCACTGCGGTTTCCATTCCCATGCCCGATAGGTCTTCCTTCCACTCTGTTCCTCTTTGACTGGAGTGGCCTGATGAGGCCATGGGGAGATTGTCCCGGCCCGGATTCCTGCTTCGACTTGCTCTCCTGCGAGAAGTTCGCATATGGATGCGAGATGAGATACCCGGATATGCCTGGATATGTTGAATGAACAATCATGGAGATTTGTTCTTCATCGTCGATAGGCGTTCGCATTCGAGCTGCCATAGCTCGCCAAAGTCCCACATAAGCTGATAGTGTTTCATCACTCCTTTGCCTGAGAGCTGCGAGGTCGGCTCTTCTAGGTGCCATGTTGAGATTGTACGCGAATCTGTCGACGAAAGCTTGGGAAAGTTGTTCCCATGTCCTGATGCGGTGGCAGTCCAATGAGGTGTACCAATCTAGGGCATCGTCCTTCAGAGATTTTTGGAACAAACGAATAAGGGCCCCTTCATTTCCTGCGATTGCACTCAGCTCTCCGCAGAAAGCCTTGAGATGTGCTGTGGGACAACCGCTGCCATCGTATCTCTTGAATTTTGGTACCTCAAAGTTTTGAGGTACTTGAGCATCTGGGAAAGGACACAAGTCTCTGAACTTGGTCGAAGGTAAGTCGATTCCTTGCTGTCGCTGAAGCTGATTTTGCAAGATCTGGAACTGCTCCCGCAACTCGTCCAGTCCTGAGTGATCTGTTCGAGCGACTGGTGCCTCCTGGAGTAAGGCACGTTCTTCTTCGGCATAGTGGTCGATGTCTTCGACCCTATGGGCTTGCTGAAAAGCAACCGCGGGTTGCTAAAATTGATTTGATGACTGAACTGGATTCTGATGAACTTGTGCTTAAAAGGATTGTAACTGAACTGGAGATTGTACTGAAGGTTGAACTGGAACTTGCTGGAAATTGACTGGATTTTGCTGAATTGAAGATTGCTGAAAATTAACTGGATTTTGCTGATTTGAAGATTGCTGGAAATTAACTGGAATCCCATCGGCAGGGATGTGCTGGAATTGAAAAGTGCTCCTGTTTGCAGGAGGCTGAGATGCTGGGAAGTGACCCCCTTGTTGGGTATTCGCCACTGTTCGCTGATTGATGTGGGCTTGACACTGACCCCCATTGTGGGCATTCGCCAGTGCTGTCCCTGTTGCTGGAAATTGAATTGAAATCCCATCGGCGGGAATGTGTTGGAATTGAAAAGGAGTCCCATCGGCGGGGACATGCTGAGATCTACTGAGATTGTTGTTTGCCAGATTGACTGGAGGCTGACTGGAAGTCCCTGCGACTGGGATGCTCTGAGATGGCCCCGTTGTTGCAGGAAGGTATTGAGAAGGATGCCCCATAGCAAAGGGTTGAGGAGGCTGCTGTCGGTAGTCTTGGGCAGACTCCGATGGTTGTGCTTGATTTGAACCGGAGGCCGGGAGGACCTGGCATGGTTGCTGAGATTGCTGAACTGGGCCAACTTGATTGTTGGCTGCTGCGGTGGCTTGTGCTTGCATGAATTGCAAGAGCATTTCTTGCATTGCTCTCACTCCTTGTGCCAATTCTTGTATGATTGGCGTATTATCAATGGGCTGTTGCGCTGGAGGTTGCGCTTCGGTCATTTCAAGAGCAGGGAAGTGATGAGTTTCTTCTTCGTGGTCGGACATGGCTTGCTGAGCCCGAGTGCGGATTATGCTGCCGAAGGGAAGCTGTCTCCGAACACGTTGAGCCCAAGGTGGCGCAATGGTGAGGACTATACTCTACTCTTTTTGGGTTTTGGGATTTTCTTTTTTTTTTTTTGGAATTTTCTATTTTTTTTTTTTGTTTGGGGTTTGGGTAGAATGCTATGCAGATGAGATTGTATGAGTATTAATGACTTTCAAGTACGGGAAGGATTCTGTTTTCAAGTCGGATCACGACTAGTGGGACTAAAATGTTCCCCAGCAGAGTCGCCATTCTGTGGACCCTCACCGATTTTTCCGCGCTCCCACACGACGTCGTTCTCCCTTTCCTTTCGGAAGAAGAAGAAGAAGAAGAAGAAGAAGAAGAAGTGCGAAATCGCCGTTTGTGCCACTGGCTTGCCTCGTTCTCGAGGGCTTTGTTTGGTAGTCGTGTTAAGCTGGATGTGTTTAAATGTGTTTATATAAGACCAGAGTCGCCACTAGCCAGTTACTTCGAATCTACAGTCGGCTAGACCCCGTAGAAACGTTAGAGAAGGGAATCCGAGGATTCCTTCCTCTAAAATGACTCCTGTTGATCTGCGGTCAGAGATTCGAGGTAAGGGATCACGGTTACAGGGTGGGAAGAGGTTAAGCACCCCACACACTGCCCGTACCGAAGTACGGTCTCTACTTCACAAAATCGATCGAATACTTGAAAGTCTAGTTTAATCCTCGTATATTCTCATGGATGACATGATGCATGAATGCGGGTCTGAACAGTAAGAGTTTCTGATAGGCAGGTTCCAACAACGGGCAAGCCCAGAGCGTATGCTCGAACTAACAGGTGCTTAATGTAAGACGTATGCAGTGTGCTTGAATGATCAAGGTGTTTTATGGTGAAGCATGAATGCAGGTCTGAACAGTAAGAGTTTCTGATGGGCAGGTTCCAACAACGGGCAAGCCTAGAGCATACGCTCGAACTGACAGGTGCTTAATTTAAGACATATGCAAGTGTGCTTGAATAATCAAAGTGCTTGCAGTGAAGCAGGGGGGTTGGAAGAAAAGTAAATGTTGCACTTATGCTAGATGCAAATGAGATGATGCTGGAAAATGAGTAGCTGGGTGGACGGAGGTGTCGCAAGGGTTGGCTTCGAGTGGCTGGATCAAGACTTGGATGGCTTGGGAGGGTTGGACCAGTGGTCAGGCTGGGCTGGACCAGGGTTAGACTCTCCTCACTCGGGCTCTCCTTGGTGGAAAAATGGGCTAAAGGGTGGAGAGATGGACTCAGAGCTCTCGAGCTGAAATGGACTCGAATGGCCTGTTGAAATGAGAAGGGGAGGGGGGTATTTATAGCAGCAGAGAGGGGCACTCTCGTAATTTTTTCCGGGCGGCCTGCCATGGGCCGCCCGTACGGCCGCTCCTCGGTTTCCAGCAAGTACGGTCGCTCCCTCGGGGCTGCTGTTGGACTCGCTGGTCGACTCAGTGAGTTGACTCAGCGGGTCGACTCGGTGGTTTGACTCGACGGGTTGACTCGGTGTTTTGACTCGACGGGTTGACTCAGCGGGTTAACTCAGCGAGTTGACTCAGTGAGTTTGACTTTTTTGGGATTTTTTGACTGGCCTTTTTTATGGGGGGTTTTTCAGGGTGGTGTTTAGGACTGGGTTGACTGGGTTCAGGCTTGAACTGGGCTATGGAATGGGGCTTACAAGGGTGAGTTTGGCTGAGTTTGGACTTGGGATTTGGGGGTATGGTCCTCCGTTCAACCAGTTATCTCTACCAACAGTGTAGCCGAAGGTGGGGTGTCTACACTTGTGTACAAATTAATGCTTCAATTGTAAATTGTACTTGATGAAAGTGAGCTTCGATGCTTGCTGACAACTCTACTTCCCGTGCTAAATGTAGATTATGATGTCACGGTCGAAATCGGTATAAATAATATGTCCCACACCATCAGCAATAATGTAGGGTACTTTGATTCGCTTACTCTCGTCTTCCACCATTCCAATACACCAAAGTTCGAGCGCATGACAATTGGTTCATTCAAATACATCTCTATCTTTGATACTTTTGTCCAATGATCTACTATCTTTTCTTTTTGTAAGAATGAAATGTAATAATTAAACACATCATAATCGGTCATAGAAATATCTGCAACGCGAACTTCTGATGCACCTGATGTGGATGAAATACTATCATATATGTTGTACAAATCTTCGTATGCGGTACGAACTTTGTCTGTTTCCATCGTTGCCCTATCCGGAGAATAAATCTTCGAAAAGATAAACCTAACCATGCCCACATTATAACGAGGATCAAGAACCACTACTAAGGCAATTAGCAAATGACATTCGTCCCAATACTTATCAAGCTTCCTTTTCATTTTAATTGTCATATCTTGTAAAAAATATGGACCCTCAAGTGCATTGTTTTGTGATACAATCTTTATCTTCCAAAGAGACGAAAGAAAGAGATTTGCAATCGGATACTTGTTTTCCGAGAAAATCTTCGTGCACTCGAAGAAAACCTTGAGAAACTTGTGAACTTCTTATACTTTGACCCAATCAGCTTCATTCGGCAACCAAGTATACAATCTGTCATGAACCGCATACTAAAAAAATGTAACCTTAAATCCTATCCGCATCTAAAATCTCATATGTCGAGTTCCAACGAGTACATACATCTAACTTCAACGTTTTATGACATGTAAAATTCAGACGTTGAATGATGTCATTCCATATATACAATCGTGAATGTGACCCCCTGATATATTTCACATTTTCTTTTATGTCTTTAAGCTTATCTTCAATCGTGTTCAGCCCTTCTTGTATAATTATGTTTAGAATGTGGGCACAGCACCTGACTTGGAATATTTTTCCATTGAAAAATAAATTTTCGGTTGCCGAGAAATTGTTATGAAGACTTGTAATTACATTGTCATTTGTTGATGTGTTGTTTAATGTTATTGCAAATATTTTCTTCTCAATGTCCCACTCTCGTAGACATTTGTAAATGCAATCTACAATAGATATACCATTGTAAGGAGGAGGCAGGTGGCAAAAGTTTAAAATTCTCTTACATAGCTTCCAATCTTCGTCGACGTAGTGCATAATTAATGACATGTATCCCTTTCTTTGATTGGAAGCCGTCCACATATCAAAAATCAAACTAATTTTGGACACCGATGCCAACACTTCCTTGAGTTTCATTTTCTCAATTGAGTACATCTTCATGCATTCTCTCTTCACTGTGACGCGAAAAATCTTCTCGACTTTCGGATTAAAGCATTTACAGAAGGATAGGAACATTTTACTCTCCATCATCCTGAAAGGTTTTTCTTCGACAATCACTAATTGAGCGAACCACTCTTTCAGCTTCTCTTTCTCAAACTTGTGCATTGAAAGAATCCCTTAGGAGTCATCCCCTTCAAACTTTCTAAAAGATAATAGTTGTTGGCCTGCAGGTGATTTTCGGGGTCTTTTTGAAGAGGTCTGCCTATGTCTGTTTAAACTTATAGTTGACCCCGAATTTTTGGTGTATAATGCCTTGCAATGGCTACATCAGACTTTCAACACACTATTCATCGTGACTTCTTTAAAGTTATCCCAAACTGACAATCTTTTTTTCCTTTGGCTGCCGTTGAGGTGGAGTCTCCCTCCATAATTAAAGGAGATGTGGCCGACGCACCAGCAAAAGGGGGTAGTTGGGATTTCTTCACTAGCCATCTATATCACAAAACGTTCTGAAAAATTATGATCTTCAATATCTAAGGTTGTCAACTGTAATTCAATCTTAGACACCTATATTTACCTGTCTAAATCAGTCACTCATCCAAGGTTGGATAGATTGTAATGCCTTCATTTTTCAATTTAAATGCCACGCTGAAATTCCAACAGCATCTCCATTTATCTCTCCAGAATATATTCATCTTGTATTTGATTCCCAGTCAATCATCCACACAAAGTGTAGACATTTGACGATGGAAACAAATGCAGAAATATATCCAGAGGGAATAAGAGAGACGAACCAGAACAAACGTATGCATTTAAATTGAAATAAATGAAGACATTACAATTTATGTAATCCTGAACTGTCCAAAAAAAAAAAAGACAATTTGAGCGATTTCTATACCTCCAAGAATACACTATATCCATGTCTGGATATATACAATTCCTCAAACGGACAACTGATTATCTATCCTATATTACAATTATAAAAATAAATCATTGAACTGACATTAACCAACAATATTATTAGCAAAACAATTTAAACAGCAGCATGTAAGTTTGTAACATTTAACAATATCATTAATTAAATAATTTAACAAGTTACTACATTTAACAACATCTTTAAGTAAACAATTTAACAAATGGACAACATGTAACAAGTATCAATATTTTATATCCACCCACACATCCATCCCATCCATCCAACCATCCATCTACAAATCATCCCAGCCATTCATCCATCCACACATCACATCCATCCCATAATATTAATATTAATATTAACATCGATAATCTATATATGTATTTTTTAATATTAAATATTATACAAACTATATATATATATATATATATATATATATATATATATATATATATATATATATATATATATATATATATATATGGGAAATGGTACTATGAGGTCGACCTCATGGTAACTTCCCATGAGGTCGAGCTGTGTGGGCCCCACTGTGATGTTGATCGGACATCTGCTCCACCGGTCAAATGCACCATTAAGTGATGGGCGAAGGTCTTAAAAATCAGGTCAATCCATGACTTAGGTGGGCCACACCACATATAACAGTTGACAGAGGTGATCCGCCCATTAAAACCTTCATGATCATTTATTGGGCCCACCAACATGTTGTTCACAAATCCAGACCATCCATTGTGTGTGCTCCACTTAGACGAGGGGTCATACCAACTTTCAGTTGCATCCAAAACTCAGGTCGGCCCCATTAGGCACTTTTAGATGTTTTAAGCATGTCTTTACATGGTTTTAGATGTTATGGCCCACCTGAGTTCCATGTACAGCTGATTTTTGGGATATCCCATGAACTAAAGGGTACCCATCAAGTGCATGGCGTTGATGTCCGATCAACATCACGGTGGGGCCCACACAGCTCGACCTCATGGGAACTTCCCATGAGGTCGACCTCATAGTACCATTTCCTTATATGTGTGTGTGTGTGTGTGTGTGTGTGTGTGTGTGTGTGTGACGGCACTGGACAATGCACGGCCAGTCACTCGAATTTTCATGAAAAATATTGTGGGGGTGGGGGGGAATTACCGGTAGGGCTGTGCACGGTTCGGTCGATTCGGTTTTGAGGGAAAATATCCAACCGAACCGACTTAGTCGGTTTTGAATATTTAACAACCGAACCGAACCGATGAACTATCACCAACCGAGCCGAACCGAACCGGATAAATTCGGGTCAGTTCGGTTTTGTCGGTTTATCGGTTTGGGCCTCAATCCAAAACTTTTGTGGCCCATTAAATGCTTCTAATGGTTATTCATCATTGTTTCCAATGGTATTGTTTACTTGATTTGGATCTTCTCGAGGTTTGGAATCATGTCCTAAAATGATAGATGAAAACAGATGAACGGAATGGATATACAAAACATAAATCAAGGTAGGCTCCACACAGTTAGGATAACACCCACTGAACTGTTACCCTAATTCGCTCCGTTACTGTGCTGCAGAGTCCGTGTCTACGTAAAATTCCTTTACTTGACATGAGGTAATTGGTAATGTAGTTTAAATGGGCCTCACTATCATGCATTTTAAAAATCCACTCCAACTAGCAAGTGATTAATCCAATTTTAAGCCTAAAGATGAGAAACCAACGTCGTCTTTGATACAGGCGGACCACACGATTGGAAATAGTGTACATGCCACATTACCCTCCAAACTCTTTTAATTTTCTTGGTGTGGCCCACTTGAATTATAGATAAAGATGATATTTCAATCGTGGGCCTAACTTAGGGTGGCACCCTTACTCGTTAGAGTGGATTTCACGTAAATATTGAAGTGGGGCCAACCTCAACTTGTCACACATATACACACACACATAGATCGATTCGGTTCGGTTGAAAACAGTTTATAATTTTCACAAACCGACAACCGAACCGACACTCTCGGTTTTTTATATTAAAAAACCGACCCAACCCGAAGTAGATTGGAAAACCGACCGAAATCGATCGGTCCGGTCCGGTCCGGTTCGGTCGGTTTTATCGATTTTATCGGTTTTTTAAACAGCCCTAATTACCGGCATCGACAAGCGGGCAGGTTCTCAACCAGGGGTGGCCGGCGACAAGCGGGCAGGGTGATTGAGAACAGTGGGTGGCTGGTGTCGTGCGGGCAGAGCGAGGGTGGTCGGCAACGAGCGGGCAGGGTGAGGGTGGCTGGTGGATGAGTGGACAAAGTGACGGGGGCCTGCGTCGAGCGGGCAGAATGAGAATTGTCGACGTGGAGTGGACGGCTGGGCAAAGAAGGGGAGGGTGGGTTAGGGTTAGGGTTTGAAAAGGAGGGCGCTCGGGCAGGTAAAAGGTAAATGGATTAGGGTAAAAAAAATAACTTATATATTATGGCTCCGAGCCGAGTCGAGTCGAATCAAATCGAGCTAAGTTCGAGTCTATAAACGAGTCAAGCTGAATCGAGCAGGGCCATGCTCGAACACATTCAAGCATCAGAAATTTGACTCGGCTCGGCTCAAACTCACTTTCCATCTGAGCCGAGTTCAGCATTTTCCGAGCGAGTCGAGCGAATTTTTAAAGCTCACTGGTGTACAACTCTAAGTTAAAGGAGACAGTTGATACGCTTAAACCCAACGCATGTAAAGAGCTGGGAATGCTGGGTATCAACTTACGTCAGTCCAAACAATCCAAATAGTGGGCCAATTTAGATGGGACACAAGCCAAAAATCACCATCAATTGATGATCCTAAGGTGCCGTTTGGTAAAACTTAATTCCACGACTTATCACTGAAAAATGATATTTTAGTGATTTTAGTAATTCAGACCGTTTGGCAACTAAAAAAATTTAAGTGCTTAATTGGAAAAATCACTTAAATTAAGTGGATTATTTTAAGTCATGCCAACTTGACTTAAAGCTTATAGCTGAATGCGGTCAGTGGTTTCTCTTTAAAGTTTTAGATAAAAATTGACAAAAGTATCCCTATTAACATTTAAAAATGGCAAGATTACCCTTCTTTGTTTACTTTCCCATTCATGAAACCATCCCACGCAAGTACTTGAAGTCACCAAATTCTATAAGCCCCAACATAATGTATTATATCTACATAGTTTATCCATTTGGAGAGATGATTTTAAGGCATGAGCCCAAAAATGAGACAAGTCCAAACCTCAGGTGGACCACACTACTGAAAGCAATGGGGACAATGATGCCCACCATTGAAACCTTACTAGGGCCCACCATGATGTTTATTTACCATCAACGTTGTTCATAAGAACACAAAGACCTGAATTAAGGGAAAAGACAAATATTAGCTTGATCCAAAACTTCTGTGGCCGTGATAAATTTTCAATAGTAGTTTTCATATAAATTATCAAACAGATTTTTCAGTTTTTATAAGTACTTAAATTCAGCACTTTAAGTTCTCAGTACTTAAATTAATTTTCAGGCTTAATTTTTCAGTTTACCAAACACCACTTAACTCTCGCGGCCATAAAATGGATGGATAGATGTAAATAGATGTCCCAAAATTAATAAACAGAGTCCACTTATAAAAAATCGTACGTCCCATAGAAAGTGGGCCTACGACTTGGACGGTTTATATTACGCACATGTACGCCCCACGCATATGTGCAGCAGTCATATGCATCCATACCACACTCCACGATAGGAATGTTATTCTCACCTTGAAATTAGTTCCTTCCCCTGCGAGTTACAAGGCCAGAGGGCATGTGGAAGAACGCAGATTAGCTACTGCCACGTTGAGTAGCTATCTCCTACTGAAGTGACGTCATCAACTTCTGTGGGCCCCACCATGATGTATGTATTGTATCTACACCGTCCATCCATTTGGAGAGATCATTTTAGGGCATGAGCTAAAGAATGAGACAGATACAAAGCTGAAGTGGACTCCACCAAAGAAAACAGTGGGGACTGACGCCCAAGAAGTTTTTAATGGTACTAGATCAATCCCCACCGTTTTCTTTGATAAGCTCCACTTGAACTTTGGAATTCTTTGGCTCATGCCCTAAAATGATCTCTCAAAATGGATAGACGGTGTGGATACAACACATACATCATGGTGGGGCCCATAGAAGTTGGTGACGTCACTTCAGTAGCGAGATAGCTACTCAATTTGTCAGTAGCTAATCCAGTAATCCGCGTCCCATGTGGAGAGTTACTTGATGCTCCGACAGACAATGTCGCTTGATACGCAGGTATTCAGCAAATTGTATATCTGACGTACACTAACTCAAACTAAACTAACCAAACTGTAAAACCCACGTTGCAAAGTCACAGTCCCAGATTCACGCTGCGTGAGCAATCGTGACCTTTGTTTGAAACCATTGGATACTTTTCATTTTTAACCGTCCAATAGATGTCCACCAATCGGATAATTTTTGGTTCATGATATATCTAACTGGGTCCCAAACCTAGACGGTTTAGTTTGAATTACTTAGACGCCACGCATGCAATTTCTTAGTAGTTCCTAAGTGCCAGCGTATCATCCATCAGACTGCCAGAGTATCAAAGCTTTTCTTGTTGGAAGGTATGGTTGAGCCTTGGGCTGTTACAAGTGGACCTATGAATTACCATCCACACCGTTGATGCCATGTGTGCCAAACAATGGATGGAACTATTTAGGAAATCCCTGCGATGATGGAATTCTAACCGTTAGATTGGTCGAATGCATATAGAAGGCCAAAGATGAATTTGTCTAGGCTTCCAATCTGTGAGACTTGTTAGCAATCTCACGCCGTCCATCAGATCAACGTTTTCGATCAATGGTCCACAGATCCCATTTGTACAAACACAAGGCTCGAGGATAACGTTCATGTCCTCGGCTCGAAGATCATATGGTTCGCCCTCACTCCAATGAATTTATGATCCAGCTATATGCTATGCACCATATACTCAGGTTCTCACAGCTCTGATAAGTGCGATCCATGATCGAGTAATCCAGGCTATTGGGAGCTTGCGCCCAAGATTGATGGCTCAGATCCACCAATAAAGGTTATTTCTAGATCATGGCCCACCCCTCGTCAGAAATTGAAAAATAAAAATTAAAAAACCGCCCGTCACAAGTACATGATTCCCTTCGGCGGATTAGGTGCGGCCCCGGTATCAACCAATGCAGTGCGGCTCTGACTCCGGGCCCCACCTTTATGTATGTATTTGTATATCCACGCCGTACTTCTGTTTTTCCATTTTATTTTATGGCATGATCCAGAAAATGAAGCAGATTCAAATATTAAGTGGACCATACCACAAGAAACAGTGGTGTTTTATCGTTAAAAACATGTTGTGGGCCACAAAATCTGTTTATGAAGATGATTTTTTTTTTTTACCTTCATAGATATATTTGTGACCTTATCAAGAGGTTGGATGGAAAATAAAATTTACGGTGGGCCTAGGACTGTTTTATGGTGAATGTTCAATCACCAATGTTTCCTATGATATGGTTCACCAGAGATGTTTTTATATTTTAGGTTTTGAATAATTCCATAAAATGGTATGGAAAAGCAGATGGACGGAGTGGATATACAATAAATACATCAAGGTAGGCCCCAAGGTCAGCGTCGCACTGTGTTTGGTGAGGCCGAGGCTGCATGTAATCCGCTCCGTCGTCCCCCTCTCCCCGTTTTTTGTCTAATTAAAAAGAAATGGCAAAGCGATTCGCGCGAAGAGAGATCGAAGCAGCGAATAACACGTGATAACTTTACCACGTGCGAAAGATACAATCCGTTATGGCGCTGAGCTTACCCCAAGACGACCGTCCGAATATATAGTCTGGTACACTCATCACGTGGCCGCAAGTAATATGGGGATGCACCGAGATTTCTTTTCGTCTACTTTCTTCGTGTGAGTGTGGCTCACCTGGTTAACTAATTTTCCTGATTTATCGTCCATTGAAATTTCAATGGTTTTCCCACTTAATCATTAGATTCGATCTAGCATACATTTTCCAAATTGGAATAACTAGTGCGAATAATCTATTAAATTCCTACTCGCGCGAATCTCCCTAGCATAACTTTCTTAAAAACTGTAAGCCATCATGCATCCATTGTTACATTCTCCCCCACCAAACAGAAACAATGCCTGCTTCTTCCTGATTGATTGATTCAGAGAGAGAGAGAGAGAGAGAGAGAGTCCTTTGAAAAATCCAAACCCCAATGGAGGAAGGTATGGATCTTCATCTTCATCTTTCTCTCTCTCCCCCTCTCTAAATTGGTTTTGATTTTAAGCACAATTTCATGCATTTGCTTTTATTATTATTAGTTTTTTGTAATTCTATCTTGGTTGGTTGGAAATTGTAATATGCATTCGTGATTTGCTGTTTTGGGTCTTTCCATTTTCTTTTCTCTGATTTTTGGTGGGTTTTCTTTCTTTTTTATTTGGGGGCATTTTGGTGTTTAATTATGGATTTTGGTAGGAGAATGATTTTGTGGGTCTAGATTTTGGTGATATGGCCGCCATGAATTGTCCAGTTGATTGCTTGTTAGGGTACTATAGAATTGTCGGACCTGATTAGCTCGTAGGGCCAACCTTTCTGCGATCCACACGGTTCATCCAGTGGCCCCAATAGTGAGTGGTTGTTGGATCAGGAATTGTTTGTACTGAACAAACCCTGAACTTGGAAATTGGATGGCTAGGTTTGGTTGATTGGGGAGATTTTTCCGGCTTTGCCAATCCAAGGTGGAGCATGCTAGATGAACGGTTTGGATCGTCGAAAGATGGCCCCTCCTGTATGGAATTTGGATGAAGACGAATAGTAGTTTGGAGCATTTTTTTCTCTTTGAGAAGAAAATTTTCTATCAAGAGCCTGCTTCGGCCGGGGTTTTCAAAAGCCATCAAAGAATTGGTGAACAAAATTAGAAGTCGGAATGCAATCTTCAGTTTTTTCAATCATGCCACAAAGTAAGCTCCTAGTGGTTGAATGGGCTTCTTATATTAAGACAATGGAAACTTGTAATTTTTCTTTTATTCTGGGCTTGGAATTTGCTTCTCTGTTTGTAGCTTTTGCCCTATCTCAGCGCTTTCTGTAATAAACGGTTGTTACCTTTCAAAAAAAAAAAAAGTTTCTTGAAATTGGCAAGGGATCATTGAATCATGAATGAGGTGATCTTGGCAGGAACCACGGTTTAGTGAGTGTAGGTGGAATTGTTAGAAGCAGTCAAGGCGATATGGACTCAAAATGTAGTGGAGGTGAGAGTGCTTATGATGGGCTTAAAGCTTTGTAAGTAATTGTACCTATCTTCCATATTTGGGTTGAGTGGGATTCCACAAATGCCGTTAGGTGGGTCAAAGAGACCATGGTTTCTAGATACCATCATTAGGTGAAATTAGAGACACCATATCCCTTGATTTGGGCTTTCCCTAGTCTGAAGAAATGCTAATCAAGAGGCGAATCAATTTGAGGGGAAGTCATTCTCTGCAATTTTATAAGCTTTTCTCCCTTTTCAATAGATATATGAATGATATCACACTCCATACCTTTAGATTTGGGATCTCACAAATATAAAATCCAGTTTTCAATGGACACCTACTTTGCTTTCCAATGAGGTCACAAAAAATAGGTCTCTTCCACAGAAAGGGTGTACAATATGAGAAACATCAGTAGAAATAGAAGCAAGACAATCAAACTCAGGCAAAGGCAGGAAAGGAACAAAGGCACAGGAATTACTTGGATCCAGGGTATCAATAGATGGTTGGTCCAATGAATTTCCAGTGGGCTGCATTGGTCCTATTTTTCCTGTCTGAACATACCTCATCAACTCCTTTTCTTGCGTGATATCACAAATCTTGAGGAAAGGTTTTGGACTAAGAATAGGCGGGGATAGTCCCCTTTTCACCATCACTTTCATTCCTTGAAGATGACTTTTGAGAGCAACTGATTTCTAAGATCCAAGAAATATGGAGTTAACCAAGGGTCAGATTCATGCTTACCAATCTCCTTCTACTTAGGGATAATAAGTTTAAACCCTTTTGACGATTGGGATACACAATAACTACGACTGCATGCACAAGGAGAAAGAGAGGGTTACCAACGGTGGTGACCCATCCACACTTTTTCCAATTTATAGCCCATTTGTGTTTTAGATCTGCCTCTTGTTTGGTTGACGTCCTAACATGAGGTGGCACAACACATGTACGGATGGATGTTACACAATCATCACGGTGGGGCCCACATAGCCTTTGTTGGATGGGCTCGTTGTGTGGGCTACATGCAAACGCAAATAAAGGCGGGAGCAAGCAATTCACACACAAAAAAGGAGTGGGGATAAGCGGGTAAAATCCAAGTTGTCTATTAACATGGCTAAAATCCAAGCCCTCCATTTAGAAGCATGCATATTTTCAAAATTCAAAAAATACCACTAATCTATGTTGAAAACTCATTTAATGTTGTGTAGAATCTTACAGGCCACCACTCTTCTAAAACTAATTGCATGGGCAAAATGTCCTTGGCTCATGGTGTTGTACATGGTGGAGAAGTCTTTCAACAGCTGATCATGATTTTGCCCATGAATATGTACCCAGTAAACACAACCAAGTAGGCATACTTTTGGTGGAAGTCAAAACATAGGCGAACTAGGACCCAATAAGCTAATAGGATAAAAACAAGAAAAGGATCCGAGAAAGTATATGATTACTCAAATATGCAGTAGTAAGAATCACATCAAAGTGGAAACGTTTTGGGAGTTGTGACATACCAATCAGTAAAGTCAGTGACATCTAATAAGTGGCGATTCTTATGCTTGGCCACACCAGCCTCTCAGTGTGTGTTCAAACCAGAAACTATTCTAGGAGAAGTTCAAATCCATTCCATTCTGATATTGATCAGTCTTGGTTCGACATGCTTTCTACGTTATTGGTTCCTAGAAAAGTCAATCATGTAGTCTAACATCAATCCAGCATTCTTTCAAGTAATAATAGAGACTTCAAGCACTATATTCTCTTCTGTTATCGTATCTAAGAACTTTGATGTTCCTATCACATTCTGAATTATGTTATGTACTTGAAAATTTTGGAAACATCGTTCAGGTTCAAGATAAATCCAGGTTAGCTACTTTTCCTTTTTGGAAGAGCAAATCCAGGTTAGCTACTTATATCTGACAATTTTGATGTTTCTCTCAAACATTTTCTGAGGTATCTTATGAAAGTACTTTTAAAAAACTCCATCTTTGACTTCATATGATAAATCTAGGCTGCACAGGACTATACACTAATATATATAATGCGAGTAGCAAACAGATAATTTTTCCCCTGCAATTAGTTTTACGAGAGTCCTAACCTTTCAGATTTAATAGGACATTAAGAAGGTACTTACAAAGGAGTCTGGGTGATCATCTGGGCAGTTTAGGCCGAGAGGAACAATAGAGTTTTCAGAAGCAAGGCCTCTTCTTTAGCGTGCGTCTTCTCCAAATTGTTGATTTTGTTAAGGGATTGGGCTCCGTGAGCCTGGTTTAGTGAGTGGGGCGGGATTGTATTTTTGTTGTTTAGTATCTCTTTGTTTCTCTATTGCTTTTCCTTTTTCTTTTTTTTTTTCTTCTTTGTTTTGTTTTCCTTTCTCGGCTGTTTGCCGTTCAATAAAGTTCTTATCTTTCATAAAAAAAAAAGAAAAAAGAAGGGACTTACATCATTGGTTGGGGTTATTTAGGGTATTTTTGGTCTGCTTGTGCTTACAAAGGGACGGTTCGGATTTTACTTGCGCATCAACAAGTGGTGCAGAGGCATTCCTACCCTTTTTTATTTTTTATTTTTATCTCCCGTACAAGTAGTCCACACCCTTTCTACCTCATCCCTGTGTGTAGCCCATACCCATCCTCTTGTGCGCCCCACAACCTCTCTACTTTCTCTAAATGTGGGTGCATCCTCTCTCTCTCTCTCTCTCTCTCTCTCTCTCTCTCTCTCTCTCTCTCTCTCTCTCTCTCTCTCTCTCCACGTGCGTTGCACATGCCATGTCCACTAGTCCTCAATAAAAGATGCAACATACTCGAAACCACAATATTAAACAAGTGGGTCTGGTTCCCAGACATTGGAATGACCAATATCAAAAGGTGACATTATATTATTAACACTAGATCACTATGACTATCTACCATGTTTAGATATTTGACAAGTTTCACATTGAAAAACTAATACATCAGATTGACAGAAACAGGCTAGGCATTGTTAGAAGAAGTCTCAAAAAAGAAATGCAACCAAAATGAGCATGCCACTGCATGATTTGGTCTTTATTAATTACAGACAAAGTTTGAAATGCTGCAGAAGTTAATCCATTAGAACTTAGGAGGTACAGCCCACCAGCTTCATGTCTGCATTCGACACCAATTATCTTCCTTGTTTTCAGGTCCTGAAAAGTACAATGTAATGGCTGGAAAGTCACACTATTCAGTTTCTGGCTCAAGCTACTAGCGGACGAAGTTAACATAAAGATTGGGAACATCCAATAACAATGTAAATACAAAAACATTCATTTATCATTCCTTTCCAAAGGATACGAGTCAAAGAACCATGGCAATTTTAGCAACCATGGATCATGTTCAGGTTTGAACTTCAGTCTGCTTTGGACATCTCAACATATTACCTTAGTACCATCTCTGCTGGATTTAATTCACTTTGGTCATCTCAAAATATTACCTTAGAGTGCCGTCTCTACTGCATTTAACTCTCTTGAACTTATCTTTCTCATCAGAACTCAAAAACACCTTGTCCTCTGCCTCATCCATGCCTAGTTACCACATTAGTATTTCTTCAATCCATCAGCAATGTAGAATGTTTGGAAAGAATTGAAGATTTTAAGTACAACTCAACCATCCTCTTCATGCAATTATGGGGAGTAATCGTCATTAAGACTAAGAGAAGGGAGGACATCTCCCCAAAATCTGAATGCCTATCAGATAGCTGACTACTCAAATATTCTTCTATTCAATGTTTTTTTCTATGAAGCTTCTCATGGTCAATATCCTGATAAGTGATAATGATCTAATTCTTGCTACATTTTGTGTAAAAGAAGTGTAATAATCCCTCTAACAATGACCAGCTATGTTTTGATGTATTTGGTAGTCCTGGGCAAATATTCATTTTCTAAAAATAGGTTTAAGCAATGGCATCCTGCTATTCAGTCAACAACTAATTATTTCAGGTGTGGAGAAGGCATGATCACAGTAAAAAAATTTGAAATTCCCACTTTTCATATCCTGTGTCACTTTCAAGAGTTTCTTTGAGACATTCACTGATATAACCTAGCTTCATCCATGCTGCTGATACATGTTTTAGCAGATTGATCTCTGAAAGATGTTTATTTCCATTCAGCTTTACAGTTGTGATTGCATTCCTGAGCGATCAACTTAATTTACCATAATTTACCATCATTGGTGTCATCTTTCAAAAATCTCTTCCTCTTTTTTTTTTTTTGTCTTTGTTAAATAAAATTGGTGTTATCTTTGAAAAAAATACAATCATAGGATCCCTTGCACATCCTTCTCCAGTCATTTTATCGTTAATGCCACAGATCTAGATGAAGGTAAATGCTAAAAAATAACTCCACATAGCATAAGGTTCCTGAAAGCCATATGCAGCAGGTATTAGTGCACATACTGGACAGAGATCCTAATCTATCATACCATGTAAACCCTGATAAAGATTTAAATTATCAGAAGTGATAAAAAGAAAAAACAATTTACTGAGATTGATGCATGACCGTTGTCAATAGTATCGGCTGAGACTATGATATCAAAGTGGACCAACACAAAACAGTCTGGAAGTCACAGGACTTCTGGGTATCGCACGATATTTTGCATTAAATCACATTGTATCGGTGAAATATCAATACAATTCAATATATTGAAACAATTTCCATTATATTCTTTCTTGTATCGATGATATCATTCGATAATATTGCCAATACATGATATCATTCAATAATATCACCAATACATTCCAATCGACACCCTCCTTCCATGTTTTTGAAAAACAATCCCAAAAAACCCTATAAAATTGCATTTTCTCTCGAATCTTTTGCTTCCCATCCATTCTTGAGCTAATTTCGACCCTTCTTGATTATTTGGAGAAACAATGGGATTTGGGTGTGAAAATCAAGATCAGAGAGCGGGAGGGCTGGAATTGCAAACGGTGACTTTGTTTCAATTTTAATTATTTTTTTCCATAAATCAGTTGGAATCAATACAAAAAAGATTAAAATCCGTGATTCTGTATGTTTTGCATGCTCAATGTAGATTTCAACCTCCGATTTGCAGATTTGGGGAAAATAGGGGTAATTGGGGGAAATCCTTTTTTTTTTCCTTCCAATTTCACGCACTTATCATGCAATTATAGTGTGGAAAAATCAATTTAGAGTGGCTGGAGGCTGATCTCAGGAATTTTGGAAAAAATTTAATTAAAAATTAATTAATTTTTTAATTTCAGATTGATCAGTGGTTATTTAGCCTTAATATTCATTTTTTTAGTATTTTCATAAATTCTAGATTGATCAGCAGTTATTCCTAATGGGTGTCCTTTGTACTTGAGTGATGAAGAGTCAGTGGATTATTTGTTCATACATTGCTCCTTCTCTTGTATCATTTGGTTGGGCATCCTGAGATCTGCCAATGTTAGCTGGCTTATGCCTTATTTGGTTGAAGCTTTGTTCTGGATTTGGCATGCCGAAGGGGGAGGCTCTTTTAGAAGGAAAAGATGGAGAGTTGCTCTATTGGCAGTTTTTTTCGGTCATTTGGTTGCAAAGAAACAACTGTTTTCTTTGTAATCTTAAGGGTTCTAGTTCAGGGGTGTCGAGCAGGGTTGCATTGTATATCAGGGAGTGAGCTCCCTGAGGGTTTTCTTTATGTGGTCTGTTTCTTTCTTCTTCTTCTTCTTTTCTGCTTTGTTGTTTTTGCTTACTATTTTTGTTTTTTGTTTTTGGCCTTTGGCGTCTAATATCATTTCATCTTAAAAACAAAAAATAAAAAAATATCAGTGGTTATTCTCGAATTTGGGGAAATTGAGGAAAATACGAAAAAATTCTCTATTTTACCCATTTTACTTGCAATTGGAATGTGTAAAAATGGTTTTAGATTTATAAATGATATGAACTGATTTTAAATATAGTTGCATCACTTCCGTCATACGACGCAAAGTCTAGGACCTCATACAAAGGAAATTTATTATGTGCATTTTTTTGTGATCTTTTTATTTCTAAGTGTGTGTTAATTGATTTTAATATTTTAGTGAAAAATAACTTGAAGTGTAAGCTACGTAGTGTGTACTATAGGCTATATAATGTGTAGCGTATGCAAATTTAGCATGTAGCGTAATCTCTCTCTCTCTCTCTCTCTCTCTCTCTCTCTCTCTCTCTCTCTCTCTCTATATATATATATATATATATATATATATATATATATATATATATATATATATATATATGTATTATTTTGGATGGATAGTGCAAACTTGTCTATTTGTGCAAAGTGATGACCTCGGCATGTATACCATCTTATCTACTTGTGCAAAGTGATGACCTCAGCATGTATATTGTTTTGGACAATGCAAACTCATGAAAAATGCAAACTCTATATATAATGCAAAGTGTGTTGCCGTCTTTTCTTTTCTATTAATAAAGCCGGTTATTCATTAAAAAAAAAAGGAAGAAAGAGGAAAGGGCCTGGGCATACTGTAGACATTCTCAGTTGTTAACTGTATTGTACCTCTTTGATTTTTCTTTACTTGTTCAAAATTGCATTAATCTTCTCTTATCTACTCCTTAGATTCTAATGATTTGCATTCTGGAGTGGATAAAGCCTCTCCTGAGAAGGGCAAGAAAAGAAGGCTGAAGACCCCATCACAGGTTGAAGCATTAGAGAAATTCTATAATGGTATGCATGCTTCTCATATGTAATTTTTCTTTTTTTTTAAAAACTACGATGATACGTCTTAATTGTATCCTTACCAGAAGTTGCTAACACAATCTTTGTTTTCCTTAGAGCATAAGTACCCCTCAGAATCACTGAGAGCGCAGCTTGCATTGGAGATAGGATTATCAGAGAAGCAGATTTCAGGGTGGTTTTGCCATAGACGGTTGAAGGACAAAAAGATATTGAAAGAGGAATTTTATGTGAATGGAAAACAAGATATTTCAAATGGAGTCATGCAGGATCATGGCAGTGGACTTAGGCAGGATTCATGTGGGAGCACCAAACCAGGGGAGTACAGGCATCTCGATACTAGAGAGGTAGAAAGCCGGAGGTTTTATGGCCAGGATTATCCAGCGGCAGTGCTTGCTCATGAAAGGAGTCAACATATAAATGCTGGAGATTATGGTGCCGCAGATGACACTTCTTCAGGAAGTAGTGCAGCTTCACAAGGTAGACTGTTACCTTTGAGATATTCATCTCGTGATAACAGCTCGACATTGATGAATGCTGATGGCGTAAAAAGCAGGGGATACATGATGGCATCAGGGTATTTATATTTGCAAGATGAGATTGAAAATCCCGCTATCTCTGCTGTTAAAAGGCAACTCGGGAAGCATTATCGTGAAGATGGCCCACCAGTTGGGCTGGAATTTCAGCCGCTTCCACCTGGTGCATTTGATTCACCAATTGGAGATCCAATTCATGGTAATTCTTAATACTTAGTTCAGTAATAGGTGCCTTATGCTGTGTCGAACATAACTGATCCTGCTATGTAGCATTTTGAAATCTGAAATGATGTTTCTTCGTACAGCTTTATCCTCGCCATCATTGCCATTTTTTTTAATTAATTTTTTTGCAATCAAATTAGCCTACATTTGATGGTACCGTTCTCAGGAGTGGCAGTTGGAATATAAACACATAATTGCCTCTAATTAACACCTTCCCAGTTGAAATAATTGGCTTCATTTGCAAGTGACATTTTTGGTTCTGTAAGACAATGTCTTGATGCAGCCAGAACTGTAAATGATTGATGAAGGAAGATCTAACCAGTGTTTGTATTGTCGACGATATATCGACAATAACGCCGATATTATCGGTATCGCCGGACTTGCGACAACGAAACCCCCGGTAATCGTTTCTCTTCCAAATGTCGCCGATAATTATGCGATATGGTCGATATCTGCCGAAAATCTCTGTCAGAGAAAGGAATGTCGCTGTAGCCAGTGGCTACCCTCCACGGGACTTCTGTAGCCACCTACCCTCCACGGGACTGTAGCCAACAACCCCCTATTGTCGATAAAAGGGCCGATAATGGGGGGATTGCGAAAATACCCAAAAAAATCGACAGAAAAGAGGAGAAAAATAGGGATTTCCATACCTTGAAGGAGGATCGCTCATCGAACGTTGCAGTGGGCCAATCCAAGCTTCCGTGCGCTGTAAGTGCTCGATAATCACCCATTTTTACTTCCTTTTTCGCAATTGATCCGTCCACCGTACATAATCAGCGAACGAACAGGGAACTTCTGACGAAATTGGGGGGATTTAGGAGGAATTTTAGGGATTTCACGAATCTCCCCCTCTTTCGCGGAAGCCTTTCGTCTACAGTGAAGAGAAGGGGCGGTCGATCCCTTTTGTTGAAGGATGAAACAGCTGCGGTGTTACTCCGCACGCTCTTATCGTGCGGAGTAAACTCTGTTGGGCCCACCTGGAATGTATGTGCTTCATCTATTCCGTCCATACGTTTTTCCATCTCATTTTAGTGGTTGAGCCCAAAATTTAAGCATCTCAAATCTCAAGTGGACCATGCCACAGGAAACAGTGGGAATAATGATTTCCACCGTTGAAACCTTCCCAGGCCCCACAGTGATGTTTATTTGTCATCCAACCTGTTCAAAAGATCACATGGACACGGATGAATGGAAAACTCAAATATCAGCTTGATCCAAACCTTCCGTGTCCCCCGCGAGTTTTTCAATGGTAGACATTCAGTTCACACTTTTCCAGTGGTGTGGTCCACTTTAGATTTTTATATGCTTCATTTTTTTACACCATATCTAAAATTATCTGTTAAGGTGGATGGACGGAGTGGATAAAATAAGTAAATCACAGTGGGCCCCACAGAGTTTACTCCGCACGAGTAGCGTGCGGACGACGTGACATTAATGTCACAGCTTAGTGGGTGTTACCCTAACCGTGTGGGGCCCATATTGATGTAGTTTTTATATATCTACGCCGTCTATCTATTTTTTCATATCATTTTAGTATGTAATCCAAAACCCTTAGAAGATCCAAATCTCAGGTGGACCATACCACTAGAAATAGTGATGAATAACCATTTAAAATGTTTTGTGGGCCACAAAAGTTTTGGATCAATCTGATCTTTATATTTTCTGCTCATCAAGACCTTATTGACATTATCAAGAGCTTCGATTGAAAATAAACATTACCAAAACCTTACAATGGGCTCATTGGATTTTTTAATGGTGGGGCACTCAATCACACTGTTTCTAGTGGTATGGTCCACTTGAGATTTGGATCTGCATGATATTTGGTTTAATACCATAAAATTATATGTATAAACAGTTGGACGGTGTGGATACATAATATATACATCAATGTGGGCCCCACGGTGAACGTACATAAGGGCCGCACCGTCTTGCGTGAGTCCGGCACCTAATCCGCTCACCCACCCCTCCGTTTCCGTACGGACGTGGCGGAAGCAGAGTCAGTGCGCAGTCCTCGAGCACCGTCTCTTGTACGAACGGTTCAAAGAAGATAGAGGCTCTGTGGACCCCACAAGGATGTATTTAGTACATCCAAACCGTCCATCCATTTAGAGAGATCATTTTAGTGCATGATACCTAAAATGTGTCATATCCAAAACTCAAGTGGACCACACCAATAAAGATAGTGGGGACAATGATTCTCACCGTTAAAACATACCCAGGTCCACCATGATGTTTATTTGTCATCCAAACTGTTCATAAGGTCACACGGAGCTGGATGAAGGGTAAAAATAAATATCAGACTGATCCAAAACTTCTGGGACCTCAAAAAATGTTTCAATGGTATACGTTAAATCTCCCACTGCTTTCTACAGTGTGGTCCACTGGATTCTTGGATATGTCTGATTTTTTGGGTCAAGACTTAGAATGATCCCATAACATGGAAGGACGGTTTGGATATAACAAGTACCTCATGGTGGGACCCACGGAACTTGATGACGTCACTGCGGTGGGTGCACCAGCCGATCCGCTTCCAGTGTTACCCCGGGAACAACTTAGTGGGTGTTACCCCTACGGTGTGGCCCACATGGATGATATTTTGTATATCCACTCCGTCCATCCTTTTCTACAGCCCATTTTAGGAAGTGGCTTCAAAAATTATACAGATCTAACTTTTGTGGCCCACAAAACGTTTTTAATGGTTATTAATCACTGTTTCTAGTGGTATGGTCCACCTGAGATTTGGATCTTCTTAAGGTTTTGGATCATATCCTAAAATGATATGAGAAAATAGATAGACGGCATAGATATATAAAAAATGCATCATGATGGGCCGAAAACGTGAGGATTGAACGTCCACAGTTGAAATATTTGTGGAGGTACAGGAGTTTCGAATCAGGATAATACTTGTGTTTCCAGTTCATCCCAGTTGTGAACGGTATTGATGTCATATAAGCATTACTGTGGACCCCAGGGAGGTTTCAATGGTAGTAATTTACCTACCCACCTTTTCCTATAGTGAGGCCCACGGTAAACGCACGATAAGGACCACTGTGATGTTTGTGAGAAATTCAGGCTATCCAAAATATTTTACATCTCATTTTTAGGACGTGCGACAAAAAATACTCAAGTGGACCGCACTAAAGGAAAAGGTGGGTAGGTAAATTACTACCGTTGAAACCTCCCTAGGTCCATAGTGATGTTTATATGTCATCCATATCATGCGTAATGTCATCCATACCATGCGTAATGTCATCCAAGTGGGATGGGCTGAAAGCACAAGTATTAGTTTGATTCAAATGTCATCCCACTTGAGTATTTGATCCAGCACATTTTTGTCGCATATGTTTTTTAACATAAAAGCTTGAAGTGTTCATTTTTGTTCCCATATGGCCATTGATTCCAATGCTAGTGCAAGTATTTTTTTCATTTTTTGTATGCTACTAGGGATCAAAATGTCGTCTGGATCCGGAAAAGGAGGAGCAAGGGATATTGGGTGGAAACATGGACGACCATTGGAGGGGAATAAATATGGGGCCATATGCAACTACTGCGGCCAAGTTATACGGAGTGGGGGGGTGTCTAGGCTGAAGGAGCATTTGGCAGGGGGGTTCAGAAACGTGAAAGACTGCCCAAGTGTAACAAAGCCAGTGAGAGAGGAGATGAGAAGAGTTTTGGCTGAGGCGAAGTCACACAAGCTGCAATAGAAGGATTGGGAGAAGGATTTCAGGAAACAGCTGCGGGGTGCTGGACAGGGCCTACGTACTGTTGAGGAGCAAGAGGACGACGACGACGACGACGAGGGGATTGCATATCCCGATGACTGTGTTACGACGCGGGAGAAGAGAGAGTTCAGAGAGGCGATCCACGAGTCTCGGGCATCAGGGTGGGAGGGGGAGCAGAGGAGAAGGCTTAACGAGACTAGGCCGTCATTTGGGGGCTCCTGTTACGAGGCCGGTGGGAGCAGCAGAAGGTTTGGGGGAGGCAGTATGGGTAGCGGTGGTTCTGGCGGGCATGGATTACGGCGCACACAGAGCGCCCGCGTTACAGATGCACCCATTGCGGGTGTTAATCAGAAGAGGTTAAAAAATATATGGAACAAGGGGATCAGAGAGAAAGTGGGTAGCGCCATATCTAGATGGTTCATTTCGAGCCACATACCAGCCAATGCAGCTGCTAGTCCTCACTTCACAAATATGATTGAGGAGGTGCAGCGACATGGGCCCGGTGTGAAGCCCCCGACGCCAAAAGAGATTCTTGGTGTTTACCTTGATCAGGAATACGAGGAGATGCGTGCTTGGGTATGCGCACTCACTCCGAACTGGAGGCAGTATGGGGTGACGATCATGTGCGATGGGTGGACAGGACCCACGAAAATGTCCATTATCAATTTTATGGTGTACAGTAAAGGGCAGTCCGTTTTCCTCAAATCTATTGATGCATCTGCCAAAATAAAAGATCATGATTACATATATGATCTCTTGAAAAAAGTCATCATAACTGTTGGGCCTGAAAATGTCATCCAAGTTGTGACAGACAACGGTAGTGCATTTGTTAAGGCAGGAAAGAAATTAATGACAAGGTACCATCTCTATTGGACCCCTTGCGCGGCACACTGCATTGATTTGATGCTCGAGAAGATAGGCCAAAGGGACTCGATCAGGAAAACCATCGAGGATGCGAGGAGAGTGACGAACTTCATATATAATCACTCTTGGTTGTTGGCTGCAATGCGCGAGTGTTGTAGAGGGGACATCGTTAGACCAGGTGCAACACGGTTCGCCACGAACTTTATTGCACTCGACAGCTTGTATAGGCACCGTGTGGGTCTTAGGAATTTGTTTAGATCTGAGAAGTACTTGGAGTGGAATCAGAGGAAGACCGATGGTGCAAAGAATACATCGAAAATAGTGCTTTCTGATTTCTTCTGGGATAGAGTTCATGATGTTGTTTCCCTTCTAAAACCGATCTACAGTGTCCTACGCGCCGTAGATAGTGAGATGTGTCCTTCAATGGGGTCAATGTACGAGCTTATGAGAATTATGAAAGAAGGGATACGGACTGCTCTCCCCAATGCACATAAGTGGGTGATCGATATCATCGATGAACGATGGACCAGGACCCTTGATCATGAACTCCACAAGGCTGGTAAGTTTGTTACGTTCACCTGTATTTTTTACCATTTGCACTTGCACTTTAAGCATCACTTATGTTTACAAGTTAATGCAACTGAGTAAATAATATTTGAGTTTCAGCATACTATCTGAATCCTAGATTCCATTACAAACGCCGACTTCATGAAAATAGTGATTTGACGATGGTCGTCCACGAGGTGTTCGAACGGTTATTCCCTGAATCGCCAGCACGATCAGAATTTGGTAACCAGGTAATGCAATTTGAGTAGATCTCGCTGATGGTAATCGATAGAATATATTTTCTTCCTCATAGTCTTTAGATATATGGGTACTTAAAATGGTGACATGTGAATCCATATGTTACAGTTGTTGCGGTTTAAAGATGCTAGGGGTACGTTCTCATCAGCACTAGCCAAAGCATCTAGAGAAACGATGATGCCGTGTGAGTATAATGTTTTATTGGGTAATATGGTATATTATTAGGTAACTGCATTATAAGTCCGTATTTCAAACTAACACAAGATGCTCATGGATATATAGGTGAGTGGTGGGTGATGAGTACCTAATATTGTATAATTAACCCTGGTTGTTAAGAGCAATATCATTGTTTTTCTGGTTAATTATCCCTCATTAGGTTAATTTTCTGTCTTCAGGTGTTCAAGAGAGATTGGACAAGATTCGAGCCAATCAGGGCGATTAAAGGCCCTAAAGTGATCAAGATAAAGTATGTGGCGATCCTGAAGGAAGTCGAACCGTAAAGATCGAAGGACCATCATGTTCTACGGTGTGGACAGTCAAGATTGGATGTCCACAATGCGGGGCCAACCGTTGACCAACATCAACTGAAGGACGGTGTCAGTTTCACCATTAATGGCCATGTCTAGCTGTGAAGCCTTTCCACCATCCGGGAATCAACTGATGGAGATTTTGTCCCCAACATTCATCTGAGCCATCCATCTGCACATGTGCACTCCAACACCTTTTAACGTCCAGCCATTGGATCGTCTCAATTCAGTGGACCCCACAGTTCACACGTGCCAGATCAACAAGGTGGACCACACGCAGCAAACTTCACTCCAACAGCAGCATCCAGATCCAAACACCATCGTCCAAGCTGCTGATCATCGTAGCACCTGCTGGACACCTCCATGGCCATCCACGTCTGTCCATCACAACCGTCCACCAGCCAACAAGTGGCCACCGTCCACATCCAACCATCAACGGCCAGCATCAGGTGGGACCCACATCACGTCCAGCAATGGGCGTCCGTCCAAGCAGCAGCAAATCCTCCCTGCTGTCCAACAGTTGGGACGCCTCAACAATCAGCAGACCGTCCATCTGCAAACATTAAGGTGGACCTCACCTGTTGAGCACGTCTTCATCTAAGTGGACCCCTCAATCACACAACATCCAGCCCATCTATAGCTGGAAATCCAGCCGTCCATCCGTCCAGCAAGATGGACCACATCAGCGTTCACTACGGCCATCAAATCCAGCCGTCCATCCCATCTTACATCTAGCATCTGGACCGTCCACTCCCTCCAAACCACCAGCCGTCCAATCCATCATCATCATCAACCGTCCATCTGCAATGGACAGCACGTGTGCAGTGTGGAGCTACCATCAGCAATCACACGTGCAGTTGCCTTCAGCTGTCCATTCCACGTCCCAGCTGCAATAGTTGAAGACATCTCCACAATGGATCCAGCAGATCTCCACCGTTGAGCAACGTCAGCACCAAGCATCCAGCACCGTCCTGCTGCAACACGTGCAGCAGATGGCCTCCAGCAAATATCTGGACGATCCACAGCATTCACTGCATCCATTTCCAGCCGTCCATGCAGCTCTGGCCCATAGCACCTCTTCCGACCATCAATGTGGAGCCCTCGTCCATCCAAACAGCTGCAGCAAGCATCGTCCAGCAAGTAGGCCCCACTCAGGAATTTTCAACCGTCCACACAGATGCATCTTCAGCCGTCCATCAAGATGGGCTCAAATCTCCACCGTCCAGGGCTGGACGTCAGCAGCAACATCAACATCCAAGTAACTGGATGATCCAGCAATCCCACAAGTGCTGGCCCAACTTACATCACCACCGTCATTTGCAATCATCCACCAGGGCTGGACGTCCAAGACCATTTCCAGCTCCATCAACGGCCAGCAAACAACACCAGAGCATCCATCAGCCGTCCATCTGTCCAGATGGTGGACCACATTCTCCAGCACATGTGGAGGCAAGCTTCAGCGTCCAGCAAATCCTCAGCCAACCATCAGCCCAGCAACGTTGTGGACCCCACCTTCAATGAACAGCAAACAACCGTCCATTTATTGGACGCATCTGCCATTAGCCGTCCACAACATCAGCAACTCTCCTCTTCATCTTCATTCCTTGCAGCCCACACGTGCACCCAGCAGAGGCAGTGTCCATCCAGCAGGTGGACCGTTCCATCTCCAGCAGCCCACCTCCACATGTGCAGCAGAAGTTCTACATCCCAACCATCCATCTTCTGGATGTGTCCTTTAATCCAAGGTGGACCACACCAGCGGCCAGCTCTCCACCATCCAGTGGACCCCTTGATTCTTCTCATCATCTCCACCATGGCTGCAAGAGAGGAGCTCTCTCTCTCTCTCTCTCTCTCTCTCTCTCTCTCTCTCTCTCTCTCTCCACACATGTGTAAGGCATGGAATGCCACCTCATCATCCAAGCCACACTCCAAGCCCAAACCTAAAAGAAAAGTTTGCTTTAGGTTTGGAGTGACACCTAGGCTTGGAGTACTTTTCTTGCCACATGTCCATCCAAGCCTAACTCCAAGCCCAAACCTAAAAGCAAAAGTTGCTTTGGGCACTCCAAACCTAACTCCATTCCCAAACCTAAAGAAACTTTTGGTGTGCCACCTAGGATTGGGAGGAGGCTTGGAAGCTCCTTATAAGGCTATAAAAAGAGGCCTCTCCTCCTCATTTCTATCATCCCTCAATCCCTCAAAATCCAAAATCATCCCTCAATCCCTCAAATCCCACAATCCAAGTCTTCTTTTCTTTTCTTCTTTTTCTTTGTAGAAGTAGAGTAGTGTAGTTTTTCCTTTGTAGAGAATTTAGTCTTCCATTGTAGCATGGTTGGCTAAACCTCTAGCTAAGGCTAGGGGTGAAGCCTTTGAAGAAATTTGCAAGCTATGGTTCTTTTGGTTCAACATTGTGTGGTGTAATTGTTGGAGTTCTCTTTGGTTGATTGGTTTGGTTATCCACCTCGGCGGACGCTATTGTTGTACAAGCCCCTTGATCCATCGTCGACTCCGGGCACGTTGGATGCTTGGGATCCCTTGCACACCAATTAGCTAGTTCATGATCGATAAAGTCCCTTGATCCATCGTCGACTCCGGGCACGTTGGATGCTTTGGATTCCCTACGGTCATCGAGCTAGTGCAGGTAAAGTCATCGATCTGTAAAATCCCTTGATCCATTGTAGACTCCGGGCACATTGGATGCTTTGGATTCCCTGCGATCGATAGACGAGATCTTAACGGTTGGATCGGTCAATCAAAGCCTCCTATCTTGTAAGTATGCATTTGATCGTATGAATTGTGATCTTATCGGTTGACTTGTTGGCAAAGTTGTTGATCTGTACAATTCCTTGATCCATTGTTGACTCCGGGCACAGTGGATGCTTGGAATTCCCTGCGATCAACTAACGAGTGCTTCATGGTCAAATCAATCGGTTCAGATCACCATCTTTTATGAAATATGCAAATGTTTTAACTGTTTTATCTTCCGATTGGAATGAATCTTTATTCAATTCCAGTTGAGTTATAGTTGGACCAATAAATCAAATCTTGTGAATGAATCAAAGGTGGATCCCTGATGCCTTAGCCCCTTTTCTATCTTTGTCCTTCACCACACACAACTTGCTCCACTCACGTGGATAAACCAAATTTTATCTCACTCACCTAAACTAATTCCTCTAAGTGTTCTTAACCCCAATCCCTGTGGATCGACCTCGGTCTTACCGAGTATTTTACTACTTCGCTACCTGCACTTGGGTGTGCAATCTTCGGATTGTAGCAAGTTTTTGGCGCCGTTGCCGGGGATTGGCATCGGTTTAAGAATATTTTTGGAATTGGTTTATGTATATATATTGTCAATAGTTTACTAACTTGTTTGTTTTATTTTTAGGGATTACCCATAGCTGTATATTCTTCTTCTCGGGTAATATCCTTCCTTCTTTCCTCTTTTGCTATTCTTTCTAGTTTTTCTTTTATTTTCATTAGAGTGTTATCATGCCCATATCTGATGAGTGGACACAGAAATACGCTAAAACTCTTCTAGAAGATGAAAGGCAATCAAAGCACAATGGTAAGGAACGCTCCATGCGTGATTATCTACATGAGAACAATACACGTAAAGTTCCACTGGTTAAAACGCTCCGTGAGTATTGGAGTGAGAACAACGTATACGATGTTCCACCGGTTAAAACGTTGCGTGAGTATTGGAGTGAGAACAACGTATACGATGTTCCACCGGTTAAAACGTTGCGTGAGTATTGGGATGAGAACAATATATCTTATGATCCACCGGTTAAAACATTGCGTGAGTATTGGGATGAGAACAATATATATTATGCTCCACCAGTTAAGTCGATGCGTGATTGTTTGTATGGCTATGAACAACCATATAGTGCGCCATCATACAATGCGAACGAACCTAATTGGCGGAACTATCAAAATTCCAATTGGAGAGACGGACCAACAATGAATGTTAACTATCCCCAAGGGCCCCCTATTTATGTGTCTCCACCAAAAAATACCCTCGAGGATACATTGCAACTGGAAAGTACCTCGCAAATCATGAATGAGACAGAAACATTGGCTGAGTACATGGAATCACACCTCACTGAGACGGAGGAAGAGACTTCCCTAGTCCAACCTCCGTCTAACCTAATTGAACAACTCGAGGTGATTGATTTCAATTCTTCCGATATACTTGTTGAGCGTGACGGAGATACTATTACCTTTAGATATAATGAAGAGATTCTAATGAAGGTTGACGAACCTGAGGAATCCGAAAAATCTAAGGGTGATAATATGATTGGTGATGTTCAACAAGACAAAGACGAAGAGTGTGCTTATGAGCCCGTGGTCCCGTTTCCCCAGAGGTTAATCTCTTCTGAGCCTCTAGTTAATAATCATGCCATGGAAATTCCCCAACAAAGTGATTTTGATACAATCCACCAAGTTGACATACCCAATTTCATTATGGATGAAGAGTTTTCCTACATTGAGTGTCCTAATTCTTTGGAAGATTGCTTGGCTCACTTTGAAGATTCGAATGATCCCATGATTCAAGAAATAGTGAACGCCTTGCAAGACCCGGTGCATGAAAAGATGTTTCCCACTGATTCTCACTTAATACCATCTATTGTGGAAGCACCGGGAGATTCTGATTGTATGGAGAAGACACCACCATTTGAAGAATCATTTGAAGTCTCTCCATCACTTTGGTCTTTTCAGACTGAAGTGGACCATTACTGGGAAGATCCGTTCTTGATAAACCATTGCCCAGTTAATGCATTAAGGAGATATTTTCTTGATAATGTCTCCTTTTCTCGTACATGTGGTGAGAATTTCTATTGGCCCATAATGATTAAGAACACCCATGTACATTGTCGAGCAGGACTGTGGATGGTCCTAATGCGAAATTTGTTGAAATACATGATGATCCTGTTCCAGTCTATTCCCTTGATTGATCTCCTAGTCTGATGGAGATCCATTTCCCTGCTTTCTTAGGATAGATTAGTTTAGATTAGGATTTCTTGTCTTTGCTTATAGGTATGAATAAACTCGCTCTTTAATAATTCTCTCAGGTACTCTCTCACTCACCCCTCTTTTTGTTATTGCTCTCATATTATGTTACATTGCATATTTTTCAACATTGAGGACAATGTCGAATTTAGGTTGGGGGGTGGGAATTCCTGCGGAATTTTATTGAGAATGTTGTTAAATGTTTCTAGTTTTATGTTATTTAAAAAAAAAATTTCCTATGAATTTATGTGATTTTGAAATAATTTGAATAGTAGAATGAAAAGGCATCCAGTAATGAGAATATTAAAGCTTAGAGTTTAGTTGCTCTAGTAAATTTCAAAATTGAGTTCTTTCCATTAATTTTCTGTTAGAAAATGATAAACATTGATTGAGTCATGAATTTTCACAAGTTCACATCTAGCTTGCATTGCCAGGATTTAAGTTTGATACTATAATGTTGACTTGATGATTGTTGAGAATGATAGGAACCAAGCCTGGAGATCCTTGTTTACTTGGTTGATGGAAAAAAAAAAAAAAAAAAAGAGAGAATATTCATCGTAATTCGGGGCAAGGATTTTCATCCATTGTCGTTACCATTACAAAACATTACCATAGTACGAAGTGAGCCTTTTGGAGTCTTCGGCTATCGGTTCTTGGTTCAAAAAAAAAAAAAAAAAGCTAGAAAAATATTGAAATATATATATATATATATATATATATGTATATAGTAGCAAGGTTCGGAATCAGTGTTAATCCGACCATTCTCTTCAATCATCAGTGTCAACATGAAAGTAGAAGACTGAACCCCTAGTTATGTTAAGGCTAGACCTCACTGTGCACCATGGAACTCAATGTTTAAAATGCTTCTATTGAATGATTAATGCTTTGAACCCAATTGAGTTGTCTACTAAGTGACTAGAATCTAAGTTTAAATATTTTCAAAACTATATGCCTTAGAAACTCTACTGTTTAGATAACTTGAAAGATCACATAAATACATTGAACCTTTTCTTCTCTTTCATTAGGAAATAAGAAAAGTCTCGAGATGATTTCAATTGATGAAAACTGTCGAGGATAAGATTTATTGCAGTATTTTGAAAAATCCTTTGATGATTTTCGCATGTTTTGCTCGAGACTAGCAAAATGCTGGTTGGGGGGTGTGATGAGTACCTAATATTGTATAATTAACCCCGGTTGTTAAGAGCAATATCATTGTTTTTCTGGTTAATTATCCCTCATTAGGTTAATTTTCTGTCTTCAGGTGTTCAAGAGAGATTGGACAAGATTCGAGCCAATCAGGGCGATTAAAGGCCCTAAAGTGATCAAGATAAAGTATGTGGCGATCCTGAAGGAAGTCGAACCGTAAAGATCGAAGGACCATCATGTTCTACGGTGTGGACAGTCAAGATTGGATGTCCACAATGCGGGGCCAACCGTTGACCAACATCAACTGAAGGACGGTGTCAGTTTCACCATTAATGGCCATGTCTAGCTGTGAAGCCTTTCCACCATCCGGGAACCAACTGATGGAGATTTTGTCCCCAACATTCATCTGAGCCATCCATCTGCACATGTGCACTCCAACACCTTTTAACGTCCAGCCATTGGATCGTCTCAATTCAGTGGACCCCACAGTTCACACGTGCCAGATCAACAAGGTGGACCACACGCAGCAAACTTCACTCCAACAGCAGCATCCAGATCCAAACACCATCGTCCAAGCTGCTGATCATCGTAGCACCTGCTGGACACCTCCATGGCCATCCACGTCTGTCCATCACAACCGTCCACCAGCCAACAAGTGGCCACCGTCCACATCCAACCATCAACGGCCAGCATCAGGTGGGACCCACATCACGTCCAGCAATGGGCGTCCGTCCAAGCAGCAGCAAATCCTCCCTGCTGTCCAACAGTTGGGACGCCTCAACAATCAGCAGACCGTCCATCTGCAAACATTAAGGTGGACCTCACCTGTTGAGCACGTCTTCATCTAAGTGGACCCCTCAATCACACAACATCCAGCCCATCTATAGCTGGAAATCCAGCCGTCCATCCGTCCAGCAAGATGGACCACATCAGCGTTCACTACGGCCATCAAATCCAGCCGTCCATCCCATCTTACATCTAGCATCTGGACCGTCCACTCCCTCCAAACCACCAGCCGTCCAATCCATCATCATCATCAACCGTCCATCTGCAATGGACAGCACGTGTGCAGTGTGGAGCTACCATCAGCAATCACACGTGCAGTTGCCTTCAGCTGTCCATTCCACGTCCCAGCTGCAATAGTTGAAGACATCTCCACAATGGATCCAGCAGATCTCCACCGTTGAGCAACGTCAGCACCAAGCATCCAGCACCGTCCTGCTGCAACACGTGCAGCAGATGGCCTCCAGCAAATATCTGGACGATCCACAGCATTCACTGCATCCATTTCCAGCCGTCCATGCAGCTCTGGCCCATAGCACCTCTTCCGACCATCAATGTGGAGCCCTCGTCCATCCAAACAGCTGCAGCAAGCATCGTCCAGCAAGTAGGCCCCACTCAGGAATTTTCAACCGTCCACACAGATGCATCTTCAGCCGTCCATCAAGATGGGCTCAAATCTCCACCGTCCAGGGCTGGACGTCAGCAGCAACATCAACATCCAAGTAACTGGATGATCCAGCAATCCCACAAGTGCTGGCCCAACTTACATCACCACCGTCATTTGCAATCATCCACCAGGGCTGGACGTCCAAGACCATTTCCAGCTCCATCAACGGCCAGCAAACAACACCAGAGCATCCATCAGCCGTCCATCTGTCCAGATGGTGGACCACATTCTCCAGCACATGTGGAGGCAAGCTTCAGCGTCCAGCAAATCCTCAGCCAACCATCAGCCCAGCAACGTTGTGGACCCCACCTTCAATGAACAGCAAACAACCGTCCATTTATTGGACGCATCTGCCATTAGCCGTCCACAACATCAGCAACTCTCCTCTTCATCTTCATTCCTTGCAGCCCACACGTGCACCCAGCAGAGGCAGTGTCCATCCAGCAGGTGGACCGTTCCATCTCCAGCAGCCCACCTCCACATGTGCAGCAGAAGTTCTACATCCCAACCATCCATCTTCTGGATGTGTCCTTTAATCCAAGGTGGACCACACCAGCGGCCAGCTCTCCACCATCCAGTGGACCCCTTGATTCTTCTCATCATCTCCACCATGGCTGCAAGAGAGGAGCTCTCTCTCTCTCTCTCTCTCTCTCTCTCTCTCTCTCTCTCTCTCTCTCTCTCTCTCTCCACACATGTGTAAGGCATGGAATGCCACCTCATCATCCAAGCCACACTCCAAGCCCAAACCTAAAAGAAAAGTTTGCTTTAGGTTTGGAGTGACACCTAGGCTTGGAGTACTTTTCTTGCCACATGTCCATCCAAGCCTAACTCCAAGCCCAAACCTAAAAGCAAAAGTTGCTTTGGGCACTCCAAGCCTAACTCCATTCCCAAACCTAAAGAAACTTTTGGTGTGCCACCTAGGATTGGGAGGAGGCTTGGAAGCTCCTTATAAGGCTATAAAAAGAGGCCTCTCCTCCTCATTTCTATCATCCCTCCATCCCTCAAAATCCAAAATCATCCCTCAATCCCTCAAATCCCACAATCCAAGTCTTCTTTTCTTTTCTTCTTTTTCTTTGTAGAAGTAGAGTAGTGTAGTTTTTCCTTTGTAGAGAATTTAGTCTTCCATTGTAGCATGGTTGGCTAAACCTCTAGCTAAGGCTAGGGGTGAAGCCTTTGAAGAAATTTGCAAGCTATGGTTCTTTTGGTTCAACATTGTGTGGTGTAATTGTTGGAGTTCTCTTTGGTTGATTGGTTTGGTTATCCACCTCGGCGGACGCTATTGTTGTACAAGCCCCTTGATCCATCGTCGACTCCGGGCACGTTGGATGCTTGGGATCCCTTGCACACCAATTAGCTAGTTCATGATCGATAAAGTCCCTTGATCCATCGTCGACTCCGGGCACGTTGGATGCTTTGGATTCCCTACGGTCATCGAGCTAGTGCAGGTAAAGTCATCGATCTGTAAAATCCCTTGATCCATTGTAGACTCCGGGCACATTGGATGCTTTGGATTCCCTGCGATCGATAGACGAGATCTTAACGGTTGGATCGGTCAATCAAAGCCTCCTATCTTGTAAGTATGCATTTGATCGTATGAATTGTGATCTTATCGGTTGACTTGTTGGCAAAGTTGTTGATCTGTACAATTCCTTGATCCATTGTTGACTCCGGGCACAGTGGATGCTTGGAATTCCCTGCGATCAACTAACGAGTGCTTCATGGTCAAATCAATCGGTTCAGATCACCATCTTTTATGAAATATGCAAATGTTTTAACTGTTTTATCTTCCGATTGGAATGAATCTTTATTCAATTCCAGTTGAGTTATAGTTGGACCAATAAATCAAATCTTGTGAATGAATCAAAGGTGGATCCCTGATGCCTTAGCCCCTTTTCTATCTTTGTCCTTCACCACACACAACTTGCTCCACTCACGTGGATAAACCAAATTTTATCTCACTCACCTAAACTAATTCCTCTAAGTGTTCTTAACCCCAATCCCTGTGGATCGACCTCGGTCTTACCGAGTATTTTACTACTTCGCTACCTGCACTTGGGTGTGCAATCTTCGGATTGTAGCAGTGGGCGATGTACGAAGTCGACACACCTGCACTACAAGTACTTGCAGTCCGTATTCTCGCACAGACTGTATCCTCCTCCCCGTGTGAGAGGAATTGGAGTACGTGGTCACTCATACACACGAGCAAGAGGAACAAGTTAGCATACGAAAAGTTACAGAAGCTCGTTTACTGCCATTACAATATGAAGTTAAGGGAGAGGCAGTTACGGATAGACCAAGACATGGTGGAAAATCCGGACCCGCTGGACCTGTTGTCGATGGGTACCATGGCACAAATAGGTGACGATGCTGAGGACCCACTTTATGAGTGGGTCAAGTCAGCTGATTTAGACGATGCAGATGGAGGCCCTGCACCGCAAGTAGCCGAGGGAGCAGCGTCTCTTGGTATCGATGTCGATGAGGTAGTAAGCCAACAGAGGGCAGATACAGACTCCTTTGATCCTTTGATGAGGAGTTCGACACGTCATGATGATGGCGAGGAGGCATCTTCACGGCCGCCTCGTTATCATCAAGTCGTAGTGAGTGATGATGATGAGACTCAACCCCCACTTGACACTGGTCGTGGGGACGACGACGACGATGACGACGACAGTGGTGAGGGAGGTGATAGAGGCACCGACACTGATGTAGGTGGTACTAGTGGGGGTGGAGGTGGCAATGGTGGGGGGTACATGACAGGTCAGAGCCAGCGATCCATTGGTCAGTTCACTGAGGAGCAGTACTTTGACCATGCAACTCAAGACGAGGACCATGGATCTCGTCCACCCTTGCGTATGAGAGCATCAGAGCCCACACATATGTTTGAGCGTCGTTCAAAGAAAAAAGCCGGACGTGCCGCGGCGGATGCTCTCGCACGTAGCTTGTCATCTATGGACATCAGTTCAGAGCGGGGGAGCTCCACTTCCGTCCCACCTTATATGCATGGGGGATATCACGAGTATGGGCATGGCAGCTCTGACATTCAGTCGCATTCGTCTACTCGTGGATACGAGCAGCCATCAGATAGCTCTTCGAATTATGGTCATTTGACAGGAGGATATTCGGGGTACCCGTATGACTGGCAGCAATACTATCAGGGAGTCGGGGTTGGACTTGATATATTCCCTCAGGACCCTACTCAACCAATGCCGTCGATGTATGTCACGCAGTACCCACGTTTGGGCTATCTCGTACAGTTTGGGGAGGACGACTATCAAAGATACATAAGAGAGTACCTCCATTGGTTTGAGCAGAGGATGACATGGGAACAGTACTGTCAATATATTGGTGAACAACACTACAACCAACGAGAACGGGATCCGGATGATGACTATGAGCCACCTCGTCACTCCATGTGGGGATGAAATATGGCAGAAAAGTATTATTTTCGAATTCATTTAATTTAATGTCTTAATTATTATATGGTGGATGCATTTGTATTATATAAACTCATTTTCGTTACTATTGGAGTAATTTCTTATGAACGCATGCCTTTTTGGGCCCCATTGAATGAAAACTTATTATTTAATGCATTCTTTTTTTAGTTTTTTTATTCCTGAATATGCAAATATGTGTATTTAGGCATTTCCTGAAGTTTCACTGAAAAATTCCACAATTTTCATCATGTTTCCCCCTTTTTCCTCACATTTCCGGTTATCGACGATATTATCGACGATAACGATATTATATCTTTATCTCTGGCCAGCGAAACTTGTAGCGATACCGACAATGCGAACACTGTGTGTATGATCCAAGCCATCCATTCATTTGAACAGATCATTTTAAGGCATGAACTGAAAAAAGAGGCAGATACAAAGTGCAAGTGGACCACAGCACAGGAAACAGGGGGATTAAACACCTACCATTGAGAACTTTTTGTGGGCCATAGGAGTTTTGTATCAAGATGATATTTGTGTTGTCCCTTCATCCGTGTCTGTGTGACCATATGAACAGGTTGGATCATAGATACACATCAGTATAGGACCCACTGATGGTTTCACATTTCAATGGTGGACGGCATTATCCCCTAATTTGCTGCAGTTTGGTCCACTTGAGCTTATAATCTGCCTTTTTTTTTTTTTTTGCTCAAGCCCTAAAATGATATGATACAATAGATAGACGGCGTGGATCTATCACGTACATCATGGTGGGACCCACAAATTTCACTCACTCATTCGGTCCATTTTTTCAAAAAGTAAATTCCGAAAATCGATGCATAATTACTGCGTGTATTTCTTCTCTCCAAAACAGGGGCAAAAGGTCATAATTACCTATTTACCACCATTTACCACTGTAAATGGAAAACCAAACATCCCCTATATTAAAGATGTCAGTAATACATCGTATATTGGTTGAAAATCTTCAGAAGTTTATTTTTTTCTTCAGCTTCAATGCTTAAGATACTGCTTTTAACTTCATTTCTTGTTTGTTGCTGCTGTAAAATTCTGATTCTAAAACTACCCCTTCAGCTTTGATTTCATTTTTTTGTCCCCTTTGGCAGAGCCCTACTATGTTGGAGATCCTATCTTGCAAAGTTCTCACAGCACAAGAGTTAGTAAGGAAACAAATGTGGGTGCTGTAAGTGTTTTCTTTAATCCTTTTTTATTATTATTATTCTTATAGCTAAGCCAATGCTTGTGGAAAGTTTGATATTATCTTGCTCTGATAATTTGAAAATGATGTGACAGTTTCAGATAGGAGACTATCTGAAGGGTTGAAATCCTAATGTGGCACCATGTCTTTGATTATTTTAGACATCATGGTTTATTGGGAAAGACTACTTCAATATGACTCCATGGATCACATGGATGATCCATATGCTTACGCCATGAAGTTTTAAAATTTTAAAGCTGCACTGTGTTACCTCATTGACTCCTCCATGGGAATGATCAAATAGGGTAGTTTGTACTCGAGCCTTCTTTATTTTAGAAGAGTTTTGGAGGCGTGTTGACTAAGTTTCATTTTCATTCCCCTTGTAAGATGCCAACGTCATCATGTTATGAGGAATTCCGTAGCTTTGACCACGTGTCACATTACTCATACAATGAGTAATGGATGGTCATAAACTCATAATGCAACTGATGGACATAAACATAGTTCATGTAGAGGATATATTAGAAGGTCTGTTCAAAAACACGCGCGAGTGAGAGTGTTAGGAATCTATGTCGACATTTTCTTCCTTGAATCTACCAGACCCATGAAGGTAATAGTTTCAAGGACTGCTTTCTGTTTTCCAGTCCAAGAGCAGCCTATGATGTGCAACATATTTTCAAAGCATGATTGCTTCTAATATTTCTCCTAAGTTTGCCACAAACCAGCAAGGCAGGAGATTGTCATTTTAGTCACTTCTTATCCATTGGATGTTCTTGAGGAAGTCCCTGTCGAACAGAAGTGTTTATGGTGCAACCCATTCAAGAAGCTTGATTCCTCTATGGTGTTGCTACCTCAATTGTGTTGATGTTCCAATTAGTCTAACTTTAGCAGGCATCTGTCATTCTGTCTACCTTTATCTGCTTGAGGAATAATGTTTCTAATCATGTTGCTATGATCAATTGCAATGGGCCCAAATGTACTATTATTGTTAGGAAAAGAATGTGGTACTTCTTTTCCTCTGCTGAAAGTACCCTCCTTATTTGTCGTACTCCTATTCTTCAGGCATCAATAAATCATCGTAGACTAAGGTGCTGTTTGGTAAACTGAAAAATTAAACCTGAAAATTAATTTAAGTACTGAGAACTTAAAGTGCTGAATTTAAGTACTTATAAAAACTGAAAAATCTGTTTGATAATTTGTCCTGAAAACTACCATTAAAAACTTATTGCGGCCACAAAATTTTCGAATCAAGCTAATATTTGTGTTTTCCCTTAATCCAGGTCCTTGTGTTCTTATGAACAGGGTTGATGGTAAATAAACATCATGGTGGGCCCTAGGAAGGTTTCAATGGTGGGCATCATTGTCCCCATTGCTTTCAGTGGTGTGGTCCACTTGAGGTTTGGACCTGTCTCATTTTTGGGCTCATGCCTTAAAATGATCTCTCCAAGTGGATAGACTATGTGGATATAATACATGCATTATGCTGGGGCTTATAGAA
Source organism: Liriodendron chinense (assembly GCA_003013855.2). Classification (NCBI taxonomy): domain Eukaryota; kingdom Viridiplantae; phylum Streptophyta; class Magnoliopsida; order Magnoliales; family Magnoliaceae; genus Liriodendron; species Liriodendron chinense. The sequence continues at coordinate 2,238,492 of ML058481.1, read as the reverse complement.
TTTGGTGACTTCAAGTACTTGCGGGGGATAATGTCATAGATAGGAAAGTAAACAAAGAAGGGTAATCCTTGTCATTATTAAATGTTAATAGGGATCCTTTTGTCAATTTTTATCTAAAAATTTAAAGAGGAACCACTTACCACATTCAGCTATAAGTTTTTAGTCAAGTTGTCATGGCTGAAAATAATCCACTTAATTTAAGTAATTTTTCCAATTAAGCGCTTAAATTTTTTTAATTACCAAACGGTCTGAATTACTAAAATCACTGAAATTATGATTTTTAAGTGATAAGTCGTGAAATTAAGTTTTACCAAATGCCCCCTAACATTATTTAATCTGACTCTTTAATGCCCTATTGCAATTTGCAGTATAGATACGAAAATGAATGCGAAAGTTGCTTTTAGTTAGCAATTTCTAATAATTTGGATATAGAAATAGGTATGACTCCATGGGTGCATATGGGGACTTAAATTGTTATACAATATTTAAAAAAAAAAAAATACTTAAGCTAATATTTTCCAAATTTCCCTTTTATTATTATTTACTTTGAATGAATTTAGAAGGAACCTATGCTAACAGAGAATGGATGGGAGCATTTTTGTCAAATTGTTATTATTGGACTTGTGCCACCATGGGCTCAGTTTTGTGACTCCTAGTGGATGGGGCCCAATGGACTTGAATGCCAATGCTCCTACAGTGTGCTGTACGCCCGTGCCTTCTTGGTAGGAGCAATGTAATTCTCCTTGGGAGAGACTTCCTCTGTTTCCTGATGCAGCTCAAAATTCCCTCTTATGTCTATATGCATCCATCAGGGGGATTTTCCCTACACTGGCCAATCCTAATCCATACATATGAGAGAGATAGAGAGGACGAGAGCAAAGAGGAAGAAAAAGGGATGAGGTAGAAAAAAGATGCTGCTTGCTTCCAATCAATCTTGTTTGTTGATTAAGGTTGATCTCTGCCTAATGATCATCTATGTTATTGGATTTGAGGGGTGAAGAATTGTCTTTCCTTCGCATGATGGTTGGATTGTGAAGCGTCAAATCACTGCTGTTTTCATCCACTTCATGGTCCAAATAGCATTGTCAGTGGATGTGTACGATATTTCATCTATGTGTTCTGCGACCAATAACATTATTGGTTGGCCTATTTTCTCCCCATTTTTATTTTTTATTTTTTGAATTTACAGAGGTTATTTGAGGAAGGAATCTCGTCTAGTGGGACCCCAGGTAAGCATCCACCTCTCCCTTTCGGGCATTGGTCCGTGGAGGGAACCCTGGTGGGAGCAAAAGTCTCTTCTCCTTTTATTTTTTTCTTCACTCTATTCTGAAAAAGCTCACGAAGTAGAAATGAACAGGAGGTAAGAGAAGTATTCTTTACCAAATCATTGAACGTTGAAAAGAAAAAGAACACCTTGACTGGCTTTCCGAAAAAAATAATAATAATAATAATAATAAGGAACACCTTAAGTTATGATCATAATTATGATTAAACTGCCTCCCATTGTTGCTGGAACTCCCTTGGACACAAAAGGAACGCTCGAATTATCATTTCTAATTTCATCCTATTATTTTGTTATTTTTATGTTTGTAATTTTGTATCAAAGTCAAAGGCCAAAATATTGGAATGCTTGAGCCTATATCTAAGGCCCACCTGAAAGCCAACATTGCAATTTTCGACTCAAACGCTTTAAAAATGTCCCTTGGATGCAAAAGGAACCCACAAGTTATCATTTCTAATTTCATCCTAGTTTTATGTTGATTTTATGTTTACGACTCTGTATCAAAGGCCCAAAATTGGAATGCTTGAGCCTGTGTTATTTTGTTGGGATTTCTCTTGTTCTCATTAAGAACATACAAAACTAAGAATCTCCAATATATCATAAACATTGTGCACGTGTAGTTTGCATTTTGTCTTCCCTGACCTAGAGTCTGGGTAAACCTTGGCTTTATACTTGGTTCAATGGCTCCTTTTGGAAACTCTCTTGTGGTCGATACTGTGATTTGAATGCATCCCCTAGCCTTGCCTTTCTTCGTAGAATTTTCTTGCTCATCTAGTTCACTAGACACAAAGGATTTTCAGAAACACCAAAGTGATTTATTATCTCCACCACATGACATCTAATTTTCTTTATTTCACACTCCGTGATCACACGCTGCCTTCATAGGTTCCTGACATACCCCTTGTGATGGTTGTTACCTTTTCTAACAAAGCCTATACCATCAGGGCTGTCAATCAAGGTATCCCAAAACGGTTACGTATCGGCCATATTGGCCGATACGTAACGGAAACGGTGATGACCGTTACGCGTTACGGGGTTGAAACGGCCGTAACGGCCGTTACAGAAAAAACGGCCCGTATCGGCCCCGTGTCGGTCTGATATGGCCCCGTATTGGACCATAACGGTCCTATAACAGTTTTTTTTTTTTAAAATAAAAAAGGGTCGTATCGGCTGATACGAGGTATGTAACGGCCGTTACGGCGGCAAAATCAAAATTTTAAATAGGCCCCCCGGCCCAAACAGTTCAAAATCCTGACCGAAGCCAACCCTAGGACCGGTCCATTGACAGATAGATACCATAAGTCCATGAGAAAAGCAACAAACTTTACTGGCCTGGCTAGTCTCATCCTTCTTTTCTTCAATGCACTGTTAATTTTGAAGATTCTAATGTTTTTTTCTTGGTCCAGAAAAAAAAATGCTTCGTTCAAGCTCCTTATTGGGAAAAGAGAGAAGATTATGCAATTTCCTTGTAATGAAAATTTTTAAGGCCTTGCATAAAAAATTCTAGAACTTGTAATTGTATTTTGTATGTTGTTCCAATGTCTTTATTGGGGGAAAAGAACAAGAAGAAGAAGATAAAATTTGTACCTGCACTTGGCTATGTCAATGAAGCGACAACAATAGAGCCTCCACCGAATAAGTGATATTTTGGACATGGTTTGTGGGGTGTGAAGCAATTGAGAGGCAACATGAGCAGAGGAACATCATAGAGATGAGGATGTTGAAATGAGTGTATGGGAATCTGAAGGATACATTTAGATGAGATCATCTGAAAAAACTGAAGAGTGATCCCAATAGGAGAGAGATGTTGGAGAGCCAACTGAGATGGTTTGTTTTTGTGCAAAGTGAGGAAACCTTGGCAAGGAACTTCGATTAGGGTTCAAGGACCTAAAGGGAGTATGAGGGAAAGACCTGAAATGACTTGTATGAAAGTGGTGAGAAGGAAGTTTCTTCAGTTACTGAGTATAGGGTCCTATGCATGATTGGCTAACATGATTCATAAAAGCCGATGATAAAAAAGCTGGGACAAGGGTACAAAACAGTGATGATGATGATGATGATGACATGTTTGCAGCTTATGTACTAGTAACCAAATGGCTCTGTTGTACACTTGGGACATTTTGTACTCACCTAAGCCAAGCAGGATATGAAAACGTCCTTCAAGAACCTTGTTTGACCACTAAGAGAAGGATACATTTAGATGAGGTCATCTGAAATAGAGTGGTCCCAATAGGAGAGAAATGTTGGAGAGTCGACTGAGAAGGTTTGTCTATGTGCAAAGTGAGGAAACCTCGGCGAGGAACTTCGATTAGGGTTCAAGGGCCTAAAGGGTGTATGAGGGAAAGACCTGAAATGACTTGGATGAAGGTAGTGAGAAGGAAATTTCTTCGGTTACTGAGTATAGGGTCCTATTCATGATTGGCTAACATGATTCATAAAAGCTGATGCCAAAAAGCTGGGACAAGGGTATAATGATGATGATGACAACATGTTTGCAGCTTATGTACTAGTAACCAAATGGCTCTGTTGTACACTTGGGACATTTTGTACTCACCTATGCCAAGCAGGATATCAAAACGTCTTTCAAGAACCTTGTTTGACCCCTAAGAGAAGGATACCATGGCCTTATCCAGTCAAGTGGGCAGGGAGCCAAGTTGGGAAGAACTCTGTTGCCATCTTGTGGCCTTCAAGGTTTTTCTTTTTTGGTTCATTGTGGCTCCACAAATACCAATAGTAAACGAATAATGATAGTATATGACAAATAAATACTGAAATTTCTACCAATTGGGCCTAATATGTCAACTTCATGACACTGATAAGTGGGATTGGGAATTTTAAACAGTTTGCTATTTTCACATGACAATGAGAATCTTTATGACCAGTGTTCTCTTCTTCTTCTTTTTCCTTTCCTTTCTTCTTCTTTAATGGATAATGGTAACAAGTGTTTTAGGGTACAAAGGAATGGTGGATGATGAGAGATTATTCTAAAATAGAGAAAACAGCCTGAAGTGATCAAGAGAAAAACAAATGAAAAAAAAGTTACCAGGCACAAACTTAAGGAAACATCTGCGGACCCTAAACCACACCGAGCTGATATATGGCCAATTGTGAATAAGATCGGGGAGGGAAACCCCTTTGAACACGAGATTAGGAATGGCCCAGCGTACAACCATTAATTGTATGTTCCGCTTGGACAACACCACTGAAGATTCTGTCCTTGTAGATTATGAAATTTGTCTCTTTCTCAATCCCCTGAATGATAGATAAAGTACCATCTTTCAAATAACATTATCTCAGGTGTGAAACGGATTGTTCTTCAAACCCAACGAGATACAAGAGAGAAGTATTAATAGTCTAGGACACCCTAAAACCTTGAAGTGACTACTGACTTCTCTCGAGAAACTACAATAGAGGAAGGTTGGTTCCAATGATTTCCAGTTCTCCTCGCACTTTTTTTTTTTCAAATGGCATCAGAATTTTATTGAAAAGAAAAGAAAAAAATCAGCAAAGAAACTTTCAGAGGGTAAATGAGAAATGATCCCAAACTCAGCCATTAAACAATTCATCTGAGATCCCAAAACAAGCCAATATATCTTCCCATTTGCATCCTGCTACCCTTCAAAGTGAGGTTACCAGAAAAAAGGTAGATCTTTTCTTGCTTCTGACAGCTCTACTTCTTGAGCCTTCACTGAAAAAGCTCTGTCCTCAACCAAGAGAGGAATGGATAAGTGTGGATCAGCCACACCCTTGAACAGGATTTTGACTCTCCCAACTTTATTTCTTTTCTACATACAACCTTCCGGACAATGCTGATGCAGGATCTAATTTTTGGTAAATATTTCTACATCATCCATGCATCAGAATACACCCAATCTCTGATCTTCTTGACAAACCAATGGTATCACTCCGCCTCGAAAGCATTTTCATCGGTCCTCCCAGGATCAGCCAATCTTCATGCAGGATCCTTTCTGCTTCCTTGTCCGACAGAAGAAAAGGCAGGACCGAGCACCCATCCACCATCGACCCAACAACGAATTGTTGGTTTCCATTTATCATTCGCTCATTTTTCTACAAACTCCAAAGAACACTTTGAAAATCCACCTTGCCTATGAGATATGCATTAAGCATTAGTCTCCTCACAGCAGCCAAAGTTTCCTTCACCACAACCCTTAACTTCTCCTCTGATACTTCCTTTCAAGCCTTAGGGATCACCATCAAAGCAGCAGCCCTGTGCAACTCGTGAAAAGAATATTTGACTCTCTACATAGAGCTGGAATATTCTCCACCCCCACTTTGGTAGCACATCTAGAAGTTTGCTGCCTGAGTCTCCTGTCCCATGATTCTACCCTTTCTTGATTGTTGCCATGCTTTATAAAGTTTATTGTCATCAACTTCCCCCTGCCTACCGTCCGGCTGCTCCTAATGTCTATCGTCCTGGACACTTCATCAAAGTATTTTGGATCCCACAAAGGCACATCATCTCCGTAATCCAATTCCGTGATTCTTTGCGACCACCATCACTGTGGTCTTCCTGTAGTCTTCAAACAGAGAAAAATGTTTTTCACTCTCCAGCTTGGGTCAAATCCTGCCACAAAATATGGTGGATGGTCCTCTCTCACCAGCTGCATAAAATTAAGATGCTTATCTAACACTATTGAAAAAGTATGGACAGTTGTGATGTACCTCATCATCGTTGTTATCAGCATCTTCTTACCAATCTCCCAGCAATTTGGGGTAAGCTTTTGAAAGGTACTTGTAATTGTAGAACTTCTAAGACTTCTTACAGGAGGAATTATAGGATCCTCAATGGGAGGCTTTCCACAATATGCTCAGGTTTTCTGTTCTGACTAGTGGTGACCATGGTTCAGTAATCTTCATATCTGGTCTGGATTGAGTTCCAACTTGTGTTTATACTAGGTACTCTCTAGCTGGACTTGGAAGTAATGTAACTAAAATTTGATGGCCTTTCATCATTATGAATACTGGGAAATGTAATGCAGGGGCATTTTCACACTGGGCTCGAGTGGGGTGGCCTGTGTGATGTGGGGGCACACTCGGGGTGGACGGCTCGTGTGATGCAGGTGGCTCATTTGATGTGGGCCCCACCCATGTGAGGCGGGTGGCTAGTGTGATGTGAACCCATGTGATGTTGGGCCCACGAAGGAGGGTTCGGTCAAGGACCTGGGTATGAGATAAAAAGGGCATTGTTCGCCACACTCTATCAGTTCGAGCTTTTAGGGCAAGTGGCTTAGTTGTCCTGCATCAAAATATCATTGCAATTTAGTCATTGTTCCCTGTTTAAGGTCGAGTATTCAGAATTCAACTCGCTCGTGCATCCTAAATGTACCCTAAACGTCTCGTATAAAGGCGGGTACTCAACAAGCTTACAAGATAAAATGCTTAATTGCAGGATCCTTCTAACTGGGTGCTGCCCCTGCTGTGGACTCACAGTCTTGCCCCTGCTTCCTGACTAATTTTTATACTTGTATACATTTTGAAATAGCCACTTCTTCACTCAGCACCTGAATCTATTGCCGGTTAGCTTCACATTTTGTGCAACTATGACACATTAGACTGGTTAAAACGGATTCAAAGATGAGATTGTTCACTACTCTGCCAGACACAGTTAGAAAGTAGAACATGATATGAACTTGCCGACCGAATCTGCTCTGGTACCACGTGAACTCGCTAACAGATTTATTGATTCTCAGCCATTACCGAAGGGGAAAACTAACATAAAAAATCCTGAAGAGTTTAAATGATAAGGTTCCATACAAACCTAGTCAAACAATCATTAAAAATCTGTAGAATGAGATTATAGAAAAGAATAGCAGTTTGGTAGATAAAGGCCTAAGCCTGTACTTAATTGTATCTACTATCTAACATAGGAATCATCTGGCCTCTATGTATCAGAATGTGAATAGTGTTCCTATGTGCCCGTTTGTTACAAGTGGGTCCATGGTTTTTTGGACCTGGCCTTAATCTGATTGACCTCTCCCTATCACTGGATACCCCAAGAATATTCTAGACTGGAAGACCACGGCACTTTGATCAGTGGAAAGCAAATAACCATTAAGAAAAAAAAAGCACGTAAATGGTCTGGAGTAGAAGGCCAAAGATTGGATATTTGGATGGCCAAGATTTTACATTATGGGGATATTTGTGCATTGCCTATCTATGTCGGTTTGATCCCATCAGATCAATGGTCTAGTCCTCCGGCTCACCAAACCGAGGGCCCCACTTTTTGGGAGGGCCCTCGGTTGTTATACGTAGGTTGCATCAAGTTGTTATACATGTTCGAATATTGTAACTCTTGCGACATATCCTTTTAACTGCTTTTTCTCGGTTTTGATGTCAGAGTAGCATGCAAGCTCATTTCTTAGATCTCATGGAGCAGATTAAATGATGGCTTAATTCTCTCTTAAGTTCTCTCAATATATTCAATTGGCTGCTTTCTCAAACATCTGATCACACTCCACTCACATTATTTTACAAGTCTGATTCAGAACCTCCATGAGCCCTAAATTAGCTGCTTCCAGGAGGCTACATTGACAAAATGATGTAACCCACTTGTGTTGGGTGGGGGCTCGTGTAGTACATGTGTGGGTCCCTACATTTCAGTGGGATAGTGGAGTAGCTAACTTGGTCTGCTCTTGTAGTACCATTTTTCTATTGTTTCATTTCTCAAAATTGCACCTTCATGGTAACCTATATGATAACTAGCATTTAATTCCGCTTCAGGCACATGACAGATACAGATATGAGACGCGTCCTCATGGCCCATATGAAGGGGCAGGTTCAAGGAGAACCGCTGGGGGTCTGGATCATCAGGACAAGTTCACTAGCTGCCCATTGGCTCGAAGGTCTTCTATCAGTAGTTATGGTGATCATGCTCCTGATCGGAACTCCGCGATGGAGATGGATGATGATTCTGTCAAGGAAGCTTCTGAGTTCAGCACCAAGAACTATGGGACATTGCTCAAGTACAAGGTAGAAGGGAGATCTGTTTCCAGCAAAGATCGCCGTCTTCATCTTTATGAAGGAAATGTTATTGCTAAAGAATCAACTTATCCTCGAGTACGGAATGATGATACAGGCAGCATGTTTCATAGAAATGAATACTTTGAGGCTGAAGCTACTGATTCGGTACTCCAGCGCTATGGCTCTCTTGATGCTGAGGACAGACTACAATCTAAAAAGATGACAAAGGTTCCAATAAATGCTTGTTCTGGTTATTTTTTATGGGCTGGACTGCTATGTACGTTTTCCACCATTTCTTTTGGGATACATGTTGGTCAATCAATCATCCTAGTTGGGGCAGAATTCTGGATGGCGCCTATTTTAAACTCACATTGATAAACTGATGCTAACCATTTGATGTCATCCGTTAATTTCAGATCTCTCACCGTTTCTTCTTAACCATACTTTTCATGGGCACTGGTTAGATGGTTAAGATTGTTCAATGTGCCATTTTTATGGTTTGCTCCAGGCCCATGATTTGGATGGTCAGGATCGATATACGTGTATGCCACCAGATGAGCCATTGGTATTCAAGAAATGTGGAAACAACACATCTAACCCCAAAATTAACTTTTGAAATGTCGATCATTTCATGATGATATTTAGTTTCTAAAATGGGTCTCTGGCACTCTTTGTGCAGGTGAAAAAGCTTTATAAAGAGAGGAACACAAATAAAGATTATGAAAATCCAGTTCGTTTAAAGACGCTTTTGAAAAGTGAAACGAAGGTGGGTGGATGTTCATGTTCGTAATTGTTGAATTCTCCTTGATTTTGCTTTAGTTCTTACTGCCGCCTTTCTTAAAATGTTAAATCTGTGAAGATGGGGAGGAAGATTAAGGGCAACAAATTACAAGGACATAATTATGCATCGACAATGGCTTCTGCTCAGGAATTGCCATGGACAAAACCTGTTAAGAGGTTAGTATCACCAAAGACTTAAATTTAGTTGTTGTAATCGTAGACAACAATTCTAGGCTCCTGCTCGCTACTATCATATGTAAATGTAAGGTGCTGTTTAGAAAAATGTTCACCATTCATGTGGCCATGTCTAAGGTTATACTGTTCATCATCCTCTGAGACCCATTGTAGAAGACACAGCACAAGAATCATACCATCATTTGCACAATCCAACCAGTAGCCAGTAAAAATTGATTCAAATGGAAAAATGCATTAAGCCCATCAACAAGCAAAACTCCAGTCATGAGATGGTTATGTTCATCCAACCAATGGCATTTTTGGGCTATAGTTCAAGTGGAAACCCACCAAATGAACGGTCTAGTACACTATACATGACCATTATTACAATGGAGATTGGGTGCCATTTATTTCTTTATGTAGCTCTACTTCTAGAAAATATTCCCTCTTTGCTACATTGAAATCTTGATGCGTTAAGGGAAACACCACAATATGACATGGATACTGTGTGAATATGGATTGTAGTTGTAAAATTGAACTATAAAACATGATTATTTATAAGCAATTGATACATTGCCTATTTTGAAGTTTCATTGTCAGTCGAGTCAAGAGAAAGATTCTTCCTTGAAGGACCAAGCGGAGAGGGAATGGTGGTCACAGAATGGTCGGGTAGATGGGGAGGGATTGTGGAGAATGGCTTACGAGAAAAGTCCAGCTGGCAGGGATCGTGTAGATGAGGGGCAGGGGCGTAGGGGTGAGAGGATGGAAGCGGGGAAATGGAAAGGGAAAGGGACGGCAACAGATTTTCTCAGAGTTGGGGGAATGATGCAGGACATCAAGCCATTTAGGGTTTATCAGCGTAGGAGGCGAGTGACACCTATATCTTTATGGCTCGATGATGACGGCCTGGAGCGTTCATGATGACTTGAGGAGCATTGAAGACCTTACACATGTAGTCTGAGACATTTGAGAAGACCCTACCTTGGGAATACATGTGTGAGTTGCTTGGAGGAGATGATCGGACCGTTAGATTGTGATAATGATGTGATCGGACCGTTGGTTCGTCGTGGCCCACTTTCGTCACACCATCATTGGAGCCCATGGGATATCTTAGATTTGGGTTTATTTTATGCATTTTTACTTATTTGAGTTTTGGGTTAGTGTGCGCACGTTTTTTCATGCAAATGTCTTTTTTTTGAAATTTTATTAGTGGGGGTATTTTGGTAATTATGCCAATTCTGAATTTTATAAGGGTGTTGCTCTAAACCCTTTTCATTAAGCTATTGATTATTGATTCAGGAAGTTATCAATTTGGAAGTGTAGGTCAAAAGGGGTGCTAGATCCTTGTAAGGCCTCCTCAAGGCACCTGCTTTGGGATGATCTGAACACAATTCAATCTAAATGATCCCTTCCTTCGTACATTGGGTAACAACCATAATCCCCTAATCCTATCTCAACTCGATAGATTCCTTGCAACTTCGGATTGGTTGGACATCTTTCCCAAAGTTTCCTAGCACGGCCTTCCCCGCCCTATCTCTGACCATTGTGCGATCTTCCTGAACTCTATTAAGGGGGCCTAAGCTCATCAGGTTTCAGCTATAGCTCGAGCTAGAGGGCTTCTCTTCTCTGATTAGTAAGCAAGTAGTGGTCATCGTTCTCTGTCTAGGGTGATTTAGGCCTCATCCTTAGCTAAAAGCTTACGCTTCTTACGTCCAAATTGGCCTCTTGGAGGAAATCTTCTCTCAATTCCACTGAAGTTGTTCTAAGCAGTGTTTTCAAAATCCTATGATTTACTGATATACGATTTTTGTCGAATCTTAAGAAAAACGATTTGAATCCCAACCTTGAATCTCTTTTTATATGAATCTTACAATTCTATGATTTGAATCCTACGATTTACGATTCAAATCCCGATTTACGATTCAAATTATACTTATTCTCTTCTACATTAAGCTCCACTTGGCTTTCATTTTATGTTTTTAAATTGGTGGAGGCTTTAAGAATTGTTTAGAAAAGGAAAATAATTTTTATTTGTTCTTTATAAGAGATTAAATTATATATATTCTCTTCAACTTCAAATTATGTAGCTTTTTTTTACTGTGATTTCGTACTTCTTAATTGGTCGAAACACTAAATTGATGTACGACCTACCTGTAATGTTTTTATTGATGGTTACGATCATGATCTTGATTTACGATCATGTGTTTTTTAAAAGGAAATTTGGAAGACAAAAAATGAAGGAATAAGAATCCTTAACACTATTATGACATGGTATTACTTGGTGCACATTGATGGCAAAAGGAAGATAGATGAGTTTAAAAAAAAAATCTGATTCATTTATATTTTTCATATTTAAAAAAAATTAAAAATCTTACGATTTACGATACGATTCAACCCCTACTACGATTTGCGATACGATAACGATTTTGACAACATTGATTCTAAGCAAGATTCTGCCATTCAACTTCTGGATTTGCCTTGCTTAAGGATTATTCAAGTAAAGTCAAACAGGAAGAAAGCAAATGGAGACAAAGGTCGTGTGCCTTGTGGCTCAAAGGTGGCGATAAACGGCCATTTATTCCATTGCAATATCAGTGCTAGGGCCTACAATAACAAGATCAGTAGTGTCATTACTAATGACTCTAGAGGTCAAGGAGAATAAGAAGGTTTGTGATCACATTGTTTCTTTTTACCATAATCTTCTAACCTTCTTCTTTCAAAGGTTGGTCTCAACCAAACCTGGACAATCTTGCCTTTCCCCAGATCTCGGTCGAGGTAGCCACCTCCCTCGAAACTCCCTTCTCTGAGGTGGAGATGAAGGAGGCGGTGTTCTCTCTACAGAGATAAAGCCCTTGGTCTAGATAGGTTTATCTTAGCCTTTTTTTCAAGTCTTTTGGGAAGTCGTTAAATCTGACATAATCAGTATCGTGTTTGAGTTCTTCTTTCATGGTCGGTTGCCCCAAACTATGGGCGCCTCTTTAATCACCCTCATTTTGAAACTTGATGGTGCGGATAACCTCAAGGACTTCAAGCCCAGCAGTTTGCTAGGTGGCCCTTACAAGATTCTGGTAAGAGTTTTGGCCTGCTCTTTCAAGTGTGGTTTCAAAAGCCTAAGGTGCCTTTAATGTTAATCGGTAAATCATGGATTGTGCTCTCGTCACTCATGAAAGTATAGATTCCAGGCACCGTGAGGGTAGAAGTGGCGTTGTATGTAAACTTTACATCGAAAAGGCCTTTGACCATATTGACTGGAACTAGGATTATATGTTGGGTCGCGTTACCTTTAGGGCTCGTTTGGGAGCTTGTAAATGGAAGTAAATGGGAAATGGATTTGGAGGTAAATGAATTGGGAGTAAATGAAATGCATTTGAAATCAAAATATTCTGTTTGGATTTGGAGGTAAATGAATTGGGAGTAAATGAAATGCATTTGAAATCAAAATATTCTGTTTGGATGGGAGTAAATGGGCGGAATTGGGCATTTGAATTTTTCAATATATTCACAAGGATATATGTGATATCCCAAAACACTTCAATATCCCAACTTAGTGTACACATGCAATGCTTAATAGAATGATTGTAATAAGTCCATTAAAATACATACTTTAGCAAAAAATGAGAAAATTTTGAGCCTTGGGCAGGCTATAAACGTAAGGATCACAAACAAGCAACTTGCGAACATTTTTTAACCGTCCATTTAGATGGCCATCCTTTGAATGGTTTGGATCATTCTTTTGGTGTGATTTTAGTGATATAGCCTATATTTGAATTGTTAGGGGAGTATCACTAGTGTGACACGTGTATGGCGGACGTGTGCATAGTGGCACCTTTGTTTACAAGTGCAACTCTCTCTCCAAGGGAGCTCAAAAAGACTTTTCACCCCCCATTTACTTCTAAATCCTCTCTAGGAGAGAGGATTTCATTTACTCCCATTTCATTTCATTTACCTACATTTACTTCCATCCAATCATACCCCAAATACCATTTACCTCCATTTACTCCTATCCAAATGGCCCCTTAGGTTGAAATGGTGTGGGTGGATCAAGACATGCATTTCTTCGACTAAATTCTTAGTTCTGGTTAATGGTCCCTCCAAAGGTTTTTCTCTGTTCAATTCTCGTTCTAAGGCAAGGCAACCGCTCTCCCCCTTTCTGTTTGTTATTGCCACTGAAGGTCTAAGCAAAATGATCAGTAAAGGTAAGTCAGCTGGCCTCTTTAAAGGGTTCGATATTTTGCTCTCGAGACCTTTTGTCTCTCACATTCAGTTGATCGACAATACTCTCCTTTTTCTGCAATGTTTTTGAGGTTGCGTTTGAGAATCTCAAAAAATTGTTTAGTGCTTCAAGGCCATCTCCGGTCCGAAGGTTAATTTATACAAGAGTGAAATGTGGAGCATTAATCTCACTCCTGCTCTTTCCCATTTGGCGAAGATCTTCATATGCAAGGCTGGTTCCTTCCCTTTAACCTATCTAGGCCTCCTTCTTTGTATCAGTAAGTTGGCCAAGCATCTATGGGATGTGGCCATTAAAAGGGTTGAGCAAAAGCTGTCAACTTGGATAAGGCGATATTTCTCCCATGGGGGTCACCTCACCCTCATCAAAGCGGCTCTTTCCGACCTTACCTCTTATTTTCTCTCCCTCTATCGATGTCTTAAATTAGTTAAATGTGAACTAGAAGAAATTTGTAGGGATTTCTTATGAAAAGGGGATTTAGTTGGTCATAAGTTCAATCTTCTAGGTCTGAGGTATGCAAACCCGTTTCTAAGGGGGTTGTAGGTGTTTGGGACTTGGCTGTTTTTAAATCCTCTCTTCTGGAAAAATGGTTATGGAGGTTTTGTTTGGAATCTGGATTCCAGTGGAGATTGAGCCTGGCGTATAAGCATGGCACTAAAGCAAGGAGGTGGTTTCCCATAACCACCTCTAGTGAACCACCTCCCTATATAGAGCCTCTTCGATCTAGAAAGCTATTTGGCTAAGGCCTCTCATGCAAAACCGATTCTCCTTTTCCTTGGGAAATGGCCTGAATATTTGATTATGGTAGGACCCTCTGATTTCTAGCAGGTCCCTCCATCTGTTCCCCAACTTAGCTTGTATTGCCCCCTCCAATTTTTTCTTGGTTGCTCCCTGTTTTTCCTGATTTTAGGTTCGAGGTGTGGTGCCTTTCAAGAGATCCCTTGTTTAATCTGAGATGGGGGAGTTTTTTTAGGCTGCTAGAGCTGTTGTGGAGCATTTGTCCCTCTCCCGATGTAGTCAACTCAATTGTTTGCACTTCCACTCCCTTAAGAATGTGCTCTATTCGATCTTTGTTCAACTTATTAAGCTCTCCTCCAACCAAAGCTGCTGTAGAATTTCTCTTCTTTATTTGGGCGTATGGAGCCCCCCTGAAGATTTTGGCTTTTACATGGCTCCTTGCCAAAGGAAGAACCCTCACCTTTGACAACCTTCGAAGGCAAGGCATGATCCTGTCTAACATTTGCTTGCTTTGTGTTGAAGCGAGATTCTTTGTAGTTTAGGTGGTCCTACGGACTACCATATGTCTTTTCTCATAGTTTATTAATATAAATTAAAGAGAGGGGTGAGATGGAATCCTAATCTCAATTAACCCCCTAATTGTGAGAGTTTACATAGTATTAGAGCTAGAGTTTACAAAACCCTAGCCTCCCCTTTCGTCTTCTCTGGAGCCACCACAACCTTAAACCCATCCCCTAGCCAGCCACCATATCCTCTATCCATTGTCCGGCGAACCCATCGCAGTGGCCACGCCTGATCAACACCACCATCAGATCGCTTCTCTACCCATTGACGCTCCAGCTCCTCGAGATCTTCCGACTGCACACAACATCCGCTCGTCATCTTATCTCCACCTCTTCCAACATCCATCGCAAACCCATCTTCTGGTCCCATCTCCATCTTCACCTCTTCTGGCATACACTCACACACAGCAGGCGTTGTCACCACTTAGACACAACAACCATTCGTCACTCACACATCATCTGTCACAACGCACCGAATTTGACCACTGACACCTGCTTGTGTATTTGAGTGCACTTCTTTTGTTCATTAGTTTGGATCTAGTAGTGACAAACTTGATGCTCAAGCAGTCAAGTGTGTGTTTCTAGGATATTCTCATACCCAAAAGGGGTATATGTGTTATGACCCCATTGCTCGTCGTCTATATGTGAGTGTCGGTATAATGTTCTTTGAAGACTCCCTACTTCACCCCTGCTAATGATAAGGGGGAGTTACCCTTTATGGATATTTCGTTTGCAATCCCTCGTCCAATGGTTGATCTTTCAAGACCTACCTACTCTACCACACCACAGCCAGAATCTATTGACGAAGAAGTTGGTCCCCCTGATTCAAGCACCCTTCCATCTTCACCTTTACTTGTGGGTCCATCCTTCACTCCTGTTTATTTGAAACTACCAATTGCATTCCAAAAAGGTATTCCCCAACAGCCTACATCTCACTTTATTTCCTTTTCATACTTCTGCTATGTCCTTGTCACATACATTTGTGCTCACGAATTACCATGATGCACTAGCACATCCTGGTTGCCATAAGGCCATGGAGGATGAGACGGTTGCTTTATACCAGACTCATACATGGGAGTTAGCTGATTTGCCTTCTGGAAAAAGAGCAGTAGGGTGTCGATTGGTTTACATCATCAAGTATTGCCCGAATGGATCTATTAAGTGACTGACGGCTTCGTTTGGTTGCCAAGGGCTACATGCAAGCCCAGGGACTTGATTCTGAGATGTTTTCTCCTATGGCCAAACCACACTCTGTTTGAGTATTGATCTCTATTACAACCGCCAAAGACTGGCCTCTTTATCAACTAGATGTTAAGAATGCATTCATTCATAGAGACTTAGCTGAGGAAGTCTACATGGAGCATCCTCGTAGATTTGTTGCTTATAGGAGATTAAGAGAGTATAAAGACTTTGAAAAGTAATTTACGCCTTAAAGCCAGTCTCTAAAAACGTGGTTTGACAAGTTCAGTAAGGTGTTGCTGACTTACGGCTTTTATTGGAGTAAGGTTGATCACTCAGTCATCATAAAACACAACGATAAGGGTATGATAGCAATGGCTATACATGTTGATGATATCGTCATTACTGGGAGTGACATTTGGCATTTTAGAGCTCAAGAAGTATTTTCGAAAGCATTTTTAGACTAAGGATTTGGGGTTGCTCCACAACTTCTTGGGCATTGAAGTCACTAGATCAAAGCCTGGGATTCATCTTTTTCAGAGAAAGTATGTTCTTGATTTGCTAAAGGAGTCTAGCTTGCTTGGGTGTAGATCAGTTGATACACCTATGGAAATTAGTTAAAAGTTAATGGATTGAGCATGGAGAGTTGATTGATGATCCAGGTAGATATAGAAGGATGGTTGGCAAGGTGATATATCCTATAAGTCACTCAACTAGATATTTCTTTCGCTATCAACGTTGTGAGTAGATATATGCACTAGCCGAGAGTTCCTCATTGGGAGGCAGTTCTCAAGATTCTTAAATACCTGAAGAAAGCACCTTGCAAGGGGATCTTATATCGAGCTAATAGTCATCTTCAAGTAGAGCCATTTGTTGATGTTGATTGGGCAGGATCCAACACTGATAGGCGATCTACTTCAAGATATTGTACTTTTGCTATGAGTAATTTGGTCACCTAAAACAGTAAGAAGCAAAATGCGGTGGCCCCTTCCAGTGTAAAGGCTGACTACAAAGCCATGGGTCGCGTTGTATGTGGGTTGTTATAGCTCAAGTCCTTATTACAGGAGCTCCAGTTGTTTTCAAATGGTCCTATGATACTTTATTGCGATAATCAAGGAACAGCCCACATTGCAAATAATCCAGTCTTCCATGAGATGACTAAGCACATAAAAGCTCACTGCCATTTCATCCAAGAAAATAGTGCTTCCAAGGAAATTACCACAACCTATGTTTAGTCCAAATCACAAATTATAGATATTTTTTAACTTGGCCTTACCATATGCACACTTCTTTTTATTACATATTTACGTTTCAAGCTGGGCATGATAGATATCTATGCTCTGGCTTGAGGGGGAGTGTTAAAGTGGATGCATTGTACTTTGGGCAGTTGATGTAGGACAGCCCTAAATATGATGCATGCTCATGAACACAATTATTCAGCGGAAGTAAAAACAGTAATAATAATGAAATCTAGCATTAATCATCATAAACTAAGAAAAACAGAAAGGAAACATGCAATGAGACGGGCCATCATCACAACCATGGAGTATGGGATTCAATTAATGCATGGGTTGGATCCGACGAGGGATGGAACCTCCCGATCTTGCATGGCTATACCTAATTGATCAATGCTGATCACTAGTCCGAAGAACTAGGGGTTTCTCGGATTAGGGATTTGACAATTTGGGGATTTAGGGTTTGGATCAATTCTCAAGGTTTAGATCGTAGGGAATAAACAAAACAAGAGTTTAGAAGGATAATATCAAAAGATAAAATACATGGAGGAAGTTAGAGGGGCACAAGAAGCAATTAGAAGAAAAGAGATTCAGAGAAGAAGAAGAAGCATCACCATGAGAGAGAGGAGGCAGGAGGAAGCTCAAAGAGGCTTTCATTAATCAATATCAAAGTTAATTTCGTGTTTAGGGCCTAGCCCACTTAAATAAACAAAGAAAATAAGTAAAAAGTCCAAAGTACTCCTAAAACTAAGCAAAAACGCGTAAATAAGCAAAACTGCGCGAAAGTTCGGGCGCCCGATCGGGCGCCTGAATACGTCCAAAAACGTCTAGAGAGTTTCGGGCGCTCGAAAGGCCAAACTCGGGCGCCCGAAGACAGTGGTCGGGCGCCCAATAGGCGCCCGAAGTCTTCAGCTCTTCAGTCCTTTTCTTCATTCTTCTTACACACGTGTCCTTCCTGGATGGGGTCTTCTATGTGTCTGATCACATATGGAGGGTCTTCAGCTCCTCAATAGTCGCCTATCCACAAGGACGGTGCTTGTGGGTGGCGCTTTCTTCGTTGGTACACTTGAAATGGTCTTGTGTCCTCATCAACTCCCCTCGGGTGAGAAAAACTCGACTCCGACGAGTTAAAACTCTTGTGGCGCTCTAGTAAGTCTGGATCAACACGCTGCACTTCTGCTTCAGTTAACCATGTAGCTTCAGAAGGTGGTTTGTTCCTCCATTTGACAAGATACCTTTGGAAACCTCCATCTCTTGTAGATACTATCTCATCATCCAAGATCTCTTCAATTTCTTCTTGATGGACAATAGGTGGAGGGAGGGGTGGAAGGGGTTGTCAAGCAAAATCAGAGTAGGGCCATGAATGAAATGATGGATCAGTGGTAGGGTCAGGGGAACAGACTACATCTTCTACATTGAAAGTCGGGTTAATGCCCATTTCAGGTGGAAGGTCAATCCGATACGCATTGGACCCAATTTTCTGCACTATCTTGAATGGTCCAGCACTACGTGCTTGTAATTTCTTAGCGGAACCCTGTGAGAACCGCTCTGGCCTTACCCTCACCATTACAGTCTCCTTCTTGAAAATCTTGCAGTGTACGATGAGAATCAGCTAAAATTTTATAATTATCGTTACTCTTACTTATACGCTGTCTAATATGCGTATGCAATTCATGAATATGTCGTGCAAATGCATCGGCTGATTCAAAAGACCTTTGGGTGACAGACATGGGTAAGAGATCTATTGGCATTCTAGGTTTATACCCACTAACAACTTCAAATGGACTCATCCCTGTAGATCGATTTACTGACCTATTATAAGCAAATTCAGCAGTTGGTAATATTAGCTCCCAAGTCTTAACATGATCACCCACTAGACAACGTAGAAGATTTCCAAGACTACGGTTTACCACTTCAGTTTGACCGTCTGTTTGGGGGTGGTAAGCAGTAGAGAATTGCAAACGAGTTCCCATAATGTGCCACGGTGTCTTCCAAAAATAGCTAGTGAATCGAACATCACGATCAGACACTATGGTTTTAGGTAACCCATGGAGACGCACCACACCATCAAAAAAGATACGAGCAACATGAGACGCATCTGACGTTTTCGAACATGGAAGGAAATGCGCCATTTTAGAGAAATGGTCCACCACGACAAAAATGGAATCGTGCTTTTTGATTGTCTTGGAAAGCCCAAGCACGAAGTCCATACTAATGTCCTACCACGGAGCATGTGGCACTGGCAATGGCGTATACAGCCTGCTATTTTGCTTTCTCTGCTTTGCCGGTTGACATGTACGACACTGCCCTAAAACCTTGGCTACATCTCGCTTGAGACTTGGTCAGTAGAAACGATCTTCCACAAGGGCAATGGTTTTGTCACGACCAAAATGGCCAGCTATCCCTCCTGAATGAAGCTCGCAGATGAGGAATTCACGAAGGGACATACGGGGAATGCAAAGTCTGTCTCCCTTGAAAAGGAAGCCATCTTTAAGAATATATTCGCCCATAATACGCTGGTTACTAGAGAGCGATGCGTAAGTACCCCCAAAATCAGGACATGTGGGGTATTCATCTTTCAGTTACTCAAACCCGACTACCTCTACACTCAAGTAGTTGAGCAACGCCACTTTTCTACTAAGGGCATCCGCTGGTTTGTTTTCAAACCCGGCCTTATGTTTCAAAACAAATGAATATTCCTGAAGAAACGCTACCCACTTGGCATGCCTTGGGTTGAGTTTCTTCTAAAAATGCAAATATCTCAAAGCCTCGTGGTAAGAAAACAAGACGAATTCCTGCGGTAGGAGATAGTGTCGCCAATGTCTCAGGGATTGCACTACCGCATAAAATTCTTTGTCGTACGTGGAGTATTTTTGTTTTGCCTCATTCAGCTTCTCACTGAAATAGGCCGTTGGGTGCCCTTCTTGACTCAACACTCCACCTATACCGACGCCAGACGCATCACACGCTACTTCAAAGACTTTAGAAAAGTCAGGTAGACGCATGACAGGAGCTTCTACCATTTTGCCCTTAATCTCTTTAAAGCCTTGCCTGCGGCTTTAGACCACACGAATTC
Source organism: Liriodendron chinense (assembly GCA_003013855.2). Classification (NCBI taxonomy): domain Eukaryota; kingdom Viridiplantae; phylum Streptophyta; class Magnoliopsida; order Magnoliales; family Magnoliaceae; genus Liriodendron; species Liriodendron chinense. The sequence continues at coordinate 2,218,253 of ML058481.1, read as the reverse complement.
TCCCTTTTTCATGCATTCTGTAATGGGAGCCATGATCGTGCTAAAACTCCTAATGAACCGACGATAGAAAGTTGCTAGGCCGTGAAAGTTTCGCACCTCATAAATGTTCCTCAGTTCTGGCCACTCAATTATGGCCCTGATCTTTTCAGGGTCTGCACGCATCCCTTCAGATAACACTATGAATCCTAAGAACACAACTTGGCTAAATATGAATGCGCATTTCTTAAGATTAGCGTACAACTTTTCCTTCCTAAGGACGCTACAAACCTTCTTTAAGTGTTCAAGGTGTGATTCCTTAATGGTACTGTAAATAAGGATGTCATCAAAGTACACCACTAGGAACTTTTCCATGAACGGCCTCAAAGCTTTTGTCATCACCCGCATGAACGTACTGGGTGCATTAGTCAAACCGAAGGGCATGACCAACCACTCATACAACCCATCTTTTGTTTTAAACGCAGTTTTCGATTCATCCCCTAGGCGTATACGGATTTGGTGATATCCACTCTTGAGGTCTATCTTAGAGAATATAGTGGACCTGGCTATCATGCCAAGCATGTCATCAAGTCTACGTATGGGGAACCTATACTTGACAGTAATTTTGTTTATGACACGGCTGTCCACACACATGCGCCACGTGCCGTCTTTCTTTGGCGTCAACAATGCAGGCACGGCACACGGGCTCATACTCTCTTGGATGAAACCCTTTTGCAGAAGCTCATCAACTTGCCTCTTCAATTCTGCATGTTCTGCAGGGTTCATCCTGTCGTGAGGAAGTTTCGGTAGAGTAGACCCTGGGACAAGATCAATGGCATGCTGTATGTCCCTCATAGGTGGCAACTCATTCAGTAAATCTTCAAGAAATACATCACTGTATTCCTTCAGGACCGAAGTCACCTCACGGGGCAACTCTAATGGAACTTCAGGTGTAATCTCTCTAGCTACAAGGGCATATACCATGGAATCCTCCTTAGTCTCTTTTTCAAACTCTCTTGCATTTATTATATGTAGAGACTTAGGCTTGGATTTCCCCACTCCTTTAGGCTCACTTTCCTTCTCATCCTTTTTCTTCCCTAGTGTGCTCTCAGGTGGCATAGGGTTAAGTTTGATCTTTTTACCGTTATGCATGAAGGTACACGCATTGGAACGGCCAAAGATCGTGACATCATTATCGAATAGCCACGGTCTACCTAGGATAACATGTCCCACATCCATAGGTAAAACATCACACCACAGGGACTCTTTGTACGACCCAAACTCGATGGGGACTAGACATTGATGGGTGACAGGTAGGGATGTCTTGTCAACCCACAAAACCTTATATAGGTCTGGATGAGGTGTGGGTTTCAGTTTCAAACGCTCTAAGGTGTTAGTGGAAATCATATTCTGACAACTTCCACTGTCCACTATCACCTTACAATTCTTTTCACCACACTTGGCAATAATGTAGAAAATGCTTCGACGCCAGTCAGCACTATTTCTAGACTGAGCTAGCACACACTGGACTACTGCAAGCGTTGCTTCTCCATCTAACTCTTCGTCATCAGTAAGTCCTCCTTCAGGATGATACTCTTCAACTTCATAATCACCATGGTCATCTCCACCCTCGTGGGACTCGCCTATAACTAAGGCTTTCCCACGGTTCTTCATAGGACACTGATTAGCCATGTGGCCCAGATTGCCACACTCATAACACCTCACTTGGCTCGTGTTGCTAGGACCGGCACCAAGAACCCCTTTGCCCTTGTCCTCCCTAGGTCTAGGCGGAATGGTCGCCTGTGCCCTAGGTTGACTACCAACATTAAGTCTAGTCCCCTGGGAACTAGATCTAGCACTGGAGTCTCGGGACTCGAAACGACGGACTACAGGAGTCTTTAGATATTGCTCTAACTCCTACATGACTTGATATGCTTCATCCAAGTCCGTTAAGGGCCGAGTCATAAGCTCGTGCTGAAGATCCGCACGAAGGCCTGTCTTAAAACGCGAGAGCGTTACTAGAAGGTCTTCTTGGATATCACGTCGCATCACATATTCTTCAAACTTAGCGATGTAGTCAGCGGCAGACATTGACCCTTGGCGCAAGGATTGCCATTGGTCAAGGAGCTCCTGACAGTATGAGAGGGGAAGGTACTTCTCCTTCAACTTCTCTTTCATCTCATACCAATGTGTGATAGGGGCTCTACAAACTCTTTCTATCCTACGCTCGGTGTTGGTCAAAAAGAGTTTGGCTTGACCCACAAGCTTCATCTTAGCAAACTTCATTTGACGGTTTTCTGACATGCCATACCACTCAAAGTAATGGTCCATGTCAGCAACCTAGTCAAGGAATGCCTTGGGGTCCAAACGCCCATCAAAACTCGGGGCCTCGACTCTAATACTCTTCATCGCACGCTCATCTGGATCATAGCGGTCTTGATGATCATATGTAGCTCGTGCCTCTCGCACAACACCACGACCGTTACCACGATCTCCATCTTCACCACCTCCACGTGTGGCAGCGCGTTCCTCTATGATTCCTCCCACTTGGGAGTGCGCATCATCCCCAACAGCGGGGTTTTTCCTTTGGGACGCCTCTAGTTGCTCAACCTTGATCCTGGTAGTGGTGATCTGGTCCTCAAGGCGGGCAAAATCACGCTTGTGACTTGCCTCTAGGGCGGTTATCTTTTGTATCAATTGAGCAAGTTGCTCAGATAACTGCTCATTACTCATGGTAGGTTGGAGTCCAAAACCTCTACCTCTCCTAGTGGGCATACAAATAAGACTTGAACCAAAACTCTACCCAACTAGACCACTAGGTGTATTGACTCACAAGATGGATGCGATGAATGCAAAACTAATATGAATTGACTCAAATAAAATAAAATGGAAAACGACTCAAATCTGGAAATTTTCCAAATTAGGAAACTTTCTAAAATTGGAAAGTTTCTAAAGTTGAAAACTTTCTAAATCTGGACTTTCCTAAATTAAACCTAAAAATCAAAACCCTAATTTGATAACTCGATCTAGACACAAACCATGCAAGCCTATTCTCTGATACCAAATTTGATGCAAGACAGCCCTAAATATGATGCATGCTCATGAACACAATTATTCAGCGGAAGTAAAAACAGTAATAATAATGAAATCTAGCATTAATTATCATAAACTAAGAAAAACAGAAACGAAACATGCAATGAGACGGGCAATCATCACAGTCATGGAGTATGGGATTCAATTGATGCATGGGTTGGATCCGGCGAGGGATGGAACCTCCCGATCTTGCATGGCTATACCCAATCGATCAATGCTGATCACTAGTCCGAAGAACCAGGGGTTTCTCGGATTAGGGATTTGAGAATTTTGGGATTTAGGGTTTGGATCAATTCTCAAGGTTTAGATCGTAGGGAATAAACAAAACAAGAGTTTAGAAGGATAATATCAGAAGATAAAATACATGGAGGAAGTTAGAGGGGCACAAGAAGCAAATAGAAGAAAAGAGATTCAGAGAAGAAGAAGCATCACCATGAGAGAGAGGAGGCAGGAGAAAGCTCAAAGAGGCTTTCATTAATCAATATCAAAGTTAATTTCGTGTTTAGGGCCTAGCCCACTTAAATAAACAAAGAAAATAAGTAAAAAGTCCAAAGTACCCCTAACACTAAGCAAAAACGTGTAAATAAGCAAAACTGCGCGAAAGTTCGGGCGCTCGGTCAGGCGCCCGAAGACGTCCAAAAACGTCCAGAGAGTTTCGGGCGATCGAAAGGCCAAACTCGGGCGCCCGAAGGCAATGGTCGGGCGCCCGAAGACAGTGGTCAAGCGCCCGAAGTCTTCAGCTTTTCAGTCCTTTTCTTCATTCTTCCTATACACGTGTCCTTCCTGGATGGGGTCTTCTATGTGTCTGATCACGTGTGGAGGGTCTTCAGCTCTTCAATAGTCGCCTATCCACAAGGACGGTGCTTGTGGGTGGCGCTTTCTTCGTTGGTACACTTGAAATGGTCTTGTGTCCTCATCAGTAGTCCTGTGGACTGCCATGTCTTTTCTCATAATTTATTAATATAAATTAGAGAGGGGTGAGATGGAACCCTAATCTCAATTAACCCCTAGTTGTGGGAGTTTACACTTTGTTTTGAGGACGTGGCGTCCGTTAAACACATGTTCATCCATCGTTTGTTTTGCCTATGGGATCTGGTCATCGATTTTGGATCGGTTGCACACATCTTGGGTGATGTCATTCTTTGTTCGCGACCTTTCACTTGGCATGGCGCTAGTGGTGGTGTGGCTTTAAAGGCTCGATGTCGCCTCTATTTCCATGCCATCTTCTGGGCCATCTAGAGGGAGAGGAACCCCCAGTCCTTTCAAGACTCACCATCTTCTTCTGCTCAAGTGTTGGCTCTGATCTTGAGGTCGCTCATGTATCATTCTTCTTGCCTCTCAGCCTCAAATAAGTGTCCTTCCCTCATTTGTTACTTTGGGGTTTTGTCCCCCATTTCAAGTTATATGGTTGTTTAATTGTTCTCTTGTTTAGTTTGTTTGTTTCTATTTCTTTTCCTTGTTGTTTCTTCTGTTTTGTTGTTACTTCTATTGTTTTGCTTTTTGTTCTCTTCTGTTTTCTTAGTCATTTCTAGCTCTTAATAAAATTCTTTACTCTTAAGAAAAAAACAAAATAGAAATCTAAACAAAAATAAGTCGAAATTATTTTTTCCAAATTTAATAGATTTTTTTTTTAAATATTAAAAGAAATCGAAAAAAAAAAAAAAAAATCTACATGAATTGATAGAGCAACCAACCCCCATCATCATAATAAAAATTGAGCCCTCAATTAGTTAATTTAGGCGAGAAAATTGGGGAAAAATTGGATGTTTGCAATTGCTCTTGTTTCAACTCTCAAATCTTTCAATTTTCCACACAAATGAATGTTAATGCACGAGAATCATATATAGACATGGATTTGTATTGAAATCCATGCAAAAAGAAAGAAAAGAGAAAAGAAAAAAACAAAATTTTTTTCATACGCTAGGTGTTCCAACCCACGGAGCTTTCGAGCTCTTCCTATTTACACACTTAAAAAAGCCCCTTTCCCCATATTAACTACTATTGGCAATAATCATTGATACTATTTGATTTTATCATTGATGTTATTCAATATGGAGAAGGGTTTATAAAGAGATTGGGTGACATTGTAGCAATACAATATGGTATCGATTTATTGCCAATACCTCCAAAAGATGCAGTTTACGAGGGCTTCAATATTGCTCGGCCGGCAATACCAATAAGATCGGCAACAATATCAATATTATCACTAATATCTGGAACACTGGGTACCATGCATCAAGATTCGCTATCCCCCCTTCTATTCTCCATTGTCAGAAAATCTTTGTCGAGGATCCCTTAAGGCCACTTATTCTAGCCTCGGCAGCGGGGTCTCTATGGGTGGTAAAAATCTTTAAATTGCTCATGTAAGTTGGACATGAATCGAGTTAAGCTCGGTTAACTCGCTCGACTAGGCTCGAAAAAGCTCGACTCAACTTGGCTCGAAACTGGGTTCAGACCAAGCCAAGCTATTTTTTTGAGCTTGTAAAAGTTTCGAGCCGAGTCCGTGCTAGCCCGAGCTCGAATTGACTCGGCTCGAAGCTCGACTCGTTTTGACTTGACCCGAATTTAAAAATAAATATATTATATATAAATGCATAAATCGATCGAGCCCTAATTATCGATCCCTTTTTTCGCCCTAACCGACCCGAGCACCCCCCTTTCTAGTTTTTCGCCCTAGCCGACTCGAGCACGCAAGAGGTCGTTTGCACATCCCTTCCTGTCCAAACTTGACCCTAAATCCCGGTCGGTCGCCCCTGCCTGCCTGTCCCGCTGTCCAAGCCCATCCTGTCTACTTATCCGAGCCTGGCTCTCTCTCTCTCTCTCTCTCTCTCTCTCTCTCTCTCTCTCTCTCTCTATCTATCTATCTATCTGTGTGTGTCCACTCCGACCTCTCTCTCTCTCTCTCTCTATCCCTATGTGTTTGTGTGTGTGTGTCCACTCCGACCACTCGACCGTCCCTGTCCAACCACTCGACGTTTTCATTGTAATACATCTCTCTGGATATAATGACCTTGTGTGGATACTTGACGTAGGAATCAAATGCAAGATCAATATTTCTAGGGAGATAAGGGGAGATGCTACCGGAATTTTTGGCGTTGCATTTAAATTGAAAAATGAAAGCATTAAAATCTATCCAACCTTGAATGGGTGATTGATTTACATTGTTAGGCAAGTCTAGCCGTCTACGAGTATCTCCTGAAGTTTCACTGAAAAATTCCACCATTTTTTTTCTCATGTTCCCCAATGTCTCCCCGCATTTCCAGTTATTGGCTATAGTATCGATGATATTGATATTGTTTTCGTGTCCCTGGCCAGCGAAACTTGTGGCGATACTAATACTTAGAACACTGGCACCAACCCACCCCAATATGTCGTACAGGGGTGGACCAGTCCGTTTCAAATTTAGGCCAATTTTGGAGATCAAAACACAAGATTTGAGTGATGTGTGGCGATACTAATACTTAGAACACTGACACCAACCCACCCCAATATGTCGTACAAGGGTGGACCAGTCCGTTTCAAATTTAGGCCAATTTTGGAGATCAAAACACAAGATTTGAGTGATGTTAGATGAATAGAAGTGGAATGAATCATTTTGGGAACAACTAAGGGGAAACTATTCACTCGTTTTCTTTCTTTTCTTTTTTTCGCCTTCCTTTCGCTGTATTTGAATATAATGGGTGCTTATATTTATCAAATAATGATTGGTTTGTGTTTCATTAGGGCCTATTGAGTTGACTGTCAGCAGGTCCAGCCAACAGAAAAAATTATTATCAAAGAATGGCCATTGAATTCATGTCAAAAATCATAAGTCCAAATATGCTTTTTTTTTTCTTTTTTGGGTTAGTAAAGACACCCCATTGTTAGTACAAGTGACCCAAGAATCATCTCCAAAAAGGTGTGTACTAGTGGGCTCTATGGTTTTGAGATCCAAATTCCAAACAACTATTATGATTGGTCCCACTGAGGATGACCCATGCACCATATACTGCCAGATGGGAAAATCCGAACCCTTCAATTGGCAACCACCAAATAGATGATTGAGAAAGAAAACACAGCATTTCTTCACATTCAACTGAGGAAGGCCAACAATTTTATGGCTAGAATCTTCTAATCTTGGGGCTTTGGGTACATGGGCCATCATCTTATCAACAGTTCTAATCGCTTGACTGTGGGCCCCACTCTTACTCACTGAAAACTTGAGCAGACTGCAGATATTATTCTCGGGCACTAGCACCTTTAGAAACGTTCTTTTGGTAATGATCCTTTTACTGGATTCTCTGACATTGCATGGTTCTTCATCTTACCTAGGGATGCCAGCGAAATGCCAACCAGCTTCAGTGATGACGAAACCACTGGCACAGGCTCTTCAATGGACTAAGAGAAAATGGGCAGTCAAGTTCATAAAATGCAAACTATATCTCGAGTCAAGAGTGGAAGGGAGCCTTGATGGGTGGGCCGTGTCAAAACCAGATGAAACAATAAGACTGGGAGATGGGATTGGAAGACCCAACTGTTGCATCATAGGAACAGTTTTGCAGTTTGGCATCAAAATGGTTACCTCAAGCATTTTGGAAGTATGGGCAACGGCTCACGAGAGTTGAAAGCTGCATTTCTGCCTTCACAAAATTGCAGCTATTGGAGAGCTTTACGCTGGCGCGTTTCGGTGCATCCCCTCCCATTCTCACTCTGTTAATAGAGATGTATATAGCACTGTTGCATTTGAACCGCAGAATTGCAGTGGAGGATGTGCCTCTGTACTTAGAAGCCATTCATGGGCAGTAAGGCGATTGGAAGATATGGCATATCAATTCTCTACTTGTAAGTTTATATTCTTGTATTTTTTATTTTATTTTTTTCTGAAAACAACAGTGAATTTTGTTTATATAGAGAGGGATCATAGGATTCTTGACCTGAGGATGTATCCTATTCTTAAGCTTTCAGTCACAGTGCAAGTCTGGCTCCAGACCATTGGTGTATCCGGTCCCACTAATGAATGGGCCATACCCAAAAAAAAAAAAATCTTGATTGGGAGATCCTAGCTACCAATCTTGTAAATTTCTTCAATTTGATGTGGATTATTGCAGTGATTCTCTTCTAGCTGTCCATTTGCAGACTGCAAACTGAAAGGATGAGATGGTCCCCACTAGTACAAATTGAATACCCAAGCATTACTATGTACGTCCTCAGGTTGGAGATCATATAATTCCTCTTCTTCCACTCGAGTGGGTCAATGTGGCAACTCCAACGAGTCACTCCTTTTTCTAATTAAATAAATTTTTATTATGAATGGATATTAAAAATACTTAATTCACAATTTATGTTTAATACTTTTGACTGATGAGAAATGGTTTAGTGCACTAAGTGTATTGGAACCTTTTCCATGCTCCTAGTTTGGTTGGGACTCGTTGCCATCCATATATCATCTATCTGGACAGTCCATTAGGTCCAGTCCACACTTCCTCTATGGAAAAATCGTACTGATCGGATGATCCCAACCATTTAGTGGCATGCAGAGATGGACGAACAAGATTGCTCGTAAAAGATAGGTTGAATGTTTAGGACCATCTGATTGGTGTGAGATTTTCGCAGTAGTGAAAGAAGAGTGGAGCGGGGTGGGGACTGGACCTTATGGACGGTCCAGATAGATGAAGTAGATTGCATGGAAAGGTTTCCATGCACAGCCCACTGGATCCATCTTTCTCCATTAATATGGTAGTGTTCATAGAGTTCAAAGGAGGAGTCGTGAGGGGAGTGGAAGAAGGGTCCAAATGCACTCTTACTAGAATGACAGGACTATTTACTCTGGCTTAGTATGAAGTTTGATATGCAGGCACATAAAATATATTAAATCGAATTAAACTGATTAAATTGTGCTATTCAGTGTCTCTAAATTGCCCCCCAAAAATCAGATTGTTTGAACAATCCCAATCTCTTATTTTCTGATGCTAGTTTGTTGAAATAAGGCCCTTTTGAGTATTTTTATTTTAACCGTTGAGGGCTCCTTTGGATTGTAAGTTACTTTACATAAGCTGCTTATGCTTATCTTGGTTTCTACTTATTCAGTGGGTATGTTTGGTAAACAACATCCTTATCAGCCAAAAAGTAGGCTAGGTTTCTAACATCACATAAGTACTTGTGCCATAATTTTATTTCATCCGCCCTTAATATCCACCATCCATCATGTGGGGGTTAACCTTTGATGTGAACCGTCCAACTTGGCCCTGTCTTCAATGTGAACCGTCCATTGTGCCGCCATGGATGTGGGTGATTCATCCCCTTTGATGTGAATAATCCTCATGTGGGACCCAGCTTGATATGGATCATCCATCATGTGAGGCCCACCATCAATGTTATTGTCTATCATGTGGGGGCCACCTTCAATATCCACCACCTATCATGTGGAGCCCACCTTTTATATGGACTGTCCACCATGTAGGCCCCACCTTCAATGTTGGTTGTCCATCATGTTGAGCCACCTTTAATACGTACCGTCCATTATGTGGAGAGATGAGGGAGATGAGAGTAGAAAAGTTAAAAAGCAAGTTTTTTTTTTTTTTTTTTTTTTTTTGGTTGGCTTCCGGTGACTTTAAAGAAGAGTGCTGCGCCTCAAATGTCCACCACTTTGACGGGCAAAAAATCAAATGAGCATTAGTTTGGGTTTTTAGGACATTGAAATTGGTACCAATAATTTAAACAGTTTAATTTAATTATTGTGCATTTTTTAAGTCATTTGTAAGTGCATGTGTATCATCTACCACGCACCTAACAGAGTATCAAAGTTTTCTCTAGCTACTCGTGACATTGCCATTGGAACAGGGTAAACTTTTTACTTGTCCGAGCCAACTCATTGACTTGTTGACACTTGTTTTTAAAATATGCCATGTTTGGTGTTGTGACCCTGATTTTTTTCACTCGGCCGAGTCACCATGACCCGAAAGGGGGGTTTGGATCATAAGTTACTTAAGATAAGCTACTTATGCCTCAAGTGACTTATCTTGCTTATTAAGATGAAATGATCAAGTAACTTTAAATAAAAAAGCATACTTTAAAATTGATCATAAACCAAACTTATCTGAAATAAGTTACTTATCTACTGCTGTAAGTAGCAAAAGTAACTTATTTGGCGGTATCCAAACAGGCCTTAAAAAACTCGGGCCAACTCACCCAAGTAACATTCAATTTTGACCCCTATGTAGTGGATATGACTTTTCAGTCATTAGGGCTTTCAAATTAAGTGGAAGGAGCCAAAATCTCCAACGGCCAAAAATACTCTTAGAACCCAGACATTCTACGCTACTCTTTCTACAATGACCCACCAGAGAACTCTAGAACATTTTAAAGATTTCAACACCACTCTTTACATCCATCCTACCCTAGAAGTCACCACACCCTATTTACAAGCCTCTCCCCATCTACAAAAAAGAGTCAAATTTGGCTAGGTCCCTGGAATGATTTCTTGTGAAGGAATGTGACAATGTGCATGGTTCAACCCCCCCCCCCCCCCCCCCCCCCCCATCTTATGTAATTTTCTTCTTTATTAGTAAAGCTTGTGGTGGTACCGTTCATACTATAAAAAATAAAAATAAATAAATAAAAATTGTGACAATGACTGTATAGTTGCCTATTCTCAAAGATTAGTTATATGAGACCCTGAGATGGGCCACGTGTATATTGGATAGTTCATCAGATTCTCTTAACCGTCCATTTATTTTGTGTGCATGCAGGCCCACCCTCCAGTGAGCGGCTTGAATGTATCACATGTCTGCCAAATTCCGGACGTTTGATGATCAGGCCTGAAATTCGTAATTGAATCTGGCAATGAATTGAATCTGGCTCATAGGGAAAAATGGGTCGGAGCTCAGCCCAGCATACAACCACAATCGTCAAAGATCTTGAACGGTGATTTTTATTATCAACAAAGTTACAGATGGCATCCTCCGCCTTAATGATGAAAAAAAAAAAAAGACTTCAGTGTTTGGATTTGAAAACCTCTGGCAGGTTTTAGGAAAGAGTTTAAAAGCAGGTGTATTTTTGGAATTCAACCAAAATATAGGCATTTATAAGGCATTGTCTCAACAAAAAAAAAAACTCCAGTGCTTGGATTTGAAGTCATCTTTTAAATGGATTTGGGGTTATCTTTCAATGATCCAAGCCGTCGTTTATTTGGTGAGCCTATCCTTGAAGGGGAAAAGCTAAAATATCTTATTGCCTCTTTTAACTTTTGAATAGTTGGAAATAAAATCAGGCTCATTCACTCATCACGGGAGCCATGTACATAATTTCAATTTTTAGCTGCTCGCCGTAACACGCCTAGGTGCATGAAACCAATATTATTTGAATGGTTAAGATTGCCCCATGAGCCCGTGATTTATATCTGTGGTTTGGATTTCCTAACGTCGTAGTTCAATTAATGTGTTGTATATCCACGTCGTCCATTCAGTTTTCCAGCTCATTTTAGGACGTGAATGACCATTAAAAGGCTTTTGTGGGCCACAAAAGTTTTTGGATCTTTATATTTTCCCTCCATCCATCTTTATATTTGTAGAATAAGCTCGTGTTGCATGTGGGGCTCACTGCAGTGTATTTATGGCATCCAACCTATCCAGCAGTTTCCCCATGATGAACGTTGGGTGCCCAAAAAATCAGGCTAATCCAACCATTCATGTGGGCCAACTACATGAATTTGGAATTTAATGATTGTGGTTCATCATTTTTGGGCATCCTATCATCTTGATGGGGTCCGATTAATGCACTGGTAGGATGGCATACATACAACACACCGGGCCCCACAGGCAATAGTCTATATCCAAGACAGTGCGAACCTTGCTGTGAGGCCCACCTTGATGCATGTATTCTATATCCACACTGTCCATCCATTTTGCCATATCATTTTAGGGCATGACCTAAAAACTGAAACAGATACAATTCTCAGGTGGACCGTACCATAGGAAACTGCGGTGATTGATCATTAACGGACCACAAGTTTTGGATCAAGCTGATATTTGTTTTTTTTTTTATCTTAATCCAGGTTTATGTGACCTTATCAACAGGTTGAATCGTGTAGAGAACTCAATCGAGTACTCTTGCGACAGACATTGGATCATTCGACTGAGAAAATCAATCGACACTTGGACAGCTTCATTTTCCGAGCTGATAGCAGCATTCGATGGCCTTTTGAAAGTCTTCAACATGCTTGATGTGTAATGAGTAGAAGTGTACACAAGCTGAGCTGAACTGAGCTTTGGACAGTTCGGAGCCACTATCAAGTTTAGGCATTTGAGTCGAATTAAGCTTATACTTTCGAGGTTAGGGCGGTCGTCGACTGGAAGTAGGTTAACTATCGGACAAGAGCGATCGACTGTCGGACAAGGTTAGGGACTGCCAAAATGGCTAGGCGACGAGCGAAGAAAGAAAGAAGATGAGAAGAGAGAAAGAGAGAAGAGGTGATAGAGATCAGAGGGACATGGTCCTCGTGGAAGCCGGACGGCGGTCAGACAGCCGCGAGAAAGGGCGACTTTTAGGGTTTTGTTTTTTATTTTAAACTTTTTTTATATTATATAATAATATTAATATATAATATATAATATATTTTAAATACCGAGCATATACACGAGCCGAGCCGAGCCGAGCCAAATCGAACCTGGTTCAAGCCAAACCGAGCCTGGTATGAGCCGAGCCGAATCGAGCTCAGGCCAGCCTGGTATGAGCCGAGCCAAATCGAGCTCAGGCCAGGCTTGAGCTTGGTTTGAATTTTCAACGAGCCCATAAAAGCTCGGCTTGGCTTGTTCAACCTACAAGTTGAGCCGAGCCGTGCTTTTTCGAGCTGAGCCGAGCAAGCTTTTCGAGCTAGCTCGGTTCATATACATCTCTAGATGAGATATCTGGCCTGAAGATGAGAGCATCCTTGATATTTGATTGTGTGCTAAGTAAACTCTGTGGAGGGCCCACCTTGATGTATGTGTCTTATCCACATTGTCCATCCATTTTAGTTGCTCCATTTAGTGCACGTTCCCAAAATTGAAACATATCCGAAGCTCACGCAGATGTAAATTGAATGCCTACAGTCGAAAACTTCATGGGGGGGCACAAGAATTCAAGCTGATACTTGTGTTTTCCATTCATCCATGCCTAAGGTGGAAAACTTCTTGGGGGGAACAGAATTCAAGCTAGTATTTGTGTTTTCCCTTCGTCCATGTTTGTTCAACCTTATGAACAGGTTAGATGACAAATAAACATCACTGTGGGCCCTAGAAAGGTTTAAAATGTGGTCCTCAGTATCCCCACTGTTTCCTGTGATGTGGCCCACTTGAGTTTGGATATGGGTCAATTTTGGGGCTCATGCCATAAAATGATATGGAAAAATGGATGGACCGCATGGATAAGACACATCCTCCGTGGGTCCCACAGTTTATTCAGTAAGCAATCCGCTTTAGTGGCCCCACATAGGCAATAGTGTACAAATAGGTGAATAAGCACATGAACAAATGTATGCATAGGTGTGGAGCTATTTACAAGTGAATAACCTGAAGAATAAGCCCTTAATATAATGGATTTTTTTTTTATCATGTAAAAGTTCATCCATTCATTTACAGGCATTTGCTTTGAATTCCTTCCATTTTCATCCATTTGGAATTAGTGTCTACATCTCACCATGAACACACATGGAACACTGATGGAATGGAACCGCCGACTTCATATTTCGAACAATGGACAAGGCATGGCCAAAAAATACAAATGAACAGTAAAAGATAAAAATCAGCAACGACAGGCATCAAGTGAACAAAAAAACCCATTAATTGGATGGTTAAGATAGTCTAGTTATTGTAAAACTTGGTTAGGGATCAATCAATGGCGGAGCCAAAAGATGCCTGCTTTAGACAATAATTTTAAAAAATAAAATACAATGCATTTTATTTTTACAAGCCATCCAACTTGCTCAAGGTTGCTTACTTGGCCAGCTTACCTGGGCTGAGAATTTGGATACCGAATCAATAAATTTGGGGCCATGGTTGGTTTATCCAATCCATTGATCTGATAGCCCCATCATGGATGAACCATTCCCCAAAAAATCTATTGAAATGGCCAACCCTAACATTTCCATTGTTGGCATGTTAATACATAGTTACAAAAAAAAAAAAGAGCACCAACACTCCACATTCAATGCTTAGGATATTTCAATTTAGGAGATTTGTTTGAAGATGGCCCATCCATGATGAAGCCATTGATTAATGGCTTGGATAAACTAACTATGGGTACCACATGAACCAACTCCATGCACAATAGGGAACTCCTTGTTCGAACCATGGTAAGTCATGCCCTACTGTAATAGTGCCGGTTAATAATGACAGTATGCCATGTGATATCTTCAAAACACATTGGATAACTATAGAAAATCCTTACCATTGCCTATTTCTAACACTCCCAGAACTCTCTCATACATCAAATTCATCCCTTTTCCCATCCATGCATGCCAAAAGGCGAAAGAAAGAAAGAGAAGAAGAAAAAAACATGGCTTATTCGCTGGTCTCACAGTGGAGAAGTTGAACACCATCCAAGATGAGGTGGCTTTGTTGCTTGGTGTCACCAATGAGATCGAAAAGCTTTCCTGTGTGTTCACCTCGATCCAAGCTATGCTTAAAGATGCTGAAACTCAGCATGTGAATACGGAGCAGTGATGATCTGGTTGGAGAAGGTTATTGACATGGCCTACGATGTGGACAACATACTAGAAGAATGGATGACGGAAGCTCTCGGATCACAAGCACCCAAAGAACGTGATATAGGTCCTGTTTCAGCAAGAAGGTAAGAAGCTTCCTCTTGCCTACTAGTTGCTTCAATCATGTTGTGTTACGCCACAAAATGGAAGCACGGAAAAGATTAGCTTATATTGCTGAAGCGATGAGTCAACTGGATCTTAGAGTAGATAGTGGAGAGAGGAAAAGAGTTGATAGGGAACTGAGGCGGGTCGAGATCACAGATCAAGAAACAGGCTCCTTACTTGACCGACCGTCAGTTGTAGGCAGAGAAAATGCAAAAAATGAAGTCCTCGACTCGCTGCTGAGGGAGCATAGTGGAGAGGTTCTATTGTGGGAATGGAAGGCAAGATCAACCATGCTCAGCTCGCGTACAATGATGAGAAAGTCAAGGGCCATTTCGACATAAAAATGTGAGTGTATTTCAGAAGATTTTGATGTAAAATGGATTACAGACTCAATTATAAAAAATAAAAAAAATGCAGAAACCAGGTTTAATGGTGAAAATTTAAACTTGGATCAATTGCAACTTCACCCCCATGAAATGTTGCATGCAAAGCGGTTCTTGCTTGTGCTCGATCACATTTGGAGTGAAGATAGTGAGAAGTGGGACAAATTGAAACTTCCCTTCCAGGCTGGTTCTAGGGACTCAAATCATCATAATCATTCGCAGTGAAATTGTTGAGCTGGTGATGGGAAGCACTCCCATACACAAACCGGAGGTCTTATCCAATGACGATTGCTTCTTATTGTTCAGCTGCAGAGCACTCAAGCATCAGAGTACAGAAGTGCATTCAAGGTTGGAAGAGATTGTGAGTGAAATCGTAAAGGAGAGTGGAGGGGTGCCTCTTGCAGCAAAGAGGAAAGGGAGTGTCATGCGCTTGAGAAGGACAAGAAGCCAGTGGGCGCTTGTCTTGGAAGTAAGATATGGAACTCAGGTGTTGTCTTGGGAGGCATTTTACCAGATTTATTGCTAAGCTACCACAACTTGCCCCCTACTTTGAAACAGAGCTTCGCATATTTCTCCATCTTCCCAAAGATCGGGAGACAGGTAAGGATATGAATATGATAGTCAAGTTATGGGTGGCACAAGGCTTCATCTGCTCCGACAGAAGTAGAGATGTCGAGGGAATAGGTGGTTGTACTTTGATGATTTACTAAGCCGCTCGTTACTCCAAGATGTAGAACTCAATGATGACAAGAACGTACTCAGTTGCAAGATGCATGATTTAGTTCATGATCTTGTGTAATTTGTTACAGGAAGTGATTGTTCAATGGTGGAGATAAAAAAGCAAGCCTTGTTGAATGAACCTAAACAATTTCCGACATTGTCTTCTAATTGTCAGTGACGAAGATCGTGATGAAGTGACTCCCATTTCAGCCACCTAGTATAAGGCCCACAAGTTGTGTATGTTGCTACTAAAGTTAAAGAAGAAAAAAAAACTCCAGGGTGCCACACAATTTATTTCATCATTTCAGACGCCTTAGAGCATTGGACTTGAGACACACCGACATTAAGAAATTGCCTCAAACCGTAGGACAGTTGAAACACTTGAGATATCTTGATTTATCTCACACAAACATAGAGTTGTCAGAGGGCTGAGTAATGGTGGATATTTACAGAACTTGAGACTCAATTACTGTTATAAGCTAACAAAACTGCCTATAGGGCTGAGAAAAATGATTAGCCTGAGACATCTAGAATTTGAAAGATGTATCCGGCTGAGGTAATTACTGCAGGGTATAGGGAGACTGACTGGCCTTCGGACATTAGCAGAGTTCATTGTGGGGGGTGGCGATGAAGGGTGTAAATGCGGAGAACTGAAACACCTCATCATCTTCAAAGAAAACTTCAAATAACCGGCTTGCAAAATGTCAGGAGTAGGAACGAAGGGAGGCATAACTGTATAAGAAGCAACACCTCCATGCTCTAAACTTGCAGTACCACTACAGACCTGGTGAAACGTTGGATGGTGAGGTGAAGAGGATGGAGAACTTGCTCCAAAGCCTCCAGCCCCACACAAACTTGAAAGAGTTTGAAATATGGGGTAGCCAATCGCCATGCTTCAAGAAGTGAATATCGTGGAGTGTCCAATCTTAGAAGAGCACTGCTGAGACAGAGGAGAAGATCGAAACAAGATTGCCCACATTCCTCGTATCAAAATTGGTTGATTTGAATGATCCACCCCAATAAGAGGAGGGGGAGAGGAAATCAATGACAGGTTTTCTTTTGCTTTTGTTTCGAGGAATTATGTTGCTTTTGTGCATGACTGTTTTACTTGGAGTCCTTTTCTTCTTCTCCTTTTCTTTCTTTTTTATAAATTTACTATATGTCAATCAATCCATGATGACTAGCATACATGGTCGGTGCCTAGTTCTGCTAAACAAAGGTTGTTTCATAAGTCATCCTATTTATTAGATGTTGATTGTCTTTTATTTGTTCCACACAATCTTGTTCATTGTTTTGGAGGTCAGGTCCTTTGCCCCCTCCATCTATGTAATTTTTCTTTTTCATTACTAAAGCTTGGGGTGGCACCGTCCAGTTGTCCACCTTCACCCAAATAAATAAAAAAATAAATAAACTAAAGACTTGTTTGAGGAAAAACTACATGAAACTCTTTCAGTGCACTTTGAAAGTGCATTCATTCACATGCACAAACGACAAAGTGCATTCATTCACATGCGCAAACAACAAAGTGCATTCATTCACATGCGCAAACGAGAAATGTGTGGGACAGATCAGAGCCTCTCATCAGGCAATCCTCACTTGTCATATGATGTCTTGAAAATAAGGCTGATAGATCATCATTTGGGTTACAGAAACAAAATAAAAAAATCAGTTAATAGAAAATTATTAGTCCAAGTTTTCTGTACTTTGTGCGGCCAGACTAAATATGGCATCAACTGTATTCTTCTATGCATGACATTTGCATGCAGTGAGGATTTCCAATTAGTGACTTGACATTACATGCCTATTCCTCTTCTTTTTTTTTTTTCTTTTTTGTGGAAGGTATATACATGTATACCTTGTTTTCTCACATGAGGTGAACTCGCACAAATGCACTTAGCAACTCTCTTTTATGATAATGGTGAAGTTACTAGCAAATCTCTACTATATATAATGCAAGTCGTCATGGGCAAATATCACACATTTAGTTATTTGAGTGGTGTAAACTTTGGATTATCAAAGGACATGGGGCACTTAACTTTTAATTACCAAGGTAGAGGTCCCATTGCCAGACACCCAATTGAAGAAGAAGTTCTGTTGCTATGACATTGTATAATGCCTTTCAGCAATCCAGACCAACCATCTGGTGGGACCCACAGAAGATGGGTAATGGACCCAGAATGACCACGTCATACAATCTAGCCGTTGGTTCTTTGAAAGAGTCAAAAGGTAAAATATAGACAACAGCCAATTTGCAATTGGAAAAGGCCCACCAATCAGATGGCTGAGATTTTTCAGTAGAGCTCTTCTTTTGGTCCACTCACACGTTCTCTTTGAAGCCACCAGAAGAACGGGCCAGATTGATCAAAGCTAGGCGCCACCCAGGCATAATGCTTGCCTCAAACTAGAAGGCACTAGCTCCAGCCAAAAACATTTCTATAAAACCAATTAGATATCTTGCCAAATTCATATACAAACAAAAAAATAAGACACCCCAATTATTTAAATCAAACATGTAATCCACCTGATTCCTTAGCAAGAATTCAACAAAAACACCCAAAAAAATGTGTCCCACTCACCTCAAATCTTTGTTTGTGTTTGAACAATCTTCGCGAGTATGACCGAAGATCAGTTTTCTCGAGGAGTATTTTCAGCCAACAACATCTGCAAAGCAAGGATGTAGGTCCATCAGGTCAAATGCATCGTGTATATGTTACTGCTCAAAGATAAAGGCAGTCCATCCATGATGGATGGGTTGGATATTGCACCTGTATACCAATGCTAGCATATGTGGTGGCGTACGCATTAGACTTGTACACACATGCGCTTAGCAAAGCTCTATTAGTTAATATCAGAGATAATAAGTTATGATAAAAAGATTAAAAATGATTCTTTCCCCAATTGCAACGCTGAATAGAAAATGCTGATAATGAGCAATATAATGAGCAATGCTTTAAACAACTGTTTTCTTTCTTTCTTTTTTTCTTTTTTCTTTCTTTTCTAGGTCTAAAAGAAGCATTGGATTCTCGAGAAACATTCTCACTTGTATGCTCCGTAGGAGAATTGAGTATTTTTATGAGCTTCCCAAAAAGACTGCATTTCTCCAACTTGAAGAAGCCTACGCATGCTTGAAGAGTTTCATGCTGAGCCAATGCAAATATACAGCCACGACAAGGATCGGGAGTGTCAAGGGCACCAACAAGCAATAATATCTGTTGAAACAAACCAATGGTCATGAAAAGAGAGGGATTCAACAACAATGATTTTTTTTTTTTTTTAATGAATTGATCATATCATTCAAAACCAAAAATTCAAAAATACTAAAATACAACTAGAGGCATCCCCTCAAATTACAACAAAACTACCTCACGATTAACACCGATCCAAGCAATCTCCCCACCTAAGCATTACCCTCAACCAATGTTTTAAATATTGATGATATCGGCTGATATTTCCCACTATATATCTTGTATCCCACCTGTGCAATACAAAACACACAGGTGGTGCTAATATATCCCACATGTTCAATCCAGTGAGCATTTTCAATTTTCGATCCTTTTTTTTTTTTTTTTGAAATTATGTTAAATCAGTGTCAAATGGTTTCAAATCTATTGGTTCTTTATGTTTTGCATAAAAAATCATGTTGTTGGAGCTTTGATTTCAATATCCATTGGTTCTTCACGTTCTCCATATTTTTTTCTTAAATTTTCCTTCAACCAGCTGTCAATTGAGACTAATTTCAAAGTATTTAGGAGTATTTGATGAAATGATCATCACATACTGATACAGGACGCATGATCTAGACCAAATATGATGTAAAGAAATTATAAACAGATTAAAGAGCAATTCAAAGCATAAAATATACTAACCCACCACAAATCTAAGAAATCAAATAAACAATAAAATTCAGATTTCAAGCCAAATCACAACCCACGATAAACTTAACCATATAAAACATGAATTTCAAAGGATCAATGGAAGGTAGAACTTCCACTTCAGCGTGAGCTTTGGCCTAACTCAAAGGGACTAATTTGATCTTTCTAGGGCCAAGGATATGAGAATTTAGGGTTAGGGTTTGATTATGTAAGGTTAAGATTTGAAAGGAATTAGGTCTTTGGAAGGATTTGGGATTTTATAGGAAATAGGGGATTAGGGTTTCATTGGGAATTGGAGACTAAGGCTTGGGAAAATTTTT
Source organism: Liriodendron chinense (assembly GCA_003013855.2). Classification (NCBI taxonomy): domain Eukaryota; kingdom Viridiplantae; phylum Streptophyta; class Magnoliopsida; order Magnoliales; family Magnoliaceae; genus Liriodendron; species Liriodendron chinense. The sequence goes on along the minus strand of ML058481.1, from coordinate 2,198,065 downwards.
AAATAAAAATAAAAGTAGGGTTTATAGGTGAATGGGAACTAGGGTTTTAAGCTGGGGTTTAAGGGATAGGAAGAAGAATCAAAGAGAGGGAAGAAAGGAGAGTAGGTGGTTGACTGTAAGATTGTACGGCCTTGTCCGTACAGCATACGAACTGACTTGTACGGAAATGCAGTCTGTACGTGTGGGGCATTGATGGAGATGGAGATAGGCTGGGTTTTCGTGGAGACAGAGAGATAAGAGAATATGGGTTTGGGTTTCAATGGAGAGAAGAGTAAAGGGATTTAGGTTTGGAGAAGAAAAAATGGATTTGAGAAGAAGATGAGAAAGACAAGAAAGAAACACCTTTTTAAAGAGAGATAACAAAGGAAAGATTAGGCTTCACACCTTGACATCACACCATCAATCTCCACTCACAAGAAGAGAAAGCTTCAAGGAAAGCAAAGAAATTTCATTCAAAAAACCCTCCCCACCCCAAGATTTGAAAGGAATTAGGTCTTTGGAAGGATTTGGGATTTTATAGGAAATAGGGGATTAGGGTTTCATTGGGAATTGGAGATTAGGGCTTGGGAAAAAAATTTAAATAAAAATAAAAAGTAGGGTTTATAGGTGAATGGGAACTAGGGTTTTAAGCTGGGGTTTAGGGATAGGAAGAAGAATCAAAGAGAGGGAAGAAAGGAGAGTAGGTAGTTGACCGTACGATTGTACGGCCTTGTCCGTATAGCGTACGAACTAACTTGTACGGAAAGGCAGTCCGTACATGTGGGGCTTGATGGAGATGAAGATAGGCTGGGTTTTCGTGGAGACAGAGAGATAAGAGAATATGGGTTTGGGTTTCAATGGAGAGAAAAGTAAAGGGATTTAGGTTTGGAGAAGAAAAGTAGAAGAAAAAAAGGATTTGAGAAGAAGATGAGAAAGACAAGAAAAAAACACCTTTTTAAAGAGAGATAACAGAGGAAAGATTAGGCTTCACACCTTGACATCACACCATCAATCTCCACTCACAAGAAGAGAAAGCTTCAAGGAAAGCAAAGAAATTTCATTCAACCCCCCCCCCCCCAAAAGAAAAGACTTTTTACAAAAATACGCTCTTAGATAAAATTTTCAACATAAATATGCTCAATGAAATAAAAGTTGTTCCTAATTCCCTAATCTCAATTAAATATCAAAATAAATCCAACAGTGAATAGTCAACTAAATAAAAGAAATAAATATAAACATCCTAAAGTCTACGATCAATATGATTTATGATCACAATGATCCAACCGTCCGATCAAAGCATCCTCAAGATCCAACCGTCTGATCGACATGTCCTCACAATCCAACGATCCAAACTCCTCAATAAGCAACCCACATGCATCTTCATCTTCCTAGGGTAGGGTATTCGAAGATGCACGATCATGCATATGGGGTCTTTAATGTGGCCCACCTAGGCCCATGTAGTGGTCACTAAGCCAAAGTGAAACTAGGAGCTGATCTCCTCCTCTAGTATTACTCTATATGATGCTCGAATGTCCTCATAAACTCCCCTTGGCTGAGAAGAATTCACCTCTAGCAAAATAAAGTTGCGATAACGCTCCAAGAGGTCTAGGGTCGAGTCTTTGAAGCTTCGTCTCTGTGATCCACGCACAATCCGACACTGGCTTATTCTACCACTCGACAAGATATTTCTTAAATCCTCCATATCTAGTGGAAACCACTTGCTCGTCCAAAATATCCAGGGGTGAGAAGAGGGATCTGGTAATATCCAGGGGTCATGGGACAAGTTGGATCTATCATCATCTAGGTCCATGTGAGGATTAGGGGAAGGGCCCTGAAAAGACATAAGATCTTCCACATTGAATGTAGAATTAATACCCATGCTAGGTGGAAGATCTACAATATATGCATTGGGACCTAATCGTTTCTATATCGTATATGGTCTGACATTGTGGGCTTACAATTCTTTACAGCTCCTTGTGGAAACCGTTCTAGTCGTACCCTTATCATCACTTCATCGCCTACTTGAAATTCTTTGAACCTATGGTGAGAGTCGGGAAATATCTTAATACTTTTCATTGCTCACATTAATCCGTTTTCTAATTTCATTATGCAAATCATGGATATGTCGTGCAAATGCGTCTGTGAACTCGAATGCGTCTGTGAGAGACTGACATGGGAATGAGATCTATAGGCTTCCTAGGCTTGTAACCATGTACTACTTCAAAAGGACTAATGGCTCATGCCTATTGTCCTATTGACCGAACTATTGTTGGCAAACTCTACAACCGGTAAGACTAAATCCCAAGTCCTAATATGATCACCCACAAGACATCGCAACAGATTTCCTACACTTCAATTAACCACCTCCGTTTGCCCATCGATCTGAAGGTGGTATGCCGATGAGAACTGAAGTCTCATACCTATCATGTGTCAAAGTGTCTTTCAAAAATAACTCATGAGTCTCACATCTCAATGAGATACAATGGTTTTAGACAATCCATCATGCGAACCACCTCCCCAAAGAATAGCTTCATAATGTTGGATGTGTCAAACGTTTTAAAACATGGTAGAAAATGGGCCATTTTAGAAAAACGGTCCACCACCACTACGATGGAATCGTGCTTTTTTATTGTCTTAGGAAGCCCGAGCACGAAATCCAAACTAATGTCCTATCACGGAGCATGTGGCATTAGCAAAGGCGTATATAAACCTGTATTCTTACCTTTTATGTTTTATCAGGTGACAAGTCCTACACTACCCAATAATCTTGGCAACGTCTCGATTGAGACTGGGCCAATAAAACCGATCTTCCACAAGGTAATAGTCTTGTCTCTACCAAAATGACCAACTACTCCAGCATAAAGCTCCCAAACTAGAAAATTCCAGGGGGAGGTGCAAGGAATGCAGTCCGTCGCCTTTAAATAAGAATTCATCGATCAGGACAAACCCACTATCACATCTCAACTGGTCCTCCAAAAGTGGCAGTGTACACTTTTCCAAAATCTGGGCATGCAGAATATTCTCCTTTCGACTTGTCCAAACCGAGTGACTTCTACACTCATGGATTGAAGTAATGCCACTCTACGACTAAGGGCATCGGCAGGTTTGTTCTTGACCCCGACTTTGTGTTTTAAAACAAAAGTATACTCCTGGATAAACTCGACCCACTTGGCATGCCTTGGGTTTAATTTTTTTTGAGAGTTGAGGTATCGCAAAGTCTCATGGTCGAGAAAACAAAACGAACTCTTGCAATAGTATATAATGTCGCCAATGTCACAAGGATTAAACTACTGCGTAGAACTCCTTGTCATAGGTAGAATACAGTTGCTTCACCTCATTCAACTTTTCACTAAAATAGGCGACAGGGTGCCCTTCTTGGCTTTGTACTCCACATATACCTACACCAGACGTGTCACAAGCAACCTCGAAGACTTTAGAGTCAGGAAGGCGCATGACTGGAGCCCCAATCATCTTGCCCTTAATCTCTTTAAACACTCTAGAGGCCTGCATTAGTCCATTTGAACTCTCCCTTCTTAATACAATCCGTGATGGAAGCCATAATGGAACTAAAGCCTCAAATGAACCTCCTATAAACAGGTAGCTAAACCACCGAAGCTACGTACCTCATGAATGTTCTGCGGTTTAGGCCAACTTACCTATGGCCTTGACTTTCTCGTGGTCTGCAGACATGCCCTCCGATGAAACAATGAACCCTAAGAAGATAACTTTGTCAGACATGAAAGAACACTTCTTCATATTGGCATACAATTCTGTCCTAAGGACCCCTGCAAACTTGCCTCAAATGGTGGAGATGTTGTTCCTTGGAGGTACTATAAATAAGGATGTCATCAAAATATACCACCAAGAACTCACCCATAAAGGGTCTCAACACCTGAGTCATCACTCTCATAAACGTACTCGAAGCATTGGTCAAGCCAAAAGGCATGTCTAACCACTCATATAGCCCATCCTTTATCTTGAAGGTTGTCCTCCATTTGTCTCATAGGCGAATATCTGATGATACCCACTTTTGAGATCAATCTTGGAAAAGATCGTGGCACTGACCATAATGTCCAACATGTTGTCAAGACGCGGTATAGGAAACCGATACTTGATCATGATCTTGTTAATGGCCCAACTGTACATGTGTATGCGCCAAGTGCCAGTCTTTCTTAGGCGTGAGAAGGGCTGGCAAGGCACATAGACTCAAACTCTCCTGCAGGAACCATTTCCTAAGAGACTCATCAACTTGTTTCTTCAATTCTGCATGCTCCGTAGGGTTCATTCGATAGTGAGGAAGGTTTGGTAGAGTCAACCCGGGGAAAAGGTCAATGGAATGTTAAATGTCTCACATGGGTGGAAGCTCATCCAGTAGGTCCTCAGGGAAAACATCTCTAAACTCCTCCAACACCGGACTCACTTCAGGTGACAACTCTACGCTAACCTCAGGTGTGACCTCTCTTGCCACGAGGGCATACACCAACGAAGCAGCTTTAGTCTCCCTTTCAAACTTTTTGTCGTTTATAATGTGGGGAGACTTAGGCTAGGACTTTCTCACATCTTTAGGATCACCCTTCTTAACGTTCGCTTTCTTCTTCGAGGTGCTTTTGGGCGGAAGAGGATTTAGGTTTATCGTCGTACCTTCATACATAAATGAACACAAATTCAAACGACCAAATAGTGTCACATCACAGTCGTACAGCCAACCCAAAATGATGTGGCCTACGTCCATTGCCAAAACATCACACTATTGTGTGTCTTTATATGAGGCAAACTAAATGGGAATAAGACATCACTGAGAAACTGGAATCGAGAACGCATCAACCCATGAATCTCGATAGGGCTGAGGGTGGGGGATAGGTTTCAAGCTCAAACGAGACACAGTGCTAACGAAGACCACACTGGTGCAACTACCACTATCAATTTTCACTCTGCCATTTTTGTCATGACATAAGTGTGGAAAATTTAATTCTTGCGCCAATCATCACTCTTTTTAGCCTAGGCTAATGCGCATCTGACAACTACAAGTGGCATGGTCTCGACTCCTTCAACTTCTTCATCACTAGCATCAATATCGAGTTGATATTCTTATTCTACACAATTGCCTTGAACATTCGCGTTCTCATCAAATTCGCCAATTACAAGGGCCTTACCTCGCTCTTTCGTAGGGCACTGGTAAGCAAAATGACCATATCCTTGGCAATTGTAACATCGCGTATGCTCACCTCCCTTCAATCTAGTACTATTTTGACCTTTATCCCTCACATGCCCATTGTTGGGTTGAGTACCAGTTGGGGCTTTGGATTGACTCCCAAAACTAAGCTTAGCTCCGTGGGGAGTGACCTTGACATTGGATTCACGAGAGTCAAATCGTCTCATGAATTGCAGGTTTCAAATGCCACTCAAGTTCTTGCCCCCACTTGATAGGCATGCTCTAGGGTTTTAACAGTCATGAGGAATAAGCTCACATTGAAGCTTGAGTCGAAAGCCCGTCCTGAAACGGGAAAGGGTCATTAACGAATCCTCCTCGATGTTACAACAAATCATATATTCATCAAACCTAGCGATGTAATCAGTCACGGGCATTGATCCTTGACAAAATGATTGCCAATGATCCAAAAGCTTTTGGCGATAAGAGAGAGGAAGGTACTTCTCCTTTAAAATCTCTTTCATCTCAGCCCACGGTGAGACTAGGTCATCTCCAAACCCTCCGCTCGATCATTGGTCCAAAATAACTTCGGCTTAGCCCACCAACTTCATCTTGGCGAACCTCACCCAACAGTGATCGGACATATCGTACCACTCAAAATAATGGTGCATGTTCACAAGCCAATCGAGTAAAGCCTAGGGGTCCAAGCGACCATCATAGTTCGGGGCCTCAACCTTCACACTCTTCATTACTCAATCATCAGGATCATGGTGGTCTAGGTACTCTCCATGGGGTGGCTGGGTACGCACCTCACCACGGCCAATACCTCGGCCACGGCCTCTTCCCCGTCCTCCAACTTCACTTCCCGCTTGAGATTGGCCATCTTCCTCATTGTCGGGGCTTGCCTAGAGGGAGTTTCCAACTGGTTGATACGAGTATTAGTTTCATTCCTGAAAGCTACCAATTGATAACTAATGGTTCTATTGTGGGCCTCGATGGCCGCTGAGATGGGTATTGATGGCATTGATAGCCATGGCAAGCTGTTCCGAATTCATTGTGGGATGAAGACCAAAACCACGCTTGGTACAAGTGGGCATAAACCGGGGGATCTAATGGGGAACCTAAGAACAAACGATTCTAGATGCAATATTATGAGAATGGAAAGGACTGCTAACCCTAGACACGGCAATATGAAAAACCTACTCTAGATGCAACATGAAAGTCCTATGCTAAACCGGGCTTTGATACCAAAATTTGATGCAAGACACGTGATCTAGATTAAATATGATGCAAAGAAATTATAAACAAATTAAAGAGCATTTCAAAGCATAAAATATACTAACCCACCACAAATCTAAGAAATCAACTAAACAATAAAATTCAGATTTCAAGCTAAATCACAATCCCACAATAACCTAAACCACATAAAACATGAATTTCAACGAATCAATGGAAGGTAGAACTTCTACTTGAGCATAGGCTTAGGCCTAACTCAAAGGAGTTGATTTGGTCTTTCTAGGGTTAAGGACATGAGAATCTAGGATTAGGGTTTTAATATGTAAGGTTAGGGATTTGAGAGGAATTAGGTCTTTGGAAGGATTTGGGAATTTGGGATTTTATAGGAAATAGGGGATTAGGGTTTCATAGGGAATTGGGCATTGAGGCTTGGAAAAATTATAAATAAAAAAAAAAAAAAAAAAAAAAAACTAAGGTTTATAGGTGAATGGGAACTAGGGTTTTAGGCTAGGGTTTAAGAGATAGGAAAAAGAATTGAAGAGAGGGAAATGTGAAATCAATGAACAAGTGGTCCACTGATTTCGCATTCCTAAACACAAACTACATCTGTTGATGATCATCATCTCTCTACTCCTTAGTCAGAACCTCGTCCTTTCTAAGAAGCCACACAAAAGTGACCATGGCACCTGAGGCTAGTGCGTTGGGAGGACATCCTAAAAAACCAACCCTCCATCCTGTCACCATATGACTTGCTTCCAAAGGATATTGTTCTTCATCGTACTGCCAAATCCTTTTACCTAAAAGGGCTTACCAGCTCCCCACTACAACTACAGCTTGCAAAGCACCCCCACTCTACAAGGTGAAACTTGTGTTTCTCTTCCAAACCCCTCCACTAGAAATTTCTTTGAAACTTTAACAACCAGTTAATTAAACTAAAATAACGACATAAAATAAATCACCATATTAGAAGTGCTAACTTAATAAGTTTGATACACCCACCAAAGCATAAGTATCTACTTTTCATAATCCAAGTACACTATAACATACTCCATTTTTCTAATTGAGGTATTATATTGCTCAGGCCAAGGTTTATATAGCACCATTCGGGTTTTCAAGTTTTTACAAGTGGGCCATTGTTCAGTAATCCAAACCATTTGATATTGACATATCATCGGCCCTGCTTTGGCTGGCCCATCCTTCAGAAATCCCCTAGAAAGGAACATCCTAACCCTTTAGTTGGGGCCAACAAATACACAGTTAAGAAAGAAAATACAGCAATGGTCCAAATTCAAACTAAAAGAAGCCAGATATCATTAGATACCTAGGATGTTCTAATCTGGGATTTTCGGTGCATGGGCCATACACAGTGAGACCCATCATATTGAAGGTATGGTGATGTAAACAGTGCCCACAAGTTCTACAAATTCAAAACCAAGCATTTTATAAACATCTTTTTACTATTCAAAGTGTTGCATCTGTTGTAAGTGCAGGAGAAGAGCGTTCACAAAATCAAATGGGCATTAGCATTGATCCAGTTCTACTTTCTGGCTCCTTTAAATTCAGAAGATGCCAATGACGACTCCAAGAACAGAGACTGCAGATCCATTGAAGTGAAATTCCATGTTTTCTTAGTTACAGTTCTACGATTCATGCAATCTTAGTCAATTAATCACCAAAAAAAAAAACTGGCATGGTGATTGCATGCATCCACAGGGAATAGCTCTCGCCTCAAAATGGGGTGGGGACACCCTGTGCTGTCCTGACAATCATTTTTACAGGCTATAAATGATTAACTACTTTTTGACCCTTCCCATTTCCAGGCAAAAACTCAAGAATTCATTTACAGGTAAATCATTTACAACCTGTCAGACTCCAACGGCTCTTTTGTTTTAATACATTGCTATCAAGGAGAGACACACCTCCCTCTCCTTTGTCAATAAGAACTCCAACGGGTCTCCCCTTTTGTGGGCCCACTTCTATGGCTCACCTAATGCTTGGTTTTCTGCGAGGATCAACTGTAAGCTTTAGTGAGATGGGATTAACCCAATGATCCACTTTAAAATCCACTCTAATATGCCATCTGAATGTTTTTTTAAGGAATTACTTCTCTAAACTATCACAGGTGTGAATACCCAATTACAGGATATAAACCATTTACAGGCTATCCAAACACTGTAAACCATTTATCAGTAAATCACTTACAGCATAAAGCCAAACAGATTTACAGCCAGCATTTACAACTTAAACCATTTACAGGCATCCAAACAACCCCCTTAGTTAAAATCAGAATGGTCAGCCTCATTCTTTGCATGAAGTAGGAGAGTAGTTGGAAGATCATCTAAAGATTGACTTGTAATATTTCATAAAAAGCATTCAATAACATGAAAAAGGTAAGTTAAAACATACCTATCATTTTGAATGGCTGATATAAATTGATTTTCCGATGCTGGTAGCAGCTTGGATAGGATAGCGGTGCAGAAAAACCCCAGAAAAGAAATGAAGCCAAACACTGAGAAAGATCAATCCCCAATGAACATTTGATTCTAACTGAATAGACCTAGGTGAAGCTGACATTTCCTTCATTTGAGATTCCTCCAAGCGATAACTATGCCTTTAGAAGAATTGAAAGCCGACAGACCCTTGAAGGATATACATCAGTTGCATTCGATATGATCACAGCCCTAAAAAAAAAAAAAAAAATTAAAAAAAAAAAAAAAGCAAAGAAGGTATTTCAAGATGGTCCTCTAAAAAGCAGGTATTATGTTAATCTAGAAAAGAGGGGAAGAGAGGGAGGGGGAAACGCACGCACCTCCATTACCAGCCATTGAAGAAGCTCCGCTCTCTCTCTCTCGCAATCGTCTCTCCTGTCTGTGGCAGGGTTTTTCTGTTTTTTATTTTCTTTTCTGGCTGATTCTACATCTGTTATTGCATTTGAATCCGCGCCGTGACAGTGGGCCCACGTAGCATATACCTACGCCGTCCATCAGATTCACCAGCTCATTTCAAGGGGAGCGGATTAGGTGGGTGGGATCCCTGACTGTGGGCCCACTGTGATGCATGTGACTACATCCACGCCGTCCATCCGTATTGAAAGTTCATTTTACGCATGATCCAAAAAAATGAAGCAATTCCAAATTCCAGATGACCCATAGTACAGGAAACAGTGGTGATTGACCATTAAAAACTTCCTATGGGCCACAAAAGGTTTGGATCAAGATAATATTTATGTGGTCTCTTCACCTAGGTGTTTGTGACCTTATCAACATGTTGGATGGAAGATAAAGATTTTGGTGGAATCCATTGAAAATCTATGAAGTTTTCAATGGTAGACCCGTGGCCAGCTGGGAGCGGGCAGAGCACCGAGTGGCCACCGTCATGTATTATCCACACCACCCATCCATTTCGCCATATCATTCAGTCTAGGCCCAAAAAATGAGGTAGATACAAGACACAGGTGGACCACACAATGTAAATTAAATTCTCACCGTGGAAAACTTGGGCTATAGAAGTTTTGGATCGAGATATTTGTGTTTACCCTTCATCCATGTCTATGTAACTCTCTAAATCGTAATATTTGTGTTTTTCCTTCATCCAAGTCTATGTAACTTTATGAATAGGTTGCCACCCTGATGTATGGGTTTTATCCACACCGTCCACCCATCTCGCTAAATCATATAGCCCAAAATTGTGGCAGATCTAACACACAGGTGGACCACATGAGGGTATTAAATTCTCACCATTGAATTTTGGGTGCCCCTGGTATTTGTGTTTTCCCTTCATTTAGATTTATATAACTTTATAAACAGCTTGGATGGTAAATAAACATCATGATGGGTCCTAAGAAAGTTTCAACGGTGAGTCACCACCACAGCTTTCCATGGTGTGGTCCACTGGAGCTTTAGATACCTAAATTTTGGATAAAACCCACACATCATGGTGGCCACTTAAAACTTTGCCCGTTCTCTTAGTGGGAGAGGGGTGGGATGGGATGCAATCCGCATCCATTTTAGGAGAAGCAGATTGCTTCCGGGCCTCCGGCCCTGCCCATCTCTAGCAAGGAATGGGCAGATCTCTGTGGCAGCCCACCATGTTGTATTTGTTTATCCATGCCTGTCATCCCTTCTCTCAAATCATTTTAAGGCATGATCTCAAAAATATACCCTTAGCATTTAATCCTTTGTGCATTGAATGCTTACTATTTGGTGTCTTTTTGGGCTCGATGAGAAAAGGGACGAACACCGTGGATAATCAAATACGTCATGGTGGGCTTAGTGGATAGGGTCAAAAGCAAATCCAAACTTTAGGTGAGTCCTATAAGAAGAGTGTTGGTTGAACGCCCACCATTAAAACTTCTTAGGCCCAACAATAATCTTTATTTGCCATCCAACCAGTTGATAAGGTCACATAGACCCAGGTGAATGGAAAACACAAATGTCAGCTTGATTTAAAACTTTGGTGGCCCACTAGAAGTTTTTTGGTGGGCCTTAAGTCACTGTTGTTTTTTTTATGGTGAGGGCCAGTTGAGATTTGGAACTTCTTCCTTTTTTGGGGGGCACAAGCACTAAAATTAGTTGGCGAAATTGATGAACAACATGGATATATAAAACATACATCAAGGTGGGGCCCACATCACCACTATTGTTTTATGGACTCAGATTAGGTACTACCCTCACTAGGATGCTGAGAAGCCCGAAAGGGTGCGTGGCACCTCGTCATTGGTGGAGAGCAGTGGGGGCCATACTGATGTGACGGGCTGTCAGCGCACCACCGTCACATCGGTGTGGACCCAACCGGCTCTCCACCAATGACAATGTGCCGCGCACCACCGTCACATCGGTGTGGACCCAACCGGCTCTCCACCAATGACAATGTGGAGAGCACCCCATCCGTCTCCTTAGCATCCTAGTAGGGGTAGTACCTAATCCGAGCCCTTGTTTTATCTATTTTTAGGGAATTTTTCAAAAAAAAAAACTACCCAATTTATATGGGTGCCTTTTTCAAAAGGTTTTAAGAGCAAATGAGTAGGTGGTCAGGTGGACCCTACCATGATGTTCATGTAAAAGATTCCCTTGGCCACCAAGTTAGTCACCCCATTTTAAGTCAATAATCTAAAAATCAGCTCCATCTATGATTCAAGTAAACCGTATGATTAAAAACATTGTATAGCCATGTAACTTAAAAGCTTTTTGCAGTTGAAATCTAAGTTGTATGGATAACAATCATGTTTTCTAATTTTCAAATTATCCTTAACTTCTTTTAAAATATTTTCTTACATGCTTTAAACATTCAAAGTTTTATACCCTGTCTTGTAAAACTAATAGTAAGGCAAAGGTGTCCCAAAAATCAATCAAGTTAAAAATAGCAAAATAAAAATATAGAATTCTAAACATTTGGTTAATTAATTACTATTTACTAGGGTAAATGTAAGATTAGGGACCTTGGAAGAATTTCAATGGCCATTCTAGCCCGATAAGACTGTGGTCTAAGTCCCATGTGCACCCCTGTTTAAAAGTTGTTCACCTGTATTTAGAAATCTATTGTAGAAGTTTTGTTTTGCTTTCTACTTTTTTACCCCTGTTAGGGACACCTCACAATGTTCAAGGAGGCTATCTTCACTCAGTCTGCCACTTGAGCTATGGACCTAGGTGTGTGTAGAAGTTAATTCATCTTATATTCCATTGCTTGTGGAGCCTGGGGCTAGCAGTAGGCCTGGCCGGTAAGCGCAGTCCGACCCATTCAAAATCCGGGCCGAGGCTTGCACGTGGTTCGGCCTAGTGGGGGCCAACATATTTTGTGTGAGACACTATATAATCATAGGATGCCTTAAAAATCCGGCCCATGGCCACACCATATAAAAATCTTTGGGACGTAGCTAGAGATGGACGGTCCTGCCAGGGGTTCTGTGGAGCCCACCATGATGTATTTATTTCATCCACACCGTCCATCCATTTTGATAGATCATTTTAGGGCATGAGCTCCAAAAGTGATGCAGATCAAATGCTTGGGTGGACCACACCACAGGAAGCAGTGATGACAATGATGGCTACTGTTGAAACCTTACTAGGGCTCACCGTGATGTTTATTTGACATCCAACCCGTTCATGAGGTCATAGAGACCTGGCTGGATGAATGGAAAACATAAATATCAGCTTGATCCAAAATTTCTGCAGCCCCAAGAGGTTTTCAACTATAGGCATTCCGATCCTACTGTTTCCTGTCGTGGGATCCAATTAAGCCTTAGATCTGCCTCCTTTTTGGGTCGATGCCCTAAAATGATCTGTCAAAATGGATGGACAGCGTGGATAAAACATATACATCAAGATGGGCCTTAGAGAGCCCCTTCCAGGACCATCCGTTTCTAGCGAGGTCCTGGTGGGGGTAGTACCCAATCCACGTCCCTGATCTTTGGGGGCAACAAACTTTCATGGTGAGGCCACCTGCTGGACATGTTGGACGCCAGAAACGGATTACATGTTAGTGGGGTCCACCATGATTTATTATTTTACGCACTCCATCCATCGATTTTAACGGACAATTTTAGGAATTGAGCCCAAAAATGAATCATATCCCATGCTCAAGTGGACCACACCACAAGAAAGTGTGAATTGAATGTATACCATTGAAAAATTCTTGGAGCCCACAGAAATTTTGGATAGGCCTTTTTTTTAACACGCACTCACACACACCTCAGACAGCCCATGCACTCACACCACAATGGGTGCTCCTAACCATGACCTCATGTTGAAACTCTTGTGGGTCTACCACTGAGCTAGGCAATAGACTTGATATTTGTGTTTCCCCATCATCCATGTCTTCTTCTTCTTTTCATTTCCTTTTTTTTTCTTTTTTTTTCAAAATTCTTTTTTTTTTTTCCTTTTGAAGAGTTTGGATGACAAATAGACATTACTGTGGGCCCTAGAAAGTTTTCAACGATGGATATCATTATTCCCACTGTTTCTTATGTTATGGTCCATTTGAGTTATGGATATGCTCCAATTTTGGGCTCAACCGTAAAAAATGGATGGATAAACTACATACACTGACGGGAGTTTACTCAGTACCATAAAAGTGTACTAACTCATTATGCAATTTGATTTCTTGGACGCCATACACACAATGGTGGCAGAATAAGCTTATCCTACAAGGACTTGTAGGTGAACCTACGTCTCAGAAATACCCATATCAGTTCCGGTAGCCATTTTCTTCATGCCAATCTGGGCAAGAGGTAGGAAACACCAACGATGATCATATGATCAGATGAAGTGAAAATCAGGTCGATCTGCTCAGTCAAAATCACAATGACCCACTGATGCGAAAATCAGGTTGATCCACTTATCGAGCAGGACACGACGTCCAAATCAACAGACAACCAATGGTACAACTTGACTACACCGGTGTGGCTGCCCGATGTGTGGGCTAGCCGAATTTTTATACATGGTGATCAGCATAGCATGGCCCACATTCTGCATGGACTGGATATTCTATATATTTGACATGTTGGCAGGAAAAATAAATCAGCTGTCTGTATCTAATTATTCCTTGATGGATAGATCAGCTGTATCTAACAGAAAAATCATTCCAGATGCTACATTTTTTCCATTCACTCCTTTCTCATAGGAATTAAAATTTCTAAATATCATTAAACTATACCAATTGCAATACAATGTTCTTTCCCCCCAATGCAATACAAAAGAACCCATTTTTCAATATTTTTGTAAATTCTATTCCAAGTAAAAATTCCAAAATCACAAATGATTCTTCCCCACTCTTGTGTGGCCATGATCCAAACGCAGACTTCAGACCCAACTGCTTTGTGCTTCAAATGTGGGAATGCAGGATCTCCAATTGCAGGATATTGTCCAACAGCATGTACATTCGGGGCCCACCCTTTGGCAATCCGAACTGTTCAGATGGCACCCATGTGAAAATGGGAAACCAAAATCCTTCTCCATCAGATGATCCTACTTGATGGGGCCCATAATTTTCAGAACATTGACTATAATCGTCCATTTGAAAGTCACCAACCAGATGGCTAGGATCAACTCACAGGAGAGATTGGAACATGGCCCATATCATCATCACCATCATGCAATAACTAAAAAGATTCATACAACCATTTCAGCCTCTTTTAAATCCCTTGGAATCCCAACATCCAATCTCATGGTTGGCTTGTATTTATCAGGCACACTAGCCCCGCCTTGCACACACATCTCCACCACTGCTGGGGCCTGACCATAAAAGGTCCTCAACTCCCTCTGAAGAGGTGGGCCTGCCACATCAGGCACATGCCACACATACCGTGGCGGTATCAGGTCATTTAGCACCGCCGATTGCCAACCGTGTTGCCCATTCCGCTGTTGGTGCTTGTAGGCCCCACAGTTCTGCGCCTTGTGCCCACTAGGTCCAATGTGCACCTCCGGGCAATACCCACACACTCTCACTGCATACTTCTTCATTAGCCTGGCCGCTCCTTCGCTCATTGTCTCCCATGCTTCTAGCGTTGCTTCAGAAAGGGCAGCCGTCTCTTCAGCATTGGCCGGAGGGATTATTTCCGAGTCGGTTATTTCTGTTATGATCGGCTTCGTAATGGTATCGGGCGTGGGTTCCGGCAAGTCATCTTCATCAGCGTCGATGACCTCACTCTTCCCAACGCGGACGACGGGTTTTCTTCTCCTCTTCGTAGGGAGGTCGGGCAGATCAACACCAGCTTGGACACAAAGCTCGATGAGTGCCGGGACTCTTGGGATTGAGAACCTCTCCTCATGGGTAATGCGCTTTCCAAGGCGGTCAGAGAGGTGGAAGGCATCAACAGGCACAAGCAAGTCATCGACAGTTGCCTTCGTCCAGTCATGAAGGCCCTTGCGAACCTCAGCCCTCAGGCCTCTGCATGACTTGAACGGGTGGCCCTCGGGTCCCACATGTATTTCATTGCAGCATCTGCATAAATGGATGATCATATGGATATCAAACATGTGATTGCAAATTATAGAATAGATAAAACAACCATGCATCAAAACCTCATACATGATTCAGTACAAGTTCTTATTAAGGTGTGAATTTGTTTGTGGCCCAATTGGGCCCACCCATGATAAGGTGGACTGTTGGGTATGATGGCTCCGTTGTGGATTGCACATGGCCCCATATCACCCTAATCTGTGGATCACAACCATTCAAATGAGAGCCAGTTAAATCGGACATTTAGGTCATTTTTACCCTTAGCTCCATTTTTGCATGACCTCAATCACACGGCTGTGATTCTCCAATCATGGTTAGTTTGGCGCCATGCATAATCACAGGTGAAGCCCCCTATCCAATGGCCCAGGTGATCATAGGTGGCCACTTGGGCCCCACATATAAAGCTGCATCATAATAAGGTAAGATCACATACTGGATCATAGCTCTCAAAAACACCTAGCTTAATGGCCCATCCAGACGCACCCTCAAAAGGGGCATTTAATGCCTAAAAGGCATATTGAGCCATTCACCCGATTGAGTTTGTATTTGCATGTACTTCCATAAGCTTTGGGGGAGAGAATTACTTGCAAGCATGTACTGGCACCACTCTCAGAAGCTTCTTGAGATTGTTTATCAGCATGACTCTCGCATTCAACACTTCATACGCAACAGGTATCAAACTCCTGAACCAACATTCCATTCCTTGGAGGGGGCACTGGTCTCTTAGGATGCCCCTTCGCACTCTTTTGTCTTGCTCTCGCAGCCCGCCTTAGCTCGACTATGGGCACTGGAAATGGCTTCTTTTCCTTCTTTGAGTAGTAGCGAGGAAAATCCGCATTTTGGGGGTGATTGCTTTTAATAATCAACTTAGTTAAATGGGGTCGACATGAAATCCGAGATGGGACTCCAAATGTCAACCGGAGTTTACAATCATTAACACCCAGCTGCAAAAATAACAAGAGAAACTTCAATTGTTGATCTGTGAAGATTTGTAACAACAAATGCAATGCTGACAAAA
Organism: Liriodendron chinense; assembly: GCA_003013855.2. Taxonomy (NCBI): domain Eukaryota; kingdom Viridiplantae; phylum Streptophyta; class Magnoliopsida; order Magnoliales; family Magnoliaceae; genus Liriodendron; species Liriodendron chinense. The sequence goes on along the minus strand of ML058481.1, from coordinate 2,181,728 downwards.
ACAGAAAAAATAAAAAAGCTGCTTCTGCTGCACGAATAAATAGGTAAAACCACTTGCCCTAAAGCAGCCAACTCACCCCCTGCAACCTTCTTCTTTCTCATGCCATTTACAGCCATGTCACCAACGATACCCAATCACAATTGCTCAATTAGGGCCTGTTTGGTTTTCCAATTACAACAGTTAATGGCTGTAAATGGGTAATGATTATTTACTCTTGTAATTGTGTGGCGACATCACTTACATTTGACTGTAATGATGATTTTGATACATTGTTTGTTTCACTCAAGAAATCTCTGTGAAAATGGTAGTTTTATAGTATGAAAATGAAATGATTACAATTTACTTTACCAACTTCCTTTACAAGGGTATTTGACTCTCGATTTACGAGCCATAATTCATATTTAAACAAACACCGGGAAATGATAATGATGGCATATTTACTTTGCATTTCATGGGAAATTAAAAAACCAAACAGGCCATTATTGTGCCCCACTAGATCAGAGTATTTTAAAATAGAACTACATGTTATTCTCAGATGGTAATCACAAACCACTCATGGACTCTCAAGGAATGCTTACTTGCAGGTGTGATGAGGACATCGGTAGTGCACCCTTTAAAGTGTACCAAAGGAGGAGGCGTCACCGACAGAGTACCGGAGCAGAGGAGTTGATGTGGATGGGCGTCGAGCCCATCGGACCCATTTTCTGACGCACTATGAGTACGCAAGTAGCAGGATCGCAGAAGTATCATGACTGCAGGACTGTGGAGCGAATTTAGTTTTTAAGCGATTTTCTGTTCTTTTTTTTTTTCTTGTTTTTAGGCACTTTAGTGTCGTTGTTTAGTTTTAGGCATTTTTCTGTTCTTTTTCTTGTTTTTAGGCACTTTAGTATTTTCGTGGCTTATATATACCTGTGAGAAACCCTAATTTTAATTATTATTGAATGAATAAAATTTTGTTTGCTTTCTTCCTCTTTTACCAAAGAAATTAGGGTTTCAAGATTGGCCATTGGGTGTTGAGGATTTCACCCCAGTTTTCGATTTTCCTTCTTTCTAGATCTTCAAGGTACAGAAAAAGGTAAGAATCATCCGTTTTTTTTTTTTTTTTTTGGGGGGGGATAATCCGTACTTTCTTTCATCCTGAACCCATCTCTTCTTCATCTCTTTCGTTCTTCTCTAATTCTTCCCATTTTGGTATGATCAGAAAAGAGGGATGACTAGCCATGAGAATCGGATCCAAACTTGACTGTGGACTGGCTTATGCTAGATCTAGGATATCCTCAAATTCCTAGGTCCTCCATTTTTTACGGTTCTACATGATTTTATGCGAAAATGGCATGATCCTGACGAATTGATCTCATCTCTGTGTTGGGATTTGCTTAATCCCTTTTATTGAAAATAGTTAGTTGATTAATTTTACTATTTAAATCTCTTCAACCTAATTATACATGCATCTAAGGTTAAGTCATCACATGTCCCTGCATCAAGGTGCCCATCTGCAAACACAACCGCTCTAGTTGTTTGCGAGATCTAGGTTGTTCATCAAGGCGGGCACTATGGTAGATGTGTCCTAGCCCAGAGATCAAGCTAGTCCCCTCTTCAGATGGGTCACATGTGTACCAAATTGGATGGTTAAAAAAGGATAACCAACCGCCAAGGCTTAGTGTAAATGTGTGGCCCACCTAAATTGTACCAGCCTGTTCTTGAGCCATGGCACATTTGACATGGGACCCGTCAAACACCTCGCATATGCATTCCATGTTTACATGTGGGGTGCTTGTATTTGGTCTTTGGAGGTAACACTTATCAGTTGCCATGATGACCAACATGTATCCAAGAGTATATCAGAAACTGTCAAGCTCTGCTAGTAAAGCTAGACATCTTGTTGACTAAGTCCCTGATTGGAACTTCTGATTTTGAAATGCTCACTTGATTCCCTCCATCGTCTTCAAATAGGAACGTGTTAAGTGAGTGCATCATGTCTTGAAGACGACATAATACAACATATTGGGATTTATCGAGATGTATAAAACAAGAAGTTGATGGCAAATGGAAGATCCCAAACTGAATATGGTCAGAGAAATCAGCATAAAAGTACCTATAATTACTTCTCTTGGGCTCGCCCTGGAAGGAATTTAAGGGAGCGTGCACCTCAGACTTAGAAGTTTGTTGGAGGTCATTAAGGACAGTGTTGTTTTTAAAAGATCTCAACATGAGTGGAACTCCCTGCCAAGAGGAAAATGGAAACTCAGTTTTGACTGCAGCTCTGAAGGGGAGCCAGGCCCATCTGTCATTTGGGGCTTAATTCACAACAATCAAAGAGTAGTTTGGCATGTGTTTACTAGACCTATCAGAGTAAGGTATGCGCCTTATGGCAACAAGTGAAAGAGCTGGCCTCGTTGTATGAACCTACTATTATTAAAAGCAGCTGGGTGAATGGTACTCAGTGAGCTAGTTGACCATGGAATACCCTTGGAAGTTATCTTGATGGATTAAAGACATTAGATAAATGAAGAGAAGACATTATAGAAATGAAGCATCTCAGTTTCTTTTATTCATTTCCAAACAGAAGCAAATGCAGCCACAGTGATCTAGCTAAGGGACCGGCTGGAAGATTCTGTTGTTTTGTTCGAATTTGTGGAGGACAGAGGTAGAAAGAGGTTGCATCAAGACTGGATCAGCCAGGACTCCAGCATGGTTGCAATTGCAAATTTTGAGGTCTTGTTGTCTCACAGTTCCTCAGCTAAGGGTAAGAAGGTCAGTCTGGTTTCCATACGAAGATACTGAGTTGGAATGTTCGAGGTTTGGGATGTCCGCAAAAGAGAGGACAAATGAAGGATATGTGTATAAGATACAAAGCACAGTTGGTCACGTTTCAGGAAACTAAATTGCAGGTAATATTGATCGGAGGGTTATAAACTCATTATGGGGAGGGAATCCTAAAGATTGGCTGGCTCTAGAAGTATAGGTGCAGCAGGGGGAATTCTGGTAATTTGGGATTCAAATGTATGGGTGAAGGAAGATAGTTGGATAGGTCAGTTTTCAGTGTCAGTTCAGATTCGGGAAGTACCATCAGGCTTCAGTTGGGTGTTCACGACGGTAGATGGTCCGAATGGTCCCAGAAGTAGGTCGCTATTTTTTTGGGAAGAGCTAAACGTATTGTAATAAGTAACACATGCCTTGGTATGTAGGAGGGGATTTCAACGTAGTGTGGTTTCCGTTCGAAAAATCCAACAGAGGCCGTTTAACCCGCAGCATGAAAAACTTCTCAGAATGGATTAGTAGGAATGAAATGGTTGATCTCTCAATGAGAGAAGTAAAGTTAACATGGTCTAATGGGCAGGTTAAGGCAATTGAATCAAAGATAGATAAATTTCTAATTTCTGTAGAATGGTTAGAAAACTTCCCACTAGTTCATCAAAGGGGTTTGCCAAGACCAATGCCCGATTATTTTGGAGGTGGAGGAGGATTGGGGGCCTCGTACGTTTAGATTCAAACTCACTTGGTTATAGGTGGAAGTTTTCACTGGATAAAGTTAAAGAATGGTGGTTGTCCTTTTTGGTTGAAGGCCTTGCAAGTTTCTCCCTATTTCAAAATTAAAGTTGTTAAAAGGTAAAATTAATGTATGGAGGAACGAGGTATGGAAGCTCCGTGAGGAAGAAATGGTGAAAATATTGCAAGACATTCAGGCTCTCGATATCAAATAAGATGAAGGAGATTCGTAGTGCAAAGTATAATGCAAGGTTGAGAGAGGAGGAAATCAAATGGAGGCGGCGATCTAGGGCTGTTTGGTTAAAAGGAGGAGATAAGAACACAAAGTTCTGCCACACCATGGCAAGTGCAAGAGCAAGAGTGATCAAAATAAAGAGATTAATGGTGGAGGGGGCTAGAATAGAAGGCAAGGATCAGGGTATATGACGCGATTGTTCATTTTTATAAGGGCCTTCTAAAAAAGGATGAGTGGTAGAGGCCTACGCTTGATAACCTTCCTTTTGTTGTTTTACCAAGTTCTATGGCGGAGTCGATAGAAGGCATTTTCAGAGGATGAAATCAAGGAAGCAGTTTCGGAGTTAGGTAGGGATAAAGCTCCCGGGCCGGATGGCTATTTGATAGCTTTTTACAAATCTTTTTGGGAGTTGGTCAAAGTTGACTAAGTTCATAAATGAATAATTTGAGAAAGGTTTCCTAGCAAGAGAACTCGGTGCAACTTTTATTGAGGGTTGGTCATTCAAAGGAAGAGGTTGCTAAGTTTGCAAACATTTTCGAATGTAGGGTCGGTTCTTTTCTTTCTTCATATCTCGGTCTCCCATTATGCATAGGTAAGCCAGCCAAACACTTGTGGTATAAAGTGATAGAACGTAGTGCTTTAAATAGCTACGCTATGCAGCACACCACTTACTCTACATAGCGTAGCTTACCCTTACCGCTACGTAGCTCATGAAAATAGCTTAAGTCGCATATAGCCTACGCTATATGATAATTTGCGCACTCTACGCCCTACGTAGCTCACATTACAAGCTTTTTTACAACATTAAAATCAAAAAAAAAATTGAGCGATTAAAAAAGATTTTATAAACAAGAGCGGCCAAAGCCAGAATATACAAAGAAAAAGAGAGAGAGAGAGAGAGAGAAACACTATACAGCCAGCCAAACATGGCCGACCCCTATCATTCGAAAACCAACATACAAAAGTTCATTGCCCGCACCCATTCTACAACATGGCATTTAGCTTTAGAGAACACTTCCTCCACAAAACCCACCTTATTCCTGAAAGTTCTATTATTCCTTTCCAACCATAGAGACCAAAGCCCTACCAACAGTGCAAGATGCCAAACTTTCCGCCCCGCCACCCTTAGCACACCTTCATGCCACATGAAGAAGAAAGAGCCTATGCATCTCAGCGCGACCCACGAAACCTCGAAAAGCTGGTAGAACTTATACCAAACCTCCCTCGCAAAACCGCAATGGATGAAAAGATGATCCATCGATTCCTCATCGTAATAGCACATTACACATACATTTGTGAGGATCATCTTCCTTCCTCCTGAGATGATCGACCGTTAGAATCTTATTACACCCTACTAACCAATCAAAGGCTGCCACCTTAGAAGACGCCCAATGATGCCAAACCTCCAACGTCGGGCTTTTTTCACTAACCCCACCTCCCTCCAAATGCAAATAGAGAAATAAAACCGAGAAATTTCCAAATTTATCCCTCAACCACACCAAAGTGTCCGGTTCGGATAGCACCGACCTCTTCTTATCAAGGAAGGTCAACAAGGCTATAATATCTTCTAACTTATCATCAAGCAAATGTCTCCTATACGGCATTCTTCTTCTAACTCATCATTAAAATCAATTAATGTTTTCAATAATTGGTTACACTTTTTATTTTTAATAAAAAATAGTTAATCTTTTCAATGCTTTTAGTAAGATAATATTAGTAACAATATTAAATCAGTTTCGTTGCTCTTTCTTTACCTTTATATTTAATCATTGCCCTTTCCTATTACTTTAGGTTGCATTTGGTTGCACCAAATGTCATGAAATTTCATTATTAATCAGTCTGGTTTGGTGCAAAATATCATGAATTAGTGCAACCAAGCACATCCTTGATTTAAAATCTAGAAGTAGTGTGTAGTCCACCTCACACTTCAGAGGGGTGAACACTACGCTATACACTATTTGCCTATTTAAAACATTGATAGAAAGGTTTGAAAGAAAATTGTCTAGTTGGAAGGGGAGACATCCTTCTTTGGGCGGTAGGTTGACATTTATTAACTCGAGTAATCGACAATGGTCAATCTTTCAATTTACTTTACGTCTATGTTCACATGCCCAAAAGATAGTTGTAGCAAAATTGGAAAAGATCATAAGGGACTTCTTATGGAACAGGGCAGAAGAAAAGCACAAATTTCACTTAGCTGAAATGGGAAGAGGTGTGCAAACCAGTGGATCAGGGGAGTGTGGGATTAAGAAGTTTGGAGGATATGAATTTAGCACTTCTAGGAAAGTGGATCTGGAGGTTTGATGTTGAATAGGCTAGTTTATGGAGAGAAGTGATGGGCAGGAAGTATGGGATCAAGGAAAGGGGTAGATGGACAAAAGCAGCATCTTTGTATTAGACTTCTTGCCTTTGAAAATCCATGGCTTCGTTAAAAAATCAAGTTTGGGGCAAGGATGGGTTTCACTTTGGGATATGGAAAGAATATAAGGTTTTGGGAGGACTATTTAACTCAGTGATTAAAGATTGAGTAGTGTTTCCTCAATTAGCTCGCATCTCGATAGACGCACATATAACAGTGGATAGTTGTTATTCCATGATTGGAGAGGGAGTAATTCGGGCTCCCCCTTGTCGACGGAATCTGTTTGACGAAGAGGTGGAAGATCTAATCAGACATCTAGAAATGCTTTATAGAATCCATCTTATAGGCTCAGAAGCAAATTCAATGGTGTGGTTAAAATAAAAGTCAAGCAAGTTTATAGTAAAATCCTTTAAAAAGATTATTATTGGGGGGCTGAGCGAGTTAGGTGATTGTCATGCATCCTATGTTTGGTGTTATTGTGCTCCCCCAAAGGTAGCAATTTTTGCGTGGCTAGTGGGAAAGAACAAGGTTCTTACAAAATGATAACTTGCGCAAACAGCATATTATTATTCCGAATATGTGTTTGATGTGTTATTAGGATGAGGAATCGTTTGATCATCTCTTCCTTCATTGGCCACTTGCCTCAAAGGTGTGGGTGAGTTTGCTAGGATTGTTTGGAGTTCCATGGGTTATCCCAAAGTCTATAGGGCAGTTCTTTTTAGATTGGCATGGATGGGGGGAAACGTAAAGTGGAGAAGAGAATCTGGCACCTTTGCTTATTAGCGGGGCTATGGAATATTTGGATGGAAAGAAATAGTCGTTGCTTCAAGAATCATATGCGGCAAGTTTTGGTTGTGTTCAATAGGGTGAAACAAGATGTAATCAACTAGGCAAGTGCAACAAATTATATTGCTATAAATCCCTTTCCTGTCTCATGGCAAAGTTGTTATTGAGTTTTGGTGTTTTTAGTTTCCTTTGTAATTCCATCATTTAAAACAAAAAAGAGATCTAGCTAAGAAAGGTAGCAAGCTTTTAAATTTTGTAATTGGGGATTGTATCCCCGTTTCATAGTTCTCTTTTTCTTTTATAAAAAACTTACTTATCCTTCAAAGAGAACTTTCTTTCTTTGTTTTCCTTTTCTTTTTCTTTCTTTGAAGGGTCAAAGTTGAACTTAATCAATAACAAAAAAACAAAGACAACCTGACGTATTCAATAGGTTGTGATTAACAAAGGAACCATGCTATCATGCAAATGCCGAAATCACTCAGAAATAAAGGATTTCCATATTAAATCCCTTTAATTGAAACTAAAAAATAGCACCTTAAAACATCAAAAACTCGATGAGATTAATAGAGGAATATCAGGGCAGTTTCTAGCAGTGTGGGGAATATCATGACAAGTGGTGCAACGCTTGATTTCACGTAGGATATGGCACTATGGCAACAACATTAGTTTTGGAAAAGAATGTTTGGGTGCAGGTCATCTCTGGTCAATATTTCCGTCTCTGTTTAGACGGTCCTCAAGTAAAGAGTCAATGGTGAATGATTGTTGTGAGATTTGTGGAGTGTGAAACACTAAGGGGTCAGTTTGGATGCCTGTAAAATATTTAAGTTGTAATCGGATTACAAGTGTAAAGTGTTTACAGCCTGTCATGTTTGGTTTTAAGTTGTAATCTGTTTACAAGTAAACAGTTATCTGTGTTTGGATAAATTGTAAAATGTTTACAGCCTGTTATTGGATATTCACGCGCTGACAAAGCTTGGAGTGGTACCTTTAAAAGTCATCAAATAACATATAAAGTTATCAATTAAGATGTGTTATTGGGATAAGCCCAATTCAATAAAGCCTATGACCGATCCTTATGCTAAATCAATCATTTTGTGGGCCACAAAAGTGGGCCCGCTAATTCAAATTCCATAAAATGATGAGAAATTATTGAGTATAAATTATTAACTACAAACCAATATAAAATTAATAGCAACTAATACGTTTAAAGTGAGGCAAACTATCCACAAGGTTGCCCCATGTTGAAAGTTGAATGCCCAAAATCAGGCCAATGAAACCTTCATGGGTGAGCCGCCATGTGAATTTGGAATCTTTGATTGGTTGCCCATTGATTTTTGTGGCTTGGCCCACCATACGGAGAGACATCTAACCTATTCATCTTGTGAGCTCCACCATAATGTTGGGATTTTGGGCCATAGGCCCATAACCCATCCATTGAGTTCAAACCAAATCAATGGTCATGAATGTTGCTTATACTTTAGAGATGTTCCAAACATCCTACAATATCATGCTCTCATTGCCATAAGAAACAGGAGGACCAAAACATAAGAAACAGTGGTGATTGACTATCAAAGACTTCCCATGGGCCACAAAAGTTTTGGATCAAGTTGATACTTGTTTTTTTTATCTTCATCCAGGTCCATGTGACCCGTTCAATGGGTTGGATGGAAAATAAACATTACGGTGGGTATTAATGTGGGCCCTAGGAAGTTTTTAATGGTGGGCATTCAATCACCACTCTTTCCTACGGTGTGGTTCACCTGAGATTTTTCTCTTCTTCATTTTTTGGTCTCATGCCTAAAGTGATCTTGCAAAACGGATGGATGGCATGGATATACGATATGCAAATCAATGTGGGCCCCGCAGTCAAGGCCGCACCTAATCCACTCCCTTCTTTCCAACCACCGAAATAGAAGAAAAAAAATCATTTAATAAGGGTTTTTAGTAACTGAGAAAGGGGACTTTTTAAGAGGGCTTCTTACCTTGGAGAGGGGGGAGGAGGTTTTTTTTTTTTTCTATTTGTTTTGGCACCCCGCATTGGCTAGACATTGGAAGAAGGAGAGGGTGGAAATGCCGAAGCTGCAACTCTCCTCGCATCAGAAATTTTCAAAAATTATAACTGTTGCCTGAAATCCCTTTACCTGTAATCTAAAACATGCCCCTTTGCCATGTTTCAAATTACAGCAAAATGTTGTAATCCGATTACAGCTTGCAATATGTTTACAAGCAAATGCACCCATCCAAACGCCCCTTGTAATCCGATTACCTGTAATCAGATTACAACTTATGGATTTTACAGGCATCCAAACGACCCCTAAGTTCCAATGTAGTCTGAGGAAATCGAGAGTTTTACTGCAGAACCATGTTTACATCAATGGCGGATGCGTTTCCTCAAAAGTCCTTTAGTAGAGCCCTCAAGTTGAGTGGCTTGGGTGGTCTCCATGCACTGAGGTTAGGGAAAATCACATTACCCTGAGAGTGGAAAGTTTTGCTTGGACTGAGATGGTAATATAATTCTAACAACAGAGAACCAACAAATGCAACACATGACTCTCCCAAGTATTTGTTAGAAGAATAAAACGATGATCGATGTGATCATATCTTCATTCATTATGGCATAGCTAGAGCTGTGTAGATCCACTTCTTCAACCTGTTTGGTTACACGGGTGCTGAAGGGATCGGTCAAAGAATTAATGGACAGCTAGTCAGTGGGTCCCAAGGTGTTCCATAACAGTAATGGTGTCCGTAACGGCCACCACCATTACCTTTACAACACGGCCCTTTTTTTCTGAAAAAAACAATTACATGACCGTTATGGGACCGTTACAGGACCGTTACGGGGCTATAACGGTCCGTTACGGGACCGTTACGGCCTGTTTTTTCTGTAATGGCCGTTACGACCCTGTAACACGTAACGGCCACCACCGTTTCCTTTACGTATCGACCGATACAGCCGATACATAACCGTTTTGGGATACTCTGGTGGGTCCTTGTTATTTGTGGGAGACGGTGTTGTGTGCCATTATGTGGGGATTGTGGATATATATATATATATATATATATATATATATATATATATATATATATATATATATATTAAATTTATAAAAATACGAGACTCTAGTGGAAAGAATCAAAAGAAACAATTTATTATTTTAGTCACTGAGTGGGGACTAGTTAAGTCAAAGCTATAGGAAATTTCTAGAGAGGACCTTATTCAGAGTGAAAGGCATCAATTTTCAGAGGTGGAAAAAGCTCAGATGGGAATGTGTTCTCGAAGGGGAACCTGGGACCCTCCAGCATGAACAGGTTTTGGGGAACAACAGTCCCTACAGAGGCTAGGTCCAACAAGGCGGAGAAATCGATGCAAGGAGAATGTTTGGGGGAATTATGATCATCAAAGCCGATTCTAGAAACGCAATTAAGTGGGACTCTTCAAGGCAAAGTGGACCACCTTGGAAATTGGCTTTTTATGTAACTAAAATTAGTTACCTTATGGCTAACAGAATGGTTGTATTTCTCAAAAATCCAAGGGAGTCTACTAAAATTGCCAGTGTTCATGTTAAATAAGGAGGAATGAGAGGGTCACTCAAAATTGGTTCTTCGTTGCCCCTTCTTTGATGTTTTGCTTTTTGTTTGCTCCAATAGACCTTAAAAAGTAGGAATTTAAATCCAAGAGATAGTGTGGATAGTGTGGCAATCCAAGAGAGATGTATTAGAATGGGTCTCTGGGTTAAGGGAGGCAGATGGGAATGTAAATCTTTATGATGTTTCATCTATGTTTGGATTGTAATCTTGGGTTGTAATTCGGTAGATGTTGTGGGATGTATTTTTCGCTGCTATGACTGTCTTTGCAGCCATTGAATAAGACAGTTACCATTATCCTTCAAAAAGAGGAGAGGGGGGGGGGGGGGGGGGGGGGAGTAAAGCTCATAATTTAATTAACAAGGCTACCAAGAGAAGAAATATCTTTAGACTATTGCCCTTTTAGCATCTGGGACGGCGGGTGAAAAACCCACAGAATGGAATTTACTAGCAACCTTACAATTAGAAATTTAGAAACGGCATTGTTCCATGATTGCTGTTTCAATAACCTGAGTGATTTGTGTTATAGGATTGAAGAGGCTATTTGTGATACAGTTGCCAACCTAGAATACGTGTGCAAGCAAGATCCAAGTAATTCATCATGTGGATGTGGGTCTCCTATGAACACTCCCTGGCCCAAAAAAATAAGGTCAGTCAACTCATCATTGATCGTTTTTTTCTCAAATGCATGTTGCCAGATATGGGACACAGCCCAAGCCCACTTCTGACGTGGGTCCCACCTTAAATGCCGTGGCCTGAAGATGAGGCATGAGGCCAGTCCACTTATCAAAATGGCCAAACAACGGATACAAATTACTGGCCACAGTTTCTCCAACCGTCCATTTTCATCAGATTGGTGGCCCAACTAATGAGCGGACCATCAGTTTTCACTCCAAGGCATGTTCATGGTGACCCCACCTGATAAGGTGCCCCAACTTCGCACATATGCAAAATGTCGGCAAGCATGCTACAAATCCCTTCTTCAACCTCTCTGCAGAAATGGGCCGCCACAGCACTCATCTCAACAACCCAATTAACACTATACAGTTTGTGAACTATTCCAATGAATACAGTTTCTCACAAAATTTCCAGCAATTTCAAATGTCAATATGTCTAAATGGGATTTTTTTCTTCTTTTATTGACACAAATGCATTGAAAGAAGTTCAACAACCATGAGTGAGTACATGTTCTTACCAGAGATTCCCCTTTAAAATGGTCAGAAATCCTCAAAAACTCCAGTTGTGGAAGTGAGATGTTAGATTTTCCATGCACCAGAGGCATAATTCCAGATGGATATTGAGCAGAAGCAAAACCCATTCCTGAAAACAGAAATCCAACCTTTCATTTCAAGAAATTAAAGAATAAAAATAGAAAGAAAAAAATCATAACATGAGAGAGACTGATATCAACAAGATATGAGAGAGGAAAAAAGGTAAAATAGCGACAGTCTGAGGAACGAACGTACCTCAGCCTGCAAGAAGCGCTACTGCACTCTCTCTTGAGCATAGATAACAGAAATAGAGATTGAGCAGGGGCAGCGGATAAGATAGGATTGCGTACTGAGTAAACTTGGTGGGGGCCACCGTCATGTTTATATCTTATCTACACCGTTCATCCGTTTTTACAGATCATTTTAAGGTATGAAACCAAAATTGAAGAATATCAAAAGCTCAAGTGGGTCACAACACAGGAAACAGTGGGAATTAAACACCTACCGTTGAAAACTTACGGGGGCCATGAAAGTAAATGCTTCAGTTTTGGGGTGGAGCCATAAAATGATCTGGTAAAAGGGATGGACGGTGTGGATAAGAAACTTACATCAACTGTGGGCCTCACCGTGTTTATCCAGTACGCAATCTGCTCTCGCAGCGGATTAGGTGATGCCTGGGAGGCCGGGAGCCGATTAGATGTTACCCAGGTAACACTGTAATGAGTGTTTTCCTGACTGTGGAGCCCACCTTGATGTATGTGTTGTATATCCATGCCGCCCATCATTTTTTCTTCCTGATTTTATGAAATGATACCAAAAATGAAGTAGATTCAAATATCAAGTGGACCACACGGTATGGATTGAATGCCTGCCATTAAAAACTTCTCTGGGCTACAAAAGTTCTGGATCAAATATCATGTTTTCCTTAGTCCAGGTCTGTCTCACCTTATCAACATGTTAGATGGCAAATAAACTTTTCGGTGGGCCTAGTTTTATGTAGCGTATGTTTACATTCATTTTCATGCCCTAATATGGACTAATAAAAAGATTTAGGTGAGACACTACATGTTTAGTATAGTCAAAATTATACTGTCTGATCTTCCTTCAACGTTATATATTTTGTCATTGTTGTAACGGTATAAGTTCTTATTAGGTCCTATAAGGGAACGAATCATCTCATGTCATGTGGGCATGATTAATGTGCCCATTAAATGAGGACCACGCCTGACATAACTATGAAATACTCGCCACGCAAGCATATCTGATCTCACAAGTAGATATGATCTCATTTTTTATATTCTCTTACCTTCATTCCAAAATAAGAGATTTCCACAAATATATTTAAAAAACCAACAGTGATCCAAAAGATCCCAAAGACTGAAATGTTAAATCAACATACAAACCAACTTGGATACAGTCATAGTCCCAAATTATAGAGGGACAATTAAACCTACATCAAGTCTTATTCTACATAATGATTGAAATTAGGAGGATGGGAGAATCTGGTCTATCCAAATGACAGATCAATGTCAAGGGTTGAATCCCTCTAGCACTCCAAACCATCACCATTTTGAGATGGTTGAATGAATGAGCTAGTTTGATCTAATTGTCAAACACCTTAAAGTTGAAGGTAGGCCATAAAGAGACGTCAAATGATCACGTTCGGTAAAGATCAACCCTTGAGTTTTTTATGGACCTTGATTTATTTGTCTTTTCAGGCCAGACCTTCAGTAGACTGCAAAAATCTCCGCAAGGGATCGACTATGGAAGAAGTTCCGAGAAGCAAACGATCTCCGAAACTCTTTCTTTCCAAAGCAAATCTTGACTTGTTGAGGAAAAGGTTGAGCATCCGGAAAACCTGCGTGAAGAATTCAAAAGGACTTATAAGCTCGGTCAGGGGCTTTCGCCACATCGACAAAAGCTATAAAAGAAACATTCGAAGAATAGCTCAAGGCCCTATGCCAAATAGATTTACCTACATATCTACTTTATTTTCATGCATACTTTACTTTTCATAGCCTAGTTCACTACTGCCCAGTAGCTTTTGCTGCAATACATTTATTTTATGAGTAGATTAAACATCTGCAATCTTAAGTTGCTAGATCCCCATGTTAATCCGAGTTCCAATTTAGTTTTTCATACCTCAGTTATATCCTGGTGTGGACCCTCGCCGATTTTCCGCGCTCCCCACACAACGTTCTTCTCCCTTCCCCTTTCCTTTCGAAAAAGAAGGAGATGAGGATGCGTGAGTGCGAAATCGCCGTTTATGCCACTGGCTTGCCTCGTTCTCGAGGGCTTCGTTTGGTTGTCGTGTTAAGCTGGATATGTTTAAGTATGTTTATATAAGACCAGAGTCGCCACTAGCCAGTTACTTCGAATCTACAGTCGGCTAGACCCTGTAGAAACGTTAGAGAAGGGAATCTGAAGATTCCTTCCTCTAAAATGACTCCTGTTGATCTGCGGCCAGAGATTCAAGGTAAGGGATCACGGTTACAGGGTGGGAAGAGGTTAAGCACCCCACACACTGCCCGTACCAAAGTACGGTCTCTACTTCACAGAATCAATCGGATACTTGAAAGTCTAGTTTAATCCTCGTATATTCTCATGGATGACATGATGCATGAATGCGGGTCTGAACAGTAAGAGTTTCTGATGGGCAGGTTCCAACAACGGGCAAGCCCAGAGCGTACGCTCGAACTGACAGGTGCTTTATGCGAGATGATGCATGCTGTGTGCTTGAATATTCAAAGTGCTTATAGTGATATGTACGTGAATGCAGGTCTGAACAGTAAGAGTTTTTTATGGGCAGGTTCCAACAACGGGCAAGCCCAGAGCATACGCTCGAACTGACAGGTGCTTAATTTAAGACATATGCGGTGTGCTTGAATAATCAAGGTGCTTGTAGTGAAGCAGGGGGGTTGGAAGAAAAGTAAATGTTGCACTTATGCTAGATGCAAATGAGATGATGCTGAAAAAAATGATAGCTGGATGGACGGAGGTATCGCAAGGATTGGCTTCGAGTGGCTGGATCAAGACTTGGGTGACTTGAGAGGCTTGGACCAGTGGTCAGGCTGGGCTGGACCAGGGCTAGACTCTCCTCACTCGGGCTCTCCTTGGTGGAAAAATGGGCTAAGGGGTGGAGAAGGGCACTCGAACGGACAGGCTTTCTTTGGACTCGAAGGGATGCTGTTATGAGAAGAGGCTAGGGGTATTTATAGCGTTGGAGAGTGGCAGCTCTCGTAATTTTTTCCGGGCGGCCTGCTATGGGCCGCCCGTACGGCCGCTCCTCCGTTTCCAGCGAGTACGGTCGCTCCCTCGGGGCTGCTGTTTGACTCGCTGGTCGACTCAGTGAGTTGACTTAGCGGGTCGACTCGGTGGTTTGACTCGATGGGTTGACTCGGTGTTTTGACTCGACGGGTTGTCTCGACGGGTTGACTCAGCGGGTTAACTCAGCGGGTTAACTCAGCGAGTTGACTCAGTGATTTTGACTTTTTTAGGATTTTTTAACTGGCCTTTTTTATGGGGGGTTTTTCAGGCTGATGTTTAAGACTGGGTGGACTGGGTTCAGGCTTGATCTGGGCTATGGAATGGGGCTTACAAGGGTGAGTTTGGCTGAGTTTGGACTTGGGATTTGGGGGTATGGTCCTCCATTCATCCAGCTATCTCTACCAACAGTGTAGCCGAAGGTGGGGTGTCTACACCTGGCAACCATCTAACTCGATCGTCCGTTCCAATAGGCGCATCAGGTATTTATCTTCCTTATCACTTTAATAAGAGTGTAAAGCACGATGATTATAACAAGGCCAATACATTAATAAGATCGACCGTGTTTATGCTGGCCTTTATTTTATTATATGTAAATCTTCTACTCTAATTGAAATACCACGTTAAAGCACCTGTGAAATAGAAAATCTTTAAATCAGTCAATTCTATATTTACTAGTATAAGGCAAAAAGAATTCATTCATGAAGGCTAACTTCTTCCCTTACTCAAATCATTGAGCACGAAGTACATTAATCAATCAGTCAGTGGTCGAGAGGACTCTAGGTCTAAATCCAATCTTCAATTTGTCTACAACACAGGGATACCAACCAAGTCAGTCAATGTCCTTAAGTTAAGCGGACTCTACCATGCTTGCACAATCGTCATACATGCACACGTTCTTTCAACCCAAGCCCTCAATCACGTGAGTTGCCTTGACCGGCTGAATTGAGAGCAAGTCCATTGGATTTTGGATTTGCTTATTTTTTTATGGCGCATACATCAAGGTGGGATAGAAAACTGATCCACAACGTGGATGTACGGCACATACATCAAGGTGGGCCGCACGGTCAGGGCCTCATGTACTAAGCTGTGATCCCAGCCTTTCACCTGATCTGCTCCCAAGATGGACAGCAGCAAACGTGCCAGTTGTTGCACACGTGTTCAGTAGAGATTGAACGCTGACCATTGGAAACGTCCGGGGGCCACAAAAAGAGGAGTACAAAACCACTATGGAATATACCTATGAGCAAGAGAGATGACATTCTCACCAAATAAAAACAAATCCCATTGAGAGGAGTAAAAGGACGGCTGACATTACACTCAAAATCCAAATTAGTCGTCTTTTCTATGAGAACTAATTTTGAGATTGAGAAGACTGTAAACATCATTCTCCCTGCTGTTTCTTGTGGTGTGATCCGCTTGAGAATTGGATCTGCCTCATTTTTGGGCTTATATGTTAAAATGAATGGGCAAAATGAATGGACAGCATGAATGAAACACAAGATGGCCTCGTAGAGTTTTTTTTTTAACGGTGGCGCTTTAATCCCCACTATTTCTTGTACTGTGGTTAACTCAAGATATGAATTTGCCTCATGTCTTGATTCATTTACCAAAATGGGCTAGCGAAATTGGCCGACAGAGTGGATATAACATATAAATCTGGATGGGCCCACTCCTTGGCTGCTAGTAATGCACGTCCCTCAATCTTACTCTCGCTGCACGTGCTACCATGGATAAACGACGGCCTTATGCCGTCCACATGTATAAGGAAAGACGACCTTTCGACACAAGCCCATGTTCCTCAACTTAGAAGTAGCAACAATTTGGAACATAACTCACCACCATTTTAAGAGCTAAAAATCTCTTATGTGCATAATTTGCCACCCACCACATGAGCTCTTGAATCCATTACCTCAATGTTGAAACCCATTCTGTCAACCACTGAGCCATGGGTTGGATCACTAGGTTGACCAATTCGCTGACCCAATTGTTGATGGAAAATAACCTATGAACGGTTAGGATATCTCAATCAATGTCATTTTAAAGATATGTTGTGTTTTTATTTTTCAAAATTTTGTTTGATTTTTTGTTGTGATTGTTGGTGACCTGTGGTAAATGATCATAGTATCTTCTCATGATCTTTGAATTCAAATAGTGATAGAAGAATGCAATGAACCTTTAGGTTGTTTCAACACAGAGTAATCCACTCTCTCCATTTTCTTCTCCATCATTCTTCTTGTTTTGAATCATTAAAAAAAATCTACATAAATCAATGGTGTAAACTTCAAAAAGGAAAGTATTCAAGGTGTAAATTACGAAAAATAATAAAGTCGGGGAGGTAAGATGTACTTTTCAATTATTTAGGTTGCATCTCACATTTTTGGACTTAAGATGGGAATTATTGTATTTAAGAGATGAAATTGTTGCTACTCTAAACATTGATGGGTGAAAATATGGCCTCAAGATAGTATCATTATAAAGTCGACAGTCACCATTATTTTAAAAGCTGTGCTAACTAATGCCCAAGTATAACCCTTCAAATCAGGCCATGCTTGGCAATCCAAATCACTGAAATCATTGATAGAGCAGAGTTGATATAAGACTGTCTAACTTTGCCTTTGATATTTAGAGCGCTAGCTTTGAGTTGAGCTAGGCGAGCTAGGCTTTGAGCCTGTTTTGTAGGCCCATTTACTAATCTGTTTACCCTGGGCGAGGAATGAGTATAACAATGTCCAGGTACATCCACTTGGTCCATCAACTTCGCTAGCTCATGTTAGGACATAAGCCTAAAATGAGATAGTTTCAAAACTAAGTGAGCCACAAATACAATAAATGACAGAAGATAAAATAAAACCCCATAGAGTTTCAATGGTGAGCGTTCAATCCCCACAATTTCTCATGGTGTGACTCACTTGAGTTTTAGAATTGCCTATTCTTTGGGCTCATGACCTAACATGATCTTGCGAAACTGATAGGCGGAGTGGATGTCACACATGCATCACAGTGGGCCCCATTTGGGCCTAAGTCGTTTAGATCAAGGTCTAGGCTGGAGAAGGGAGCGGTTATGATGGGTGACCCTAGCACTAGCCAACTAGATGGAGTTAAAGTTTTGTGGGTCCACCATGATGTATTTGTTTTATCTTCGCTATCCATCCATTTTGTCAACTTATTTTAGGGCATGAGCCAAAAAAAGAAAAGAAAAAAAGAAAGTTGATCCAAAGCTCAAGTGGATCACACCACGTGAAATGGTGGGGAGAATGATGTTTATTTATCATCCAACATACAAAGCTCAAGTGGATCCAAAGCTCAAGTGGATCACACCACGTGAAATGGTGGGGAGAATGATGTTTATTTATCATCCAACATACAAACATAGATGAAGAGGAAAACACAAAGCTTGATTCAGCTGTGGCCCTTAAAAGGTTAAACACATACATCATGGTAGGGCCCACGGAGCTTTGACATAGGGCTCTCAATGGGTCAGATTTGGATCGGATCCAGTTGGATCCGGCTCCAAGTCCGTATATCTATAGACTGATTCGGATCGGATTCGGATCCAACTCGGATCCAAAAGGTGATATCCATATCCGATCCATTTATAAATTGTTAGATCCATATCTGATCCAAAGTCCATATAACTATCGGATTCGGGTCGGATCTAGGTCCAAATCCACCCCGTTGCAAATCTAAAAAAATATATGATATAAAATATATAATATAATATATTTAATTTAGTAGAAAAATTATGCAAATCCCACTATTTACTATGGGTTGGTGGACATGGCCTAAAATAATTTGTAAAAAAGATAGCCTGAATGAATATAACATATACAGTAAGGTGACAATGAGTCGGATCCTAATTGGATTCGGATCAAACTCGGATATGTTCCCGTGAATCCATATCAGGTCCATTTAAGTAATCGGACCTATTTTAAGATCCAAATCCGGTCCATTTAACGAATCGGACCTAGGGTTGGGGTTACCACCAGCGAAACCGCATCCTGGGTTGGATGGGCATATAAACATGACGTTGGACCGTAGAAAGTCTTAATCGGTGGACGCGGTTTCATGTGGTGCGGTCCACCTGAGATCTGGAACTGCCTCATGTTTGGATTCGAAATGGATGAACGGAGTGGATATAACTCGTGCGTCGGTGGGCCCCACTGAGTCAGGGCTGCAGCCACTCCGCGTCCTCGATTGAGATTCATATTCCTGCAGGTAGCCGTTGCATTTCTGTGACGACCGACCCTTTTATTTCGGCTCCTTGCCCTTTCTCTATCCTACCCCACCTGCGCACGTTAGCACCGGTCCCCTTCAATGGCCCAGCCCAGGAGGTTGCTGAAGCTCTTGTTTTCCCACCGCAGCTACGGAACTGTTCGAGACAGAGATTTGATAAATTCATTGCAATCCGAACTCAAATACGAGCAATCTTCAAACCATTTTCAGGTAAAAAAAAAAAAAAAAAAAAACCTCAAATTCCAAAGAAAACAGTGCAAATTTTCCATTTATAGAAACCCTAGTATCTGTACACTGAGCAGCTTTTTCCGTTTATGGAAAATTCGATCTGCATTTTGTATGAAGTTTGGAACCCTAGAAATGGTCTCATTGCAGAAACCCTAGTTAGTGCTGTTTTTTTTTTTTTATACAGACGGAAAATGCAGACCACACACTGTGGACATGGCGTATTTACACGGCAATCCAGACCGTCCAAATCGCTGACCCTGTTGTGGATGGAGCATGACCAAAAAATCTCAGCGAGCAGATGATGGCTACCATCTGAATTTGCCTTATGAATGTGGTGTGTTCAATGTTTTACCTTTTAACAATCCATTTGTTTGCTGCCAATTGGATGGTTTGGATTGGTCAGCCATTGTGGTTTTTGGGCTATGCTTAATCCGGCGATGTGTCACGCGATTTCGATGGACTGGATGGCACAAGTCATGACCATTTTGAAATGGTGGCCAAACCATACATAGGTGTAGTTACAAGGCGATCCAGACCGTCCAAATCGCTGACCCTATAGTGGAAAAATCCCAGTGAGCAGATGATGGCTACCATCTGAATTTGTATGGTGAATATAGCTTGTTCAGTATTTAATTTTTAACCATCTATTCATTTGCTGGCAATCGGATGGTTAGGATTCTCGAGTGTTGGGATTTTTGGGCCATGCTCCATCTGCGACAGGCCACGCAATTTTGATGGACTGGATGGCCATGCATGTGTGCCACATGCAAGGAGGATGGGTCATGATCATTTTGAAAAGGTGGCCAACCATACATGGCGTAGTTACATGGCAATCGAGACCATTCAAATCCCTGATCCTGCTGTGGATGGAGCATAACCTAAATCTCACTGAGCAGATGATGGCTACCATCTGAATGTACTTGATGAATCTGGGCTGCTCAATATTTTGCTTTTTAACCATCTAGTTGTAATCCACCAATTGGATGGTTACAATTGCTCAAACATTGTGATTTTTGGGCCATGCTCCATCCACTATGCGGCACACAATTTCCATGGACTGGAATCTGGATGGCCATGCATGCGTGCCACATGTAAGAAGATAAGTCATGGCCATTTTGAACTGGTGGCCAACTACCACTGGAGTCTTTGGCCATTGTTTAACTGCAGCAAGTCTTACATGTTTTTCTAAGATATGGTCAGGTCGTGTCGTGTCATAGGTACCATTGCTTCTGGTTTGAGATTTGCTAGGATAATCCAGCCTATGAGATACAAAAGAAGCAATTTGCAGCATGTGTATTGGATCTACGCTGGTCATCAGGTTCGGGCACCATGAATATGCTTGTCTTGAAAATCAGGCAGTTGGGTTCGGGTCAGTTCCTAGGAGTACTTGCATGATGTACTAGGGTTGATCAGGTCCAGGTCTTGTTTTTGAGGACCCGAACCCAAACCTAGATCCAGTTGGGTTTAAATACCTATTGCTAGTATTCTTGGCATTGCCTGATATTATCGTATAATATTGGCTAATATTATTATAAGGGCTCTCGAGAGAACGCATGTGGAGACAGAAGCTGCAGTCGGGGAAGATTTCTAATAGAGCTATTGAAGATGGATGCAGCTTGGATTCCCAGGCGACAAGGAAAATCGAAGGTAGGGGCCCCATTGAAGGGAAGGGTGCTAACGAAGGAAATAAGGAAGATTTTGAAGAGGTGATTGGGGAGGGATGGATGATGGTTTCTCGAAGAAGAGCAGAGTCGGGGAAGAAGGGGTTGTTTAGAATTGATGTTTCGGAGTACCTGA
The DNA here is from genome assembly GCA_003013855.2 of Liriodendron chinense. Classification (NCBI taxonomy): domain Eukaryota; kingdom Viridiplantae; phylum Streptophyta; class Magnoliopsida; order Magnoliales; family Magnoliaceae; genus Liriodendron; species Liriodendron chinense. The sequence continues at coordinate 2,160,538 of ML058481.1, read as the reverse complement.
TTTTGTTCGTGAAAGGGTTTCTGAAGGGATGACTTCCTATTAACTTCTCGAGGGTGTTCAACAGGGTGGGGGCGGTGATGGGTGTTGTCCTTCCCAGGGATAGAACCACTTCAGCCTCCAGGGGGTTTGCCTTTGAGCGTATGAGCTTAGAGGAGTTGAGTCGCGTGGTCGAAATGCTACATGGAGAAAGCTTCGGAGGGGTGAAGCTTAATGTGCAGAGTACTAGATTTGGGCCCGAGTTAAAACAAAAGGAGAGAATAAATACGAATTTGATGAAGCAACATAGTCTCTAGTCTGGTGTGAGGGAGATGACCCCATCCATAAATCTAACTAACACATCGGCTGCTTGCAATCTCATTGGCAAAGGAAGCGTTTCCTAAAAGGAAGCTTTGGCTAGTGATGACATATCTACAACCTCAAAAAGATCTGAAGGGGGCAAAACTGAGGTGATTGAGGTGGATAAAGGAAGATGGATTGAGAGGAAGATGGATTGAGACAGACATGGCTGGCGAGGAGAGAGTGGTGAGATTAAATCAGGATGTGATTACCCCATCCCGGGAATCTTTGTAGGACTCGGTCATTGTTGTAGCTAAAGAAGGAGCCTCGATCACTCAGGTCATGAGTTGGATGGACGACTATTACAGAATGACATTGGAAATGTACAGCATCAAGCTTATCGGTTACAACGAACTTTGGATCTGCCTTAGTCCTGGAGCAAATATTAATCTTCTTCTGATGGTAGGAGCATTGCATAGAGATGGTCCTGTTCTACACTTTCAAAGATGGGAAGATTTCTCTTCTTTCAACAAAGAAGACTATTGGATCTTGATTTGGGAGGTGCTGCTGGAGTTCTAGTTCAAGGAATTCTTTGTAGTGGCAACTTCGTCTTTGGGGGAAATTCTTGAGTTAGATTCGAAGACGGAAATTGAGAAGAGGTGGGAGTAATTAGGGTTCGTATTCGGCAAAGGAAAGGAACAATCGTCCCAAGCTTCATCTCCACCTTCAGTGGGAGAAAGGCGACCCGTCATGCCTGTTCAGAGGGAAACAAAAGATGAGGTGTCGCCCAGGTGGGGAGGTCTTTGGAGGTTGAGAGAAGCCGGCCCGCGCCTGCCGGTCATTGAAGAGGTGTTGTTCAGGACGGGTGTGCACCATTGCAATGCTCCTCAGGTGCACTGAATGTGGAAGATGCCTCATGTATGGTCTCCATTTGAGATAATGAGGTAGGTGGTGGAACCTCCTATGGTAAAGAGACGTGGTGTGTTGTATTTCGCGGGAGATCCAAAGAGGTGTCCTCCTGCCCGAACTTGCACGCTAGCTCGGGCTTGGATTCCGAGCCTTTTCTGAGTCTAGTTCCGGTTGACACCGAGCGGGTTCAGAGATCGGTCTAGAACACGTGTTGCGATGCTCCCCCTTTGGATGCTCTCCTTCGACCCAAACTGGATCCTGATGCTTCATTTGGGTTGGAAGCTGTTACGTTTGCTGAAGATCAACGGACAAGCCGAGAAACTCGTAGTGGCAGCTGAGTTTAGTGTGCTAGCCTCCCCGACACTTGAGCATGATACTTACTCCTTGTCACATGCGCCTAAGTTAGTCACGTATGAGGGCATATCAAAGACCCTTTCTCTTAAACTGGTTATTGCAGACTTCAGTCAAGAGAATCTTCATTCCCCCAAAGTGTCTTAGGACATAAGTGAGAGAAGTAGGATCGCACATGCGTCGATTGGCGACTTCCTGGGTTTGTCAATGGAGCAAGGGTGTAAAGACCAACTACCTCCTCCAACTAACGATCAGTGGATGATCATGGAATGCAGTTAATGACAGAGATGCCTTCTTAGAGGGAGACCACGCCTCAACTGAAAGGGAACTTGCTTTGGCAGATGAGGCGATAGAGGGTGATCTATTTGAGGAAGCGTTAGATGTCACCCTCTCTATGTGCGGAGAAAATGCAAGCAAACACAACACTTTCCGACCCTTTCTCCGCTCTGTCTGGTTGGGAAGCTTTTCTAAAGATTGGAAATATCTCAGTAGAGCATCAGAGGTGGGCAAAGGATGCGTTGGAGAGGGTAGGAGGGCTAGTGGGGATATCTTATGGAATCTTATGATGAAGATGTGCAAGCGGTTTTTAAATTCGCCCAAGCTAGGGCTACTTAGTATCTTTAGGAAGTCTGACAACTTCAGTCTAAGAAAACTCCTAGGGGGTCGAGGGAACTTTTGAGGCTTGAGTGTTCCATCAACTATGACTCCACTATTAAATCATTTGGAGGGAAGGGGGCGAGATCGGGCAGAGATGGTGATCAATGATCATATTATCTTGAAATGTGTGTGATTTGGGGGACAAGACCAAAAGGGCTCAAATCAAGAAAGTGTGTAGCAAGTTGAAGACATACATTATCGCTCTTCAGGAATCCAAATTACAAGCTTTTGATGGAGGTATGCTCAATTCTATTTGGGGTCTGAAGTTTAAGGATTGGGTGGTGTTGAATGCGAGAGGGGCATTTGTGTTGCTTTGAATTCTAAAAGGTCGAGACTTATCGACTCAATGATAGGAACTTTTTCTGTTTTTGTGGTGTTGTGCGAGGTTGCCTCAGGATTTCAATGGATCTTCTCTGTTGTTTATGGCCCATGTGTATACAATCTTTGGGAGCAGTTTTGTGAGGAGCTAGATAGGATAAGGAAAAGATGGGGGCTCTTTGGTGCATCGGAGGAGATTTCAATGTGGTTCACTTTTCTCACGAAAAATCTGAGGGAGATAAGATTTCCAAGAGCATCGCGAGTTTTTCTGATTGGGTTGGCGGACACGAATTGGTGGACCTCCCGATGGGTTGTGCCAGGTTCATGTGATCTAATGGTCAAGAGAATCCCATTATGTCGCGTTTGAACAGGATTTCTTGTTTCAGCAAATTGGATCAACAAATACCCCCTGGTTCATCAGAAGGGGTTACAGAGACTTACTTCTGATCACATACCTATTGTGCTGCAAATAGACGAGGAAAATTGAGGCCCTAAACCCTTCAGATTTGAGATGGCTTCGATGGAAGTTGAAGGTTTTGAACAACTTATATCAGATTGGTGGTCCTCATTCTTAGTGGAAGGTGTTGTTGGGTTTAGACTAGCTAGAAAGTTAAAGCTGTTGAAAGAGAAGCTGAAATAGTGGAAGAAAGAGGTCCTTGGTAAGAGGGAAGAAGAGTTTGACAAGCTAGTTGAGGAAATTCAAGAGTTTGATTTGGCAAAAGAGGTTATAGGTTTGTCGGAAGAGGGTAGAAAGAAGAGGGATGATCTTGCTTCTAGATATATGCGGGCAGGGCCAGGGAAGAAGAGATCAGATGGTGTCAACGATCGCGTGCGATCTGGTTGAAAGATGAAGCTAAAAACACCCGATTCTTTCACAGTATCGTAAGTGCTAGAGATCGTGCTAACAAAATTTCCAGCTTGGTGATAGATGGGGTATGCATGACTAAGAAAGACCATATTTATGAGGCTATAGTCTCATTCTACAACAATCTGCTATTTGACGAGCATTGGGGTAAAGACTGAAATTAGACAATTTCCAGTTTCACCAGATGCCTGCCGTAAATGCGTCATTTCTGGAAAGACCGGTTTCAGAAAATGAAGTTAAATCAGCTTTGGGATCTATGTGCGTGGAGAAAGCCCTAGCCGGACTGATACCCAATAGTTTTTTTTTCCCCATAAATTTTGGCATATTGTGGGGAAGGATGTTATAGATTTTGTAGTGGAGTTCTCGGAGCGTGGAAGGCTTTCGTTTGAAATTGGGGCTTCCTTTATTGCTCTTATTCCAAAGCTGGAGGGTTCAAAGTAGTTGAAAGACTTCAGGCCAATAAGTCTCATTGGGGGTCCTTATAAAATTCTGGCCACCAGATTTAGGGAGTTTATTTCCAAAGTTATTTTAAAAAATCAAGGGGCTTTTGTGCTAGGAAGACAAATTTTGGATACAACTATTGTCGCTCATGAACGCATTGATACTAGATTAAGAGGGGGGAGCCTGGTATGTAAATTAGTCATCGAGAAGGCCTATGATTATGTCGATTGGGAATTTTTGGATTACATGCTTGAGAGGTTGGGTTGTGGTAGTAAATGGAGGGGGTGGATCGAATCTTGCATTCATTTAGCATCTTTTTTCATTTTGGTGAACAGATCTCCCAAAGGTTACTTCAGAGCTTCCTGTGGTCTTTGGCAGGGTGATCCCCTCTCGCCATATCTCGTTGTGGTCATGGTTGAGGCCCTTATTATGATGCTTCAAAAAGGCAAGGAAAATGGGCTCTTTTCTGGTTTCTAGATGGCCAAATCTTCCAGGCAACATTTCTCACCTTTAATATGCAAATGATACGTTGCTTTTTTGCGAGGCGAAGGAAGACTCTATTAGAAATTTACGAAAGATCCTTGTATGTTTTGAAGCGGTCTTAGGGTTGAAGATTAATGCAGCAAAATTTGAGATGCTTGGGGTGCATGTTGAGCAAGATGATCTGTCTCGGATGGCTATTGCGTTCGACTATCAATCGGGATCCTTTTTGTCTAAATACCTTGGTCTACCTCTTTGTTTGGGGAAGCCGGCCAAACACTTGTGGGACAAGGTGATTAAAAGGATCGAGTGAAAGCTTTCTTCTTGGAAGAGCAGGTATTTCTCTTTGGGGGCTCACCTAATGTTGATCAAGTTGGCCTTTTTCCAATATACCGTTATACTTCATGTCTTTATTTAAGTGTCCAGGATCAGTACTGGATAGGCTTGAGAAGCTTCGAATTGATTTCTTATGGAATGAGGTTGGTGAAGGGAAAAAGTTCCACCTTCTCAAGTGGGGCGAGGTCTGCAAGCCTATCTTGGAAGGGGGAGCTGGCATTAAACCCTTAGGCAACATGAACACAACTTTGCTTGGGAAGTGGATTTGGAGATTTAGCATATAGGGGGGTAGTCTTTGGAGAAAATTGATTGCTGCAAAGTATGGTGTGCTAGAGGGTGGTGGTTTGTTAAAGTCTCGTCCTAGTATAGAGCTTCGGGCGCTTGGAAAACAATTATGGCCACTCAACATCTAGTTAGTAGGGGCATTGCCTTCAAAGTTGGAATTGGATCCCAAGTCCGATTCTGGGTGGACATCTGGTGTGGCACACATGCTCTTAAGTCTTTGTTCCCTAGAGTCGCTAGTCTCGCTTCGGATAGATTTGTTTGTGTGGTGGATTGCAATTCAATAGATGGAGAGAAGATTGTTTGGTCTCCCCCTTGCCCCAGGAACATGTTGGATGCTGAATTCGATGAGCTTGTGGTTTTGATGGAGCTGTTAAATGTGGAGAAGCCTGTCGTTCTTTAAGAAGATAGAATTATTTGGACTTGTAATAGATTGGGGAAGTTTACAGTTAAATCGTTTTATAGCCTCCTCTTTCCTTTGCCATCTAATGTAGGTACGTTGCATCCGTTCCATCATTGGTTTTATGGAGCTCCCCCTCGGGTCGTGACATTTGTTTGGATGGTATGTCGGAATTAAATCCTAACTATTGATAATCTCCAGAGAAGAGCGCTTGTCTTGCCCAACATATGTCTTATGTGCATGGGCAATAAGGAGTCGATCGACCATCTCTTTATCCATTGCCCTTTTGCCTCAAGAGTCTGGGATTACTTCCTATCGTGCTTGCATACGAATTGGGTTATGCCTAAGATGGTGGATGAGTTTCTTTGGGCCTTGGCATGGGGGTGGAGTTGGTAAAGTGTAGAAAGCTTTATGGCGGCTTCTAATCATGCTAGTTCTTTGGGTTATGCGGCGCTCAAGGAATGATCGTTGTTTTCGTAATGTTGTTGTAGGGGTGAGAGACGTGATTTTAAAGGTTAAACGGCTAGTGTCGGAATGGGCAATTTATGTTAAGGCGGCCTCAGTTGCTCTTCCGTTCTAGTGCTTGGTGGTGTTTTTGGGCTTGCATTCTTTTGTGCTTTTGTGCTTCCTTTATTAAATTTTCGTTCTCTCTCTCTTAAAAAAAAAAGTGCTAATATTATTTGTATTGCACCTCAGCTATATAGAAACCTGGATGTAATACAAATAACTACATTGTATCGTCGAAACATATGATAATATTGTTGATATAATCAATAAGATCTATTATGCCAGCATTAAAACCTATGGAATTCCATAAAATAAAATAAAATAAAAGAAACCGTTTTTCAAAATTTGTGGAGTGATCTCTTCCTATGAGTGTTTTAAATTAGTGCATTATATGTGTTGATTTATTGCATTATCTATTAAAAATGAGTGCATTAAAATCATATCTGTAATTAAATATTTTTGGTCGATAACATTGTTTGGGCCCTATACAATGGAAACCTGGTATGTATAATTTTTTTTGTAATATTTTGAGTCCTAAGTGTGTAAACATGTGCCTTTTTGGCACAGCCGGCTGATGGGGAGGATTCGCCCAAGCATGGGCACCTCCGAGCTAAAGCATAAGAATCACACGAAGTAGAAGAAAAACAGTATAATTTTTTTTTTATTCAATTCAAAGTGCCTTGGTATTACTCATCCTAGGCCCTTATATAAGCTTTTGGAACGTACATATAAGGAAAACTTATAATATCATTGACAACCAATGACTTGTTACAAAGATGGAATAGAAATAAAGAGGATAAGAATTGATTGATTTTGCTAGCTAATTACCTAAATAGGATGGTTGGGCTCCTTATTGATGGGCCAACTGTTGGGCTTGGGCTTAAGGGGTCTGGGCCCAGATCAGCCTGCATCACTTTTTCAGCCTGTTTGGATCGTTAGTTGTTTTGCTTGAGCTACTCATGCCACAAGTAGCTTATCTTGGTTTCTGCTTGTTCAACAAATATGTTTAGTAAACAACATTATCAGCCAAAAAGTAGAAAAGTTTGTTTGGCTTTCAACATCCTATAAGTAACTTTTAGGTCTCCACCATTTCTCTCTCTCTCTCTCTCTCTCTCTCTCTCTCTCTCTCTCTCTCTCCTCTTTCTCTTCTCTCTCACTATTTTTAGATTCTTCCATTAACATCCCTTGAAGTTTCACTTAAAAATCTACCTTTTTTCCAATGGTTTCCTCAATGTTTCCCTTTGACAATGATGCATTCCTTGGTATTTACATATTTTCATATCCCAGGGGACTGATACATATAACAATAATGATACTTTGAACACTGCCTGTTGTGTGCCCATTGGTTTTTTGGATCTTGGTTTTAAGTCGGTTCTGGTTATGCTCAGGCTCACCCAATGGAGGGATTAGATTGCACACATGCATGCCACTTTGACACGTGGTGTGTTAATAGGCTCCCTTACATGCATGCGGCTTAGCAAACATCATTCTATTGATACAATAATTGATACGTGCATGTAATTTTCCTGTTAAAATTAAATGGACCCGACCAGGACAGATTTGAGCTGGGTCTGAGATGGTGAACCTGGCCCGAATCTGACCAGAACCGATCTAAACTGGGTCCAAAATGATGGACCAAACTCAACCTGATTTCTAAATGGGTCCGAATGATTTGACCTGGACCTGTTAAAATCAGGTTGGGACCATCGGGTGTTCATGGGATAAGGCCAGCCCACTCATCATATGGGCCAGGACGTGCAGTAGAGAAATGGATGGTTAGACAAAAGATGATCAACAGTCTATTTACACGTGCAGCTTAATTAAAGAACAGACCTCTTATATTGTGCCCGGGCCTGTTCACGGTGCCCCCACTTGCTGAGTGGCCTAGATATTGTGCACGTGCCACATTCACAAGCGTGTTTCAAACCGCCACCTCGATCTCTCAGTATGTTACAAATTTCTCTTTACTTTTTGAAAAGAATTACAGGTTATTGACAAAATCTCAGACGACTTTTCTCACTAACTTTTTATGTATTCATTATTGCTGCTTATTTTGAAATTATTTGCAAATTATGAAATAATTGAAAGAAAAAAAAAAAAGAAACTCAACAAACATTATTTTTCAGGAAAAATCCTGAAAATTTCCAAACTGCAATTAGTTTCTTTGCGGAATTACTCATGAATCCGATCTTTGTAAGGTTGACCTCTTGTGCAAATCACCCAATATTTCAATGTTGTTTTAGGAAGAATATAGTTAGACACATCCAATGAAAAGGACACTAAAAAAAAAAGAATAAAAAAGAAAGATAAAAGACTTGATGTGTCACCTTTTGTTTTTGGCAATGGTATGGTTAGACACGAGACCTTCCATTGGCAGTCTGCAGCAGGAACCACTTTTTTTTTTTTTGTTAGTTATGCAACACACCCACCCTGTTAGCTGGGTAACGCACCCACACGGTTAGTCACACGATGCACCCCCCCACCAGTGGGGTTAGTGTGTCTCCTTAGCACTCGAACTTGAGACCTGCTGTTGAAACGCCTAGGCGTCTTCCAGCTGGGCTAGCAGGCGTGACAAAGCAGCAAGAACCACTTGTATCAAAGGATGATGCCATGCTGGTGGGCCTTTGAGACAACCAATGAATGTGCTGTTCTATTATGTTCCCTTTTGTTAAAATGGTTCTGATCATATTGCCAGGTTGCTATTCCACTCTATGGAAACCAATCTCATGTGTAGAAGAAACTCTGGAGATGGACTTTATTTTATTTATCTTCTTTTGACTTCCAAATGCTCCCTAAATGCAAGAGAATCAGTTTGTTATGGAATTTTTACTGTTGGATCATGACATGGTGATCAGGTGAGGGCCCCCCAATGATCAATGTTTTTACTTATATCAATTAGTGGCCACCCATTGCCTGATGTTAGATCATGAATCATGATCTGACAGCGAACATTCCTTTATACCCCATGTTCATTATATCTAGGTTACATGCTAGTTCAGTTGTCAACAATGACAAAAGAAAAAAAAACATCTTTTTTTTTTTTCCTTTTTTAATTTTTTTTTATTCTGACGCCCTTTTGAATTCTCATATATTAAAAACCCAATGAATTCGAACTATGACTTGATTATTTGGCATGTGTGACTCGTTGTGCTGCAGTAATCCTGTAAAACCATCTTTGGTAACATATGCAGATTTACTCTCTTTTTGGGTAACAAGTCTTCCAATTATAGTAACCATGAATTCATTAACAGAAACATCAAGGTGGCTCTTTGGGGGATTTTGTGTTGGATTGGGATGCTCCACAGTCGCAAGATGTGGTTTTAAGGAGGAAATATAGCACGGGAGAAGAGATGGCGGTTTCTGCTTTGTTGTGTCCTGAACCTTTTGAAGAAGAGGAGGGAGTCTTGCCAAGAAAGGCTTTCATGAAGGTATGCATGAGAAAGCCTGGTTTAAGCTCTGTCCTGCAGTTCGATTGTGGTCTCTTCAGTCGAGGTGCTGATGGGTCTGATTTCGATATTCGGAATGCTTATTATCTCCAGTCAATGGATTTAGGAGCTTCAGACTACAAAGGCCCCTTGTTCAGGTCAGATTTGGGAGTGTTGCATATGCAACTACCTCCTTTCTGCTTTTAGAATTATATGTAATGTGGCTTTTTGTTATTTTTATCTAATTCCATATGTGCTACATAGCATTGTGACAAATATGGCTGAGATTTTGAAAATCTCACGATATTATTGCGAAATTTTGATTAAACAATATTATCACGATAATTCTGCAAGATTTTCAATATCTCGGCAGATTTAAAATTTTTGACATTTTGTTGCAAAATTATTATGATTTTAAAAGAAAAATTGTTATAAGTTAAAATAGTCAGTTTATACTCTTATATCCAGTTTTTGAAAATTATCTATTAATTTATAATAACTATTTTTAAATATTTTATTTTCAGCTAGATTTTCCTGATAATATCACGAGAAAAAAACGTCAAAATCTGAAAATCTCCCTAGAAATTCCTGGGCATAGAAATTTCTGAGAACGAGATTTGTCAGTATGCTACACAGATGCCTTGTGCACATGCATAAATATTGCTACAAACAGTGATTTTTTTGCTTGTAGGTAAATGCTAAGTGCTAGGTATTCCGTAACGGTAATGGTGGCCGTAACGGCCGCCACTATTACCTTTACGATACAAGCTGTAACTGCCGTTTTGGTCTCTCTCTCTCTCTCTCTCTCTCTCTCTCTCTCTCTCTCTCTCTCTAAAAAACTCGAAAAACTGTATCGGCCCTGTAATGGACCATTACGGCCTTTACGGGGGGTGTAACGGGCCATTACGGGTAATTTTTTCCGTAACTGCTGTTACAACCTCATAACATGTAACTATTGCCTCCATTACTTTTACGTAACGGCCTTTACGGCCCTGTAACGGTCGTTATGGCACACCCCAAGTGCATCCACACAATAGCACTATGAAAGTCTGCGAGCTTTCTAAGTGCACTTTCCACTTTCACACAATAGCAATTCATTTTCCAAGCCATTGACATGATGTTTGGTATGTTCTGGTAGAAATGATTCTTTGGAACCATTAGCAATCCATAATAAGGCCCAACAGGTAGACGATTCAAATGATCGATTGGACCTCATTTTTTGTTAGTGATCTTGACTGTCCATTTTATAGGTGATTGATCGTAATCTTAGACTTGTCTGAGTAGTGTGTTTTTTACATAGTAGCCATGGAATGGATGCTGCACCTAATGGATTCAGATCGAGAGTTTGGATTGTCTGAGTGACTCAATACCACTAGGAGCACTATAACATTAATAGTGCTCTTAGAGCACTGGATCATTTTCTGTTACATAACACCATTATTTAAACATATGTGAGGACATTTCAGCGAATCTGACTTCATAAAAACCCCCATCTGACATCGACAAACATCTGCTTGGCGAGGGGCATTACTGTACAAACAACTTATCGTGGTTTCAACTTTTCAGGAGATTTGCTACAGTTGGATCGATTGGAGGAAAGCCTTGAATATCATTGTCTAATTATTTTATAAACTGTGGTAATTTAGGGATGCCGATTGCCTATGAAAGGCTTTCAAAGGATGTTCCTGTGCTGGGAAGCTAGGTGGGGCCCTCTGTGATGTTTGTGAGAAATCCACCGCGTCCATCCATTTTTCCAACTTATTTTAGGATATGAGACCAAAAACGAGGCGGATCAAAAACTCAAGTGGGCCACACGAGAGGAAACAGTAGGAATTGAATGACCACCTTTGAAACATTTGTATGGCTAGAGAAGTTTTGTATCAGGCCAAGTCTTTTTTGTTTTCAGTTCATCTCAGTGGGAGTGACCTTATAGACTGGTTTGGATGGCATATAAACCTGAAGGTGGATGCCGGGAAGGTTTCGACGGCAAGCATTTTCTTTCCCACTCTTCCCTCTTGCGTGGCATCCTTGAGCTTTGGATCCGCCTCATTTTTGGTCTCATATCCTAAAATGAGCTGGCAAAACAGTTGGACAGCGTGGATTTCTCACAAACATCACGATGGACCCCACCTAGCTTCCCAGTGCAAGAAATTCCTGCAAAAGGCTTTCACAGGCAATCCGTGTCTGTAGTTTAGGAACCATTTTCTGACATAATTCGCATGTCGGTACTTGAAGAATTAACTGCTGAAAATTGGTTCCTTAAAGAAATTGGAGCAGGTTACTTCTACTCTTCAATTTGGCTTCAATGTTCAAAATATCTGCATGCAAAAGCCGCACCGACGCATGCTATGTATGAGTAATATGGTTTGGCAGCATGGTTCTGATTACACCATGAAAATTCTCATGCTCCATTATGACTTCTGTTCCTTTCCATCCACTAATTGAAGGGTTAGGATTTTCTTATCTGATGTATGGGCCATTTGAAGTGGGGTCCATCATGTCTATGGACTGGATTCCTGAGCTTGAGGCCCCACTTTTAGTCGAACACTAGTGTACTACCTCAGTACCTTTACTAATACTTTGCATTTTCTACTGCTTCTTGATTCCTTTTCTCTTCTTAAAGCACCTCTTCTTCATCTATGCAGGTCTTTGGATCCTGAGTTGCAGAAAGCATTCAAAGACTATCTGGTAGCGAGGGGTATTACCGAAGAACTCACTAACTTCCTCCTACTGCACTTGCATAGGAAGGAGCAATCGCAATATGTAAACTGGCTGCATAGACTAGAGACCATGGTTGCGAAGGATGCATGACACATGATCTCGGCGGATAGCAGTTTTACTCACAGGTGCACATTAGTTTCTTTCTTTCTTTAAAAAAATAAAACAAAATAAAAATGAGGGAAGATTTATCCTCTTCTTTCCATCTCATGTTGTAGGCAAAAAAAAAAAAAAGAAAAAGAATTTTATTTGCAGGCTATTGGGCCTGATTTGAGAGTCAGTTGTGAGAGGCAGTGAAACAATTGATTCTTATATTAATTACTTGATTTATCATCATTGATGCGAAAGACATTTTGGACTATGTTTTATGGCACGAGGAATGCGGATATGCAGCTGTTATCACAGAAGTTCTATCAGCTCCCTCTTCATAGTACACATGGCAGGTTGGTTTGGTGGGCTACCATGTAAATGGGCCATAAGCCCTAATAGAAGTCATAACTTTCTGGTTGAATATGAATTGTCTCTCTTTTTGCCCAATATAGGATAGCCATCACAGACCAATCCCCTTTCTTGTTGGGATATGGGCTTACCCATGTCATGGCCATCAGATTGACATTCCCGATCACCACATGCTTCCTAAACCCATGCCGTGAGGAGGGAGCTATGTAGAACTTCTATGACGAGAGCTGCATGTATCATTCCTTGATATGTATGGTATATGGTTGAGTAGGTTTGCTAGTATAGCACACAAGTAATCTAAACTCGGTATGACTCATTTCGACTCGACAAGACATCATGTCTTTTGGGTGAAGCTGCGTCACTTGGCCAAACCAGCTCAGTATCACCCGAGGATCTAATAACAGTAATGGCCATCGCAACGGCTGGTTGTTCAACCGTTATGTTGTGGGCCATATATGGTTGATTTTTCTTTTAAAGAAAAATTATGAAAAAATATTGGAAAATTTGCGAAAAAAGAAAAGAAAAAAAGCGGAGAGTATTTCAAATATGCATTCCTTTTGAAGTACATTATTGTAACAAATTAACCTAAAACTCAAATGACCTATAAAAGATTCAAATTTCGTAAGTTACAGGTGTTGCTTGTAAATTAGAAATTGAATTGATTATCATGAAATACCTAAGCTAAGAGGGTACATCATGGTTTCTTCAAACATGGGGTTGGTCCTCTAACTCACTAAACTTCCTCGGCTACACCGACCATGTGGAGAGAACGAGAGACAGGAGAGGAGAAAGGGCGAGAACTGAGAGTAAAGGAGAGTGGGGAGGAGAGGAGAGAACGAGAGGAGTAGAGAGGGGGAGAGGGGAGAGGAGAGAATGAGAGAACTAGGGATGGAGAGGGTTGATGTGATTAACAGGTGGCTAGGTGAATTTTAACTGCAAGTGCGGTTTTATTGAGGGCATTTTCATCAATACAAAAATACATAACTAGTTTCGTTTGTGTTCTTATGGTGGGTAGTGAAAACTTTAGGTAGTTTTTTGGAAATAGTTTAAAAGTGAGTGTTTTTTTGTACATAGACCAAATGGACCATTGAAAATCTAATTTTAAACATTCTAAATCATATGGACAGTTCCTCATGGTGGCCCTAATAGCACAACATGGCCGGTTCTGATTATTGGATCATCTCAGCACATTGGCCCCAATGTATCGACATATGTTAGTGATCTTAAGTCTCAACAAAGGAAAGACAAACTCCATACTAGAAGTGTTTATCATGCATGTAACATTGATTTAAGGGAATTGGAAAAACATGACTTAATTTTTGTAACCTTTTAAATTACATGATTGTGACAAATTCAACTAAAACTCCACAAGTTATAAAAGCTTAAAAGTTGCTTATAAAATTTCCAAACTTGTGGTGTTGATTTTAAATTAAAAATTGAATTGATTATCTGAAATATATGGGCCGGCATAGGACATCTAATGGATGAATTATCTCCTCCATGGATCACCCAATGTGGACGGCTGCGATCTCATGATTTCCAAAAGCAGGGAAGTAGGATGATTATTAGGGTTTCTTCAAACATGGCGGCCAAGGTCTCGCAGAGTTGGGTTTCTTAAGAAAGACATGTCTTTGGGTTAGTCCTCTTCCAAGACTGAGAGAGAGAGAGAGAGAGAGAGAGAGAGAGAGAGAGAGAGAGAGAGAGAGAGAGAATCTTTCAATACTTTAGCCATTGAATATATAACTTTTTTAGTTGAATATGAACCGTCTTCCCAACCATTGCTTTGTGGGCCATTCATTTAAAAGTCTAGGATTTTTCATTCCTAACTCATTTTTGAGTCGGCCCCCTCCATTGGCATAATTTCGTCAGATCAATAGATTGGATCATTAAATATGACCACAGATCCAACGGCTATAAAAATACATGGGGACGTATCCCAAATGCCATGTTTTAGGAGTCCAACTCAATGTCAATCAAAATGAGCGGTAGGAGTAGGGGTACACATGGATGTCTTATTAGCAGCTTAGCCATTGTGCAACATTGGGCGTGCATGCGACCCATTACCGAGAAATCCAGGCCATTCATTAGGTGGGGCCTACCATGAGCATGCTTGGACCCAAAAATATGGCTAGGCCAGACATCCAAGTATGTTCGCGAGTAGAATGTTCCTCCTTTCATCTCTAAGGAGGAAGCCAGTGAGAAGAGTTTGTAGATGTGGGCATCTAAGCACCCTAAAGAGAGCATACCTATGCATACCTAGTGCTTTCCACTGCATATGGGATATCTCGTATTTTCTTTCTTTTGAGATCATTCTTGAGAAACTGGTAATAGGTGTCTCTCCCGATGCACAACTCTACATATCATATTTGCTAATTATTATTTGAACAGTAGGTTTTCTGGGGTAATTTCTAAATACCTTTTTATTCTATTACTGATATATTATTATACCTTTAACAAATGATATGGCGTTAAGATTCTTCATTTTGAATTTTTGTGATAGAAATTCCTTGACATTGCACATCATTCTTTTATTGTTGCATGTTAACAGAATGTCATTGACATATAAGACTAGGAACACGAACTTATTCCCACTGGTCAGCAATATTTTCCTTAAAACCATATGAAGAAATCACCTCATAAAACTTCAAGTACCATTGACCGGATGCTTGCTTTAAACCATAGATGGACTTCTTTAACTTACATATTAGATGTTCAGATCCATGGATCTTAATATCTTCCAGTTGTAGGATATACACGTTCTCCTTTAGTTCTACGTCTATCTATTTTAGCTTAAGATCGTATTGAGCCATCAGTGCCATAATAATTCGAAATGAGTCCATCTTAGAGATGAGTGGAAAATTCCTTTAACGACTAACTGGGCTTTATATCTTTCAATCTTCCATTTGACGTTTCGTTTGGTTTTATAAACCTATTTACAACCAATCGGTACCGCCCCTTTAGGTAAATTGACTAAATCCTAGATGTTATTGTCTTTCATAAACTTTAGTTCATCTTTCATGGCATCGATATATTGAGAGAAGTTACCACTTTATTTGGCTTGTGTGTAAGATTCATAGTCATCTTCCACACGTATGTTAACCTCATGCTCCTGAAGATACACAATGTAATTGTTGGGTACCACTGATTTTCTCTTCCTTATAGATCTCCTTAATCGCACTCTTCATGATTAATTGATTCTTCTATTGTGGGAGTATCGTGTTGTAGCCTGTAATCAATCTCCCACCAAATCCTCATTCTATGAATGAGGAACAAGTTGATCGTCTCTCATAACTAATATTGTATCAGTCATCCTTTGCTCCTTAAAAGACAAAGTTTTTAGGTTGTGTACCACTATCGCCACCATTATCAAGAATTTTTGCAATTCTCGATTCAAGTATCCTT
The DNA here is from genome assembly GCA_003013855.2 of Liriodendron chinense. Taxonomy (NCBI): domain Eukaryota; kingdom Viridiplantae; phylum Streptophyta; class Magnoliopsida; order Magnoliales; family Magnoliaceae; genus Liriodendron; species Liriodendron chinense. The sequence continues at coordinate 2,144,712 of ML058481.1, read as the reverse complement.
GAGGTATGGGAGGGACAACAATACCTAATTCTCTTCGACCAGTCATAATAGTTGATGGTCCAATTTTCTTTCTCGTGGGTTGTAGAGCCTTACTTTAGCGGTGCAATCCCATATGTGGATACGATTAGTACTTGGTTTCCTTCCCGTCCACATTTTATATGGAGTCTTACTAATAGCCTTAGCTGGAGCATAATTTAGGATGTAATCCATTGTCTTTAAGGCATAACCCCAGAGTGATTCTGAAAGGATGGAATTACTAATCATGAACTTGACAATGTCTTTTAGGATCCTATTTCGTCTATCAATTATATCATTTTGTTCTGGCATACCAGGCATGATATACTGAGGAATGATACCACGTTCTTTTAGATATTTAGTGAATGGTCCTAGATTTTGTACTCATTTGTCATATCTGCCCTCGTATTCACCACCACGGTCAGACTTAACAACTTTAATGATTTTATCAAGTTGATTCTCGATTTCAGCCTTAAAGATTTTAAACATATCCAAAGTATTTGAATTATATTAAGTATAGGTACTCATAACGATAATAATAAAATTATAAAGGTGATAAAGTACTATTATCCATTCCAATAAGCATAGGAAATGAACTACATATATCTGTATGTATTATATCTAAGAGATCAGTACTCCTAGTGGCACTCAACTTCCTTATTCATGTCATGCTTTTCATTTTTATGCAATCTACATAGATTGTAAAGTCTGAGAAGTCCAAAGCACATAGAATTCATTCTTTAATAAGCCTCGTAATTCTCTTGCAAGAAATGTAATCGAGTCACTTGTGCCATAACATGAAAGAATTCCTCCCAAATAAGAATGTATATCCACTAGCGTTTGTACAATTATTTACTGATATATGAACCACATGACAACACATACTTTTCATTCCCAAATAAGAATGTATATCCACTAGCGTTGAGATGCAATATGGAAACTAGACCGTGCTATAGAGACGACACTTAACAAGTGTTGTCCGGGTCTAAATAATACTATGACTTCAACTTCAACCTATAGAACTCTACAACTGTTAACTTTTGCCTGAGTGTCATTAGTTATGAGAACAAAGAGTCCTCCATTTATTAGCTAACGACTCCTAATGAACCTATGCATGGAATTGAAAACATGAGCTGTGGCACTTAAATCGATCCACCATGAATTTTCATGTGCATCAATTAAATTTAATTCCAAGCAGATAAAAAAAAATTGTATTGGCTTCGCTAACAATTCATCTTTTATGTTTGTGACCCTAAAGACTTTTCTAGAAGTTAATTGTATTAAGATATCATTGAAATAATGATCTAAGTAATTTTAAGAGAACATGTATATCTGTATAAGGAGGGTTTAGAAACTCACATAAGAAAACATTTCGTGTTAAAACTTTATCCAATCGATGAGGCAGTCAATTAGACTTTTCAGGATGACGTGCCTAAACGTCAAACCTGAGTGTGAAACCTAGTGCATCATTGCAGTCCCTCTTTTGGATCGAGAGTTTAATATACAAGTGGTTATCACAACATGAGGCTGTGTGAGTGCCAGTTTTATGAGTCCAAATGGTTCAATGCCTTTATGGCAAGATGGCCAATTTGATTCCACAATATTAACATCATCCACCCCATTCCATTTAGCTCCCATTAGGCTGCGACTGCAAGTTCTTATGGGTTAAATGCAGTCTATTTAGAGACAGACGCCACCCAAAATAATCTCGTAATGCATGATAAGTAAGTCGTACCCTAGATTCAAGGAATCGATTCATGTCTCTAGTTGGTTGCTGCCACTTTAGTGGAACATAAAACTAAACACATTCACCATTCTCAAGAAACCGGGATTGCACTTAATTCACCGCTCTAAATGGATATTCTAATAGCCCATAGGCCACGAGGTGGGTAACCGGATCATGATGGTCATAAAACTGGAATATGAACCATAGTCACTTTATTTTGGACCCTTTGGAATCTGCACGGATATAAACCCATACTTTAGTCTTAAATCACAAACTAGAATGGGAACTTAGGTCTTAGTGACTACCATGACTTGAACCGAATTATTTAGGAACAATTATTCACCTAATCCAATCATAACATGTTTGAAATGAAATTCATGCATTGTCAAGGTATAAAAGTACATAAATAAGCTAACCCAGGTATATAAATTACTTTTGAGAAAGCAATGTCCTGATACAAAATAGGCCATGAAAAGGCTTGAAATACGAGTCTTTTATCCCAAATAGGCTCAACCACATGGTGGCAAATGGACTTAAATTTCATATGCCTGTGCTAGATACCTACAACTACCTACAACTAGATCTATCCATGATAGGCAGTTAGATGGATGGTACCAATTGATACATCAACCCTGCATTGGAGTTCCAAGTCCGTCCGCACACGTGGGGGTGAGTACTAATGAATGGTGAAGCACAAGTGGTTAGATGGGTAGCATTTGTACTAATGACATGGGCTGGTAAATCAGGTTACTATGTAACGAGTACTTGCACAATCTTACTACTGATCTGGCTATCAATATGGTGCGATACATCCGATCAGGGGCCAAACCCCAAGAGGGCTGTGTCCTGGATGGTTGTATGCTGGCCTGAATACTTCTACAATCTCTATTGTACACATCCTGGTATAACACATAAGCTCTAAGGGTGGTTGTCTTAGAAGTTGAGCCAAGGGCACAAAATCAGCCTTGAACCTACAACACATCATTAACCATATGGTCTGGATACATGAGCAGGAGGATCGTCCCACATGAGCCCACCAGGCGTGATTTCAGCAAGAAGACAACAATGGTTGCCATGGACATGCACCAACCAATCAACGGTAGAGACCAGATCGGCACACATGGGGCTCGTTGGTAGACTCTGCGGAGTTTCAACAGGGGGTCTTGGTTTCGAAACCCATCAGTGGTGAAAATCCATGCCGCTAACAGCACCAGTGGGTGTGTTGCATGACTGACTGGGTGGGTGTGTTGCACAATTGACTGGGTGGGTGCGTTGCATGACTGACCAAAAAATAAAAATAAAGCGGTAGATGGCACTTGTTGAATATCTGGTACACTAAACGCTTAAATATGGATAGAAGCCATGTGATGCATGTGGCTCAATGGCATATGTGATATATGTAGGGCATTTGAAGATAAGGGTGGCACATGTTGACACCCAGGTCCATAGCTCAAGTGGTAGACTGAGTAAAAATAGCCTCGTTTCGACACTCAGGTCATGGTATCGATTCCCATAGTGGGGGTGGCTAACATTGTGATGTGACTAATAAAGGTTTGTGGGTGGGTGTACTAATAATGGGTTGTGTGAACTAAACAAAAAAGAAGGGTGGCACATGTTGTACATGGCACATTGGGGTGTGTGGAATACTCAAATGTGAGTGACTAGAGCTGGGCACAAACCAAACCAAGCCTTGGAGTCATGCTGTTTAAAAAAACATGCCAAGCTCAAACCAGGGCAGTACCAGCTTGGCTTGGCTCGAAGCTTGGTTTGATTTGGCTCGATTCAACTTGTGGATTGTAAGCACACCGTTTCCTATTGTGTGATCCACTTAAGCTTTGGATATGATTCAATTTTGGGATCATGTCCTAAAATGATATGTCAAAATGGATGGACAGTGTGGATTATACATATGCGTGACGATGTGGATAATACATAATACATATACATGAATGCACACTCTTTCCTTGCACTTACAAAGTTATGCTAGTGTATTTTTGTTTGGAAAAAGGCTCTTATATGTCTATTTTGAAGTTAAACTCTTCTTCTGAAGGATGTTAAACATCACGTAATAACATACTTTTGTATTTTTTTTTTATGCTGTTTCTAACTTTTTTAATTATTTTCTATTTAAACAAATAAACAAATAAAAGAGCCGCCACTTATTCGAACTCAGCCCGGCCTGATTCAAAATTTTTGACCAAACCGATCCCAGCCCGAACCAAATTGTTTTTTAGCAAACCAAACTCAGGCCGCATGGATTGTCAGAAACCCAAACTGAGTCGATCCACAAATTGGGGTGGCACAAAAACAAGCCAAACCAAACTAGGGCTAACTCGGCCCGGTCCAAATTGTAGCTCACCTCTATGAGTAACTAAAAGATGGGCATGACAGTGTCTCGCCTGCTAGCCCAGCTGGAAGACGCCTAGGCATTTCAACAGTAGGTCTCAGGTTCGAGAGCTAAGGAGACACACTAACCCCACTAGTGGGTGGGTGCATCGTGTGACTAACCAAAGCGGGTGTGTTGCCCACCTAACAGGGAGGGTGCGTTGCATGACCAACATTAAAAGAAAAAAAAGGAAAAAAAGAAAAGAAGAAGAAGAAGAAGAAGAAGAAGAAGAAGGGCATGGCATAAGTTGTATATGTGGCATAGTGGCACATATATAGTGGTTTAAGATGGATGGTGGTATATGTTGCACATATAGTTGTTGATATATAAATTGCACTCTAAGGCAAATTGGACCTCATACGTCCAATGGCAACATTGCGTCAGCCCATGTCATCACCTTTTCACATGAGCCGAAAGACGATCAACAATTTTGCCACTAAAGAGGAAGCCGCTAGCCATGCTCCTGCATCATGCACACAGTCTCTACGTTGTGCGCAAATTGGACTTTGCTGCTCAATGAGAAAATTAGGCACTGCTGGCCTATAAAAATCCTTTATATCTCTCATTTGGAGGGGAATTTCATAAAGGCAATCTTTGAGACTTTGACACACTAAAGACCCAAGGAATTTCAGAGGCAAACACTCACTGAAGTGAGCTTCATTTACTTGAACATTCTTCTCCCTACAGGGATTGTTGTGGTGTTATGCACCAAGTCATACATGATAGGGTTTTGTGTCGTAGTGCAAACCTACCCTAGCATTTGCGCGCTTAGGTGCAGAGTGCTTCCTCGACCCCTGTGTAAGGACTAGGGTTGCAATTAGTATGAGGCCAGCCTCTCTCATGGCTTGACTCTCTGTGCCAGGTCCAGACTTACCGTTTCTGTCACCAGATGACAAGTGTTAGAGATCCGACTTCGTCTCACCCCAGCTTCTAATGCTCATGGCTTTGTCAAACCAACAATGCATGTGTACACCAAGGCCATCGCAAGCCCCTCTTAAACCTAATAAAAGATCTGAACACTCTGAAGACAAATGACCACAAATTAGGACCAATAATACAATTCTGTGATATGATAGTCATTAAGAGCTTGTGCCAGGCTGCCACCTGCAATGTAATCTATTCCTAAATAATAATGAAAGTCACTCGACATGCCATACTTTTGAGTACATAGAATGCATACGTAGCCTTATAATTGGAGTCATATACACTCCAATCGAGCGCACAACTTAGAAGCTACCTGTTACACAAGAGCTGTACATGAGCCGAGTTGAGCTGAGCTTTGTCCTGTTCAATGACCACACTGGCTTGTGTTCAGCTCAGCTTGGCCTTCGAGCTGGATTGACATGTTCGAGCTGGCTTGACTAAGCTTTCGAGCCAAGTTCGAGCCCAATTCGAGGTGAGATCGAGTATGAAAAAACAAAATTTTAAATAGGGCCATCCCAAAGCCCAGTCTAAAACAATTAAAAATCGGGCCTAACGGCAGCCCATTTACATCCTCCCACTTATTTTTATAGAGAGTTTCATCTCTCATTTCCTTGCTCACTTCCAATATGGGACTAAAAAACATACTTTTCCTACTGAGTCAACCGAGTCGAGCTTAATCGAGCTTTGATCTAGCCGAGCTTCGAACCAAGCCGAATCGAGCTTGGGTTAGCTCGAGCTCGGCTTGAAAATCATTTCGAGATTGGAAAAATGGCTCTGCTTGGTTCAAACTCAACCTTTGAATTGAGCCGGTTCGAGCCGAGTCGAGCGAGCTAACTGAGCTAGCTTGGCTCATGTACAGCTCTAACTATAATGCCCACAGTCAACATCAACAAACAAAACATACATTTTATTATAAGCATTGTCATATTAGCATATATGAGGTACTTGAAAATAGACACTTGCACATCTAGGGCACTTAGAAGATAGGTGATAGCATGAGGGTAATTTACTCTCGTTTCCCTCGTTTACTTGAAAAGATGTTGTCTAGGCAAGAAAACGAAAATTGGACATCTTCCAGAAAATGAGACGAAAATGCACATGGAATTTTCAAGAAATTTACAAAACAAACAAGAAAAACATCATTTTCATGAAAACGACTATTTCTCATTTTATATTTTAACAAATCCAAACAGGCTTTTAAGGTAATTTGCATTACGTGCCATATCTATTAGTATTATATATAGGGGTATCTACCATGCATTATGTATAAAAAAAAGCTTTTGAAACCATTAACAGCTGGCCGAAGCCAGCGAACAAGTTTTAGATTCAGCCGAGCCTGGCCCAATTAAAAGAAGGCTCCATATATGTCTTGGAACTGGGGGCCAGCCCTTGGGCCTGATACACCAGCCCAAGTCTCAACAGTCCAGACCGGCCTGAGTATCATCATGATTATTGCTGAGCTCACCTTTATTATGTATGGGGCCAAATGAATTTCAATACACGCTGTCCAAATTGTGGGCCCCACAGGGTGAATATTCCATATCCTGCAAATTACACCAATCAGACCTAAATGTGGGACCGGTGGCTATCAAATGGACAGAGGAGGGTGTCCTCAGTTCCTTTAACTCAGAGCTCTGTGGAGCCCACCATGATTTCCATGTAAAACAAAGGCATTTGCGCCCGATCAAAGCAAATAAAGGTGTTTTCTAGATGGAACCTCGGATCCGTTCGCGATTCTCCCCCTCACTCCTCACGAGGGGGAGCGGGACAGACCCCACGGAATGGAAGGAAGGGAGACCGTAGATTTATGGGGCTCACTGGAACCCCGTCCTATGTATGGTTCATGCCTCTGGGGCTATAGGACTGTCCAATAAAAGCATTTTAGTCTTATGATCTCCGACTCCGTAGAAATAAAGGTGTTCTCTTACTCACTATATTTAATCCTCCATAGCCGTTATTCTTAAAGGATATGAGGCCCTAAGGAAAATACGTGATGTTCTCCTGCTGAGTACTTTGTCCTTAAAACATGAGAAAATCCAAAGACTAGGTCGGTAGCATAAGTTGCCTAAGGCAGGGAAATGCTAGCTATGGCATCCCCCAACTGAGTATAGTCTGCTTGAACGGATTGACACATAGACGCAATTTACTCAGGCAGGCATACAGGCAAGCATAACATGCTCGGTGTAAAAAGTCATCTACTACTTAACCAGAAGAAGGAAAATGCTAAGGTCATTCAAGTAGAGGAGGAACATAACTTCATTCATTGTTTTTAAAGGATTACCAAAAAAGGATGGAGAAAGGCAACAACAGGTAGTCACTCAAGGACAACATGGACAGGCCTTCGGCAGTTTTTAGCTCTCCATCATCGAAGCCTGAGAGATCTAGAGCAGGGAATAATCTTGAGAAAGCCTTGAGGGCTCTGCTCTTTGTGGAACAATAAATCTGAAGCAATCCTCAAGGATAACCGATGAAGACTTGAAAGCCGCTACTGACTCTCTCCCCTTCGCCTCAGAGTCTTTCTGCCAGCTGTGCCTTCTCCGTTTCCGTGTTCTGAAGTTTTTCGCTCAGCTGGGTCTTCTCTACCACGAGGAAATCCATCTTGACCTCCAAGGAAGTTTTCTCACACTCAAGCTCCTCGGTCTTTTTTTTTTTTTTTTTTTTTATAATCGGAGATTTTCCTTCTCCGCTTGCTCCGAGCGAGCTCGAAATTCTTGGGCAGACTTCATCTGCTGTTGTACTTCTGCCTCTAGCTCTCTCTTCCTCTCTTCAAGAGCCTTAATCACTTCGATTTTCCCCCAAGCACCGGTCTCGGCAGTATTCACCTTCTCTACGGCTTTCTTCACCATTTCATCCAAAGCAGTTATTTGCTCGTCTTTTTCGTTTAGAAGCTGTTGGGCCTCAAATATGTCCCTCCAGGCATGAAGACTTGAATTCAGCGTCTAAAAAACAACAAAGTTAAAATTAAAGAAAGGTAAGTAGAGTGGAATCTACACATCAACAATGAATATACAAGTCCTTACTTGGATGACCTGAATTGCCGTGCAAGTGATCATGTCCTCTAGTGGAAGATCACAGACCGAATTTAAGTGCTCGCTCCCAATCTGTTTGATCGTAAAGCAATAGAGAGGCCATAAGTGGTCCGGCACAGGATAACATCTGATGGCCCTAGAAGAGGTCACCAGGGTCATTCCTCACCCAATTGAAGCTCGAGGTTGTTCCAAAGATTGTGTAGAAGGACCCCCAGGAGGCCTGATAGCCCCTTGAGTATGAGTTACTAACTCCCCGGCCTGGGGAGCATGAGAAGTCTAGGCTCCCGTTGGAGCCATGCCCGCCACAAGGGGATGTCCTGAGCCGTTGTGCGAGACTGTGAAAGAGTTTGCTGAGCTTGCAGTGGATGAGGCATCGTCCCCATCACAGATTGAGGATACCCGCCAGAAGGTGCTGCCATTTGGGCAAGAGCAGAAGAGGAACTTCCTCCCTTTATCTTCTCTTTCTTTTTCGAGGGGGATTTTTCCAAAGAAGGAAGAAGGCCTATTGCAGCTACTGCTCTTCTCTTGCCACGATCTCCAGACGCCATTTTAACAACTTAAACGCATGGAGGATTAGGGTTACCCATGATAAGTTCACTTGATGCTAGAGATGTTGGATCAAATGGGTTATTAATATGTCGACGAGGCTGCAACACCTTAAAAGTCTTCACCAACCTCTACTGGATACCGCCTTTGAGATATGGTCTCGAAGGAGGTTCCCCATATATATATATATATATATATATATATATATATATATATATATATATATATATATAGGAGCTGGAAGGTTTTAGGGCTCTGACCTTTGAGAAAGGCCCAGGGTACGCTCCCTTGACCCGAAATCTCCTCAGCCTCAGGTGTTTTCCAAGCACCTAGGGTGAAGAATCATTTATCCATCCATTGCTTATTGTTGTTGGGGTTACTGATGATGAAATTTGCCCCACGCCAGTAACTTAAATAGTACAGACCATCGAATTTGGGGGTCTTTTTCAGTCGGAACATTTTAAGGAAATCACCAGGGGTTAACTCCCTAATGTTCTCTCTCTTCCAAAGCACATAATTGTTGTACAAGACCCTCTAGCCGTTTCACTGAAGTTGTCCGGGGAAAATATTGAATCGAATCAAGACTTCCCTCGCCAAGGGTTATAAGGGAAGCTTGAAGCCCACTTTGAACAAATATTTGTAAATAGCCACCTCTCCGGAAGGTAGTCTACTTGGATTCTTATTTGCTTGGGGCAAGCGAATGGTAATGGAAGCCGGGATATTGTATTTTCGGCGAATGTGTTCTAGATTCCTCTTGATCAGGGTAAATACAAAGCATCAGCGCTGAAAGAATTAGAGAAAACTTTGTGATTCAGGATGTTGGAACAAGAAGATTCAGAAGTTTGATCTCTCAAAGGTTCAGTTTGATCTCCCAAAGGTTTTGCCTCTGATTCCGAATCACGAGCACTATATTTGGAACCTCTAGCCATAGAGATAAACAACAGAAAATAGGAAAGAAACCCTAGGAAATACACAAAGAAGGGGGGAAAAGCAAGGAATATGAAGGTACCTAAGAAAAAGAGACAGAGCTTGGATTCGAAGGAAGTATCGAAAAAATCTCACGGGTGGAAGATGTAAAAAAGCAAAGAGAATAAAAATAAAGATGAAGGATTTTCAGGGTTTCGTAGCAAAATGAATAAGGAAAGGTGTATTTATATGCAATAATTCTAAATGATTCATTCTCTTAAGAGGCCCGACACTTGGCATCATCCCGTTTGATAGCGAATGAGAAAAGACGCACCCCTTTAAAGCGCAACAGCTTTTCAGTACGGAAATGAATGATTGCAATGTTCTGCTCCATGCCTATTTAATACAACATTTAAGGATGCAGTTTCTCGGAATCGACGTTGATGCGATCGTTGAAATGAAGACTATTGATAAAAAAATTGAGGACATATCTTACAAAAGTTCCGAGCCAAGTTTTACCTACCATGTAACTTGGGGGGGCTGTTGTTATGGGTAATTTTGAATATGTCCTCAAATGGTGACGTGGAATGATTGTGATCGGTGATATGAGGCCCACCTAGGGTGGATGATAAAGTATATCAGCAATACTCTCCTCAGCATTTTTGCTGAGGGACAAGGCTTCATACTTAGCGTCGCGTAGTAGTCGCATTTCTTAAATCAACAAACCAGGAGTCTACTGAGGACATCTCCTCGGTACATTGAGGAATTCTACGGAGCCGATACTATTTTGGAGCACCTCTGGTGATTTGGCATTTGACATACCATACGTCCTCAGTCCTAGGAGACCTCAGTCTCAAGTCCTAGCATTTGTCAAAGGACATCCATTTCGTCTAAGCAATAAGATTATAGACCTCTAGTACTCGATATATTAAGGGCACCACATATCATCGCATGAAGATAACTATGCAGGATCTCAAGTGTATTATCATGAGATCATCCTAATTGAGAAAGATTATCTAGAAAGGATACCGTCTAGATATGTATTTCAAAATGAAACCAACAGATATATCACTATGGATCATGAACGGCCTATGGCCCCACATTATCTATAAAAAGATCCCACTGCACTCTCCAGGCATGCAACTCTAGATACAATCACCAAGTCATGGAGATTTCTTAGATCCCTTGATTGACTTAAGTATCGGAAGGTCCTTAGCTGGCACGACCGGCGATCCCTTATTATGTCATTGTGGTTGTAGGTCCCAAATCTACGCCATCCGTTAGGAGGCCTATCTCCATCATCTATTGACAGTTTTCAGTGTTAACACCCATAGTTAACATCAACAAACAAAACATACATTTTATTACAAGCATTGTCATATCAGCATATGTGAGATACTTGAAAATAGACAATTGCACATGCAGAGCACTTAAAAGATAGGTGGTAACACCAGGGTCATTTACTCCCGTCTCCCTCGTTTACTTGAAAAGATGTTATCTAAGCAACATAATGAAAATTGGACATCTTTCACAAAATGAGACGAAAATGTACGTTGAATTTTTTAGATATTTATAAAACAAACAACGAAAACATCATTTTCATGAAAATGATTATTTTTAAGGTAATTTGCATTACGTGCCATATCTATTAATATTATATATAGGGGTATCTACCATGCATGATGTATAAAACAAGCTTTTGAAATCATTAACAACTGGCCGAGGCCAGCGAACGGGTTTTAGACTCAGCCAGGCCTGGCCCAATTACAAAAAGGGTTGATATTTGTCTTGGACCTAGGCCCAGCCCTTGGGCCTGATACACCATCCCAAGTCTCAATAGTCCAAACCGGCCTGAGTAGCATCATGATTATTGCTGAGCACATCTTTATTATGTATGGGCCCCACAGGGTGAATATTCCATATCCTACAAATTACACCAATCAGACCTAAATGTGGGACCGGTGGCTATCAAATGGACGGAGGAGGGTGTCCTCAGTTCCTTTAACACAAAGCTCTGTGGAGCCCACCATGGTATCCATGTAACATCCATTCCGTCCATCAGTTTTTGCAGGCTTATGACAGGATGTGAGTACAAAAATGAGGCAGATCCAAAACTCAAGTGGGCCACACCTCAAGAAACAGTGGGGATTGAACGGTCACCATTGAAACCTTCACTGGTTAGCATTTTCGCCCATACTTTCCTGTGGTGTGGCCCAGTTGATTTTTCAATCTGCCTCATTTTTCAGCTCACAACCTAACACGAACCACCGAAACTGATCAACGGAACGGATGTTACACGAATGCGTTAGGTGGGCCCCACAGAGCTTTTTGGGTTGAGGGGCACCAACTTTTAGGGTGGTGGGGCCCATCATAGTGGGGTCCACATCCAGGATGGTACACTCATGAATGGAGGTGCACTAAAAGCATGTAGCATGATACTTTGCCTTTCATTATTGTTTTATGAGGTCCAGGCTCTCTCTCTCTCTCTATATCTGGTGGTCCTCTCCTTCCACATGTGAGATGCGACGTATCATACATTCATACTCTGCCGCCGGTATACTAATTGCACCACTTTATTGCACGCGATTTCCCACGTTGGCACGTGGCCTGATTGCTTGTACAAGATCTGACAGCTCATTGATCGCCTGACCGTTGATGGGTCTTATTCACAATGTCAGGCCAATCAGAACCATCTCAACCACTTGATCAGATCTGAACCAATAAATTCGACGGTGGTACCTTTTTCTCAAACAAAGCGGTTGGGATTTTACAACCAGACTCATTTCTGGCGTGGCCCATCTAATGTGTGGCCCACTAGATGATGGTTACGTGTCCCGCTTGGAGTCGTGTGTGATTTGTAGTACTCGTTATTATTGCTACTTTTTTTTAAAGAAGAGGTTGGGTTTGGTAGTCCGTCGAGCTACCTAACATATGGGATTCGGTCAGTTCGGGGTGTCACCATGATCGATAAGGCCGTGAACGTGGGGCCCACCGTGATGTAGATTTTGTATATCCACTCCGTCTATCTGTATTTGTAGATGGTTTTAGGACGTGGGACCAAAAAATTAAGAAAATATATAACTTAGGTGGACCACACCACAGGAACAGTGGTAATTGGCCATTAAAAACTTATTTTGGACCATTGAATGAAGCTGATATTTGTGTTTTTCCCTTATACAGGTCTGTATGACTTTATGGACAGGTTGGATGGAAAATAAACATTACAGTGGGCCATCGGAAGTTTTTAATGGTGAGTGTTCAATCACCAATGTTTCCTGTGGTGTGGTCCACCTAAGATTTTTATCTACTTCATTATTTTATAAAAATCACTAAAATCATATGGAAAAACGGATGGACGGAATGGATATACAACAAATAATCAATGTGCTATCACAGTTGCGGCCTCACCGAACTCGGTGTTACCCCTACCTTACCAAATCCCCTCTTGTTAGGAACCGTCTACAACAATTGTTTCAGTCCACGTTTAAAACGCCCAAAATGGGTGGGGCCCACAATGTAGCATATGTAAAATCCACTCCGTACATCAGGTTTATATCATGGATTCTAGGACGTTGATAAAAATCAGCCATAGATCAAAACTCGGGTGCACAACATTCCATGGAACAATGTGGATGGGCTGCCAACCATAGGTTTGTGTGTTGGGACATCACGATATGTATCTTTCATCAAAACCGTTGATCATGTGTAACTCACCGGTATAAATTGAAAATACAAAAAAACATCTTGATCCCAATATCAGGTGGGCCACACCTTGTGAAATTAGAGATTTTAGAGCAGTTTTCTTTATCTGGCTAATATTTTGTATTTATGATTAACTAATTGTTCTCACCTGATGAACAGAGTGGATTTACATACATGGCGGCCCCACGGAGGTAGGATACTGAGATGGCCCCTCCCCCAATGATGTATGGCCTTTATCAACGTTGTCCATCCATTTTTTTCAGATCATTTTAGAGCTTGATACAAAAAAATGAGGCAGATCCAAATCTCATGTGGACCACACCACAGGAAAGCAATGGTGATTGAATACCCACCATTAAAAACTTCTTAGGCTTACTGTAATGTTTATTTGCCATCCAACCTATCCGCTTAGGTAATGGGCAATATATATATATATATATATATATATATATCATGGTGGGGCCATCGAATTTTTAATGGTGGGCCTTCAATCATCACAGTTTCCTGTGGTGGGGTCCATCTGAGATTTTGATCAGCCTCATTTTTTGAATCATGCCCTAAAATGCATCTTGAAAATCGATGGATGGTGTGGATAAAGCACATACATCATGGTGGGGCCCACAGAACACCGATCAGCAGTCAATAGGCATCGGTAAACAATTGTGGTAAACGGCCGGCCGTTTTCATGCTAGTCAAAAGTTGATAGTGGAGAACAGGATGAGGGGAGCCGGCCGTTTTCAGTTAGAGAAGTTTGTTTCGCTATTACCGTACGCTTGGGGAGTTCTGTCCATACACACGCAAGCATACATGCTGATATGGCTAATGGATGTAAGATCTTAGCTTTTCATCAGGTGGGCCACATTTTAAAGATCTTGTTGCCTAAAAATTATGCCGTTTCATTGCTCGGATGAGCCACAGCTGCGAATAGAAAAAATGGATGGCTAGAAACAATTGTTTTTAGCCGTCCGTTTGTTTCGTAGATTATCCCACTTGGGGAGTGAATTGATGTGATTTTTAGAATGAATATCCAACAATTATGGTCCACCTGAAAAAAGAATAGGATATTTATAGCCAATCTCTCACAGCGGTTGTATGTGAACTCCCGTACGGTTCACACCTCGCGCTGGTGGCAGACGGGAAAGGTGATAAGGACCGTCCATTCAGTGGACGCAGATTGTGTGGCGAGGAGCTCGCCACGCTCTAGATTCTCTATGAGGTGCATGTATGTGTTTTAATTTATAGTCCCAAAGCCCTGTCGGCCATGTATGCGTTTTATTCACACTGTCCATCTATTTTTCCATGAGACATGATTCAAAAATAGGCAAATTTAAAACTCTAAGTGAGCCATACCACATGAAAAAATGGTGGTTACCAACTAAGACTTTTTAGAAGCCATAAAAGTTTTGGATTAAGCTGATGTTTGTATTTTGCTTTCATTTAAAGTTAAAGTTAGGATGACTAATAAACGTTGTGAAGGGTCTCCAAAAAATAATTTCAATGGTGAGCATTGAATCTCTAATATTTTCAGGTCGTGTGGTTCCCTTGAGCTTCAGATTTGGCTCATTAATTTTATGGCTCATGCCCTAAAATGTGCTAAAAAATATAGATGGATGTGGATAAAACTCTTACATCATGGTGGCCCCCACTGGAGCTTTGATACAAGCTATTTGACCTATGTTAGTGACACCAACGAAACAGTGCTATGAAATTGAAGTATATTCGAAATTGAAGTAAACTACACAAAAAGTAAGATAATGACATCTACCATTGTAACCTTCCTTTCTGGCCCACAATGATGTTATTTATCATTCAACTTATTCACATGGCCCTAGAGAGATGGATGAAGTGGCCCCAAGAAATTTTCAATTATAGTGTAACGGTGAGATGAGTCATCCAAGTAGGCCTCATCCCTTGGAAGATAGAAAGATGCGCTGTGGTAGTTTCCAAATTGTTCATCTACTGTTATAACTCTTAACTATGGTAGTTTCTAAATTGTTCAACTCCAGTAATTGATAACAATAATATGGCCACATTTTCATAAAATGGGTCAAGGACTTATGGCCTGAATATCATATTTCGAGCATTAATTTGTAAATTGCAGGAAAATATTGCAAAAATGAAGCTCGGTTCCATCACTATGAATACCGATTTACCGTGTGAATTTTATTTGAAGAAAAGTGTTCCTTTCAATCTTTTTTTAGTCGGTGAAATTAAAAAAAAATCTAACAATGGAGCCTCCATCTTTCATTGCTGTGGGATCAAAAGCAAGTCATGCTGGTTTCTATGGTGTGATCTACTTATGCTCATTGCTTACAAGGAATCCACCAGCGTAGTGAGCTCCTCACTATATAATGCCTATCCCAGTATAGTAGAACCATGGAGAACATCTGACGATTTAAAAACCAATCAAGCAATCCTAGCCCTTGATGTTTCTAGTTCGCTGTTGACCATTCTTTTATTATCTAACCTCCATTAAATGCCAGTTCCTCAGCCTACTGATGCATGTATATGACATCCAACACGTCCATCAAGATCTCTCAACATTGAAAATCAGATGCCCTAAAAATTAGGCCGATCTGATCATGAGATAGATTGAACCTGCCGGTGGACCCCACATGCAGCTAGTATCACGAAATTCTAAAACAGGCCTCCTGCCACTTACCCTACCGTTATGGTCATCTGATCGGTGCAGTTTTTGAGAAGTAGGGTCCCAAGGAATTAGAGGGAGAGCCAACGGGAAAAAATGGTTCTGTGGTCCGGCGGACTATTATATTGCAAATAGTGGAAAACTTGGATCCATCCCATCCGTTGTGAGGGAATTTCGCTATCAGTCCACGACCGTAGAAAAAGCCACCCACTCACTACTTTGTCCTCTGGGCCCACATCTGCGGAAAGGAAGGAATCCCACGTGGCAGGATCCAAGCAAGTCCTTGCTGAGTCAAATCGCGAGTGTATACCCAAGAGACGATTAACCGCGCACGTGCCAACTTCGTGCATGCGCGCTAGATCAGGCCGTTCGTGAAGTGTGGCCCACTGAACATATCCATCATCAAAATAGATCGGGTCCGTTTAATGAGTGGACCGGATTGAACTTTGGGCCAAGGCAGGCTAATGGTTGGCCCCACCTGATAAGTCGGCCATTGTGCTCCAATCGCATCGGTGGGATTCTTTTCATCAATCCATGCGGACGGTCTGTTGACCTGGAATCATTCTCAATATATATATATATATATATATATATATATATATATATATATATGTGTGTGTGTGTGGGGGGGGGGGGGGGAAGCATTTCTCACTGGAGCTCGTGAGAACTTTTTAAGGGCTCATCATATGTAATGTGTTTCCAAAATCTGAGCCATTCACTTGATGCAGCATCCTGAAAAACTCTCAATGCCCAACTTTTAACCTGATCTGGATCTTTGGTAGGCCATAGAAAGAGACAAATCAAGGAAGGAAACTGTTTTCTTTTGCCATTACTATCATATTTGTAAACCAGGTTGAAAGTTGGGCCAAGCATCTTTTGGGTGCTGCATCATCACACACACACACGTGTGTGGTGCTGAATTTTTGAACCGGCAATTGTACAGGTGGGACCCACATTTTGACAATCTAAACCATTGATCCGGTGGGCCGTGTAATGGGATGAGCCACGCCCTAATCTCTCTCTCTCCATCAGGCGATCCTAGCCATCCAAACAGTCAAAACGAATTAATGGATCCCAAATCAGATGCTTGGGGTCGACTGATGAGAGATTTTTCGGGGGGAATCTTCTAGCCGAACTTCGCTAAGCTACACGCGTGTACAAATCAGTTAATGCACATGCCACCACATGTGCCAGCGTGGCAGACAGGTGCAATATCCAATCCATCCATCAGGAGGGTAACACTATATAGATTCCCCACCTGAAGAATCAGGTTGGTCCACTAGTCAGGGGGGCCACAAATAAGTGAAAAGTATAGCTCTCAAAAATCGGCCCACGTTCTATAAGTCGTGCACTTATTTCTAATATCATGGCACACACAGGGAGGGATCCACCTCTATCTTTGGCCAGTAGCATATAAACGGTGAGGTCCACATGATAAATGGCTTAGATATTTCACGGGTGGCACACGCTGGCATCTGTCCACCATGCTCCACAACCAACATTTACAGTGGCCCACTTTGTGGTGTCCAGGGCATCTTTCAAGGTAGCATTTCCATAGGTCACCCTTTTCGTGACCTGAAGAAAGTGCATAGTGTTGGCTCAATGCCAATTGTTAATATCCAACCTACAAAAAGCCACGGGACTGAATGGAAGACGTAATGTTAGGCTTTCTAAACTAGTAGGGTAGTAACAAAAAACCGTATATCCTGGCTAACACTCAAGTTTCCTGGGTAATTCAATCAAACAAAAGGCTATATATATTAGTGATGGCCTATATTTAATTAATGTGTGTGATTAAAAAAGTGTAGGCATGCTACGGTCATACTCGACTCAAGTTTGATTGAACAGTAGTCACCCCCACGCTGAGATGAACCGATTAAGATTGAATTCAAAGACTCGGTCACTCTCTCAACTAACGTTAATTACAACGATCAAGTGATTTGTAAAAGAATAATGGTTAATCCTTCTGAATGAATTCTTTTTTGTTTTGTGTTTAAGGACTTTTTCTTTCATCAGTAAATTATAGCCCTTGTATTTATCAATGGAACAAAGATGAACATATTCGAAATGAGCGAGGCTAAAATTATGTTGATCTTATTGATTTTTAATTGATGCTCTGTATAATTAATAGAGAAATAAACTAAAGTAGAGAAACAAAATGAGATATAAATACTTAAATCACTTATATGAATACACGATTGAGGCGAGTAGTCAGTAAGATATGACTAGGGTTTGATCTCCCAAGTCTGGACTTAGTTGAACGGGATCCAACAACAGAATGTTGTAGATATTTATACTACTCTCAAGTATACTGCAACGATGACATTGGACAATAGCAATATAAGCTAACTTAAACCTCAAACGTTTTTCAGCGTAGATGGACAGAAGTAGAGGGACTAAAAACTAAGATAAAATTAAAATAGCACTGCGTTGTGTAAATTGATTATGCTTGGTGCGGGCTTGGAGCTCTTCATCGCATGTTGTTTTTATAGGCTTAAAGAGGAATAGTGGCCATGTGTAAGTTTTTATATTATGAAAGATTTGAATGATCTGTTATGCAAATTCCTTGATTCTACACGTAAGTGTAGCTTATCATGTTCGATCACGTGTACAAGAAAGATATTCTTGCTTATTTGGATCGTGCGTCAGCTGGAGTCTTCACGTCACTCGACTCCCGCATAGGAAACTTGTCAGAGTCCCCAAGTCACTTGGCTTTAACATCAGTAGAGAATTATTTTTAGCTGGATTCCAGCATTTAATGCTAGATGGAGATTTGTTTTAATGAGATTTTGACATTTAATGTTTGTAGAGAAACTTAGGAGTTGTTTGTTAATGCTTAAATTTTCTACTTAATGCGGGATTTGGAAAGCATACAACATTTAATGTTGTTTGTCAACATTGAACGTGGAAAATGCTTCATAATTTTTTGTTGAATTTTTTCGGCGAGGGAGGTCTAGCTTAATGGTTAATCTAGAATGTGTTTTGCAATTCTTTTAAAAAAAAAATTCAAAATTGCCTTGGGCGAGAAAGATTTTCTCCCTTGTGCAATACATAACCAACTTTTAACTTGTGGCACTTCTCTAAGCCCACCATGATTTACGTGTTAGATCCACATCGTCCATCAACGTTTCTATATTGTTCTAGAGTATGATAAAAAAAAAAAAAAGTGAGGCACATTGAAATCTCAAGTTGACCACACCACAAAAAGAAGTGAGAATGGAACAACTATCGTTAAAACCTTCCTGGGGTCCACCGTGAAGTTTATTTGCCATCTAACCTCTTCATAAGGTCACACAAACTTAGATGAAGGGAAAACACAAAAATCAGCTTGTCAAGGCCTTCTGTGGCCCCAAGAAGTTTCAATGGTAGGTACCCAATTCCCACTGTTTCTTGTAGGGTGGCCCACTTGAGCCTTAGATCTGCCTTTTTTTTTTCTTTTCTTTTTCCCTAAAATGATATGGAAAAATGGATGGATGGTGTGAATAAAACATATACATCATGGTAGGCCCCACAAAGCTCTTTGACAGACCGCCCGACTCTAGCTAGATCTAAATGTCGGTAGTGCGCAATCCCCACCTGGATTTAGGGGGAGTGATTTAGATGTTACCGGGGTAACAACTTAGTGGGTGTTACCCCTATCATGGGGTGCACCTTGATGATTTTCTGTATATCCACATTATCTATCTGTTTTTGTGGTGTACCACACCACAAAAAACAATGGTGATTGAGTACCTCACCATTAAAAATTCCAAAGGGCCTATCGTAAAGTTTTTTTTATTGTTTATTTGTAATTCAACTAGTTGATAATGTCAAGAAGATCTAGTTGAAGGGAAATTAGAAAGATCATATTGATCCAAAACTTTTATAGCCCACAAAACATTTTTAATGGTTACTCATCATTGTTTCTATTGGTATGGTCCATCTGAGATTTGGATCTCATTATGATTTGGGATCACACCCTAAAATGAGATGGAAAAATAGACGGATGACCTAGATATACAACAAATACATTAAGATAGGCCCCACATGGTTAGGGTAATACCCACTAAGCTGTTACTACTGTTACCAGGGTAACAACGAATTCACTCCTGGATTTGGGGGAGTGGATTAGGTGAGACCCCGGATCCACTAAGGTGGGTGAGACCCCTGATTGTGGGGCCCATTATGATGTATGTGACTACATCCACACCATCCATCCATATTGAAATATCATTTTAGGGAATGATCCAAAAAATGAAGTAGCTCCAAATCCCAGATGAACCATAGTACAGGAAACACCGGTGATTGACCATTAATGGGCCACGGAAGTTATAAGCCACATGAGATTTGCATCATCCTCATTTTTTGGATCATTCCCTAAAATGATTTGGAAAAATGGATAAAACACATACATCGTGATGGGGCCACACAACACCGTCCAATGTATAATTAGGGCCTACTGGTATCGTTAGTATGCAATTTGGATCCATCGAGGTGGGGTGGAACCCCTAACTGTGGGGCCAACCGTGATGTTTGTGACTACATCCATGTTGTCCATCCATATTGAAAGCTCATTCTTGGTCATGATCCAAAAAATAATGTAAAACCAAATCTTAAATGGACCATAGTACAAGAAACGGTGGTAAATGACCATATGAACTTCTTGTGGGCTACGAAAGCTTTGGATTAATATGATATTTGTGTGATGTCTTCATCTAGGTCTTTTTTACCTTATCAACAGGTTGGATGGTAAATAAACATTTCAATCTAATTCATGAAGTTTTTAATGGTAGGGATTCGATTATGACTACTTCATAGGGCCAAATGTGTTACATTAATATATTTTAAATATTTCAGAAGTTATTTAATAAATAGGTTATTCTAAATTCAATACTAGTTTTCTGAATTCATTCAGATTTTATATTCAAATTTTAGATTTCGAACTTCAAATTTGATAAATAGACCTTTATTTTAATGAGACTTTTGTTTTGCAAAGAGTACTTTTGATAGAACTCTAACATTTAATGAGACAAATTTTTATTCCTAAACCCTTAACTATTAATGTTAGAGATAACTTTCTAGATGATTTTAAAAAAGGAAGAGAAGAAAAGAAGTGCACTTCTAATGATGATAATCTCAACATAAGCAATGGACAAACAAAGTCCGAAACCCAAGTTCGCTCAACCCAATCTCAAACTTGACCTGAGGATCTACCCAACCCGACATGAGGATGCTTACAGCCTAACCCAACCCGACATAAGGACGTTTATAAGCAGACCCCACGCAAATTGCATTGGATCAATCAGGTTCGGGTTGACCCGAACTAAAGTTGCGCCCCTAACCACAGCACCACCCACATGAACAATGTCAATCACCAAAGGTGGGCCAGCACTCACAGTTTATTAGTTGGAACTGTACCCGCTCTCCCACCGCATTATTGAAGGCTGTGCTTCTTCTAATCTGGGATATTTCCATGCTAGGGCCCATCAGATCCACAGCTTAGATTCCCCAGGCTCGACATGAGCAGGTACCGTGAGTTATTCGTTAATCTGGCCGCGTATGATAATTGATGTGCCGGCACTTAGAAATGGTACATGTGGGATGCACGTGTTATCTATAACTTAAATTAAATCAACTAAATCATGGACCCACTTCTAATGAGTTACGTCTGCTACATTGGTAGAAAAATCCTAACCGTTGATTGATGGATGCTTGTTGGTTGAAATCATGATTAAAAACTCAGTGACCCAGACCGACTCATCTAGTCAGATGTGACTTGTAGGGTTGAACTTGATCAGGTTGGACGACGTGTCAGACGGGATTCCACCGAGTCTTAAATTCATGGTTGACATAAGATCCATGCAACTCAGCCCGGTCTTGAATCTTGGTTGAAATCAGACAATTGGGTTTTTTAATTTTTGACCGTCCAAATAAGTGTCCCCCATTCTAATGGTCAGATCATCAAACAAGCTTAATATTTGTTCACGGTGCTTAGGATGGTTTTATTTGGATTATTTGTGTGGCATGTTTGCAATTCTTAGTAAATTTCAAAGAGCCTGCGTATCATCGCTCGGCCAGAGTATCAAAGCTTTCCTGTTTATATTAAGCAAATGCACGGTTTGATGATTCTCATGATTCAGTACACGGTTTGCTATGTAATCCAAACCGTTGATCCCTTGAAAATTTCTACATCAAAGGATTCTAATCCTCCGATCATTGGCCTACCATTAAATGGCTACGGAAAAAAAACACAGCAATGGTTAATGTTCAAACGAAATAGTCTCAAGAGGGAAAGAATTCAACTTTCCAATTTATTGAGACTTACTTGAAATTACCAATCCACGGTGGGACCCATGGTATCAACGGTTTGGATCTTCAATTTGATAGCTGGAATTTCATATCCCCACGCATCAGAATGGGCCATCTTGTACATATAAGCCCTGTGTTTAGGGGATCTAGACCATTGATCTGAAGGAACTGGAATTGGGAAGTTCCTAACAAAAATCAAAGATCAGACGGCTATAATCTTTGGGGATGAACTGGATGGACGATCTGGATTTTTTTTTTTTGGAAGAACCATCTATCCAACGGTCTGGATCACAGATGGTCGGTCCCACTCGTACAAAAATACATGTATGAGAAAGTGACGGTGCTACGTCATCAAGAAGCCGGGCTGCCGTTAATTTTAACGGTTTCTGCGTCAACTATCGTCGCAGTCACAGCTACAATTTTCATCCGCGTGACCACAACGTGGGCGCACGTGTCGATTGTGTGTTCGACCACTCTCATAAAAAAGACTGAGAGATGAAAAATTCCCAATCGGGAGGAGATGGATATATTCCCATTCGCCTTTCTCATTCTTTTTTGAGTATTGCAGCAAAAAGGGACTCTTTTCACAGAAAACTACAGAAGTGCCACTGACGAGTGTATGTACAGGGCTATCAGTAGTCGGGTCCGGGTCCGGGTCCGGGTCATTCAGTATCCATATCTGAGGCTAACCAGGTTCTATCCCATTCTCTTAAAACTGGACCCGGATTCGATCTCTTTCGGATATGGGCGTGGATTACTTCCCCCACCATGGCCTAGTTAGAGACCGGCGGTCCTGTCAGGGAGCTCTGTGAGGCCTACTGTGATATATTTGTTTTATTCAAGCTGTTTATCTATTTGAAAAATCATTTTAGGGCATGAGCCGAAAAAGAAGGCAGATCGAATATTCAAGTGGACCACACCACATGAAGTAGTGGTGACAATGACCCACCATCATTGAAACCTTCCTGGCCTTACCGTGATGTTTATTTGATAGACCTGGATGAAGGAAAAGCACAAATAACAGCTTGATCCAAAACTTCCATGCCTCTCAAGAGGTTTTCAATGGTAGACTTTCAATCCTTATCGTTTACTGTGGTGTGGTTTGCTTGAGCATATGATCTGCCTCGTTTTTTAGCTCATCACCTAAAATTATTTGTCAAAATGGATGGACAGCATGGTTAAAACACATACATCATGGTGGGCACCACAAAGTGCCTGATCGGACTGTCCTTCTCTAATCATTTCCTTAAGGGCCCACCCTTTAGATATCTACTGGGTCTTTGGATCTAAGTTTTGAGTTGAGTTTGGGGTGGTTAGGAGCATTTCTATGGCTAGTTACACTAGAAAGATGGATTGGATTGCACATACATTGCCACCTTGACATTTGCATGGTATGAAAATGGGTTCTTTTACATATGTGCAGCTGAGTAAGTCTCATTTCTTTGCTAAAATAATGAATATATATTAGGTATGTATAACTTCATTATTAAAAGTTAATTAGACCCAACTAGACCCATCCCGAACCCTAGATAATCTTTAATCGGGTCCAAAAGGTGAGACCCACACCCCACTCACTTTCTTGATGGGTGCATCACTTGTCTGCAGATATGGGTACCCATTGATAGCCCCCTTTTTGTGTGAAGGGCATTTTTCATATATTTCCAACTTGTACGAGTCACCCAGGCTTGGTCGAGTCCCCTCCTGTTTGGTACCATGAGCCAACCAGCCCCTCGAAATATGCTTGACTCCGCCTAACTCTGAGTTATCCCTGACTCAGTTCCTAGTCACGATTTGACTTGGGGCCGAACAAGTTGGTCCCAGTTTACAAGTCCAATTGCAGTTTCAAAGGGGCCTCATCAGGACCTACCTAGAGATGGATGGTCCTGTCAGGGGATCTGAGGGGCCACCATGATGTATGTGTTTTATCCACGCCATCCATCCATCTCGACAAACCATTTTAGGTTATGAGCCCCAAAATGAGGGACATAGAACTCTCAAGTGCACCACACCACAGGAAATACTGGGGATTAAATGTCTACTGCTGAAAACCTCATGGAGGCCATAGAAATTTTGGATCAAGCTTATATTTATGTTTTCCCTTCATCCAGGTCTATGTGACCTTGTGAACAAGTTGGATAGAGAGCAAACATTACGGTGAGCCCTAGGAAAGTTTCAACGGTGGGGTAATTGTCACCACTGCTTCTTTTAGTGTGCTCCACTTGAGCCTTGAATCTACCTAATTTTTGGGCTCATGCCCTAAAATGATCTTTCAAAATGGATGGACAGCTTTGATAAAACACACACATACACATATATATCATGGTGGCCCCGCAGGGCTTCTTACAGGGATGTCCATAAATCAGTGTCAATGATAGTTTAATCAATCCGATTTTTGGATCATTACTTGTCTATTATGTGTATCATGGTTTGGACCATTTAATTTGAGTCAACGCATGCCAAACAGTACAATATCTTAGTTCTTGCGTATCAACCATCGCCAGAGTATCAAATGGGTTGGGCTCAAGTTGACCTTGGCTCAGCCAAACCTTGTAAGCTATGTACAGGAATTGTGTGTGAGCCCTGATGGTAAGAATGTGTGGAACTTTGTCGGTGATTTTTGGGCATTCCAGCTACAAATTTTCCACAGGTGGGTCAGGCTGTCTTGGCTCAAGAAGATCCTCATTAGGGCTGAAACTTGGGTTTGGGTCAACCTGAACCTGACCAAGTTGGATTGTCAGGGTCCTTGGTTTGGGTCATGATTGGAAGACTCCAACCCAATTTGAAATCAGGTTGGGTTCTGGTTGAGCAAATTTGGATCAGGTTGGGAACAATCATATGCATTCGAGTCAGGTTGAGTCAGGTCATTTCGAGTGGGGTTGGTTTAATGTTACTGAGTTTGGAGGAATTCGGAAGGGATTTGGGTCAAGCACCTCGGGCTGGAATATGATCAGGTCAGGTTGCCCTTGAGGTTAACCCGACCCAACCCACCCAAATAGCACCCCTACTCGTAGGTTGGGCCCGAAGATCAATTTTCTAATAGTGGGTTCAGTCAATCTGGCTAGAGCTTAAGATATGTCCGTGGTCAGAAGATTCAGACCAACTCATTTGGTCTCCAGTTGAGTCGCAACTCATCCGAGTCGGGAGTGAATTAGCCCAAGTCATCTCTGACTCATCCAGGTGACTAGTTGTGTCGCATTGGATTGAGTCCATGTCAACTTGGGTAAGTCGTATCGGACTTGTCCAAGCCTTAAAACCATGGTTATGACTTATGACTGGTCATAACATCTTGAGCAACAGGCTCCGTTGAGACTCAATTGTAGACCAGTTTAGTGAACGGGTCGGGCTCAGGTTCACCATTCCCTGATCCAAAAACCAACCCAATACCCTAATACTTACCCGAAAAGAGAATTTTGATACTCTGGCAATACATGAAGCTTCATACACAGTCAAAAACTGTACCTAGTCGAGTTAGGCATGCTTAAGAATCGGTGCTTACGGAGCATTCCCAACTATTTTCAAGTCCCATGTTCGAATATGCTACACATCTCCGCAGTATACAACGCAATTAGTCAGTACTTGTAATTAGTTTAGTCATTGACAGATTTTAAAACAAAAATATATGCTATATGTCTCGTCCTTTGAGGGGGAGTATTTTCATCATTTTCATTTTTATAGTAGTCTGTTCCCTTTTCTCTCTACTTGCTAGTATCCTATATATCATGCAACTCTTTAAGAATTTTGCCTAATAAAAACCACATGGGGCCACAGTGATGTCTTTGTGAAATCTATTATGTTCACCTAGTAGTAACATCTCATGTTAGGACTTGATAATTCTATCATTTTCATAAGAGTAGCCAACACCCTGTTCTCTTCTCCTGCATACATATTGCACACGGCACAACTCTTCAAATGTTTCGTCTGACAAAAAACTACATGAGACCAACAATGATGTCTTTATGAAATCTTTCGATCCATTAGTTGTGGCAGCTCATGTAATTTGATCTCGAATATCTTCTCAGTCGTTATGTGGGATCAAATGATACTGCAGTCACCAACTTGGGATAAAAACCGAAAGAGCCACTAGAAACCTTTGGTCATTCCAACTAGGTTTTCTAGATTGGGCGGGGGCATATTACCCTCATTGTTCACCATATTCGGTGGTCCTCCCTTCGAAAGGGAAGGATGATCCTAACGATGTGAACTTTTAATATTGTATGTACATTATTGTACTAGATTTAAGTTCTCAATATTGTCATTCTACCAATTTTTCCTCAAATTGTTAGCCTTCTTAATGAAGTCCTGCTTTAAGAAGGTTTAGGGCACGTGACATACTCAATAATAAGGAGATACTAACGAAGTATGCATCGGAAAGACTTGCTTTGAAGGGATGGCCACTATTGAAACCATTCTAACTATTATCGCCCTCTCTCTATGTATAGCCCGCACCTAATCACACCATTTCCTTGCAATCTCTCTCTCCTAATCTCTCCCTTTTTCTCTCCATGTGTGTCGCATGTGCCATATCCCCTAGTGTCTCTAATCCTTCCTTCTGACTGGGTGGGTCAAATTGTTTAGACATTTAGCCATTCTAGATTGAATATAATTTTTCTTCATCCAATCAACCCAATGATCCTAGTCATGTCATTAATGTGCCAACAAAATGTTTGGCATAGGCAATTGTAAATCTAGACCATCCATAATGTAGACCCATCTCAGAGCACTCATGTCCTTCAGTAACCACTGTGACAATCCTAACCATCACATCAATGGGCCATCAAAATGGATGGTCTATATTAATGACTTGACAATCTAGACCATCCATAATGTGGAGCTAGCCATCTTGGATCACCCATCTACTTTATGAATCACTTTAACTGGATGGATTAGTGGATCAACAAAATCGATAATTTTGAGCGATCATAATCAAAAGCTTTAATCATTTCTTATCCATAACATGGGCCCAACCTTGGACGACCATGTCCTTTGAGAATCATTTTGATTGTTCATAATGTGGGTCCTTACTCTGGGTTGACATAGCAGTGAAACGCATATATCAACAATGATGCCAACTAGAAAATTGCAAAATAGAAGTAGGGTTAGTTGCATATCATGAGTCGTGATGAATCAACGATGCACATCACTCTATGTGGTCAAACTAAATGGTACACAAATCTAATTGTTGCTCTTGCATGCTTGTACATGTCTATGTCCTTGGTTTATTGTTGGAGTTCATAAATTGCATATTTATACCCTTAATTAGTAGGGACTTAGCTAGTTTCCGTGGTTATAATCAGTAGTTTAGATAAATATTGCATACATTTCATGATTTGGCTACTTACGTACATGTCTTTTCCTACTAATTTGATGATTTATTATGTTAGAGAGAGCATTGACTTGAGTAGAAGACACTCATAGCTTGATTGGAAGCTGTCCCAGTAGTATGATAGTGATCAAATAAAAGATCAGAACCGTCTATCTGATAGAGAATGAAAATATCTAAAAGATTCAACTGAAATCATGTCAATCGGACGTGTGGATTGGTCGCAATAGCGTAGACAATGCAAAGTGCTCTGAAAACTTCCTTTGGCGGATGGTGGAGATTGCCCGACGGAAGATGGAGATTGCCCGACGGAAGATGGAGATCGTCTTCGGTGTAGCCGTAGACGTAGATGACTTGGCGTGGCCGTAGGCATAACCGAAGTTGGCGGATGGAGGTGGACGGTAGAATTAGATCATCCTTCAAATCTAGTGGTTGGCATGGATAGAAGAGAATTACAACTAATGGTTATGCTAAAAAGAGATAAGTGTTCTTGGAGAACGGTAAACTACCGTACACTAAGAGAAAAGAATTTGCTGCTAAAAAGGATAAATGTGCATGAAGGATGTTAAACTAACATACACTACGATAAAAAGATTGGTTGCTAAAAGGGATAAATGTCCATGGATGACTCTACGCTACCTTACACAAAGATAAATGTCCTGGAGGACGGATAAGATAAAAAAATTTGTTGGGTTTGTATTGATCTGTGAGAGATCATTTTCACTTCATCGATCTTCCTCTTTTAAAGAATTTATAGGCGGTCATAAGAGAAAATATCTCCTAACCGCTCCCTATGTCCTGAAGTAACCGTAACACAATTTGTGCGTACGTTCGAAGCTGCTTCGGGAATATTACCACGTGTGTGAGCAAACAACTTCTGGAAGACTCCTTGTAAGAGTGCGAGAATGAAGTCCTTGAATTTCTCCACCTCCCTTCTTTTTAGCTCTCCACCAGGAATTCTCGGAGCTTCTTTAGGAAAGACATTTTTTTTTTTGGCATGTGGATATCATCCTGGCCGCAGGGATCTGACCAGATCAAATTTTGGTGCCAACATTATCTATGAAATTAGTTCAAAGAAAAATGTTCTAGGGAAGTAAAGTAGTCTGATAGCA
This sequence comes from Liriodendron chinense, assembly GCA_003013855.2. Taxonomy (NCBI): domain Eukaryota; kingdom Viridiplantae; phylum Streptophyta; class Magnoliopsida; order Magnoliales; family Magnoliaceae; genus Liriodendron; species Liriodendron chinense. Next base: position 2,116,111 of record ML058481.1, on the reverse strand, counting down.
TGGCGAAGTGCATGCACGCTAGAGGAAAGGCTACCAAACACAGTTTAAGCCATTCCTTGGGAAATACATGCATAAGAAAAACGTCTCAATGGAACTAAATACGTTATCATCATGGAGGAAATGATGAACTAGAAAGCAAGACACCAAACACAATTTAAGCTATTCATTGCAAATACTTGTCCAAGAAAGAGAAAATTACCAACCGGAAAGAAAGCCACCAAACACGATTTAAGCTATGCCTTGGGAAGTACCCAAGCTTGATATCCCACAGGACCCAAACAGGCTATCAGCGTGACTGAAATCACAATGGAGTTTGGCCATTTTAATTCATAACAAAACGACGCAGGGCGTGAAGGCTGCGAATTAGCTACTGATGACGGCTTCAGTAGCTATCTCGCCACTGAAGCGACGTCACCAAGTTCTGTGGGGCCCACCATGATGTATGTATTGTATCCACACCATCCATCCATTTGGAGAGATTATTTTTAGGGCATGAGCCAAAGAATGAGGCAGATCCAAAGCTCAAGTGGACCCCACAATAGAAAACAGTGGGAATTGAATGCCTACCATTAAAAACTTCTTAGGGGCCATAGAAGTTTTCGATCAAGCGGGCCCTGAGAAGGTTTCAACGGTGGGGGGTCACTGTCACCACTGTTTTCTGTGGTGGGGTCCACTTGAGATTTTGATCTGCCTCATTCTTTGCCTCACGGCCTAAAATGATCTCTCCAAATGGATGGACGTACGGTGTAGATACAACACATAGTTCATGGTGGGGCCCACAGAAATCGGTGACGTCACTTTAGCAGCGATGTAGCAACGGAAACCATGCTCATTCATGGAAGTGGTCCTACTTCTTTCTACTTTATTGAACTAAGCTATCGCAATTCAATTCAATTCAATTGAGCATCCAAACGCAGCTTTAAATGGCCCACCATCAACATAAAAGGCAGTACTTTGGTAAAGACCATACACCATTAATTGGTGTATATACATCGGCCACCTTTTGTTCCACTTTGGATCCACCTTGAGATGATAGGACACTATCACACATCCAAGAAGAATGAATGGACGACAGCTAATGCTTTTTATGCCCAATAACCCCAACACCTCAAGTATACACGAGTTTTCACTTTGGATAAGTGGGGCCCATGGTCCATTAATCCAGATGGATGGTTTGATTTGACTGCTGTAGATGGACCATGCCTCAAAATCTCCACATTGGAAGACCCTACCCACTGATGTCTTGATTTGTTTTTATTTTCACTTCTTGACCGTCGATTTTCAGGCTAAGGATTGTAAAGACTAGATTTCCTATTGATGTGAATTTTAGAGCATGGTATATATTTCCACAGAATGTCTCACCTGACCAACGGTCTGGATCTATGATCCATGGGTCCCACTTGTGCAAACTGCAAATGCGAGTCTAATTTGCATATCCCATGTTGTACGAAGTAGGAATTTGAACGTTGCTTTAGGGGGGCTAAACTTCATGCAAAATGAGAAACGTAGACCCGCAAAAGTACCCGGCCCACCACGAGGCACGTGTGTAAAATCGGATCTGTTCATCCGGTGGGCCCCACATTTTTAAGTCCTGTACAGGAATTTTTGGGGTTGTACGATCATCATTGGGCTACACGGTATACGGTGCATGTGGGACCGTTGGTCGATTGCTGACCTAAGGAATTTTTTGGGCCAAGGAACATTTGGAGTGGGGCCTATCTGATGAACGGTCCAGAATCCCGGTTTGGCATGTCTGGGGCAGGTTCTCCTGGGCACCGATTGCCTGCTAATCCCGACAGGAGGAATCTCCTGCCGTCGGAAGCTAGGTGGGGCCCACCGTTATGTTTTTGAGAAATTCAATCCGTCCATCCGTTTTGAAAGATCATTTTAGGACATGAGACCAAAAATTAAGCAAACCCAAAACTCAAGTGGGCCAAACGACAGGAAAAAATGAGGATTAAATGCCCACCGTTGAAACGTTTTTGGGGCCACAGAAGTTTTGTATAAGGATAATATTTTTTGTTTTTCAATTCATCCCAATGAGAATAACCTTATAAACGGTTTGGATGGCATAAAAACATAAATGCGGACCCTCTAAAGGTTTCAACGGTAACCATTTCCTTCCCCACATTTTCCTTTCTCGTGTCCCACTCGAGTTTTGGATCCAACTCATTTTTTGGTCTCATGTCATAACATAACCTATCAAAACGGATGAACGGGGATCCACTGATCCCTGAACGTGGGGTCCACCATGATGTATGTTCCTTATATCCAGGCCATGCATCTGTTTTAGAAACTCATTTCAAGGTATTATACAGAAAATTTAGCATATCCAAATCTCAGGTGGACCATAATATAGGAAACAGTGGTAATCCAACATTAAAAACTTTTGGTCGGACCCAAAAGCTTTCGATCAACCTGATATTTGTGTGATCTCTTCATCCAGGTCTTTGTGACCTTATCAACAGGTTGGATGGAAAATAAATATTCCGGTAGCCCTTGTGAAGTTTTTAATGGTGAGGATTCAATCAAGACTGTTTCTTGTGGCATGGTCTCCTAAGATTTGGATCTGCTTCATTTTTTGGGTCATGCCTCTAAAATGAGCTGTCAAAATGAATGGATGGTGTGGATGTGAAGAACATACATCACAGTGAGCCCTACAGTTAGGGATTCATCGACCTCAGTGGATCCCGGGATTCACCCAAACCGTTCCCCCCAACAACCATTCATCGTGCATGCGGAATTAAGTGGGGCCCACTTCATAAAAAAAAAGCGGCAGACCCGACTTTCTTTCAGCATCCTCTTTTAAAAAAGTGCACTACCTTTTCTCAAACTCCCCCAACAGTTAGGCGGTAGTTCCTATCAAGGTGGTAGGAATATCCATTTGATATATATTGTTTTTGCCAATATTACTCCAATATAATTCTCTCATAATTACAACCGTCCATCTGTAACACGCGTAGGATGACCGGGTTCGGCTGTCCACTTGGTGCATTATTTTCCAAAAGCGGCCGTTATTTTTTCTTACTTGGCATATTATTTTTCCTCGAGTGGCCCTTCTTTTCCTTCTCTTGTTTAGGTGTATTTACAGGATGTAGGAAGAGATTTATCTCATGTTTGTAGATGATCTCGCCGTAGTTGTTATTTATGGGTGAGTTAATAAGGCATTTGCACCAAGAGTTTTCCTAGGCTCGTTTTAGAGCTTATAAATGGAAGAAAGTGATAAATGAAATTGGAGGTAAATGAATTGAGTATAAATGACTTAATTGTGTTTGAATTGAAATGCATTTGAAATCCAAATAGTGTATTTTAGATGGGAGTAAATGGGAGGAATTGGAATGTATTGAAATTTTCAATATAATCATAGTAACATATGTGATATTCCAAATTAGCTTTAATATCCCAAAGTAGTGTACATATGTGATATTTAACAAAATGATTGTAATGAGCCCATTGAAATATATACTTTTGCTAAACATAAGGAAATTTCAAGCCTCTGGTGGGCTACAAACGTAAGGATTACAAACAAGCAACTTGCCAATGTTTTTTAACTGTCCATTTAGATGATCAACCTTTGATTGGACGGTTTGGATCATTCTATTAGTGTGATTTTAGTGATGTAGCCGAAAATTGGATTATTTTGGAGTATCATCAACGTGTCGTGTGTATGGAGGACATGTGCGTAATGGCACCTTTGTTTAATCATGTAACTCTCCAAGGGAACTCAAAAAGGCATTTCAAGGATTTCGGGTCACCAAGCTAACTGAAACCGTATTAAAGATCCAAAAGACCCTGGCTATAAGGCTACAAGTGCCATCACCTACTCCTTATCAAGGCGTGCGACTACCTACTCCTAATTGATGCCCTCTCCATCGCCTGTTTCCCAATGCCCATCCCCCATTACCCCTTACTCAATTTTTGGGTTTTTAAGGGCGTCCAATCCGCCTTAATCTTCCTACTTTCGATGGCACCGATCCTACAGGGTGAATTTTTCGTACTCAACAGTTTTGGCGTCTTAATGACGTACTTAGGATCACTTAGTCGATTTGCCTTCGATCCATTTGACAAGTGAGCCCATACCTTAGTATTAATGGTTGAGCATGACCATTGGGCATCCTAATTGGGGTGCATTCACTCATATCCCTGTGCAATCGCCTTGGCACTCTTGAAGATGAGGTTGTTAGACATGATGGCCCATGGATGGATGTTTTTCCTTTTATAGCCATGTTTATTATTTTTCTTATATAGATGATATGTTAGGTATATTATTTTCCTTGTATAGACGCTATGCTAGGTTGTACATCTCTATATATATTTACCCTATTGAGGTTAGATGAATACAGAAAACTCAAGAGGAGAATTCTCCACAATCTTTTGAATTCCCTAGGTTGTTATGGTGTCAGAGTGGTACAGATCCCGGGATGTTCTTCTTCATTTTTGGTGAGCATTAGCCCAGATCCGACAACTCACCCCACCATTTCAGCAATCTTGATGAGATCCGGTGGCACCTCTAGATTCGGCACCTCTATCCAGATTCGGGCACCACCATCCAGATCCTCTACAATCAGCGGCACCACTGCCCCCTTCATCCATATCTGACACCTCCATCCAAATCCAACACCGACGCCTCTATCCGCCCCTATGTCCACCTCTATTGGGCAACCCAAACACATTTGGCGGCACCTTTCCCATCCAGATCTGGCACCACTGCCCCGTGTGCCCCTACCCCTACCCCACACACGCACCAACCTCCCTATCGCATCGCTACTACTGTCAACGCACGCCCCTGCCACCACCAGTCCCTAAGGTATGGACAATGATTCCTTTAGGGTAGATGCCCCACGATGTGGTTTTAATGGTACCAACTACAGCTTGTGGTCCATCAATTTTCAGAGTTTTCTTAAGGGTCGAGGGTTATGGGGGATTATTGTTGGATCTGTTTCGGCCCCCTCGTCTACTAACATCGAAAAACATACTAATTGGGAGATGAAAAATGGACGGATCATCACTTGGATTCTTAACTCGGTTGACAGGTCAATTGTTATTGATCTCACTCTACATCACACCGCTAAGGCAATGTGGGATCACCTTCAGGTGATTTACTAGCAGAGTAATGTAACCTGTTTATATCGTCTAGAACATGATCTCGTGCACTTGACTCAGGGTGACAAATCTATTCAGACCTTCTACTTCGAGATAGTTGCCATTTGGACTAAGATGGCAATGATGGATCCTGAGTTTCCTCATAATTTTTAGATTTTTTAAGACTATGCGTGACAGCGCAAGGGTTCAACAGTTTCTTATTAAGCTGCAATATAAATTTGAACATTGTTGGGTTGCACTTCTGAGTTACAGCCCTCCCCTTCATTGAATTCGATTATTAATGACCTCTTAGCTGAGGAACAGCGCCTGAAGGTTCTATCTTCCACTTCTCTATCTCTGGGATCATTAGATCTTATGCTTGCAAGCATCCACCTCTAGTAACAACCGAGGTTCGACCCCATTAACGTGTCATGGCTACAATAAAGTTGGTCATGTTGTCGCACAATGTAAAGAGTGGTGTGCTTATTGTCATCGGAATGGTCATGGTATTCAGGACTGTCATTCAAGGGCTTATGCCTCATCCCATGGATGTGGACGTGGTGGCCATGGTCGTGCTCTTTCTACGTCCTCTACTGCTATGAATTTTGAGCCTCCTGCTAATGATGTTGCGTCCACTGACTCTGTTGTTGTTTCCTCCTCGCCATTAACTTCTGAGATGCTCCAATAGATTGTACAGGCCCTATCATCTGCGGGCCTGTCAGGTACCTCCCCATTGTCTCCTTGGTTTTTTTTACTCTAGTGCATCCAATCATATGACAGGAGAGGAATCCGGTCTCCGTGATATACGCCTGTATACTAGCACCCAAGTTGTTTCTACTGATGATGGGACTCGGTTACCCATTTACTTTGTTAGATCATTGACCTTCTCTTATTTACCCATCATCAGTTTGTTCTTCACGATGTTTTTCATGTGCCTAAGCTTTCCTCAAATTTAATCTCTATTGGTCAGCTTACAGATAACAGTTGCTTAGTCATGTTTCTTCCTAATTGTTGTTTTATGCAGGATGTGGAAATGGAAAAAGTAGCTGGGAATGGTAGGAGATAAGGACGTTTCTACATGCCAGATTTTGACTCATCAGTGACTCCAGCTAGTTTTTTATACCGTCTACTATTGATATTTCATCTGCAAATAAAAAGTGAAAGCTCTGACACTTTCGCCTAGGTCAATAAAAAGTGAAAACTCTGGCACTTTCGCCTAGGTCATCTACATTCTAATAATTTACTTTGGTTATTTTCGTCTGGGATGTTGGACAAAATTCATATAAATAAATATGCTTTAGATTATTCTTGTTCATTTTGTTGTTTTTCTAAAAGCAAGTGTCTTCCGTTTTCTTTAAGTATAATACAATTTCTATCCATGTTTGAGCTTGTACATATGGATGGCTGGGGCCCTTTACCTATTTTTCTCTATCTGGTTTACACTATTATGTTATTTTTATTGATGATTTCACATACTTCATATGGATCTATTTTCTGCACTCAAAGTCCCAGGCCTTTGGTATATTCAGTAGTTTCATTCTATTATTGACATCCAATTTATCGTAATAATTAAAACTTTATGCTCTGACTCAAGGGGGGGTACCTCTCTCTGGCTTTCTGTATGTTTTCAAGGATCATGGGATTATTCATCAAACCACTTGTTCTGACACTTCCTAACAAAATAGGGTGGCTGAACATAAAAATTGCCATATTGTTGAGACCGAAAACACCTTAATGATAGCCATGGTTATCCCTCGTTCTTTTTGGGCTAAAGACATGTTGTATTTAATTTACTTAATCAATCGTATGCCCACAAAAATTCTAGATCATGCATCTCCATACTTTGTCCTGAATGGTTCGTCTCCTAATTATTTTGCATTGCGTGTTTTTGGTTATGTATGTTATGTTCACCTAGCATTATAAGAACCTAAACTACTCTCCCCTAAATCTGTCAAATGTATGCACTAGGGGTTTGAAGAAAATTAAAAGGGCTTTTGCTGCTATAACCCTACCTCTCATTGTCTTCGAATGTCTGGTCACATTGTATTCCTTAAGCACGTTTCATTTCATACATCTTTTGTATCTCCACACACTCCTTTTCCTCTAGTATTAACTACTTTTCCTGACATTCCTTCTGCTTTAAGTGCTCCACCTCGTACATTGTAGGTATACTCACGTCGTCCATGAATAAATCATCCTCCTTTCACTCTCACTGCAATTCCTGCTGCCGATCCTGAACCTCCTACGGTACGACGACCTACTCACCCACATTGGGCCCCTAATTGCTTGATCCATTCTATGCCTGTTATGACTGCTACTTCAAACATTATTTTCATTCCCATGCTCCTATTCTCAGGCCGCATCTTAGGGTTGTTGGAAGGAAGCTATGGTAGAAGAACTTCATGCTTTGGATGATAAGAACCGTACATGGAAATTATCCCTTGCCCCCTGGGCAACAGTTGATCAATAACAAGTAGGTATATTCGGTAAAACTTAAGTTTAATGGATCATTGGATTACTATAAGGCTTAGGGATACAAGCAGGAACATGGCATTGATATGAGGAGACATCCGCTCCTGTGGCCAAAATGAAAATAGTTCGCACTCTTCTTGCAGTATCCTCTACTCGTGCTTGGCTCATTACCCAAATGGATGTAAAAAATGACTTTCTTCATGACGACCTCCAAGAAATAGTTTACTTAAAGCTACCTCCTGGTTCATCAATTCCTAGTGATATGGTTTGACACCTGAGGAAGGCTTTGTATAGCCTCAAGCAGGCACAAAGGGCATGGTTACAATGCTTTCATAATGTTATTACTAGTGCTAGCTTCACTCAGAGTGGACATGATCCTTCATTATTTATCTGCACTACCACCCATGGCATTGTCATTGTTCTCATCTATGTGGACGGCATTCTTTGATCAATAATGATGTTTTTCAGGCATTTCTGACTTGAAAGGAGTTTTGCGATTGTCTTTCAAAATGAAAGACTTGGGCCACTCACATACTTCCTTAGGCTTGAGGTTTTGCGGTCAAAACAATGGATCCTTGTAAGTTATTGGAAATACACCAAGGATCTGCTCGCCTTGGCACAATTGACAGATCAGAAGATTGTTCAAACCCCCTTAAGCTGAACGTTCAGTATGATTGTGATGATGGTGATCTCCTTGTGCGGCTCACTTTGTAACGCTGCTTGGTGGGGAGTCTTGTTTATTTGACGATGACTCGTCCCGAAATTGCGTACGCTGTCTAAGTAGTCAGTCGATTTGTTTCTGCACCTCAGAAGCTTCATTTGACTGTTGTGACATGTGTACTCAATTATTTATGTGGCACTATGGACCGGGCTATGTTCTTCCATTCTAAAATGTCATTGGACCTTTGGGCTTATTCTGATGCTAATTGGGCAGGTTGCACCGTCACTCGACTGTCTACTAATAGATATTATGTTTTTCTTGACACTTCCCTCGTCTCTTGGAAATGTAAGAAATAATATACTGTTTCAAAGTTTATGGAAGCGGAATATAGAGCAATGTCGGTTACATGTAGTGAGATTATATGGCTACATGGCCTTCTTTCAAATTTAGGTGTTCATCTACAGTGTCCTGCCCCTCTACATATTAACAATATTAGCGCAGTTCAGATTTCTTCTAATCATGTCTTTCATGAGAGGACAAAGCACATTGAGGTCGACTATCACTTTATTTGAGAAAAGTATCAGTATGACCTTATATCCCTTCTACACGTGGCGTCCTATGATTAGATTGCAAACATTCTTACAAAGACTCTCAATTCTGCCCATCACTCTTTCCTTGTTGGCAAACTATTGCTTGTTGATGATCCGCATCAATTTGAGGGAGGTTGTTAGACATGATGGGCCTATTAGATATGATGGCCCATGGCTAGGTGCTTTTCCTTTTATAGCTATGTTTATTCTTTTCCTTGTATTGATGATATGCTAGATTTATTATTTTTCTTGTATAGATGATATGCTAGGTTGTACATCTCTATATATTCACTCTATTAGGATTAGATGAATACAGAAAACTCAATAAGAGAATTCTCAATAATCTTTTAAATTTCCTGGGTTGTTAGAGATACCAAAAGGATCATTAGCTAAGCTCCAACAAACAACAACGGTATGGGATTATCGGGCTAAGCTCGAATGTTTGGCAAATAGGTATCAAATTTTACCTAGAGCCTTATTCATTATTTTATTTTCGAACTTAACGAGGATATCAGACACAGTGTCAATCTCATCAATCAAATCTTAGTTAATCTTTTCCATGTCGTGACTAAGTGGCAAGAGGAGGCTATTGCTGCAATTGTTACGTCAGTTAACCGACAATCACCAATCTGAGCACAACCTTTACGTTCCTTTCCTCCTCTGCCTCCTCCACCATCTATGAATCACAACCCACCTATACCATCTTCCAAGCTCCCCCTTCCAGCACCCCAATTATCTTCTAAATCTCTTAATATATCCCCTAGTGTCCTTCGATTAAGCTTGGCTACACAACAGGAACGCATATAGAAGGGATTGTTTTTCAACTGCGATGAGCAGTTCCGACCAGGGCATTGTTGTAAATGTCCCCAGCTATTGTTACTAAAAGCTGATGACAGTTCGAAACCTGAGCTTAGCCTGAAGGACTAAGATGAAAATTTCTCCAAACGCCCTTACTAGTACTCAAAACTCCAACACAATGCGTCTTTTCAGACATATTAAGAAATGGACCAACGATAATACCGGTTGACTTCTGTACCACCCATAATTTCTTACATCCGATGTAGCTAGGCAATGTTGATTTCTGATAAGCTATGCTGATCCCATTAAGATTACTGTCATGAATGGTAGTATCGTACATAGTCCAAGATGTTGTCATAACATCACCTTGTCCGTATAAGGATTTATCAGCAATTTTTTCTCTTAACCATTTGTGGTTATGATGTTGTCCTAGAGGTCGAATGGCTTAAGTTACTCAGAACTATTAATTAGAATGTTAGGGATTTAATAATGTAATTTTACTTAGGAAAGGAATCAATCCAATTGTCTGTTAGTGCTTCTATTTTCGACTCTGTTAAGGACTCGAAGGAATTTCATCGGCTTTTCTCTTGTCAACGTCAATGCCCTTTGTGTATCTGCTACACTCTAAAGTGGACCTTGATATCCCTATGCATTCACATATTGTTTCCTTACTTCAGCAGTTTGATTATATATTTACTAAACTGAGATGCTTATTGCAACCACTACCTATTCCCATATAGGTGTGAGAAGATCTATCAATGCACTTCATCAACGGGCTTCCTCATTTTGAATGTAAAATGTCTATAATGATTGTCTTGGGAAAATCAACCCGCAGCGAAGGAAGAAAAAAATCAAACAAGATAATCACAACGACAATGATCAAGTAGCAATCAACACACACAAGAAGGCAATCCAAATTTTACGTAGAAAAACCCCTCACGAGTAAAAAACCATGGCACAAAGTGAACAATCCACTATAAAATCAAAGTTACAAGAGATTATAGAAGAATCCAAACCTGGATCACAGCCCACAAGAGAAATCACAAGCTAGCAAAGATAATTCTCACATGAGAATGACAAACACGGTCATTTCCCTCACCTAGAGAACTCCAAGCTTTCCCCTAGCTCTTTCTCTCGCCCTAGAACTTTCTCAATCCCTCTAGGATACCTAGCCCCTTTAGAAAATTCTCTAATCCTGCATTACACCCCTTAAGTAGGCAACAAACCAGAAGTAGAAACATCTTACACAAAACTACGCGAACCTATCGCACAACTAACATACAATCGATCGCCCGACGTCGCGGGTTCGATCGCCCAAAACCACGGGAAAACATCTAAAGAGTTCACTATGCAAAACCTGAGATGGTTGATCGCCTAACCACCTTACTCGATCGCCCAGCGGCCCTGTCCAGCATAGATTTGAGTAACCTGATTCTAACAATCTCCACCGTGATGATAATCTTCATGCTGCACCTTGCTATGCTTGAGCATCCTTATCTTCATCTCTGCTTCATTTCCATCATAGCTCCACCGCTTCTCAGTGCCTCCACCAACTTTATTAACGCCCCTGTCGCTCTTCTCACGTGGCTCTTGCACACTTGTCACATAAGAGCAACCTTGAATTTCGTTGCCAATCCCGAAGCTCCACCATGAGAAGTGCTCCCGATCAACTTGTAAAGATTGCAACACCTCCATGCCTTCATCATCACAAGTGCCTCCTTTTGTCACTTTACAAGCCATATCACAACCGATAAACCTGATTCAGATATTGGCTTATTAATCCATCTTCTTCAACTTTGCTTCTATCATAGTCTCAAGTTGCTTCCCATGTTTTTCTTTCACAAAATACTTCTTTACGTTGAATGTCATGCCTGACACCATCGATACCTCGTCTCAGATTTCGATTTACCTCCCAACATTAGCTCCGATACCACTTATTGGAAAAAGCATCTCGCAACGAAAGTAGTGAGAAATCAAACTGAGATAATCACAACGACAATGATCAAGCAACAATCAACACACAAAAGAAAGCAATCTGAATTTTATATGGAAAAAGCCCCTCATGGGTAAAAAAACCATAGTACAAAGCAAACAATCCACTATAAAATTGAAGTGACAAGATAATATAGAAGAACTCAAACCAGGATCATTGCCCACAAGAGAAATCCGAAGCCAACAAAGTTAATTCTCACATCAGAAGGACAAAGACAATCCTTTACCTCACCTAGAGAACTCCAAGCGTTCCCCTAGCTCTTTCTCTCGCCCTAAAACCCTCTCAATCCCTCTAGGATACCTGACTCCTTTAGTAAATTTCTTAATCCCGCATTACACCCCTTAAGTAGGCAACAAACTAGAATTAGAAACATCTTATACAAAACTACGCAAACCTATCACACAACTGACATACGGTCGGGCGCCCAAACTAACCTTCAGTTGCTCGACACCACAGGTTCGATCGCCCAACGCCACGCGAAAACATCTAGAGAGTTTACTGTGCAAAATCTGAGATGGTCGGTCACCCGACCACCTTGCTCGATCGCCTAATGGCTATGTCCAACATAGATTTGAGTCACCCAATTCCAACAGGTTGTGGTAGATGATTTAGCAAGTACGCTCATTTCTCGGCACTTGCTCATTCATATACTACTTCCACGGTTGTGAGTGTTTTTGTTCATGACGTGGCAAAGTTACATGGAACGCCATGATCCATCATTAATGATAGTGACCTCATTTTTATCAGTCAATTTTAGAATGCATTTTTTGGTCAACAGTGCACTAAATTGTGTTGCAATATAGCCTACTGCCCATAGTAAAGCTATCAACGGGTCAAGCATGAGGTAAGTCTTAGCCCAGATTTTAAATTGTTTCAGGTTAGGCCGTTGAGCCGGGCCCATTCAAAATTCTGATTTTTCAGGCCTGAGCCCGGCCCATTGACACCCCTAACCCTCAATCAAATGAGCAAACCAAAGTGGTGAATAGATCTGTTGAATAATACCTTTGATGTTTTATTGGTCATCATCCACATTATTGGGTTCAATAACTTCCATAGGCAAAATAAAATGTCACAATTCCAAGCAGTATAATGATACCTTCTTCCATGCATTGAAACTTATGTGCTTGGCTCCACGAGTGTACATGTTGTAGGCTTTGCCTTATGTGATCGTGACTATATCCTACAGGTTATTAATGATAATATACATTTGACTTAAAATTGTAGAAAGATATATGTAAATTGTCAGTGCACAGAGCGTAGTTTTGATATTGCCGATTGGGCATTTTTACATCTCCGACATTATTGACAACCTATTGTGGGATACCATGGGCCACATAAATTATCTTCTCGGTTCCATGACCCTTTTGAAGCCGTTGCATGTATAGGATTGGTTGCTCATAACCTCGTATTGTCTCCACAATCTAAGATGCATCTAGTCTCTCATGTATCAATTCTAAAAAGAAATTAGGGATTAACAGTTACTTCTTTGACTACACTACCTCCAATTTATGATCTTGGTGCTACTATGTGGACCCCTTATAAAATACTTGATCGAGAAATCTTCAGGCATAAGAATCACATTATTACTAAGGTCCTTATGTAATGGGAATGATTACCATAAAAAGACGCCATGTATGAGATGTATAACGACTTTATTACTTGTTTTCTAAGCTTTTACAACTTGAGGACAGGTTGTCATTCAAGGATGATGCATTTTTATGACTGCTCGTTACCACGTGTGAAGATTTGCTTGGCCATCAATAATGATCTTTACATATGGAGAGATCCCTTAAATAAAGTTCAAGTTATATTAAGAGGGTTGTAGATAAGAATCCTAAATAAATCAGTATTATTTTAGATAAAGTCCAAGTTACGAAGATTGTTAGGGATTTTTTATTGAAAGGTATCAAGGAATGAAATTACTCTTCTTAGTAAGTAATTCTTAATACGTAGTTTGATAGTTGTAGATAAAAATTAACTTCCTACAAAGTTTTATCATACTCAATACTATTTCATTTCATTTCCATGCACTTACTCCTATTAAAATACACCTCAAATGTCATCTACCTCAATTTACTCTAAATTTCTTCATTTACCTCCATTTACTCCTATCTAAATGGCCCCATTGAAAGCTAGATCAATGGAGGGATGTTTTAGAATTTAATAGATTTTAAATCAATTAAACTAAAACAGAGTATATGATGTACAATTTTAGAAACAATAGGAGTGAAAATGTAAGGAATTAATTAAGATTGCTAAGAGCCTGCTTGAAATGTGGAATTCAGTGGGATTAGGTGTTATCGAATTGCATTTGGTTCAATGTAAATTCCATCTGGCATTTGGAAATAATGGGAAAAGATTGGATTAATCAATATATTATACCATCCAATCCCAATAGAAGATACGATGGGATTTCTAGTGGATTTCAAAATCTACTACATGTGGGCTCCACATTAATGCATATGTTTATCCACATCGTCCATCCATATGGGCCCTTTACACATGACAATCGAGTTACATATGCATACATGTGACCAGCATTAGTTGTGAAATCTATTCATTGATTATAATTTTATGGTCCACCAAACGTAGGTTTTACTAAATATAGTGTTTTCCTTAAAGGAAGAATTTGATCCTAAATGTGGGATTAGATGGTCAAAATACCATGGTATTTCTAGATATGTAATCATTGTGTAATAATGATGTTAATGTCACCTAATGCAATTCAATAGCATTTAATCCCGCATTCCAAATAGGCCTTAACCAAGAAGTTTCCAAAATGACTACTTTCGATATCTTATGTTAATTCATAAAAGTGGAGAGATTGAGAAAGATGTCGCCCATAAAATTAAACTTGGGTGGAAGATAAAGAGATATGGCTTTGAACTTATCTCATCATCATATACCATTCAAGTTAAAATAAAAAGTTTATAAGATAGCTATAAGACCAATCATACTTTTATGAGACAAAAAATTTGGCAATTAAAAAATAATGTTAACGTATGTTAGGGTAATTTTTTTAAATTAGGATATTGTATTTTTATTAAGATGTGTATATGTTAAGATTTCTACAAATCTCTCTCTACTTCGATATATTCTTGTTATTGTTAATAAAATAAATAAGTAATGGATTCCACAATATAGTCTCTAATAGCTTAACATGGTATTAGAGCTAGGGTTCTCCAACCTAGGCTATACTCTCTCTCTCTCTCTCTCTCTCTCTCTCTCTCTCTCTCTCTGACTATTGTTGCTACTTGAGGATTGTTTTTCATCACACACCACAATGGCAGCTGTCATTACCGCTCGAGGGTACCTTCCTGTCACACATTATCCAGCCATCATGCTCACGATTCTCTATTGTCGTCAGATCTGGTTGTAAAACTATCATTGGAGATTTGTCAACCTATCACGATTCTCTATTGGCTCACGATTCTCTATTGTTAATCTCCAATACTTTTTGAAATTGTGCCACTTTGATAGGCGCTTATGCGTGTGGAAGCATAGAGAGCGACTAGAATTATGGCTAAGTCCTAGAAATGGGGACTAGGACCTTTTCAAAATTCTTTTCGCCTACTTAAGATAATTAACAATTAATACCTAACTAAGCAACAACACTTCAGCTTCCAAGCCTAAGTGGGTCTAATCACAATATTATCATATGGATAAGCAATAAGCTACATAGTCTAAGGATGCATAGATTAACATATAGTTAAACTAATCAAGCACCTAATCTATGTAACCTAAGTAGACTATATGAGAGTGGATCATATAAGCTCAAGTCTACACTAATTAGTGTAGATGTGCCTATTTAGTACCTAACATACATTCCAATTAAGCATTCGTAATTAAAAAATTAAACCATAATGCAAAATAGAAAATGTGCTCAAATATCAATCACAAACACAAGCATGTATAGTGGTTTGACTACGTGTCGACTCCACTCTCGGTTCAAGCACTCACTCCTTGAGCACACCGGCATTCACTAGGGAGTTTAAATCAGGTTCCTCCCAACCTAGGTATTTTTACTCGTATCCTACCCTACCGGGAGTTTACAGGTTCCTCCCAGCCTACACATATACACTCGTGTTGGTAGCTCCCCTTGGAGACTTGTTTTAGACCCAACAAACAGGTCAAGGATCAACAAACGAACCTAAGATTTAAGCTCAACAAACTGAGCCAAGGATAGATAAACACCCCTAGACTTTTAGGCTCAACTCACAAGCCAATGATCGATAAATAAACTTAGATCGAGTTTGACAAACAAACTCTAAACTCAATTACCAAAGGGAAGAGAGTGGTTAGACTCTTACAGATTGATAACTCACTTTTCGAATTTGTGCCTCGTTGATGCACCGCTTCGGGTTGCTTGATCTCCACTCGCTCGTGCTTCAATCAGTTCCCCTTGTGTTCCCACAATCATTGATGTCATTGCGTTCTCAATGCTTCAGCTCCAAGATCAACTACCTTGTGTATAATGCTCTGATAGAGATGTCCAAGGTGCTAAGAGGCTATGAATTCTCTACAAATGATAGAAAATGGGTTTCTTAAAGGAATACACCTATTTGGATTCTTAGGTGGTGTTTAGACCAACGTTCTACCTATGATCAAGGTGTCTAAATTCCTAGGAATTAAGAGAGAGCAAGTCCATTCTCATTTGTACTTTTAAATGCTCTAAGCTTGTGATGAATCATAAGGAGAATGGCTTAGATGAGTTAAGATTAAAGCTCCTAATGATATGCAATAGTGGTGGCTTCAAAATCACTAAACTCCATCTCTCCATGTCAAAAAACGTCTCTCCCACTTTTATAGATAAAACTTCAATGGTAAAAAAAGGGCAGAAAACGGTATCTTCGATTGATCAGAATTAACCTCCGATTGATTGAAGATGTCTTCGATTGATACTGTTTTGATTGATCGTAAAATTTATCCAGAGAGTTTATTGGATATCTGGTTCGATTGATCGAAAGAATGTTTTGATGTATTGGAAAACTGTCCAGAGGTTCACATTGTTACTGGATTAATCTTTGATTGATCGAACAGTAGTTTCGATTGATCAAAGCCCCATCGAAACTGATATCCGATTGAGTGAAGACCTATTAGAAACTGTTGTTTAGGCTATTTCATTACAATAGCTTGCACCTCTTTAATTATCCTAGCTTATCATGTTTTTCTAAGTGTTCTAAGGTTAATAATGATGACTAAAGGTTTTGCTAGTTGGTTCAAGTCATCTAAGAGGTTTATGGTATTTTGGTTCTAAGGGTTAGGTCACTAAGGCATCTTTTTTACCTATTCTTCTTCCTTGATGCTTGCTTGTCCACTTAAATCTTCGATATTCAGCTTGTCAAGGTTCAACCGATATTACAACATATGGACGCATGTGATTGACAAATAAGGTATACTAGTATACCACAGAAAAGTGTACTAACAATCTCCCCCTTTGTTAATTACGTGACGAAAACCTAACCTAGACTGTGTCATGGTCCATACCAATGACACTACGAAAACAACAAATAAATTGCATTTCAAATCAAAAGTTTATAACTCAAAATACACTAAGACATATAACTAGGAAATGCTCCTCTTGATTGCTCTCCCATAACCTGTAAACTCCTGCAACACAAAATAGAAAACTTGATCTTTCTCCCCCTTTTTGTTAGTAATTGACAAACCAATCTTTTCCCCTTAATGATATATCAATTAAGTTTAGGGAATGAGATATTGAAATGTCACAATTATATCTATAAGCACCTGTTAACTAAGGAGAGTATAGAGTGCTTGAACATTAAAACATGGAGTATGCATGGAACATGATCAATAAGAAAATGTAATTATCTAAGCATAGTTGATCATGTATAATTAGTCATTTTAAGATAAACATTAGAGCAAATGACCAAGCATAAAAATCAGCAAGATTAGCTAATCTAGGTAGGGTGATAGTATAGCATTAAAAGTTACCAATCAAAACATAGGTTAAACTATCAATGGTTGGCTAATGAGGCTTGAATTCTCTGATATGCCCTTAAGTACAAAATGAGGCTAAAATTATCAGATTTACCTATAATATTCAGAATCAAAGAGGCTAAATTCCTCAAATTCAACAATTAGTTCAAAAGTGTAACTAGATTATTCCTCAGTAATTGAAAGTCTTAATGGTTCACATCCCATAAGTCATTAAAATTTTTTGTTTACCTCGCGCTACTTGCTTTTTCATCGTTATTATACCGTTGAATTTTGTTGTTTTACTTTTGAATAAATGTTCAGCATACCTTTTAAATTTAAGTTACTTCTTTCAAAACATCTTGAGTTTAAGGGGGAATATTAGAGTAGATTAAAGTAAAATTCTTAGATCTTAATATTTTTTTCGTTAAGATATGTATATATTAAGATGTCTTTATATCTCTACAAACCTCTCTCCTCTTCTATATATTCTTGGTATTGTCACTGAAATAAACGAGTTACAAATTCTCCTTTTTTTATATATCCTTGTTATTGTTAATGAAACAAGCAAGTTACAGATTCTACAATGCAGTGTGTCATAATTTAGCAAACAATATATTCATAACATGAGTGTACCTGATATGAGGATGTTGAGATGGATGAATGACAAAAGGGGAAAGGATAGAATTAGAAATGGATGCATTCGAAGGATTTTAGAAGTAACACCAATAGGGAATAAAATGAAGAAAAGTAGACTTATATAGTTTAGTCATGTGTTTCAATCAAGACTAACAACCACGTTGGTACAAATTGAAGGCTTTGAAAGGGTAAAGAGAATGCTCGAAAGGACATGAATGGAGTTAGAACGAAAAAACTTAATTACTTATGATCTTACTAAAGTTATGGCCCTTAATAGAGTGAAATGGCGGAATAGAATTCATGTAGCTAACCCTAATTAATTGAGATAAGGCTTAAATGATGATGATGATTTACAGGTTGCTAATGTAATTATCCATCTATTGTAATTTTTAGGGCATGGCCTAATTTCTTATTACATCATTATGAGAGGTGTATTGATATTGAACAGGTGATGGATAATTTTTAAGTGTAGGGATCGAAATGAGGTTTAAATTCCTAAATCATAACAAAAATGGCCTAACATAAACTATAATCAATGAGTGTTATGGCACGCCAGACGAGTCAACTTGGCCGACTCGACTCGTCCGACTTGGTTCAAAATCGAATCGATCGGAACCGATTGGCTAAGTTGATCTGGACCGAGTCCAGTTGACCGAATCTGAACTAGTTCCGAGTCGAGTTCGGGTCAGTTAGAGATCCAACTCGACTTGGACCAAAATCCAACTCGATAAGACTCGACTCGATCCAAACCCAACTCGACTCGGACTACTATAAATATATTAAAAAAAACTAACCCTTCATTTTTACCCGCCGCACCCCCGACTGAAGCACCCCCCTATAATACAAAAATAAAAAATAAAAAAAAATCGTGCTCGCGTATTTACACGAGTGTTTAAAAACATGTACATCCCATATTGGACCTGTATATATTTTTTTACATTTGACACTTGAACTTCCACTTAATACCCTCTCCTATACTCAATTATTTACAAATCAAATGTTGGAATAAGAACCCATTGTTAGATCAAGACATCAGACCGTTCATTTCAATTTTAGGACCCTTCGATCATAATGGACACACTTTCTGAACATTTCACTTCGCTTTAATGTGTGCCCATATATTAATCTTAATCATTCAAAATGATTCTCTTAACCATCTTGGTCCATCCAACTGTATGTTTAGTGAACCACCGTGATCATCATTTAATCCAAAATCCAACCATCCACTAATCCAAATCAAACCATCCTTTCTAGTATGGTCCATCCATAACTTAGATTTGCCTCACCTTTGAGCCCATGTCTTAAAATGATCTCGTAAAATGGATAAATGGAGTAGATTTTTCATACACGTCTCTGGCAGGGCCCCACTATAATATATATAATAATAATTAACAGCCATCGCTGACCAACGCTAATCAATGAGTGTAGCAGAGCCCAACCCATCTCTCCCTTCTCCTTCTTCGATCGACCAGCAGCCACGCACCCACCAATTTCTATCGTCCACCTAAATGGGTCCTACGATTAGATCTAGACTGTCTATCAGTTCTGTTTTAATGTGAAACACCAGTCGTCCATAACCTGCTTTGAAACTACTTGTGCGGCCCACCTCAACCGTTAATCATCATTATTTTTGTAACTCTTTTATAGCTTGACCTATAAAAACTAATGGATGGCCTGGATTCCTCTTCCAGCAGCCCAGTAGACCCCACTCACCTCTCCTCTACAAGCTGCAATGAGAACACTTGCTGGAATATGCTGTTGTTATAGAAACTCTGCACAAATCACAACTCCACAATCTGCACAAAGCCTCTCGGATGAATCCCAACCATTAAAAAATCTTCCGAATCCATTACATGCATCAACTCCAGACATTACTAAACCCTAAACGTCAAAATCTCGTGGCCACAAATTCCTGGTGCAACCCACCTATAACACTATGATTTGAAATCGAGCCACACCTAACTCCTCTCCTTCTCCTTCATTTCTGCTCAGCCGCACCCCCACAACACCCGCAACTGACCAAACCCAACTATTGCAAGCTGTTCATCATGGTCGGACCACTGTCCAATCCAAACCGTCCATCCAGCTAGGATTCCAGGA
Source organism: Liriodendron chinense (assembly GCA_003013855.2). Taxonomy (NCBI): domain Eukaryota; kingdom Viridiplantae; phylum Streptophyta; class Magnoliopsida; order Magnoliales; family Magnoliaceae; genus Liriodendron; species Liriodendron chinense. The sequence goes on along the minus strand of ML058481.1, from coordinate 2,095,839 downwards.
GTGTTCTATGACCAAAATTCTATCCTGTTGTTCCCTGTTGAATAGCCCACCTGAAACTTCATTTGATCATGTTTCAAGGTAATTAGTTCATGTAGATCTTATAAAACTGAATGAAAGGGTTTGATTTCTCTAAATCTTTTTAGTGGACCCCACTTAACGTCCATTTCAATCCAAGTTTTTGCAGCTCCTGGTACAGCGTTTCTCTTGGCCGAGAAAACCGCCACTTCTTCATCTTTGTCCATGCTGGCGATTCGTGTCAACCACCTCTTGCTAATCTAAGCCGTTGGTTATCCTCCACCCGACGACTCTTCAAGCTATAACACATTCCCTCGCTCTCAACCAATCAACAAGAATCTCATTTTCCTGTCATTCTTCATGATTGAGCGTGCGCAACCCAAACTTGTCCAATACTTTTCTTTCTGAAACCACCATCGCTACCACTCGATCAAATTTTTTTGTTGTGTCCCTATTTGTCCTAAACGGTCAGGATCAACTCACAAACCTCAAATAGTGTCATTCTATCTGCCTACGAAATTCCCCTTCAATTACCGAAGTCTCCTAGTGTAACTCCAACGTTTGAAGCATGTTACCTGCACCAACTATAACTCAACTCAACTCCCTATTAAAACCTCAATTTTGGAGGCCTTTACTAGCATTATTCAACTTCTAGAAAAACTAAAAACCTAAGAGAGAACAAATTGAGAGTCAGGTGAGAGAGAGAGAGAGAGAGAGAGAGAGAAGGAAGAGCTTTCGAAAGGAAAATGAGTGCATTGGCTCGCCGCCTCACCATTGTTGCATCCACGATCAATTGTTAAATAAACCTGGAATTGAGGACCAAAGAGGAGATCATAAAAGCAATGGAAAAGAAGAAGAACGAAAGAAGAAACAGAGATAGAAGAGAGAGTGCATGCAGAGTTCGTGCAATCCACCATGTCGACTAGTCCATTGAGGTTAGCCATTATCTCCTGTCGGGTTTGGACAAATTCAACAGCCAGAAAGAAGACCCAACCTGTTTAGGGTGGAACCTAATTAGTTATATGCAATTTTACACAATTATGCTGATAGATTTAACTAAGTCGGGTCGATTTGGGAGTGCACGCTGATTCTAAACCAACCATCATAAAACTTTGGATCTCATTGGATTATCCTTCATCGCTTGTTAGTGATTATATCAGGTAGGTGATTTCCCTATTGAAAACCTACATTAGACGTATTTTGAATTCAGATGATTATTTTCAACGATTTATAAGTTATGGCAATTGGTTGTTATTCTGAGATGTCAATTGATTTCCTAGGAGATTGAGTTATTTGTTATTATTATGAATTACAGACTGATTCCATTGGTTATTGTCACACCTTGTGGATTGATTTATTTGATCATCATATTAGAGAATGAATCTTATTTGGTTATTATTTCATATTGTAGAATGGAGTTATTTGATTTTGTTATGGGTGCTCTGCCCTGAAATGATTGCTAGATGTATGTAGGGCTGTTAATGGGTCAGTGGACCCGATGGGGTACCCAGACCCAACCCATTTAGACCCGACCCAGACCCGACCCATTTGTTAAATGGTACGGGTCTGGGTCCAAGAATAGACCCATTTGTTAAACGGGTTTGGGTCTGGTTTCCTTTACATTAGGCCCGACCCGACCCGACCCAAACCCATTTAGTAAGTGGGCGAGTTTGGTCTATGTTACAAGGGACCCGTCCAGCCCAGACCCGTCCAGACCCGGTTTTAAGCCTTGTAAAATGCTTGCATACTTGATCCAGACCCGAACCCATTAGACCCGGCCCATTTATAAATGGGTCTGGGTGGATCTCTCTCTACCAGACCCGAACCCATTTATAAATGGGTCTGATGGGCTGACTCAGACCCGACCCGGACCCGCCCATTTAGTAAAAGGGTCTGGGTCTAAAATTTGGACCCAGACCCGTTTAGTAAATGGGCGGGTCTGGTTTTGGCTAAACCCGCCCCGAACCCGACCATTTACAGCCCTAGATGTATGGGTGCTCTGCCATATTTTCAGGGGGAGCATACAAGATAAGCTCAGACAAGTTCTAAGTTAATGTTGAAGATCTTTTTATAGATGTTGAGAGTCGTTTGTGAATGATGATGTTTTGTAGTTGTATTTTGTCACGAAATTAACAAAGAGGGAGATTATAATGGTTAAGCACAAAGTGTAAGTGCTAAGCACACAGATGTTGTCAAATTTCATAAAAAATAATGCATGAGGTTGAGTGTGCATAACAAGTGTATTTAGAAGACTGGAGTCAACCTCAACAATCGTCTCAAGTTCAAGACTAAATCGACTCAACAATGAAGTTTTCAAAAAAGCTTCAAAGATAAACCATACATGCCAAGTTAAAGGTAAAAGTGACCATAGGATTGACCCTGGGTTTGGTGAAATGTTTGGCTTTTAAGTTAAATATTTTCAAATCATTTTTAAAGTTACATTTCAGGATAATTCGGCTAGCCTAACCCTATGTTCGATCTGCCCAAGAAACATTGGCCATCACATAAAATTCAGCTAAGTTTTCAACAAGTCAGACTAGATAATTCAGAAGAAGTTCGGCTAGCTCAGCCCTGTGTTCAATCAGCCCATAGGTGTTTGGTCAAGTTTCCAGTAATGGAGCTAGATTTTGGACCCTGAGCTCGGGTCAGGCGAACCCTGTCACGGGTTAGCAGAACCCTACCTCGGGTCAGCCAAACCTTGCATAGGTTAACCAAATATTGAATAAATTCTTATCCCACAAAATGTGCTAGCCGTTGGTATAAAATCGTTGGATCTCAGGTCAGCCGAAGGAAATCTTAGGTTGAATTTTTTACTATAAATAGGGCTTTCCTCTCATTATTTGTTATAGAAAAAAATCATGAAAATATATCTTCTCTCTGGTGAAAAAACCATCTATTACAGTCTACCAATTTGTTCTTAAATCCTAGTTTATTTTACAGTTTTCCCAGTTCTCTTCTCAAGTGATCATTGAGCTGTTTGAGAGAGATCATTCTCTACTTGAGAATTGAGAACCGAAATTATAGTTTTTAGGAAAACTCTTAAAAAAGAACACATCCCTAGATCCATCTTGTTATGTTGTATTGGTTTATCTACTTCAAATATTGTATTGCTGAAGCTTCATCTTTGTTAAGCTTTATCATCTTCTACTTTAAGAATATTGGTAAACTCCTTCCTCTTATCTTATTTTGGATTTCTTACGATTGCTCATGAAAATCTCATTTAAGGTTTTTTTGTGAAAATCATTTGAGGTTTTGTTGTGATAACCTAAGAAAATCACAATCGTTGTATAAGGTTATAAAGGTAAACCTGTGAAAACTTTTGTTATAGTGGAAAACCAAAATTACAAGGAGAAGTAATTTTGGGAGTAGAGTAGGTGCAGGTTTTAAGCACTAAACCACCATAACTTCTTGTTTATTGTGGTGCTTGATTGCTTGATTATTCTTTATTTGTGTTTGATCTTGTGAAATGTTAAATCATGACATAAGGTTGTCTTACCTAAGTTTCTAGGTGGAAGGCTGTCCTATGATTTGAAAAATATTCTGATTGAATTTTTATTTAGCTTATTTTTGTTAATTGTATGTCTTTACTTATATTTTTTAGATTGCAAGAATTTGGTGAAGTCCTATGCACCCCCCGCTCTAGGACATTTATAGCTCCACCTTTTCCTTGTGTATTTTCATTTTTCATATTAGGTTTGGGGGTTTCAATTTCATCCATCTATTTGGGGTTTTTTCCTGTATCAGTTTGTTAATTAAGTTTCTAATAAATTTTATTTGTATTAATTTTATTAATAACATAATGCATTTTTGTAAAATTATTTTAAGTTATTTAAATCAAGATCAAGAAGATGGTTAATGTTTCTAAAATGAGATGATAATTTTGCTTTAGGAGAGTTGTTGATCATTGATGGATTGAAATCTATGGAAAATAATTTGCAACCAAAATTCAATTTATAACTAGGAAGAGCACTCTCCCATTGCCATTACAAGTCTCAAGACATTCTATTATTCATTCTGGGTGATGCTCATTAGTCCCAACATCCCCTAATTTCAACACGAAGCTCAATTCATTAGTGTTAAAGATAAGTCCAAGTTCAGCCCATAATGATTGGGCATTTAGTTGTCTTCTTCAACTAGAAGTAGTATGTATTATTGTATCTCATTTTTTAGTTATTTATTTACATGATACAAATAAAAACTTAGTACCTATTTGGGTATCAGGTAAAACTTAGAACTTGCGGGCTAGCTCGGGTGCGGTCTGACTGATTCGGGCTGAGCCATGTCTAAACCCCTAAACCCCAAATCCCAAACTGCCAAACCTAAACCCCAAACTCTAACCCTAAACCTTACACTAAATCCCTAAATATAAACCTAAACCCTAAACATAAACCCTAAACCCTAAACCCTTAAACACTAAGCGGCTAAGCAGAAACCCTAACCCTGAACCCTTTATCCGTAAACCCTTAAACCCTAAACATAAACCCTAAACTTAATCCCTAAACTTTAACACTAAACCTAAACTCTAACTTTAACCTTAACTCTTAAATTGCATTAGGACAACACTAACCTTAAACCTAACTTATTATGTATTTGTGCTTTACAGCTTTACATTATTTTGCTTATTCTAGATCTCAATTCTTATTGCTTAAATAGTTAGACTAGTGTAGATTACATGGTTAATATGATATCAACTTTGTGTTTTATGGTTTATTTTTGTGAATTAGACAATTAATTACCCATTTGAGGATTTTTATGTGACCAGGCATAGATATAGTGTATCTTTGGTGGCATAGAAATCTCTCACATTGTCCCCTTTTAGACAGTTCAAGGTTAGATATGAAAGTACGTCGGGTGGTCTAACACGACACCCTATGCATATGCGGAAGCGTAAGAGCAACTAGAATTATGGCTAAACCTATAGGAGGGGGTGATTAGGACCTTTTTTGAAATTCTTTTCGCCTACTTATATCATTCAACAAATCAAACTAAGTAAGCAAGAACACTTCAGCTTCCAAGCCTAAGTGGGTCCAATCACAAGACTAGCATATGATTAAGCAATAAACAACCTAGTCTAAAGCATGCATAGGTAAACAAAGATTTAACTAATCAAGCTCCTAACCTATGCAACCTAAGTAGACTTATGAGAATGGATCAATGAGCTCAAGTCTACACAACTAATGAAAGTACATCTTGTGTGTGGATGTGCCTAATTAGTGCCTAGAATACATTCCTATCAAGCATTCATAATTAAACAATTAAACTAACAATGCTAAGATATCAATGTGCTCAATTCAATCACAAATACAAGCATGTATAGTGGTTCGACTTTGGGTTTACTCCACTCCCGGTTCAAGTACTCAACTCCTTTGAGCACACCAGCATTCACTATCGGAGGTTTTAAATGAGGTTCACCTCTCAATCTTTACACGGAGGTTTTACCGGTTCACCTCTCAACCATAACCGGAGTTTTGGACAAAGGACTAACTCTTAACCCAAATGGAGTTTTGGACATAAGCTAACTCTCAACCCGACTCACGTTCACTCCCGTGACGGAGGCTCCCCCTTGGAGACTTAGTTTAGGCCCGGCAAACGGGCCAAGGAACGGCTAATGTCCCTAGATTGAGTTTGACAAACAAACTCTAAATGGACTCTCAAAGAGGACAACCTTACTTGTCGGATGAGCCCCTTGTTTAGCGCCGGTTCTGGTTGCTTGATCTCCGCTCTCTCCTTGCTTCAATCAGCTTCCCTTGCTCCCTCAATCGTGTCATCGTTGCGTCGCCAATGCCTCAGCTACACTCGATCAAACACCTTGAATGTGATGCCTTTAAGATACCCAAGGTGATAGGAGGATGGTTGAATCTCCTACATGGGATATGTAGCTTGTTCTAACTAGGAGATTCACCTAGAGGGTCTTCTAGAGGTCTTGGTACAAAGGATATGCCTATATGGAATAGTGTCTCACCTCTAGATTAGAGAGAGGAATCAAGTCATCTCTAGATTACAATTGAATGCCCACACTTGTGTTTAAAACACAAGGGATATGACTTGAAACCCTCCTCTTTGAGGCCTTATATGATGTACAACAGGTGTGGGGAATAGGCTCTCAAAAACCTCTCACATATGCCCAAAAATCGAGCTCCTTATATAGGAAAAATGAGCTCTAACGGTCATAAAACGAGCAAAAACGGCTCCTTCCAACCGGTCCCAACCAGTCCCGACCGGTCAGCCAAAGGCCAGTGAAGACAGGGAGGTTGCTGTCCAACTTGGGGGTCTGTTCGACGTAGCGACCGGTCAGACCAGCCCAGCCGACCGGTCAAGACCGGTCGACCCTCAATGGCCTGCACACTAGATTCTGGACAGGGACTGTCCGACCGGTCTTGACAGGTCGGCCAAGCCCAGCCGACAGGTCGTGACCGGTCGGACAGGCCTGGGTTCAGCTTGAATGTTCGCTGACCCTCCTCTCTCACAACCCATCGCATTGGCCACGGTTTGGGTGCACTATTTGGACACCTAGGGCCAATCTTTGATGACTAAAGGTTTCCTAATCATGGTCAAGGTCATCAAAGAAGCAAACGGGTTGGGTTTTGGTCAAGGTTAAGGCACCAAGGCATCACTTTTACCTGATTCTTCTTCCTTGATGCAGCAGGGCCATCTGAGTCTTCGGTCTTCGTCTTCATTAGGCTCAACCGACACTAAACTCACTGACGTAAGTGATTGACAAATAAGGTGCACTAGTATGCCACAGAAAAGTGCACTAACAAGATAGATAGTATACTTTCATATAACCTATTTAAATGCTTATGCATATTCCTTACTCCATCTCTCCATTTCTCTCTTGTTATATTTTTTCCTTTTATTTCAAATATCAAATATCTTTGTATTTCTTAGATATTTAGCATGTGAATAAAATGAAATATTAACATATCTGAAGAGATATGGGAAGATGCTACTGGAATTTCAGCGTGGGCGTTTAAATGGGAATATGAAAGTATACTATCTACCTAACCTTGAATGGGTAACTAATTTAGATATTCGTATATACACTACTTAGTAAATCTAACTTGTAAATCATCGAATCATGCTCTGTTGTAATACATTAGTTACAGTGCATGACGGATCCTAGTAATAGTAGATTAAGTTACAAGTTGATTCACATCACAACATTTCTGCGAATGAGTCAATGACTATTAAGAAGTCCCACACAATCATTTTTAAATAATATATGAATGGTGAGGAAGCTCGTAATAACACCATTGATTTGTCGTTAACTTCGCCGTTAAGGATGACCTTGGAAGAAGGGTTAGGTCTAGAACTACAGGATTTAAGCCAAATGCAAGGTGATACTAATACCTCACAAAGTTCAGCTGTAAAATAAAAAAGATTTGAGATGTGGGAAGATTTTGAAGAATGGCACTAGTGAAGGTTCAGTGCAAATAATATAAAGTTCAATATAATAAACAAGTTGATGGAATGACCACAACTCTAAAGAAACATCTAACAAGATATTTAAAGAAAGTGAGAAGCCAAATATTAGGACAACAACAGACACTGGTATTTACCCAGTCTACTGTGGATCCGTCGCAAAGTACCATGTCCACATATAAGTATAACAGGAATAATGTGAATGAACTGACGGCCAAGTTTATTATTGTAAATGAAAGACCATTTCAAATGATAGAGATTCCATCAGTTTATAGAGTTAGCTAAAGGCCTAAACCCGCGATACGAGAAGGAATCCTGCATAACAATAAAAAGAGTTTGTATGAAGATGTATGCAAGTGAGAAGATAAATTTGAGAGAGCAGTTGGCATCAGTTTCTCGCATCAGTCTCACATCATATTTTTGGACGACATCCAATCAGCGAAAATGATATATGTCTCTAACTTCCTGCTATACTGATGCTGAATGGAAGCTTTATAAAAGAATTATAAACTTTTTCTATCTTACACCTCATAATAGTGTAATGACTTTAAACTGAATACACAAATCCCTTATGGAGTGCGGCATTGAGAAGAAAATCTCCATGATAACTTTAGACAATGTATCTGTAAACGATAGTGTGATATCGAACTTACGAACTCAGTTTAGTATCACCAATGACTTGTATTTCGATAGTAGTATATTTCATGTTAGGGTGTTGTACCCACATCTTAAACTTGATTGTATAAGAAGGGCTTAAAGCAATTGAGTTAACGATTGATAATGTCAGGAAGAGTGTCAAGTTCATAAGGGGTCACCTTTGCGATATATACATGGAATGAGATCGTAAAAAAGTTAAATTTGACATCTCAAAAGATAATGAAGTCAGATGTCACATCACGTTAAAATTCAACTTATAAATATTGGATTCAGTGATAGCTTACAGAGCCGCATTTCATCGTCATGCAAAGTGTGATAGTGCATATATATGGTTGCCTTACAAGTTTACAAGTTTCTTGAAGTGTTTTACAATACCATAAAGATATTTTCAGGTAGCAAGTATCTAACTGCAAACATATTTCTACTAGAACTTTTGAGGATAAAGGATGATTTACAAAGAAACTGTAGTAGATTAGACTTTTTACAAAGAATGATGGTGGGCATGTAGACAAAGTTCAACAAGTATTATTCTGAGTGCAGTTTAGTAATAACCATTGCAGTCATTCTCGACCCTCGATATAAGATGTTAATGTTAAATTATTTTTTCAAAGTTGTATAGTGCACAAAGTGTTATTGAGGTTGAAAAGATTTGCCATGGTGTAGGAGATCTATACAGTTTTATGTAGAATCTATGAGCGCGATAAAAGATATTTTTGCAAGTCGAGCTGAAGTCGGTTCTAGTTCTAGTGTTGTTGCAACAAGCCACGATCGATGATTTCATGTCTTTCATGGCAAAAGAAGAGACTCGATTGCAAACAATTGAATCAGAATTTGACATGTGTCTCAAGAAACCAATTGTGAAGCACAAGATCGAAGAATTTAATGTTTTAGACTGGTGGAAGTTGAGAACTCGAGAATCACGGTACCCTCTTATCTCGTTGATGGCACAAGACATTCTGTCAATTTCAATCTCAACCGTGGTGTCTGAATAAACTTTCAGCATGGGAAGTAGGGTTGTGAGCAAGTATTAAAGCTCACTTACACCAGATTCAGTTGAAACAGTCATTTGTACACATGATTGGCTGCGTCTGAACATTGAAAATAGCAACTCTATTGAGGAGGAGATAGATGAGAAATTACCAGCGATCACAATTGAATAAAGCTAAAGGTCACTTTTTATATTATCATATTTTTACAGTTATTATTTGTGGACTTGTAATCTTGGATTGTAATATTTTATAGTTGGATCTTGAATTTTATAATTTACAGACTTTCTATTTTGATGTTTTTTTTTTTAGATTTTTCAACTTTTTGTTTATACAATTATGTTTTAATGTGCTGATTAAATTTCATCTCATTGTCTACTTGTGCTTGTTCATCTTCATTCCTTACTTATGTTGTTTATCTTTATATCTTCATTTATTAATTCTGTAATTATTTATAGATAATGTCATCGAAAATGGTCCATCAGTAGATATTTGGGATTATGGAGTCCAAGTCAATTCCCACCATGGAAAAGTTAAATTAAAATGCAAACTGTGTAGAAAGTAATTTGTCGATAAAATAAATAGCTTAAAACTGCATTTAGCTTATTTGGGAGGAGACGCAACCCCATATACCAAGGCTCCCCTTGAAGTTCGGGATTTATTCCTCGACTTGAACAAAAAGGCTTCCATTTCTTCCCCTACAAATACGAGCAATACAACAAGCCGTCGAAGATATAGTAATAGGCTCGCTATCAATGAAGAAGGGTCAAACAGAGGAAGAGACTCCAAACTTAGTAGAGAAGAAGAATACAAAAAAAATGATGGAACAAGAAGAAATAGATTATCAAGAAGACATAAGACAAAGCCTGAAACTGGCTTCTTGTTCCAGGACTAGACAACATCAATCCCCTCTAAGGTAACATGATCCCGAAGCTGGCATGAGTACAGGCATAACCCATACCCTAAATCATCAAAGTTTTTTAGAAGTTTGGTTGCATTTTATAAGGGGTTGAGAATTCCTTATAAATCAAACTATAAGAAGAGGATCGAAAAATTCATTTAATCTGCGAATGAAGATGTTGGAAATGCATCTCCACCATATATTTCAGAAGAGGTAAACGATCATCTTCTAGACACTTCCTCAAACTCAACTCAGAGTTCTCGTACACTCCAAGAGGTAAAAAGAGAACCGAAGGATAATTCGGGCGACGAAGGTGAAGGCGATGATTACTATTATGAACGTGGATAGTTAGGCCACACCACGCAAAGACATTCATCATATAGATAATATTATTGAATGAATGAATGTATAATAGATGCTTGGATCTTAGTAATTTGTATAAATTGTATTAACAACTCAGGATTTGAGTCTTTAACTCCATCTATTAATTCGGTGCTCTATGTAATTGTGTTTGTAATTTAATAACATGTCATGACATCTTTTTTACGTTTTATAAGAAATTTTTAAATATGCTTATTGAGTTAAGAAATGAATAAATACATTTTTCATATTTTTTTAAAATTTTTTTAGATTTTATTACGCAATAGATGCATTTTTAGATTTTGTTTCAATGAATTGAATGGTCATTAATGAATAAATAAATAGATGCAACTTTGTTTATTTTTAATATTTTTTTATATTTTTTAAGAAATTTTTTAATTTAAATATGAACTCGACCCGACTCATTTCTGACTCGATCCAACTCGATCCCTGTGACCTAGTCAGACTCGGTTCAGTTTAAGTTAGCCAATGACCAGGTCGGATTGTATCTAACATGCCTCGACTCGGTATCAAGTTGGGTCAAGTTCGAGTTAGGCCTTTCCATGACCAGATAGATTCGGTTTAGCCCAAACTCGATCCGACTTGACTCGATGCCCAGCTCTAATAAGCCATGTCAATTGCATTATAGAGAATAGTTTATTCATTATTAATAATTTTATTATTATTTTATAATTTTTTTTCTTATAGATTTAAGGCTTATCGGACGAAAGAAGATAATTTTTCTCATTTTTTCCACACACTAATTAAATGAAGTATAGTAAAATGGAAGAGAAATAAAGAGCAAACTGCTGGATCCTTTCTATCAAATGATTCAAACCGCTTTTGTTATTGAAAAAAATGATATGAAATGTGATTCGCATATTTGTACATGGTCGTATTTAAGTCTATGATGGCCCATATTGTTAAGTATTTCAAAAACCAAACCCATTAGTCTATTTCTTTTTTTGATAAATAGACCATTGGTCTATTGATCCCACAATGGTTAGATTGTGTCCAAAAAATCACACATTAGAAAGTCCAAATGAATAATATTAAAACTTTTTGTGATTGAATTTGGACAATTGTTATATTTTCTTTTAACTGTGTATTCGTAGATCATAAATCTAAAGGTTAAATTATCTAGTTGAGAAGAATTTTTTAGGCCTACTCCAACCATGTAGGGCCAACAACAGGCCAATGACTTGGATTCACATTGCCCTTTCGTTATTCAAAACTAATGAAAACTGTGCAATTATAAATATCATTTTGTAATAATGGACATAGGTGGGATCCATGGGATAGTTTTCCAAATATTTGACATTATCAACTTCACAATGAACAATGAATGATATATGTACAAAAATCCCCCAAAAGGAAGTTTTAAACCCAAGCTAGTTGTCAAAAAATAAATAGATAAGAAAGAAAACACAACAACGATTCAAAACCAAGTAAAAAAGTAAAATATTACAGAAGAATGAGCTTTTGAATTTGTGTGATTTTGGGTTTCTAGGACATCTATAATAAGGCTCATCATATTGGTAGTTTTGGATATTAAGCTTAATGCCTTGATATAAAGTAGAAATCTAAATGATACTTTACAACCTTTTGGCCTAAGTATTATGCAATTCTTCTTCATCATTAGCCATTTGGCCGTCATTCTTTCCTAAGAGATTAGGAGGTATGACATGTGCAACATATGTAAAGAGAGTTTGAAAAATAATAAAAGGAGAGACTCTGAGAGAAATAAAAGAATAAAAAGAACTACACTAGTTGGACTACATGTAGTCATATAGATGACATGATTTCTGCTAACTAAGAGTTAAGTGGGCTGTTGGGAAAGAAAGACCGACCCGCAACAAAAGCGAAAAATCAAAGGAGATAATCACAATGATCAAGCAAATCAACACACACACGAAGGCAATCCAAATTTTATATTGAAAAATCCCTCATGGGTAAAAAACAACGACACAAAGCGAATAATCCATAATGAATCAGAAGTTACAAGAGAACGAAGAACACTTACCCGGATCCAAAGCCCTACAAGAGAAACCCATGCTAACCCTAACTCTTTCTCTCACCCTTAAACTCTCTCAACCTGCATTGAACACGTCTAGCACTCCTTATGTTACCCTAATCCCACATTACACCCCTTTAAATAGGAAACAACCGGAATTAAAAACAAATCCCATGCAAACTATGTAACCAACCTATACAGTTCGTCGATCGTTGGGTGCCCAACTCAACCCGACTCTGTCGGGCGACCTGACAACCCCACTTTTCGATCTAGCAATGTCTAGATTTTAGAAGCCCATCCAGGGGCAATTCCGGGCGCCCGAAGCTCCCTAGTGTCCAAGATTGAAGACAAATCTCAACAATCGTCATTGTGGCTTCAATCTTCATTGCTCCACCACTCCTAAGCTTCATTCTTCATCTTTACTTCGTCTCCTTCATAACTTCACTACTTCTTGTGCATCCATCAACTTTACTCATGCTCGCTCATGTGGCCCTTGTACACTTGCCACATACGAGCAACCGTGGATTCCGCTACAATCGTCATAGTTCCACCATGAGAAGTGCTCCTAATCAACTTTTAAAGATTACCACACTTTCATGCCTTCATCATCACGAGTGCCCCCTTTTTCACTTTACAATACTAATCACAACCGATGAACCTGCACCCCATCTCTTCGAGTGCACCAAGAGAGATCAAATTCCTTTTAAACCTAGGGACTGTGCCTCACATCTTTCAGGTTGATCCCATCAAACCTCTTAATGTACACCGTGCCAATATCGACAACCTTATAGGCAAAACCATCAACTAAGAACATTGATCCATCATCATATGCATTATGTCATGAATGAACTCTGGTCAGGACACATGTGATACGATGCACCTGAATCCAGGAGCCACTCTCTACTGAGAGACCCTTCACTGAATACAGTCAACACATCATTATCATCACAATCGTCGTCTGTGGCTTCCACAGTATTAGCCTCATCCCTAGAAGAATCTCCAGACTTCTCTTATCTTGGTTTGGGATTCTAACAATCCCTCTTCATGTGACCATCTTCCCCATAGTTTTAGCACCTCACCTTGCTCTTCTCTTTGCCCTTGAATTTAGATCTTGAAGACGAAGATCCCCCACCATGCTTAGAATTCCTTCCCCTCATAACCAATGCCTCATCAGAGGATGACCCCATGTTATTGCTCTTCCTTCTCATCGCCTTCGCCTGGAAGGCTGAGATAATGATCTCAATGCTAATAGTTTCCTTATCCGCACACAACGAGTCCTTGAATGACTCATATGATTCAGGAAGCGAATTCAAGAAAATGCATGTCTCTTATATATTAGTTTGTATTTTTTCTGAATGCCTACAAACCCCCGATCCCCCCAAAGCAAATCAAATCCAAAACAAATTTCGCACGCCTTAGTCGAAACTCAGTTTTAACAATATGCGACTAACCTCATATGGGAGTGGATTGCATAAGGTCGGGGCCTCATCGAACACAGTAATGCCTTGATTTGGTGATGTTTGATTGGGCCACGAATCACTATTAGAGGTGTGCCACTTAAAGAATGTTTGAAAATTGTCACAAAGCTAACATAATCAAACATTGCCACACCAAGGCTTACCTTGTTCAATGTGGCCTCAAGCTCACCCAATCCGCTCCCCTGATAAGAGACTCAGCTTGACCTTTGAACAAGGGGATATAAAAGTTAGGAACTCTTAAACAATGGTTCACATATCACACTTGCACCATGCAACACATGTAGGGGCTAGTCCCTTTGGCAAATAAGGATGCGCAAGTCCCCTAACAATGCTTTTGTGCTATAGAAGATAATGGGAAGTGTCGCATGTGACACTATGGCACACATGGGAATGATCTAGGCCGCTGGCAGGTTACACTTTGTACATTCCCTAAACAAAAATCTAATACAATTTTCCCATCTACCACAAGATTGGACCACTAGTTACTTCCATTTAGTTGTCCATTTTTTTTTTTGTACAAAATTGGAATGCAAGCTGAGCACACCAACTTAAAGTCTTACCCAATGTATCTATAGGTTGGGCTCTTCCTATTGAATGGCTTGAATTTTGCACAAATATAATATGTGTGAGCAATGAGTACTACCACAATAGTCCACTCGTGCACTAGTGCAGTTAGTTTTGAATTTTTTTAATCAGAAGAATATGATTGTACAATATACTCATGTTTTCAATTTTGACAATTAGGTCTCGTATTTTGGTATTCTAGGCATTAATTTGTGTAAACTCACTAGATAAGCCATATCTAAAAGTTGCTCCATAGGATGATTTGACCTTGTGGGCATAGCGTATGTAAACTTTTCCATGCACCTAGTTGCATTTGGACTAGTTGTCATCCTTATCACTTATATGGTTCATCCATTAGTCTTAATCCACTCTTCTTCCAAAGTTATGCAAAATATACATTTATTTTATCGTCCTAAACATTCTTGATTCAACTTATCTTTTATAAGTGATCTTGTCCATCCATTTCTACATGATACCAACTTCAAGATTTAGTTGTTAGATTAATATAATTTTTCAAGATAGGCTATAAAACATATACTAGACCTAATGGACGATCCGAATAGGCGATGTGGATGAGAAAGAACAAAAATGTAATTAATTACGTGGAAAGTTTTCCATATACCTATCATAAAGATAACTTTCGCGCATGGTCCATCTATGATGAGTCATAAAGACGCAGATTGCATAGAGAGTCAGTCTCTATAGGGCCAACCATGATATATGTGTTTTATCCATGTTGTCCATCTATTTTGCTAGATCATTTTAGGGCATGATCATAAAAATGTGGCAAATCCAAAGCTCAAGTGGACCACACCACAAGAAACAATAGGGATAATGACACCCACTATTGACACCTTGCTAAGGCCCACCATTATGTTTATTTGCCATCCAACATGTTCATAAGGTCATATAAACTTGGATGAAGGAAAATAAAAATATCAGCTTGATCCATAACTTTTACACCCCTTAAAAGTTTTCAATGGTAGGAGTTCAATCCTCATAGTTTCCTGTGATGTTGTCCACTTGAGCTTTAGATCTTCGTCATTTTTGGGCTAATGCCCTAAAATGATTTAGTAAAATAGATGGACAGTGTGGATAAAACACATACATCACGGTGGCCCCCACTGAGTCGAGTCTCCAGCATTATCCTCAGTGTCTCTAAGCAATCCACATCCAACTTGGATTGGGTATCGTCCTTGCTTGTGTGGACAACACATTGTTATTAAATATGGAGCCCATGAAAAGAATGTTTAAAAGTTGTCAAGTCGAATACGTACTCGACTGGGCCCATCTCTAACAGCGACCCACCATCAAATCAAATCTTATCATATCATGCTTACACCAACTTCAATACTGCAGACACCCCACCCTAAGCCGATTATTTGATTAAAGATTAGATGGTTAAGATGAATGGTAATCCACATCCTCAACCCTAATCCAAACCCCGATCCACAACCTCAACCCTGATTTAAACCTTCATCCAAAATCCTAAAACTTAAACCCTAGGATTCACCCTTAGGAAAACCAAGCAAAATTCTAAACAGGTCAACTCTGTGAGTCAACACAACGAGCCAACTAGCTAAGTTAAATCATCGGGTTAGCCCAGCCTATCTACCCAGTTAACTCACCTAGTTAAAACCTAACAAATCAAGCTTAAGCCCAAGCCCAACTGAGGTCTACAGTCCAGACAAAGAGTGAACTCTCTGTTATTGCACTTTTCTGTGGCATACCAGTGCACCTTGTTTGTTAATAACTAAGGTTAGTGAGTTTAATGTCAGTTGAGCTTAAAGAAGACGAAGACTGAAGACTCAAGCAGACCTGTTACATTAAGGAAGAAGAAACAGGTAAAAGAGATACCTTGATGAGCCTTAACCTTGAACCTATCCAAAACCATAACCTCTTGATGACCATGACCCAAATAGGCATTCTTATAGTCAAGCTAGATTGGCCTTAGGAGTCCCAAAAGATCACCAAAAGATGGGGCAAAAGGGTGCCCTTGCCACTGTTCGATAACAGTCAAAACACAGTGCAAGGGAGACTACCCGATTGGTCTGACCCATGCCTGACCGGTCAGTTTGACTAGTCGGTACTAGCTGTTTTATGCCCATTTTGTATCCGTTGTGCATTTTTTTATAAATGGCCTTGATGCGATTTGAGGTGCAAGCAAAGAGATTTTTAGAGGATTAAAATCACCATTGTTGGAAACCATTTGAGACTCATTCCTAACATTTACAAGACATCTTCCTTGTGATTTAAACACAAGAATAGAGCATTTCAAGCTCAAAGAAGAAGATGATCTTGCCCATCTTTGATCTCTAGAGTTTGGATCATTCTTGATAGTCATATCCTTATCTAAAGCTCTAAGATAAGATCTTTGTAAGTGAGTAACTCTAGGCAACCCATTCTCATTAGTTGTAGAGTTCTCAAACCTACCCTCCTATCACCTTGGGCATCTCAAAGGTATCAATTGCAAGGTGATTGATCAAGTATATCTTAAGCATTAGCGACGTAACGGCAACACGATCGGGGGAACAAAGGAAGCTGATTGAAGCACGGGAGAGCGGAAATCAAGCAACCCGAATCGGCGTTGAACAAGGGCTCATCCAACAAGTAAGGTTATCTTTATTGAGAGTCCTTCCACTCAATTCCCTGTGGGAGTTGAGTGTAGAGTTTGTTTGTCAAACTCAATCTAGGGTCGTTTACCGATCCTTAGCACGTTTGTTAGGCCTAAACATCTAGGGACGTTTGTTGTTCCTTAGCATGTTTGTCGGGCCTGAACTAGTCTCCAAGGGGGAGCCTCCGACACAAGAGTGAACGTACATTGGGTTGAGAGTTAGCCCATGTTCAAAACTCTGTTCGAGTTGAGAGTTAGCCCATGTCCAAAACTCTGTTTGGGTTGAGAGTTAGCCCTTTGTCCAAAACTCCGTTTATGGTTGAGTGAATGCCGATGTGCTCGATGTGGTTGAGTACTTGAACTGAGAATAGAGTAGACCTAAAGTCAAACCACTATACGTGCTTATGTTTGTGATTGAATTGAGCACATTGTTATCTTAGCATTGGATATTTAATTATTAATTATGAATGCTTGATAAGAATGTATGCTAGACACTAGATAGGCACATCCACACACAAGATGTACTTTCACTAGTAGTGTAGACTTGAGCTCATTGATCCATTCTTATAAGTCTACATAGGCTTGCATAGATTAGGAGCTCAATTTGTTTAATTATTTGATTATCTATGCATGCTTAGACTAGGTTGCTTATTGCATAATCAATATGCTAGTCTTGTGATTGGACTCACTTAGGCTTGGAAGCCAAAGTGCTAATTGCTTACTTAGTTTAAATTGTTAAATTGGTTAAGTAGGTGAAAAGATTTTGAAAGGTTCTAATCACCCCTCATCTAGGACTTAGCCATAATATTAGTTGCTCTATAAGCTTCCACATGCATACACCTCTACAAGTGTGTTGATCCAAAAGGCATAATTTCACTCTCTAGCAACTGAAAGATCCCCGCATTTGTGGAAGATTCCCCACCAAAAAGAAGGGAGAACAATGCACTGGGCAACAGCCTACATTTAATCTCCCTCATTTTCGGCAGTTGGCGCCTCTCAATGACAGTTGTCATTTTGCAAACTTTTGGCATGTGTGAGTACTAAAGTACCTCTTTGTCTCTTTTATGGCCCATAATCACAATTTTACCCCTCATGAGATGATGTCATGTGGTAATCTCAACACCTTCAAGTCTACTCTTACCATTAAAGTTGCCAACAATTACAAAAAAATCTTACCTTTGTTGGCTATAAATAGCCGCTCATTCTCTCATTTTAACAAGATGAAGAAGTCACCAAGGAAAGTCAACCATTCCTCTTCTCCCTCAGCCATCTTAGCCACCCCATCCCTCCACCAAGGAGAGTTAGAGTGAGATTGAGGAAGAGAGTCTAGTTTTAGTCCAGCTCCTGGTCCTAGTCATTTGAGCTAGTCAAGTTTCAATCCAAACCGCTTGGTCTAATCCTTGTGATAATACCATCCACCTGACCATCTAATTGCTAGATAGCTTCATCCAATTCTTACATTAACATTATGTAAAATTCACTCCCTTCTCAACCCCCCTTCTCATCTCATCCACAACATCCCATACATAGCATTCTCTTTCACTTAGTCAACTCAAGCATGTGCTTTGAGGCTTGTCGAGTTTCTCGAATCCTGCCCATCAAAAGCTTGAGTTAACCAGTACCTCCGCTCAACAAGTGATAATGCAAGTTCGCTAGAACAAAGACATCGCTTAGCAGTGATGATGCATTAAACACGACATTCAACACACACAGCATTCCTCAAAGTGCAAGAATCATAACTAATATTCGAAATTGGTTTAATCCTGTGAACTAGTGATCGTACATCTGTATGGGCATGGTGGGTGCCCAACACCTTCTCTCTCTGTAACCGCGATCCTAACGTCAAGTCTCAAGCAGCAGATCAAGGAGTCATCTTGAGATTGGGGATCTTTGAAATCTCAGTCCTGAGCATTTCTACAAGGTCTAGCCAACTATAGATTTGAAGTAGTTAGCTAGTGGTGACTCCAGTCTTCTATAAACCCATTTTAAACACCCAGTAAGTGCATAAGCTCTTAAAAGAGGCAAACTTGTGGGGAAGCCCCTTAATCCGTCAAACACCATAAGAATCCAACATCTATAAATACAGGCAGGGGTAACACCCAATCTATGTCGTGGATTAGGTACTCATTGCCTTAATTGAGCTCCCTCTGCCTTTGACTTGGCAATAATTGATTGGACGGTGGGGCATTATTAGAGGTAGGGACAGGTTCAATTGAACAAGTTTTATACTTGTTTTGTGTCATTTTATTTCTGACAACAGTCTGTTATCCAATCAAATCCTTCCACGACAAGGGCAGAGGGAGGAATTCTAGCAAACATCTTATCCACTTACAATAACCCAAGATAAACTTAGGAATGCTTACATACGGTCATTGCTTTAGAGACAATGTTATATTAGTTGTGAAAGCATACTCCATGAACAGATACAAAATGCTCAATAGTGCAATTGAGGTATGCAATAAATGACTCAACACAAGTTGTAAACGCTGGAGATCATCAATGATATTGAGGACACTGCTCACAATGGCCTTTTTAGGCCTTCTTATGCTGTGATGACTCAAGGTGTTATATATTTAACTTGAAGTTGTCTCTAGCCGGTTACTCAAATTTTCGCAGTTGGCTAAGTCCTGCAAAATTTATAAATCAGAAAATTCAAGGATTTTCTTATCTAAATGACTCTTGATCCGCAACATGAGATTTAGATTAAGAGACAATGGTGATAGAGAAGGGAGGTGTTAGGCACCTTCTCTGTCTACGTAAATGTGTGGTTTCTACTTCACAAAACTAGTGAAATATAAGGGATTTGGTTAGTTCTTGCATCCAAGCAATGGAATAGAATGGATGGAATGCGGTGCAATAGTGTAATGTCTAATTTAGGAGCAAGAGTGAAGGATCAAAGGCAATTTGACAAGATCCGTTTACCCGAAGAGAGATGGGAAAGAAATAAAAAAGAATCTCCAATTGATCCGAGTTTTTTTATGTGACAAGATTCAAAAAATCAGTGGATTACAAATCATACACTCGAACCGACTAGAGTAGTAAGGGGTTGAAGAAAGATATGCTAATGTAAATGTACATAATGCAAGGATAATACAAATGCGATATCTGACTTAGGTAAGGTAATTCGATGGGGCCTGCTTGCTTGATGAGGAACCATAAAGAAATGGAAAGTCTCAGTCAATCTAAGTTTTTTATGCGTGAGATGCGGGAGTCTGGAAAGAAGTATAGAATACACTCAAGTAAACTTGAAAAGTAAAGGGTTTAAAAAGAAAAATGATAATACACAATGCTGACATGAAGATAAGGAAGTTTATCAGATATAGGTGAGTGGGTGAATGGATGTTCATAAGGATCGATTGGAGTAGATTGGATTGGCCTTTAGGTGGCTTAGGTGCTTAAGATTTAGGCTTGGTTAAGCTGACCTCAGGCTAGAATGGCTTCATTTCTTTTTCCTCTGCCTCTCTTTTGGTAGATGGATGGGTTAAACCCACTATCCATCTCTTCTTCTCTTTCTTAAAATGAATGATCGTTGGATTTTTTGTGATGGTGTGAAAGTGAAGAGAATGAAGTATTTATAGGTGTGGAGGGTGACATTTTAGTGACTTTTGAAAATTTTAGGAGCTAAAGAAGGCTTAAAGGTTTGTCATTGATTGTTGGAATGGATGTGTCACGTGACCCCTTGTGATAAGTTAAATGGGCAGTACATGACGTAATTTTAGAGAAAATTAGGAAAGAATATGCATTTCGTCCTGAAGAGGACTCCCAAGGTGGAGTTTCATTTCTCTCTTCTATCCAACCCTTAATAAATCTTGTGACATTTCACGTGGCAAGCGACGCATGATGCTCCACCCACCACGTGGACGAGGTCCAGATTTCATCGGAAGCTCCGGTGAGACCTGGGCATCCCCTGAGCTTCTTTCCCTTACTTTATTAGGGATCTTAAGGCTAAATGGGCCTAGGCTTAAGTTTGGGATGGCATTTTAAGGTTTCGCAATGTAACGATCAACTATTTTATCCTGGGTGGAGTGTCTAAATGAAGTGAACCACACGACAAGAAATAATGGGGATAACGACACCTACTGTTGACAGTTTATTTCTCATTAAACATGTTCATAAGGTCATATAGACTTGGATAAAGGAAAACACAAATATTAGTTGATCTAAAACTTCTATGGCCCTTACGAAGTTTTCAAGTGTAAGAGTTTAATCCGCATACTTTCATATGATGTGGTCTACTTGAGCTTTGGAATCTACCTCATTTTTGGGCTAATGCCTTAAAATGATATGGTAAAACAGATGGACAACATGAACAAAATACATCACGATGGGCCATACATAGTCGGGTTGCAAGGGATATCCTCGGTGTCTCTAGGTAATCCACATCCAACTTAAATTGGGTACTGTTCTTACTTAAGTGGAGGGCATGCTTCTGTTATTAGAGCTGTATACGAACTGAGCTAGCTCGAAAATCTCGCTCGGCTCGGCTCGAAAAAGCTCGGTTCGGCTCAATTTGAAGGGTGGATCAAGCCAAGCCAAGCTAAGCTGAGTATGTGGGCTCGTTGGAAATTCGAGCCAAGCCCGAGCTTGACCTAAGCTCGATTCAGCTCGGCTCGAAATCAGGCTCGGCTCGGCTCGTAGAAGGCTCGATACATTTTTTACTTAAAAACAATATATATATATATTAATATATAATTTTTTTATTATATAATATAATAAAATATTTTTTTCATGCCCTTTCACCCTAATTCTTTTCTTCCAGAGCCTTTTCGTACTCGTCCGCCCACCCCTAAAAATATTAAAAACAAAACCCCATCCCCTCCAGCCGAATCGACCTTACCCGACGGCCCCGGCCTGACCAGCGACCCCGTCTGGCCGTCGGCCTCACCTCCTCCCTCTTCGGCTCTCCCTCATCTCTGATTTCTCTCCTCCCTCTTCGGCCCTCCCTCATCTTTGATTTCTCTCTCCCATCGCCCTGGCCTCACCTCCTCCCTCTCCAGCTCTCCCTCATCTTGAATTTGTGAGTTGTAGCTAGAAATAGGCTTGAAAAATGTCGGCTCAACAGGCAAGTTCGATGTAGGCTCGAAAGCTCGACTCAAATTCAGGCTCAAAAGCTTGAAGCTTGGACAGGCTCGAACAGGCTCAAATTCGACTTGAAAGCTCGTCCAAACCAAGCCAAGCCCACCACCTAGGCTCGAGGACCAAGCCGAGCCAAGCTCAAGCCCAGGTCGCCCGCTGACCAAACCAAGCTGAACTAGGCAAAGCTCGGTTCGGCTCAGCTCGTGTACACCTCTAACTGTTATAGATGGAGCCCGTGAAAGGTATGTTTGAAAGTTATCTAATTGAATATGTACTCAACCGAGCCTATATCCAACAAAGGTCACTATCCAATCAAATCTTGCCTTGTCGTGCTTGTACCGACTTTAGTATAAGCAGGGGCAGCATCCAATCTATGTCATGAATTAGGTATTCCCTGCCTTGACTGAGCTTCCTCTTCCCTTGATATGGTAGGATTTGATTAGACGGTGGCACATTGTTAGAGATGGGATCAAGTTCAACCGAATAACTTTCATACATACTTTATGTCGTTCCATTTCTAACAGCAACTTGTTGTCCAATCAAATCCTTCCACGTCAGGGGTAGAGGGAGCTCGGCCCAGCCAAAGGTAGTAACTAATATGCATTCAATCACAATGGACTAACGATGTGTGTTGTTGAAAAATGAGCCCCACTTGGAATGACTTAAAAATGAATATACATTTAGGCGTATTGCTACAAGCATCACTATACTTGACCTTTTAGTGTCTGATCACATTTTAATAATTTAAACCATTTATATGCTATACCTCAAGAAAAAAGAAGACAAAGGTTGTTAGGTCAAATTATCTGAACCTTTTATTATTAGACTATTTTTCTTTGAACATGGATAGTCTCTTCAGTCATTGAATGATTAAAGGTTTAAAATATTTGAATATGAGAATTTTCTTAATTTTACTTTAATGCCTATGTTATAAACGATTTAAATCGTTAAAAAAATCCAAATCTAATGGCTAAACCCTCTACTTATCCCATTACAACGTGGCTGGAGGAATTCCAGTAAACATCTTATGGCTTGCAACAACTGATGTTAAACTTAAAGAATGCTTACGCATAGTTATTGCTCTATAGACAATATTATATCAGTTATGTAACATGATTTGTGAACAAATAACATGTTTGATAGGGTGTGTGTAATAAATTACTCAATAGAAGTATAATAGATGTCTTATATGCTTATGAATGTAAGTATAACGATGAGGACAAATAAGAATAGAATTATGAAAAATAGCACATTTCTTAATTTAATATATTCATGTTAGACTAAATTGTGACAAATAACAGACTTTAGATGGTATAAATTATTTCCTATAGATGAGAAGTTTTAATTTTATAAGGATGACTAGCACCCTAACATGATATTTGTTGGCAACATTATGAACAAATATTTTACTATATGTTATTATTTCGTACATTACATGTTAGTAGACATTATAGAAAGTACTATTGGCCTTGTATCCTAGTTGAATGCAACTATTGATATTTAATAATAACAATCTAAAATTATTTTAGAATATGTTAAATGAGTTATTATAAATTTTTTTATTTTTTATTTCATTTATTGGGAGAAAAAATAATGTATCTTTATAATGAAAGATTATTTAATGCAAACAACTAATCTCTTAGACTGTGAAAATAGAGGATGAAGATCTAAACAGTGAATGTGAATGAAATTATAAGCTGCCATATAAAATGCCTATAAGGTTATTAAATAACTTCAAATAGAATTAAAAATAAAAGCTGAAGTGAAAATCTTAGCACCATTATTATAAAATGTAATTATTTGGTCTTAAAGTTTTATTAAAATCAAGTAATCAAACATATCCACATGCAATGATCAAGATATTTGAAAATAATTTATCTACCAACAACGACACACCCATTGGCCACTAGATTTAACAAGACAAAGGATAATGTCAATATCTACATTATAGTGCACTAGATTAAATAGAAATAATGGGATAAATAAAATGATTAATATTTAAGTATCATAATTTCTTCAGAATCGCAATTGAGAATGTCCCATGGGTGTATGTAAAGTACAAATGTCAAACGTAACATCAGATGTAACATATGTATCCGCAAGTGGTAGAAGAAATATCTAAAGTGACGTTCAATAGATAGATATTTAACGAGAAAACATGCTGTAAGTGAAATGACATAGGATGAGATTCACCTCTATATTCAGCTATAGAAAAAAATATAGTAGTGTATACATGAAAAGTAGAAAAATACAAATATAAGATGATATTATAAATATATAGCTGTTGTACAATAAAGTTATGCATTACGATTAAATATATAGTGCATGTTTGAGAAATTATAATATATTATAAACGATGACCGAACGCGCATATGACGTGTGCGGCCCTGAAAAAATACATCAATGGGTACATGCAATGCAAGAAAAGGGAAACATATGGTGATATCATGTATATGTAGATTATATATAACAAAGGCTTGCATAACAGTCTAAGAGATGGTGTATATTTGAGAAATCATATTATAAGTTAGATTATGATAAAATATGTACATACTGTGTTTGAGAAATCACGGTATAAGTTAGACGGTGATAGAATGTTGTGCAGCATGCCAACAACGCCGGTGAACCGAGATCCAATCTCCGGTCTCACCCACAAACGATAAACAGGAAGAAATATAATCTAGAAGAGTAATTCAAACAAACCAATAATCCACAAGACAGATTTTACGTGGAAAAACCCTAGCAAGGGTAAAAAAACCACGGGTGCAAACTTTCACTATGAAGAAAATGAAGTTACAAGCAATACACTTATCTTCTCCGATGCTCCCATATACAGAGATGACCCTTTTTGCTAGCCTCTCGCCTCTTTCTCACCTTAGATGTATAGAAGCACTAATTCCATTGCCTAATCCTGGATTACACCCCTTTATATAGTCAAATCCGAAAATACAACTCAAAATAGGAAACCCGCACTTACAAGTTGCAAGCCGGTCGGCCGTCCGGTCATTCTTGGTCGGGCGCTCGCCTAATCAGAAAAACGTCCAGCAAACTACAGGCCAAGTCAGTCAAATATCGGGCGCCCGGTCAAGTTGACCGTTGGGTGCCCGACTGTTCATAGAAAAGTCCAGAGGCTAACGTCTCTAAATCATTAATATCGGGCGCCCGGTCCACAGAACGTCCAGGCGCCCGACCACCTTCTGATGTGATTGGAACCACACCTCAACAATCTCCCACTTGAAGACACATCACCATAGTCATTTGTCTTCTACATCCGAAGTGCACCACCTCCTTGTCTTCAAGCCTGAAGACCAATTAAAGTTGAACAAAGCTTCGATTTCTCCCGTGTGACCGCCTTGGTCAACATATCCGCAGGGTTCTCACTTGTATAGATCTTCTCCAGAGCAATCGATCCATCTTCCAGTAACGAACGTATGAAGTGATATCCAATATCAATATGCTTGGTCCTTGAATGAAAGGCTGGATTCTTAGCCAAGTGTATTGCACTCTGACTGTCACTGTACAGCTTGAAATCTGCTTGCTTCTTCTTCAACTCTTCCATAAAACCTTGCATCCACACCATCTTGCACGCTTCTGTAGCTGCAACATATTTTACTTTCGTTGTACTGATTGACACTATCTTCTGTAATTGAGAGACCCAACTAACTGTAGCACTACCCAGGGTAAAGACATACCCTGTTGTGCTCTTTCTGCTGTCAATATCCCCTGCCAAATCTGAGTCGACGTAGCCTTGTAGCTTGATTTTCGATCCTTCATAACACAACCCTACTTTCACAGTACCTACCAGGTATCTGAGGATCCATTTCACAGCTTTTCAATGTTCCTTCCCGGGGTTGTTCATGAACCCGTTAACAACTCCCACTGCTTGAGCAATATCTGGCCTCGTGCTAACTATAACATACATGAGGCTCCCAATAGCTGACGCGTATGGGACTTTAGCCATGTAGTCCCATTCCTCCTGTGTCTTAGCTCCTTACTCCTTAGAAAGCTTGAAGTGGTTGGCTAATGGAGTGTTAACCGGCTTAGCACCTCCCATGCTGAATCGATCAAGTACCTTGGCTATGTACCCTGCTTGTGACAAAACTAACTTCTTGTTTTCCCTGTCACGCTTTATCCTCATGCCTAGGATTTGTTTTGCAACTCCTAAATCCTTCATGGCAAACTCTTTAGACAATTGTCTTTTGAGATCTGAGATATCCTTCATGCTTGATTCGGCTACAAGCTTATCATCAACGTACAGAAGAAGAATGATGTACGATGTATCTAACTTCTTTAAGTAGCAACAGTGGTTTACATGACATCTCCTGTGCCCGTTTCTCGATATGAAATCGTCGAGCTTCTTGTACTACTGTCTTGGACCTGCTTCAGGCCGTATAGACTCTTTTTCAGTCTATACACATTATTCTCCTTTCCTGGTGCCACGTATCCTATCAGTTGATGCATGTATATCTCTTCTTCAAGGTCTCCATGAAGAAAGGTTGTCTTAACATCTAGCTGCTCTAGATGTAAGTCTTCTGTAGCCACTATACTCAAGACCATTCGAATCGTAGACATCTTCACCACTGGTGAAAATATTTCAGTGAAGTCGATACCTGCCTTTTGTTGGAAACCTTTCACAACCAGTCTAGCCTTGTATCGCTTTAAACCATCATGCTCTTCCTTCAATCTGTAAACCCACTTATTATGAAGAGCTTTCTTACCCTTAGGTAGAGTGACTAACTTCCACGTACGATTGGACTCAAGAGAGTCCATCTCATTATCCATGGCCTGCTCCCACTTAACCCGCATATCTGACCGTAATGCCTCTTCAAAATACTCTGGTTCACCATTATTTGTCAGTAGTAGATAATATAAGGAGGGTGAGTATCGAACCTTGGGTCTCCTCTCTCGAGTAGACCTCCTCACAACCGGTGTTTGCGGCTCTGCCTCCTCATGCTCTTGTGCATTCTCGTCTTGTGGCACTGTGACACCTGTGTTCTATAACTCTTCTAACTCTACGAATTCCTTCTCATCAGCCTTATTCTACTTCTGCTGCAAACTGTCCCTATGCATCACTTTTTCATTGAAGACTACGTCCTTGCTTCTGATGATTTTTTAGTTCTCTGTGCCCTAAAACCGTTAGCCAAAATCATTATGCCCGTAGCCTATAAACGTGCACCTCCTAGACTTCGCATCCAGCTTGTTTCTGTGCTCTGCATCAGTGTGAACATAAGAAGAACAACCAAATACTCTGAGATGTGCAAGGTTCACCTCTTTTCCAGTTCACGTTTCTTTTGGTAGCCTACCATCCAATGGTGCTGGGGGACTTCTTTTTATGAGATATACGGCAGTATTCACAGCATCTACCCAAAAGGTCCTGGGCAACCCTGTATGTAGCCTCATGCTCCTAGTGCACTCAAGGATAGTCCTGTTAATGTGCTCAACCACACCGTTCTGCTGCGGTGTCCCTGGAATCGTTTTTTAATGTTTGATCCCATTAGATGCACAATACTCCTCAAACATCTTATCACAATACTCTCCCCCATTGTCAGATCTGAGACTTTTTATTATTTTTTCTGTCTTATTTTCTACCATTACCTTCCACTTCTTAAATACGCCAAATACATCTGATTTGTGCTTTAAAAAATAAACCCACAATTTTCTACTAATATCATCAATAAAAGAGACAAAATAACGTGAACAACTAAGAGATGATACCTGTGCCGGTCCCCACACATCAGTGTGTACAAGCTCCAATAGATGCGTCTTTAGAGCGCGTCTTGTCTTCTTAAACTTACCCTCGTCTGCTTGCCATACACTCAATCTTCAAAGAATTCCAGATTGATCGCCTTCAACCCGGGTAGCTTTCCTTTTGACAATAGCACCTTCATCCATTTCTCACTCATATGTCCCAACCTCTGATGCCATAACTGCCCGTTCACTCCAGTTGATGCGACTGCGAGTGAACTATACGATCCGGAAGTCACGTACAAGGTACCTTCCTTCTTACCTCGAGATATTAACAAGGCATCTTTTGTGACCTTCCATGCATCGTTCGTGAATGTCGTCACATATCCGGTATCGGCCAACTGCCCCACTGAGATCAAGTTTCGTCTCAAACTCAGTACATGTTTGACATCTTTCAACTTCAAGACCGTTCCGTCTTTCTGACTTATGTGAACGTCTCCCTTGCCAACAATATTGCACGACTCATCATCGCCCAGGTAGACTTTTCTGAAGTTACCTGACACATAATCATGAAGAACTTCTTTTGACGAAGTGGCATGAAACAAAGCACCCGAGTCTATAACCCAAGACTCATTCTGCGCATCAAGACACAATATCAACGTCTCTGTGTTACTCTCCTCAGATAGATTCACTAAATCCTTCCCACCTTGAGAGTTTCCTTCTTGTTTCTTAAACGCCCCGCAATCTCGCTTCATGTGCCTATTCTTCCCGCAATGCCAACACCCATCATTGTCTTTCGGTCCCTTGGACTTATTCCTCGACTTAGAACCCCCATGTTTATTGCCTTCTTTGTTCGAAGATCTTCCTCTTCCTTCAACATTTAGAGCATTCCCTAAATCCCCTGAAGCTCCCGATGCCTTCCTTTTAGTTTTTTGCTGAGAATTAGATCGGCCATATCATCGAATTTCAACTTCGTAGACCTTGAAGAATTGCTCACGGCAATCACCAAACCATCCCAACTGTCTGGCAGACCGGACAAGATCAATAACGCCCTAACCTCATCATCAAAAGTGATGCCAACGGATTCCAATTGGCTCGTGACTGTATTGAACTCGTTTAGATGTTCAGCCATGCCCCCACCATCTGACATCTTCATGTTGAATAGCCGTTTCATAAGATGAACTTTGTTGAACGCCGATGGTTTCTCATACATCGTAGCCAAAACTTGTATTAATTCTTTTATGGTTTTTACTTTGGATATATTGAAGGCGACGCTCTTAGACAAAGATAGTCGGATCGTTCCTAAAGCCTTCCGATCCATTAAAGCCCATTCATCATCTGTCATCTTCTCTGGTTTCTTCTCTTTTCCTTCTAGAAAAATATAGAAGTCCTTCTGATACAGATAATCCTTCATCTGCATCTTTCAGAAGGCAAAGTTTGAACCATCAAACTTCTCAATTATAGTTTTCCCTTCTTCCGTCATTGCTCCCACTTGAACTAAACCAATAGCTCTAATACCAGTTGTTGCGTAGCAAGCCAACAACGCCGGTGAACCGAGATCCAATCTCCTGTCTCACCTACAAACGATAAACAGGAAGAAATATAATCTATAAGAGTAATTCAAACAAACCAACAATCCACAAGACAGATTTTACGTGGAAAAACCCCAACAAGGGTAAGAAACAATGGGTGTAAACTTTCACAATGAAGAAAATGAAGTTATAAGCAATACACTTACCTTCTCCGATGCTCCCATGCACAGAGATGGCCCTTTTTGCTAACCTCTCGCCTCTTTCTCACCTTAAACGTATAGAAGCCCTAATCCCTGTTATGGGTAAAGAGCCGACCTTAAAGAAACTTGATAGTACCGACCGAGGAAAGACGAGCCGACCCGTTTCAGGCTCTGGATACAAGTCGGGTCGTATTAACCCAATAAAGGTTGGTCGGCTCGGTCCGATATGATAAAGATCGTCATGAATGAGCTAAATTGCAAATCCGTGATCTTAGGCCCACGCCGAGATATCAGGAGGAAAGATCGACATTCTAAGCAAATAGGGATAAAGATCTTTGTTCGTTGTGGGAAAATCCGAGGATCTCGAGAACCTAGTTGGTAGTCCGCTGAAATCACGACTCTCCAAAAGGAAAACGATTTTGCGACCTAAGTCTATAAATGAGTATGTTTTCTCCATTATCGAGGTATGAAAACTAATATTGATCTACACTAAGATATTCCATTATCAGAGATCCAACTGACTTAGGCATCGGAGGGTTACCGGCTGGGCACCCAGCCACCCCCCTTATTGTCTGTATTTTTCGCAGGACCTGAGGAATCTTCTAGCCCGATCGTTCCCTACAAGAAGTTCAACTTCCTCCAACCGTCCAGATCAAAGGATCTCACCTCTCGTTTGTTGACCAATTTTCGGCATCAACAATCCCATTGCTTAATCCCGGATTACACCCCTTTATATAGTAAAAGTCGAAAATACAGCTCAAAATAGGAAACCCGCACTTATAAGTTGCGGCCGGTCGGGCGCTCGGTCATTCTTGGTCGGGCGCCCGCCCAGTAAAAAAAATGTCCAGCAAACTACAGGCCAAGTCAGTCGAATATCGGGCGCCCGGTCAGGTTGACCGTTGGGTGCCCAACTGTTCACAGAACAGTCCAGAGACTAACGTCTCTAAATCATGAATATCGGGCGCCCGGTCCACAGACCGTCCGGGCGCCCGACCACATTTTGATGTGATTGGATCCACACCTCAACAATCTCCCACTTGGAGACACATCACCATAGTCTTTCGTCTTCTACATTCGGAGTGCACTAGCTCCCAGTCTTCAAGCCTGAAGACCAATCAAAGCTGAACAGAGCTTCAGCTTCTCCCGTGTGACCGCCTTGGTCAACATATCCGCATGCTGTATGATGTATCAATGGGCACATGCAAAACATATTGAATGTTACGAAAGTGTGAAAATTATCAATGTCCAAATCAACATATATTATACATATATAAACTGTTCATTGTTATCAATTATATATGAATTTTAACGTTTTGTTAATTTGCATATCACGTATGCACTTAAGTATAAAGTATACAAAAGGAGTAGACAATACTGATGCAATGTTTGAGATAGCCAACAATAATATAAGTTTTATACACGTGCAAATGATTTCAATACATAAAGTATATATCCCGACACTCATAAAAGTTGAATAGAGCATAAGTACAAACTAGAGAATCATCTTCTTAAGTTTTATGTTAGAAGTGGTTGGGAGACATGCATGCTACCGTGCATGTTTTTATAAACTCTAAGTAGATTTTACTAGTACATCATTTTTAGAAGTTAACATCATTCACACCTAAGAATAGAAAGGAAACCCCAAAGGGTTAAACCATCGATGCATACATGTAATGTATCATAAATAATAAGGGTACATATAATGTATCATAAATAATAAGGGTGATACCTTTGTTTGAAATAACACCTGTAATCTAAATAGGAAGTATGATCTTATGTCATTCTGCATCACCCTAAAGTGGAGAGGTCTCCAATGGTACATGACCAAATGCAAGATCTGCGTTATAATATATTTGTGAAATGTACTTTTTCTTTCGAATCGATTTTGTGAATGTCTTCTCGATGAGTGGATCTCGCTACATCCTTACACCACTTGTAGTAATTAAAGTGACAATATATAATAGATGCTCGATGATTGGGGTTTAGAAAAACGTGGACAAGTTGTCAGCCATGACGGACTAGAGAGATGATATAGAGGAAGAAAGGAAAGAGGACATGAAGATTGGTTGTAATGGAATTGATTAATTATTTTAAGGAAGAAAGGAGAGAGAAGGTATAATCGGGTGAGAGGTTGTGGAGGCAGTGACTTAAAATAAAGGGCAACTGCAGTTATATGAATAGATGTATCAATGGACTATGATATTTTTGAATAGTCATCTCACTAGATCGTGTCTCTTGTCTTATAATTAAATCTGGACACAAATTGGGCCAACTCAAAAGTTCGACCACCCGACCTGTATTGAAAAAGCCCGGTTTAGCCCAATTTAAATTGGAGTTTAAGCCAGCGACGAGTCGCCCTAACATGACCCTTTTAATAAATGGGCCGAACCTAATCTCTTATAACGTTGGCTCGGCCTGGCCCGACTCGTAGGATACTAGGTATAAAAAAAACACCCCAAACATCATGTCTATTTTGAAGTTGCACGCCTTTGGAGGATGTTAAACATCATGTAATAGGATATTTTTTGTATTTTTTGTGTTATTTCTAACTTTTTTTTTAATTCTTTTCTATTTAAACAAACAACAAAATAAGAGCGAAGACCTATTCGAACTCGGCCTGACCTGGCTCAAAACTTTCAACCAAACTAATCCCAGCTCAGACCAGATTTTTCTAGATCAAACCAAACTTTGGCCGCATGGATCGGCCTAAAATCCAAACCAAGTTGATCCACAAACTTGGGTGGCACAAAAACAAGCCAAGCCCAAACTGGGGCTAACTCGGCCCAGCCTGGATCATTACCCACCTCTACTTGTAACTATGTTGAAAATTCGAGTAATTACACTAACATGTTGTCAGTGTAAGTTGGGTCGAGATGACATTTGAAGTGCCCTAATTAGCAACTACTTGGCATTTGTTATTATAATTTATTTACTTGTAATTATTGATGAATTCAGTGAAACAAACATGCCCTTAGTTGTCAATTTCTTTTATACAAAATTGGATTGTAAGCTAAGCACATCAACCTAAAATTTGAGCCAATGTATTTATAAGCTGAGCTCTTTTTGATAAATGGCTTGGATTTTGCGCATGTATAGCACGTGGGCCGTAAATGGTCGGGTTCGGTGCGGGTTTAGCCAAAACCAAACCCTCCCATTTACTAAACGGGTCTGGGTCCAAATTTTAGACCCAGACCCTTTTACTAAATGGGCAGGTCTGGGTTGGGTCCGAGTCAACCCATCAGACCCATTTATAAATGGGTCTGGGTCTGGGTCTGGTAGTGGGAGATCCACCCAGACCCATTTATAAATGGGTTTGGGTCTGGGTCTGGTAGAGGGAGATCCACCCAGACCCATTATAAATGGGTCGGGTCTAATGGGTCCGGGTCTAGATCAAGTATGCAAGCATTTTACAAGGCTTAAAGTCGGGTCTGGACGGGTCTGGGTTGGATGGGTCTCTTGAAACATAGACTAAACCCACCCACTAATTAAATGGGTTCGGGTCAGGTCGAGCTTAATATAAAGGAAACCAGACCCAGATCCGTTTAGCAATTGGGTCAATTCTTGGACCTAGACCCGTACCATTTAACAAATGGGTTGGGTCTGGGTTGGGTCTAAATGGGTTGGGTCTGGGTACCCCATCGGGTCCGCTGACCCATTTACAGCCCTAGTGAGCGGCGAGTAGCACAATTAGTTGTGAGTTTCCTTAACACAGAAGGATAGGAACAAAGTATACCCACGTTTTCAATTTTGACAATTTGGTTTCATATTTTGGTAATCTAGAACATCAATTTGTGTAATCTCACTATGATGGGTCATACCTAAAAGTCTCTCCATTGGACAATTTGATCTGGTAAGCATGGTGTATGTAAACCTTCCCATTCACCAGTTGCATTTGTATGAGTTGTCATCCATATCACCTATATAGTTCGTTCATTAGCCTTAATATACTTTTCTTCCAATATGATGCAAAAATCACATGATTTGATCGTCTTAAATATTTATGATTAGACCTGTCTTCTATAAGTGATCTTGTCCATCCATGTATGCATGATATTGACTTTAAGTTTCAATCATCATATTAATATATAATTTTTTCAATCATCATATTTGGTATAAAAAGTGGATTTGACCTAATAGATGGTTCATATAGATAATGTGGTGAGAAAGAATCTAAATACAACTAGCTACGTTGAAAGTTTTTCATACAAATCCCAATCTAAGATAACTTTTGCGTCCAGTCCATCCACAGTGAGTCATGAGGATGCAAATTGACCACTATCTGTACCTACACAACGAGATGAGATTTGATTGAATGACTGACTACTATTAAAGATGGAGTCCATGCAAAGCTTGTTTGAAAGTTGTTATATCAAATACAAATTTGAACAAGCTCATCACTGAAAGTGGCCTAATGTCCAACCAAATTCTACCACATTGTGCCTGTACTTATTTTAGTACAGGTAGGGGAATCAGTGTCTGCTTGGATTGAGCTTCCTCCAACCCTGGCATCATAGGATTTGATTGGACAGCAAACTGTTGTCATAGATGAGACCGGTTGAATAATAAGTACTTGATTGAATAACTTTCAAACATGCTTTGTATGGCCTTGTATTCAACAATGATCCATTGTGCAATCAAATCCTATCACCTTAAGGGCGGAGAGAGATCAATCCAACCGTGACAGTACCCAGTCTTTATCCATTCATAATGGACTAATGGCTTGTATTGTATTGTTGAAAAATGAGCCTACTTTTGTAGGCCTATACTATAAGGTACCTCAGTGCTACCTTTTGAATCTTTGGTTACATTTAGATTCACACAATGCGCTTCACATTTGATAGTGATTAAAAAAAAAAAAAAAAAAAAACCCAAGGTCAGACTATCTGAACCTTCTAATCATTTAACTCTTGGGATTTGAACATAGTTTCTTCAACCATTAAATGATCAGCTGTTTAAAATAACGATGGAATGATCAAATATTTAACATATTTAATTATGAGAGTTTTCTTGATTCTATTGTGGGGCCATCTCACGGGTTATTAGCAAGAACCACATTCCAACAGCTAGACCCTCGATTTATCTCATTGCGAGATGTCTATGAAGTTCCATCAAACATCTTTCCTGCTTGCAACAAGCCATGCTAAACTTGAGGAGTGCTTATGCACAACAATTGTATACTGAACTCATCATTCTCTGCCCTTTTTTCCAGCCAACCTGTCGAATGTGTAGGACATCTGAACCATGAAAAGGGTAGGGCCCACATAAAAGATCACATCTCGTACAAAATCAATCCAATTCACTTAACATACTCCAAAAACATATTTCATCTTGGATCGTCTGATTTCTACAGATTTTAGAAACATGGCCCATAAAAAGAAAATCAGTTCTATTTTCTCTCCAGGAGAGCTCGATTGTGGTCCCATAATTTCAACGGTTCGGATTTCTCACACAAATGACAAGTTGGTTTGAAATCCTGCGTATCATGGAAATCTCCGCACAGTGTAAAAAAAAAAAAAAGCATTGTAATTTCCACACTAGATCACTCTCCGAGTCCAACTGTCCAAGTAACGAGTCCAGCTGCCTAAGTCATGCCGTAGCGACTCCGACTCGTGGCATTCTCGTAATTAATAGCAAAATCAGTGCCATTTATAAAATCTGCCTTTACTCTTCGTTTTTCTCTCCTCTTGCATTTCTCCCTCATTTCTCCCTTGGATCGACCAAGCTCCACACCTCCTCCTCTCTCTCTCTCTCTCTCTCAAAAACCCCAAAAAATCTTCAAAAGCAGGCTCTCATCCCTCTCTATATCTCCTTTTCGATCTTCTCCCTTTGATTCGTATCACAATCAGTTGTGTCGGACCGATCATTCGATCCCTTTCCGTTCCTTCTCAGCGCGTAAGCAGTCGTCTGCAAAACGTTAGCTGAAGGAATCGGACTGAAAATCCGATCGATCGTAGTGTTCGTGCCAGATTCTGGAAGCGATTTCTCCAGTCCTTGCTTCGAATTCCGTCGCCTTTTTGGGAGATCGCGGCCGGGTTTTGGGAATGGATGATGCGTTGGGATTCGGGAATGTCGATTCTTGATGCTGCGGACGGAGAGGATGGCGGCGGATCTTGCGCGGACCGGCCCTGTTGAGAGAGACATCGAGCAGGTAAATGGTGGTGCTGGTACTCTAGATATCTGTCTGATTTTATCTTCTTTTCTAATTTTGGGAATGATTTGTTTCGTTATTAGTCTTTGCTGATGACCAAGGTTCGGATTTGGCGGCTTTCTTGAGTTTTGCCAAGTGTGGCATGCACGTTGAACATCTGAGACGTTGTTCAGGTGGCCCTCGCCGTGTAGATGTGCCGAATTGAAAATCAGGCCGGTCGGCTCATCGTGGTGAGCTGCAGCATGTGAAACAAAGTGGATGGCTGGAGTGAGCCTTTTTATCCATTTGTTTGTTAGATACCCTGTGGGCCACTTCATGAGTGTGTTTCGCTTGGTTTTTGGACCAGGGCACCTGATCGGCGGCTTGGATGTTCCACAGGTGTCTCATTGCCAAATGCCATGGCATGTATGTGGTCTGGGCTATACACACACCTGATGGGGTTGGCGGATGTTGTTCTTCATTTACTGCTTTCGTAGCTAATTTGGTGATTTGATATATTATATTATATTAATGGCCTTTGTAACCTTATTTTGTTAGTGTGTGTAGACAGTGTAGTTTGCATTTGTTTGATTCGGCTCGAATGAATTATGGATTATCTCATCCGTACGAATTTGCTGGTCTGTATTTTCTCTCATGATTGCTGTATTTATTGAGTGTTCAATATTGGGAGTATGGTAATAATAGTTGGAAAGATGGTTTTTTTTTTTTTTTCTTTTCATTTTTCATTTCAAGCGCTCTTTTGCATATCTGCCGTTCTTATAGGACTTATATGATTTCATTTTGCTTGGAAGGGCATTTTCATCTGGTTGACAACACATTCAACAAAACTAAGGTGCCGGTAGATACTGTTAGTGGTAAATATGCCACCAAAAAGCTTAGGAAACACTGTTGGTTTAACTTTATGATTCTAAATGGCGCAATTTCTCAAGCAACGCAGCTTATTCATTTGCAGTGGGAATCTAGCCCCTGTTAAATATATCCTTTTGATATTGAGTTTAGATTGCAAGACAGGTAAAGGTTGTGATGTCCTATGTACAAGCAATTAAGCTTGGCAGATTTCTGGATATTGCTTAGCTAAGATGAAGAAACCGCCATTGGCCAACCTTTTGGAACTTCGATTTGTACCCTTGTTTCTGAAACTACCCATGGATTTGATAAAGCCATATCACCATGACCACCATAATCATTATAGCCTTGTCCCATATATTTGAAGTTGGCTTTGTTAAAAGTTAAATCAACAACTGCCTAAGTGACATAAACTCTCTACCTTTACATGGGCTGGTGACCTGTTGATAGATTGCTACAGGGTGGTGTTTGGCTTAGGGAAGTCACTGTCTCCTGAAAAGATTAGCAGTGCACCACAGTACTTAATACTTATCCCATCTTCCTTGTTTAGTTAGATGCAATGCACTTTTCACCTTAAGGTATGGAAAACGACCTTGCACATCTTGCTCTATTAACCATTCCTTTTCCTAGCAAGGTCATTATTATTCAGTAGGGTATTTTGAATTTCAACCCTTCCTTCCACAAGCATACCTAAGGGATTAGGAGCTTTGGATCATATTGATATGAAGAATGATGGTTGAGACTAGAGGAGCTTTGATTATATTGAAATTTTAGCACGATGTTTTGATCAGACAGCTCTCTAGGCCTGGCTAGTTGCCAGAGGACACTAACAAACTTGTGTTGACTGTTTAGCGATGCCTGTCCAAATTGCAAAGCCTATTTGTCACCCGACAGTACACTCAGTTGCTGCAAATTGACCCTAGCCTCTGAATTATGTAGTCGTAAGAAAATAATTCTCACATAGAGACCTTGAGGGGGAGGTATCCATACTGTATCATCTAGCTCAACCATTAAGGAGGTAGAAGGAATGGTCTATTGATTGAAGAAGGCTTATGGGATGAATCAATCAGCTAGAGTGTACTTTGAGATGTGTAGTAGTCTTTCTTGGATATTAAATTTATCATTTAAGTTGTTCGTTCTTATGCTTCCAACCCCAAAAAAAAGAAAAAGAAAAAGAAAGAAAGATAAAAAAGGAAAGGAAATTTTCATTCATAATGAAGTGAAGAAGGTATCACAATTTTGACACTTGCATTGGTAACATAGTTCTCATTGGAGATGATGTTGTTACCCTTGCAAAGTGAAAGGTCGCCTAAGCATGTCATCAATATTAAGGACATGGATGCCTACACTTGGACACAGATCACTTGCTTCTAGTAAGGCAAAATGATTTCTCAAAGGAAATATGTGACTGAGAATCTAGAAGCACCAATCTCTCTCGCTCAGAGAAGGGAAAAGAGAGTAAAAATAAAAATAAAATCATCCAGCTTGCATTTTGGCAATCCTTCAAAAAGAGGACAGAGAATCTAGGAGCAAAGCCAGTTTCCCCTGTTCAATAATCATTGTCTTGGAGGCTTGGAGCGGGTGAAGGCAAGTCTGTAAGTGATTCCAAACATACTGATTGAAAAGAAAAGAAAAGGTGATCCCAACGTGTATCAGGTGGGCAAGCTGGCATTTTTAACCACCATCAGACCTGAAGGAGTTTATCCCACATGGCTCTACAGTAAATTTATTTCTAACAACTACCACACCTTTTCTTGCATTATGGAAGGGTGAGGACAGCCTGGGCCTTTGGAATGTCTCGTGTCTCCAAATCGATAGCTACACTTTACAAGGGGTGGACGGCAGGTCCCTTCAATGATTGGGGTTAGATCCTTTGAAGTTTACTCCCTTTATAAGGAATGTAACTGGAGTTACGTTCGACGACAAAATGTTTTCAACGTGGAAATATTGAAAACTATTGCTAAAGAAGTGGGGCCTTCAAGCTAATGAATTTGGAGTTATAGGGGTGGAGGTGTTTCATTCGTTTCATGACTTCCTATTGTTGGTCTAGGTCTTGACCTTTAGATCATAGTGGGTCCATTTGTAAGCATGTTGTTCACCATCTTATCGGACATTGCTTCTTTATTCTTTTTAAGTGAAAAAAAAAACGAAAAAGTTTTACTGTTGAGGGGCCTTTGTTGAGGGTAGGCAGATTTTGGATATGGCTTTTATAGCATACAAATGTATCAACGCTTGTTTTAAGAAAATGAAGCCGGGGGGTGGTGTGCAAGTTGGATGTGGAGAAGGCATATGATCATGTGGAGTGGGAATTCTTGGATTATATGTTGGGAAGGTTGGGCTGTAGTGTCAAGTGGAGGAAGTGGATTCAAATTTGCGTCATCTCTCCTTTCTCGGTGCTCGTGAATGGATACCTGAAAGGATTTTTCAAATCCTCTAGGGACCTTAGGCAAGGGGATCCCTTGTCCTTGTATCTCTTCTTGGTTATTGCAGAAGCTTTCAGTCGCATGTTTGCTAAAGGCCAAGAAGCCGGCCTCTTTAGCAGTTTCAGGGTGGGTAGGACAGTAGACCTGTTCTCTCATCTCCAGTTTGCAAATGACACATTAATTTTTTGTGAAGCAGACTCAGTTATGGTGGAAGAAATGAGGAAAGTGGTGCTTTGTTTTGAAGCGGTTTCTGGTTTGAAGATTAACGTGGGGAAGACTGAATTGTTGGGAATTCACTTGTCAAAAGATGAAACCCTTCGTTTGGCGTCATCTTTTGGATGCAGGGCAAGTTCCTTTCCTGCCTCGCATTTGGGTCTCTCACTTTGTATTGGAAAATCGGTGATTCACCTGTGAGACAAGGTGATAGAAAGAATCAAGAGAAATTTATCCAAGAGGAGAAGCCGTTATTTTTCTCTTGGTAGTCGTTTCACTTTGATCAAGGCAGCTTTTTTGAACACGCCGCTCTATTTCATTTCCCTTTTTAGATGCCCACAAGCCTTATGAATTCAGCCCTCAGAAAATGGTTATGGCGTTTTAGCTCGAAACAAGGCTGCCTTTGGTGGGAACTCATTTCTTACAACTATGGCACTCATCGCAGGGAGTGGGAAACTAAAAGGCCTTCCCTTTACAGGGCCACTCATATTTGGAATTTGTTTATGATGCCTAAAGATGTTTTCTGGAAAGGTGTGTCGTTTTTTGTGGGGGCCCTCCTCGGAAAATGGTTATGGCATTTTGGCTCGAAACAAGGCTGCCTTTGGTGGGAACTTATTTCTTGCAAGTATGGCACTCATCGCGGGGAGTGGGAAACTAAAAGGTCTTCCCTCTACAGGGCCTCTCATATTTGGAAATTAGTTATGATGCCTAGAGATGTTTTTTGGAAAGGTGTGTCGTTTTCTGTGGGGGATGGTGCCAGAGTTCGGTTTTGGGAGGACTATTAGTGCAGTCGGCGAAGCCCCGTTGCATCGATACTTTCCTTCTTTGGCTAGCGTTGTGCCCTCGACGGACTTGGTGGCAGCGGATTGCTTCTCCCATTGTGGTTCGTCGGTTATTTGGGCTCCTTGTGGGAGGAACTTGTCGGATGACGAGGCAGTTGATTATGCTGCATTGCTTCACCACTTGCAGTTCGTCTGTCTGGCCGGAGGTCCAGATTCCTTGGTGCGGCGGATGCAAGGTTTAGGTTGCTTCTCAATTAAGCCATTTTACAAAATGATTTTAGTTCGGTGGCACTGATCTTTAGGAGCTGCATGCCTTTCACTTGTGGTTTTATGGAG
The DNA here is from genome assembly GCA_003013855.2 of Liriodendron chinense. Lineage (NCBI taxonomy): Eukaryota > Viridiplantae > Streptophyta > Magnoliopsida > Magnoliales > Magnoliaceae > Liriodendron > Liriodendron chinense. Next base: position 2,055,587 of record ML058481.1, on the reverse strand, counting down.
CGCCTCCCAGAGTTGTTGCTTTCATGTGGCTTGTGGGGAGAAAAAAGGTCCTCAAATATGTGGGGATAATCTTCAGATTATCCCAAATATGTGTTGTATGTGCAACCAAGATGTTGAAACTGTGTACCATTTATTCAGTTCTTGCCCATTCACCTGTGAGGTTTGGAACCATTTCTTAGCTGCATTTGGTGCTGCTTGGGTGATGCCTAAGTACGTGCAGGATCTTCTTTAGGCTTGGCATGTGGGTGGTGGGGGAAAGCAATCTCGGTCGAGATGGCACTTGACGTTGCCTGCAATTTGGTGGTCCATTTGGGGGGAGAGGAACGGATGATGTTTTTGTAACCAATCGCAGTCTTTTCAAGCGATTGTGCTGGGGGTTAATCATTTGTTGTTCGATTGGACTGAGTTGTAGAGGTTTTTTTTTACTGGTTTTTTGTTTTTTCCCTGTTTTGCGGGTGTTGTTGTCTCCCCTTCTCTTATTGTTTTTTCTCCTGTTTAGCGATTGCTAGCAGGTTTTTAATAAAAATTTTCACCCTTAAAAAAAGTTTTACCGTTGCATAAAAAATTATGCATGCTGCACAGGTTCCTTAACTAGCTGTATGTAGGATCTCAAGATAAAAGTTACCCTATATTGATAACCTTATATATGACACGAATGCCAACTGGCCATCTCCAAATTCCAGCTTATTTAGATGCTGATGTGCTGGCTCGCCTGTTGATAGGCAACCTGCGTCATAGCATTGGTGGCAGGTTAATCGCGTGGAAGTTTCTGACAGTGAGATCTGATGCTCTAACTGAAATGTTGAATATAGGGCTCTGCCAATCACTGCAGATAGAGGCCGAGGCTTAGATTTATCTTCCAACTGTAAAGTCAAGCAGCCATCCATATCTCATCAAGCCTGGTGTTTCTTTAATGTAGAAAGCATAGTGGGCAGACATCCGGACAAAGAAAAGATTGTTGTGAAGGATCTATTTTGCATGTGAAATCTAGAGACCAACTAGTTAATTTTCAAAAAGGCTCTATAAGGTTCTCTGTGACGTACTTTCTATGCTGGGCATGAGTAACGTCTATATAACAGCTTGAGGGGGGGGTGTCATCACGGTATTTTAGGGGTCATTTGGATGCCCCGTGAGTGTAGTTGCACGATGAAGCCTAGATCCCTGGAACTTGACTTCAAGGAAGTCAAGGTTGTTTGGATGATAACTTTGCATTTACATGGAACCTGAGATTTTATGTTTGGATCATTGTTTCCTATAACTTATAGAAGATTGGTTTGCATACATGCAAGATGTGTCACACGTGGCGGATTGAAGAAAAACGACTGTTAGTCGAATCATGCAATTTTTTATTTAGGTATGTTACCTACGGGCCATGCCTGATGAATGGTCCAGATCTAGCACAATATGTTGTAAGTTTGTAACAGCATGTGTGATGTGTGTGGCCTCGTCTCCTGACCAAACAAAAGACACCAAAAAGAATAGGTCTTCTGTCTCAACCACTGTTATTGTTACTTTGTCCATCACTTGAGCAGGCCCATGTGGCTCAGAGCTCCATTAATCCAGACATCCATTTCATTGTCTCTATTGTGGGTGGGCAACACACCGAGCCCATATATATGGCTGGATGCTCCACCAATCTCGACGGTGGTTCATCTCATTGCACCTAGTATTGGTGGGCAACAATACAAAATTGCATCATTCAAGACATATCATACAAGTAGTCTCCAAATTCCAAGTAGACCATAGAAAGAAAAGTTGGCAATGATATGACTGAGGAAACAAGGACAGAGTAGTTGTCGCATCATTTTGATGTTAGCACACTCACACTCACCAGTCTAGATAGGGCCAGCAGAGTCCGCATCATCAAATCATGCAGCTGTGGGGCCATCATGGGTGGGCCAACAGCAATGGACCTAATATGCAGCCAAGGCAACTGGCCTTCCAAAGGAAACATCATAAGACATTGAAAGGGCCTGAAAGTGGGCTCAACACCTTCAAAACATTTCTTTGCATTTATTCCTCATTGATCGTATACAAAGGAAGGTGAGGCTGGATACTTTGTGACCTTTGTAGAATAAGCTTTTGTGTGTGGGATCACAAGGCCGATCCAACTATCATGCGGGCCACCATGTGAGTCAGAGGTTTTCCAAAAAATCAGGTCTATACAATCACCAGGTGGGCCACACCATGGAAAACAATGGAAAACCACCCGAGAACCTCCAAATTCATGTGATGACTCACATAATGGTTGGATTGGTCTAATTTTTGGGGAGCCCCTTTTTAATGATTGGGCAACCCTTCTGGACGGATTCAATGCCATGCATACACCGTGGTGGTCCCTGCCCACAACATTTGTAGAATAAGCTTATTCTTGCAAATGTTGTAGAGGATCTGCCCAAACAGAAAGTGAGAGGAAACAGGTGTGTGGCTCCCTTTGAGATGTACATTTAAGCACACGACACCTGTTTTTGGAGAAGTTGAGTTTGCTAGGATAACCTCTTACATCTGAATGAAATGATCCAAACACATGAAATCAGAAATTTTGGTGGAATCCAAACCTGCAGGTACCCAACTTCTGGGCATCCAAACAACCCCTAGTCTATATGCAGTTCCCTAGGATAGTGCAGTCAACTTAGCATGAGTAATGCCTTTTTTACTTATTCAGTTATTTGTGTTCCATCAAAGAGTGCATTCTTGTAAATATTTTATGTCGGTAATATGTCCCAAACATTGGACATTAGATTTGGCCTCACAAATTTTGCTTCTTTTTCTCTAAATCAGATTGCACGTGTCCTTTGCTAGGTAGAACCACAGCATAAGTGCCCTGTCCATTTTGGGGATTAGGAGGTGTTGTTATTCTTTCCCTAAACTGTTCTAATGCATTAAATTCTGAATCAGGCAGATTCAGTTTGAACTTGCTGAATAACAATGAGAACAAATAATTTTCTTTAATCATACCTCTATAATGTAAAGTGTATCAGATCCATATGTGACCACTCTGAATGCAGGATTGCCTTCCCAAAAAGCCTCACTACCCGAGCATAAGGAAGGAGGTTTTGGACTCGGAGCAGACTTAGAAGAGGCTAGGGGGTTGGGATCCCAAACTCCCCCACCAAAGAATCTTGTGTCAGGTAAATCATCTCTTCCCCATTGTGTGGGAGGAGCTTGAAGTATCACCTTTGATTGACTCTTCAAGTGATGTTGTAATCTGAAATTCTCAGATATGGTGTTAGAAAATTGAGTCTGCTTGAGATCAACCTCCATTATCTAAAACCTGTTAAATAGCAATCTGAGCACAATGTTTCAAAGAGGGAGCAGAACTGACTAAAATATACCTCTGATATTTTGTACACCATTTTGTCTGATTGTTCAACTTTGTTTCATTCTGCACCTCATCCTCCAGAACATCTCCTACATTCTGTTGCTCCCTGTCTAATTGCCCGTTATAAGGATCTTCAATGGATCAGGACTTGCTTTTTTTCCCCTCTACGTAAGAACTACCAATCAGCCTCCAGAATTTTATGGACCAGGACTTGCTCTTTATACCTGTTCAATACCAATCTCAACAGAAGTTTCAAAGATGAAGCAGAGCTCAATTGCATTTCCAGTTTTGCATTACTCTTTATCTAAAATTAATTTTGATTCAGTGTGAATTTCTCTTGGTGAGTTAGTCTCCTACAATTCTTGCTCCTTGTCTACTCGTCTGTTATTAGGAACTTTTATGGACCACGACTTGCTCCCCCCGCCTCGTAAATGCCATACGGCTAAAGCTATGGCCCTATTCTAGCCATAATAGTATAATGACACATGGGTTGTGTGACTTGGTACAAACCTTAGTTGCAGGATTCTTCAACCTAGGTGTGACCTCCCACTTCAAACCCATACAGACTTTCATTCCCTCTCTTGCAAACATTTGAAACAAATGCTTCCCTGCTCCAGCACCTGAATGCACTCATGCTTCGTGCAACTGAGGCGCTAATTGATGCCTATATAACAGCAATGCCTACATATCTACAATGAACTATGAACATGTGATTGTGTAAAGCTTGTAGTCTTTGCCCAAAATGCTTGCACTGGCCAGCTAGTGCCGTGCGCACTCTACAAAAATAGGGATAGATTGTTTTCCGACTAAATGATGATGCAAAACCTTCAAATGGAACTCTGTTTTTGATCCCTCATGGTAAAATATTTAGCCTCGTAATACACCTAACATGTCTAATGCATTTGAATTTGCTTTGCATTGGTTATGTCATCTTATTGTAGTATTTGTTTTATGATATTTGGTTTGGATTTACTATGTTTGGACATGCTGTTATTATCTTTCTTCTCTATTTATATTGTTATAATTCTTTTCCTCATCTTTGTTTTTTCATTGCTCATCTATTTTCTTTGCTTTGTCAACCTCCATGAAGTTTCAATCTCTTATCTCTTATCTTGTTCTTATATCTTTGCAACAATTTTTGAAGTAGTAAGTGCTTTATTACTGCACTTGCATCTATGCTACTAAAGTATTGAGCCACTGAACTAGTTAACTTTTGTCATCTTCTTTTAGTCCACCATTCTTCTCCAAAATTTTCTATTTCAAACAAGTCTTGAGGAAGGCATATTCCAACTGGATGTGCTGTCAAGGAAGGTGCCTCAAGGCCTATTTATGTGTTGGGAATCTCATCCATTACCTTGATGGCTTCTTGTTTTTCTGAGTTCTTTTCCTTGTTTACCAGAATTTGCTTTGTTATTCATAATAAGTCCTCGTCATTTCACATCTCATGAATTTATGTTCGTTTGCGACTTATTTCTGCTTCATGTTTGGTGTCCCTCACTTGTCATGTAGAGGTATCTATACCTTCTTTATTGTGAGTTAAATGTACGCTGATAATTTTCTAACCTGTTCTTCCCATTTTATTCGCCACAGGCCATTACTGCTCTCAAGAAAGGAGCCTATTTACTTAAGTATGGGCGCCGAGGGAAGCCCAAATTTTGCCCCTTCAGGCTTGCAAATGTAAGTTGGATTGACTTATATTTTTCTTGCAGGATTACTAACTCATAAGTTGTATAAACTTTTATTACAGTAAATATTGTTTTCTTCATTTCATCTTTTTGACTCTTTTAATTTGAACTCCGATCTGGGATGTAATGTGCATACTAAGCATTTACTAGATGTCAGATTTGATACTTCATCCTAGATGGACACCATTCAATTTCCACTGCTGAATGCTGATGCCATTTAGAACTATGATGGTTGTCAGAGGTATTTGCGAAGTGATAAACAATTAATAAAACTTGAGCATAATTGAGAAAAGCTAGGAAGAATGCTTTTTCAGGACAAAGCCACATCACGCAATTTTCTTTGCTTTCTCATTGTATTCATTAAACCAACAATATGAAATACGCAACCAATGGGGTTGAGCCTTTGCCCTGGTGGTGATGTTCCCAAGTGGTTAAAATCCCCACCTCATCTCCATCTATCATCTAAGTGTGGCCAGGGCCCAACAGAAAAACAAAATGAAAAAGTATATCCTCCAAATCATTAGCCACCTAGTTGGTGTGTGCAAAGATATGTCAACAACACTAACAATATCCCAGAATTCTTCAGGAAGGTTCAACAAGTGCCATGGGCAATTCACTCTTCTTCAGTGCCCAAGAGATTGTACTAGTAGAGTCACCCTCCACTATTTTTTTTTTTTTGAGAGGAAACTAAAGATTTATTAAAACACGCCGAAGCGAAAAAGAATACAAACCCAAAGACGACCAAGGCCGCGAAAAACGAGCTAACAACAAACCCAAACAACCCAAACATAGGGTTGTACATGAGCTGAGCTGAACCGAGCTTTGCATAGTTCGGCTTGGTTTGGTCAGTGAGCGAACCGGGCTCGGGGTCGGCTCGGCTTGGTCCTCGAGCCCAGGTGGTGGGCTTGGCTTGGTTTGGTCGAGCTTTCGAGCCGAATTCGAGCCTGTTTGAGCTTGTTCGAGCTTCAAGCTTTCGAGCCTGAATTCAATTCAACTAATTCTAAAATTAAATTCCTAAAACAATTTATATTTAAAAAACTATATTCTATCAACTAACAACAATTCATAAAACAATTTAAAACTGATTCAATTCAGCTAAAAACAATTAACAACAAATTATTTCACAATTTATAATTAATATTTAAAATTAATAAATAATAATTGTAAAATACCTTTGCTGGTTGTCTGGTCAGGACAGTGGGGGTTGTCGGCTGGATGGATAGTGGGGGTCATTGGCTGAATGGACAATGGGGGTCGTCAACTGGGAAGGTGGGAGCCTGGATTGCCGGAATGGGGGTTGCCCAGGCCTGGACGGAGGACGACTGTCGGACGAGGCGGTTGACGAGCGGAGGCCGGAGATAGAGAGGGAGGTCGCAAGTCGGCTGTCGGACTAGACAGTGGACAGACAGGGGCGTTGGTTGGCCGGGCGACGAGCGGAGAGAGAGAGAGAGAGAGAGAGAGAGAGAGAGAGAGAGAGAGAGAGAGATTGGTTGAGCGCCTGAGTGACTGTTGTCGCCTTGTCGGACGGCCAAATGCCGACGACTACCTAGGGTTTTGGAGAGAAAGAGGGTTGGAAGGGGTGGGTGCTCGAATCGGGATTTAGGGGAGAACTTTAGGGTTTTGCCTTTTAACTTTTAACTTTTTATCATCAGTTTTTTATATATATATATATATATATATATATATATATATATATATATATATTAATACACATTATATATAATATATATATTTTAATGTTTTAAATATATGAGCCTCTACATGAGCCGAGCTGAATCGAGCCTGGTTTGAGCCGAATCAAGGCTGATTCAATTCGAGCCGAGCCGAGCCGAATCGAGCTCAGGTCAGGCTCGGGCTTGGTTAGAAATCTCAATGAACCCCAAAAAATGGCTCGGCTTGGTTCGTTCAGCCCTACGAGCCGAGCTAAATCGAGCTGTTTTGAGCCGAGCTGAGCGAGCTTTTCGAACTAGCTTGATTCGTCTACAGCTCTACCCAAACACGACGAACTAAAAAGGAAGAGCGATCGGGACCGCCTTTACATAAACTGCCCATTTAGCTACCAGACTTTTGCTCCTACAGATGATGACACTCTCGTCTTCCATTATATTGCGAAACGTTCGATATTCCTGGAGTAAAATAGACAAAGCAATCATTTGGCCCTAAAGAAACACCCTATTTTCCACCCGATTCAAATTTTGGTCCAATATTCCTGGAATAAACTTATTTGATTTCACCCTTTTCACTCTTCCCATTAGCGCCCCCCCGGAAAGGCAACGATAAATTTATGGAAGCTAAAGAGCCTAAAGGGTAAACCAGCCTACAGTGATGGCAAATGATGAGAGATCATCTGGATGGCACAAAGTTAGAAATTCCCGCCTTGCATACATCAATGTAAACCCTATTCTATCCAACCGATGGTTGTGTCTTTAATCTTATTAAACACCACTTCATATGGATGGACCTGCTAACAAAGAAAGCTGCCAAAGGGTTCTTCTACTTCTTCCCTTCGGGCTTCCTTGCTTGAAAGAGATGCTGAATTGTTCCTGTCATAACCTATCCCGGTCCGAAGAGTCTAAATATCCTCCACCAGATCTCCAATGCAAACTTAACATGGAGAAAAAGATGATCCATTGTCTCAGCATCCTTGTGAGAAAGATTTGACACGTTAGGAATGACCGTCATTCTACTTCTGAGATGGTCAATGGTGATGATCTTGTTCCTTCTCACCAACGACCCAAAAACCACCATCGGATGATATGCCAAAATGGTTACGTTGCAGCTGTAACATTGGTAACTGTTGTACGTTACGGGGCCAAAATGGCTGTTACAGGAAAAAAAACCCGACTGTAACTGCCCCATAATGGTCCGTAGCGGCCTGCAATGGTCCCATAATGGTCCCAAAATGGTTTTTTTTTTCCCAAAAGAAAAAAAGCTACGGCCACCGTTACCATTTTGGAGCACCTTGCACCATCCAAGACGGCCTTGGAGTCCTCCGAATGTGATCAGTCAAGTCATCTGAATTCCATATGACCTGATTGCATTGGATAAAAAGATTTGATAGAGAAGGAACCACTTCACTCAAGAGTAGACAACCACTTGTACCTCTCCCCAACTAGGAATTTTGTCTATTAAGACCTTCCATCATGCTGACCAGACCAAATTCCTCTGTTGTCAAATTGCCTCTGAAGGCCAAATTCCAAACCACTTGACCTCTGATACAATTATACTGTTGGGCAATCTCACTAACAACAGTCACCTGGTATGGCTTTGGGAATATGTTGCAAAGCACAATATTATCACATCGCACATCCTCCCAAAACAAAAAATGAGATCCATTATTCTCCTTGCAATAATAGCCTTCGAGAAATCTGGTTGCAAGCGACATGCATCCTTACACACTCATGAAGCTCTATTAAGCATAGCTCATCCTCGGCAATTTCTCGGCATGGGAGCATCTCAAGAGATTTTTGGTTTTTGATATTTTTCTCCCGATATCATCTGGAAAACCTTGTCGAAAACAACTTTTTTTAAATATAGTTATCATAAGTTAATCAATACTTTCAAAATTTTAAATAAAGGGGTATAAAATGAGTTACTTTAACTTTTAAATAATTTGTGTTAAAATCACGATAATTTCATGATAAAATTTCAAAAATTTAATTTCTGCTGAGATTTTGAATATGTCAAAACATTATCACGATACTATTGTTTTTTCATTTTTTTGAATATTGCGGGATTCTAAAATCTTTGCAAATATTTGTCACAATGTTATTAAGAGATAGAGTCCGCGTATACCATCCCTTTGGTATGGATCTGTAATTACAAGAAATCACATGCTTCCACAAGCTATCTTCCTTTGACCCAATTCTCCAAAGCCATTTCCAAGCAATGCCATTTTGATTCTTTTCAAAGATCTCACCCCTGGGCCAACTTGGCTTCTCAGCTTGGACACTTTATCCCATTCAATCAAGTGGAACTTGTATTCATCTCCTCACCCTTCCAAAGGAAGTCTCTTCAGATATTCCAATCTCTGATTGATCTTTGTTGGGCAGGGAAACAAAGACGTGAAATAGACTGACAAGTCCAAAAGAGCTGATTTAGTGAGAGTACTGCAACCTTTGAGACATTGATATCTCTTCTTCTAGCCCGAGACTTTCCTTTCCATCCTTCTGACGACGTCATCCCACAAATGCATTGGGTGTTTCCAACACAAAGGGAAGATCTAGGTATTTCAATGGGAGTCTTTTGGGTTTTGGCTTTGCACCCAAATCCTCTACCCAGATCCACCATGTTCTCATATGAAGTCTTAATCCTCATGATCTCACCCTTTTCAATATTAATTTTAAGGCTGGAGATTGGTTCAAAACATCTTGACCATTTTATGCATATTATCAACTTCCCTAATATTTGCATTGGAAAAGAAAAACGCCATTAGAAATTGAAGGTATGGAACACGATGATTTGGCATTCCCTACCGTGAACAACCCATTTAGCCCGTCAAAATTATCTTTCATCGGGATTCTCTGAATTCTGAAGCACTCCCATTACCACCACGAATAGGATTGGGAAATGAGGTAATGGATCCCCTTGAAGAAGACCCCTCGAGCTCTTGAAGAAGCCTTTTGGGGAGCCATTAGTAATAACTGCAAATTTAAATGATTCAACACGAGCCTGCATCCATTTCCTCCATCTGACACAAAATGTTGTTTTTCTTAGCATACAATGTACAACTCCCAACCCACACGGTCATCCCCCTTTCCCACATTGGGTTTGCGTAAAATACCTGGCCTTCCTTCTCTATATCTTTAATTCATACTTTTGTGAGCAATAAGAGCTCCATCAAGAATGTTTCTTGTGCATGAATACCCCTTGACACCAAGTTATAACTCTTGACACCAAGTTATAACTCTTAAGACCTCCCTCATCCTTGTCGCCAATATTTTTGCCAAGATCTTGTTTGGACTGCTAACAAGGTATTTTCATAACGGTAATGGTCCAGAAACAAAAATTCAATCGGATGTGCCAATCGCATCTAAAGCCACCACTCGTTTGCTGGGCCACCCCAATCTGAACTAACCATCCCTGCATCCATGGGATGAACTTTTGTCTCCTCTAACTCCACCACCTGCATTGAGTTAAACAAACCTGCTTTTCTTAGGCCCTCTTTGGGGCCAGCTCAACCCCATCACGTTCCATGACAAAATCTTTGTTGAGGGCCCCTCTCCACCTCCCTTACTAAATGAGCAACCACTAAATGTCAATTTGCATGGAAAGAAGCTACCTCTTCAAATATTCTCCTATTCCTTTCCTATAGACCTTCCAACATAATTGCAGGCAGGGTTAAAATTACCTGTATGCCCCTTAAATTTCAATTTTTCCTACCCCAATTAATTGGGAGAAGGCTTAGATGATGATTGTGTATGTGCAAGTAAGGAGGTTTGCAGAGTTATAGCAAGTCTGTCATGAGATATAATTTGCTAGAAGTTTCTGTAGCAAGTGGTGATTATCATATAGACTATGCACCAATATCCATGGGTTTGCAAAGCTATAATAAGCCAGCCTATTCTTGGGATTACTGTTCTGTCGCATGTCAACATGGATTAATCATGTCCAAGAAATACCCTTGTTATGACAGTTGTATCCTTTCTTCTTATGGCCTTCAAACAGATGATTAAGAAGAGAAACATAGCAATGGTCCATATTCAACAGAAAAAAGTCCAAAGATTGATGACTAGGACCTTCTTATCTGGGATATGCAAGGGACATGAGAAAGCAATGGACTGGATGCATGTGTCCACCAATGGACGCATTACATTTACTCGCCTCAAACTAAACTGTGGAAATCATGGGACGGACAATAGATGCATCATGAATGAACAAATAAGATAGAATGTAGGAATGAAATTGGCCACTTGACATGAGAAAGCAATGGACTGGATCACTTGGGCATGAACATCACTTGTCAAATTAAAACCCATGTTTTTGTTTTTGGTTTTTTTTGAAAGATAACAAAAAGTATATTATAAATAAGAGCCAAAAAGGCAAAAAACTGTAGAGGAAGGGCGAGCAACTGCCCAAACTAATTACAGGATAAAAGAATAACCAATTTCCCCTCCCAAGCACAAAACCCATTCAGTTACCAGGCCCCTTGCTTTCGAGGCGACCCTCCCCATAGAGTGGCTCAAATTCCTAAAGCATCTCCCATTCCTTTATTCCCAAATAGTCCAAAGTCCCGCCAAGAGACACAGATGCCGGAGAACTTTGAAATCCTCTTTGAGTTCCACCCTGTGGCAAGACAAAAATAATAGATCAATGGAGTTCAGGCAGACCCATGTAACCTGGAACGTGGATAGGATGGCATTCCATTAAAAGGCAATGCATAAAGAGATGACTAATAATTCCTTTGGCAAATCCTTGGGCTGGATTCCTATAATTCCTTTGGCAAGCAACTGGTGAATATACAGGGGAAAAGCTTTGATAGCTTGGCAGAATGTGATGTCCATACCATGCAGTGTGTCCACCAATGTACACTTACATGTACTTGCCTCAAACTAAACTGTGGAAATAATGGGGCGGACAATAGATGCATCATAAACAGACAAATAAGATAGAATGCAGGAATCTCAGTGGCCACTTTTGTGGGCTTCTGATGGACAAAATTTAGTCGATGGTCAGTAAATCAAGAAACAGATATTGATTAATAAAAAATAAGATCACCAATCATTCTGATTTCTGATTTTTGGTTCATCCTTCATCTACAGTTGGCCCACTATTTGAGTGGTCTAGATTATAGTTGCACGAAGCGTGAAATGAAGTGACGGCAAATTTGGGTATGGGAGCAGGGAAGCGTCTGTCTCAAAATGTTGTCAAGTATAAAAAGTCTAGGAAGTGGGAGCGGGTGTGCAAGCCTGAATTGTGATTTGAAGCAGGAGGGGCACCTAGTTAGAAAGATCCTGCAACTAAGGTCTAGATTTAGGTATATGTATGCCATATTTACAGGAGCTGAGTGCATTTGTATGGCTCGTCACTTTGCCAATCTACCTAATACCAAAGAAGCATGTGTGATAATACAATGCTTGCCCCTAGAGTTTGCACAATGCGCTCCATTCTTTTGACTGATCCTAGACTCTGATTAATGGACATTCGTTTGTTTAATTCAGCTTGTTGACTAATTTCCATTTCAATGTTCCATTGAATGTCTACCAATCATCCAACTAAAAGAATGAATCCATGTTAATTTTTTGGTTATAAAAGTTAGGGCCCGTGATTTGGATGGTTTAATTTGATTTCATTGTATGCCGCATGTACGATTTCTTAGTACCTGTGTAATTACGTATCAACCTTCACAGTCTACTAGAGGATCAAGGTCGTTCATTATACAATACTGCTGCAGAGAATTTATAAAATATTTGGACTTTTAGTTTGTATAAGTGGGGTCCATATTTCAATTATTCAAGATTGTAAGAACAAAGAATTTGCCAGACGATTGGAGGAAAAGTGCCTTGGTACATATATTGACAAGAACAAAGGAGACAAAAAGCTGCTATAACAGTGAGAGAATTGTTATGGTCATAGGTTATGCCAAAAACAGTGGAAGAATTGTTATGGTCGTGGCATGGAGGAGTGGGTAAGGTGCACAAAGTGTTATGGCGGTCCTTTGGGTTATTTGGGGATCCAGGAACGGGAGATGTTTCCGGAACGTGGATAATGGGGGTGAAGGAGGTGATTTCTAATGTTTTAAGGCTAGTCAACGAATGGGCGGTTTTCGTTAAAGCAACTCTGATTGCTTCGTTCCTTTAGTAGTTGGTTTTGGTTTTTTTGGGCTCTGTATTCTTTCCTCGCTTTGCAAGCTTTTCAAGAAATTTATAGTCACCTCTCAAAAAAAAAAAGAAAAAGAAAAAGAAAGAAAGCTGCGATAACTATTGCTGGTTAAATGTGTGAATCATACTATGAAACTTTGGGAGAGCAATTGAACAAAAGATTTAGGCATGAGATAAATGTGTCGGAAAATTAATTAGGATTCATGCCTAGGAGGTCAATCATCAAATTGTTTTCTTACTTATACGGAAGTTCAAGGAGAGGAGAAAGGATTTCCTGATGCAGGGGCATGCGATGACCTAACCCTAGATGCATGTATATTCAGTTGGACGATATTCAAATAATAAAATTACGAAACTAACTACTTTCAATCAGAGGAAACTAACAAATCTCAACACAGAGATGGAATACGTCTGTTCGGATAATGCCCCTTAGCATAAAACCACGTAAAATCGTAAAACGGGAAGGATCTAGGGATATGAGGATATCTCAGATCTAGTATGGACCAGTCCACAGTCAAGTTTGGATCCGGTTCTCATAGCTAGGCATCCTTTTTTGATCGTACCAAGGGGGGTTCAAAAAAGGACAAAAAACAATGAGTTCTCATGAGGCACGAATAATGAATCAAAAGAATCTTACCTTTCCTCGCACCTTGAAGAAATAGAGAAGAGAAAACGGGAACTCCGGGGTGAAATCCTCAACACTCGAGGGCTAATCCTGAAACCCTAGTCTCTCAAATAAAGAGGAAGAAGCACACGAATTTTCTATTCATTCAATAATTCGAAATAGGGTTTCTCACAATATATATAAGCTACGAAAATAAAAAGTGCACTAAAGTGCCTGAAAACAAAAAAAATAACATAAAAACGCCTAAACTAAATAATGACATTAAAAGGCCTAGAAATAAGGAAATAAACAGAAAAACGCCTAAAAATAAATTTGCTCCACGATCCAGCGGTCATAATGCTCCTGCGCGATCCTGCAGCTCACGTACTCGTAACGCGTCAGAAAATGGGTCTAATGGGCCCGTCGTCCATCCACATCAGCTCGTCTGCTCCAGCACTCGATCTGCGACGTTGCCTCCTCTGGTATACTCTAAAGGGTGCACCACTAATGTCCGCATCATTTCCGAAGGGTCTTTAGTGAAAGAAAACGTACAATGGTGTCCTTAGAGAGTATATATTGATATAGTCAAGGATATGCGACAATGTTAATTAATGTGAGGACCGCTAGTGGAGAGACAAGTGAGTTTCCAAGTACTGTTGAGTTCCACCAGCGGTCGGTGTTGAGTCTACTGTCCTTTTGCAATTGTTTTGGATGAGTTAGCTAGGCATTTATAGAAGAGGTCTAGAGGTTTATGTTGTTTGCATATGTCATAGTTTTGATTGACGAGGCAAAGGATTGGGCAAATGCAAAGCTAGAACTATGGTGGTATGGTTTAGAATGTAAGGCCAGTTTGGTTGCTGGGGAATTTATTCCTCAATGCTTATCTTTCCTAGAGAAACCTGGGGAATGAATATGTTTAGTTAGTGCTTGGGAAATCTTGTGAAAAGTTAAAATTGTGTTTTTAAGACATTTATTTGACAAGTGCTAGAATCAATTGAGCTACTTTCGAGTTGGCATGGAGTGGGGATTGGAGGCAAAAGACAGCTATTTGGATAGTGGCTATGCCAGCCACTTGGTGGGCGATTTGGGGGGAAGAAATGGGAGGTGTTTTCGCAATAGTTCTTGTAAAGAGGCGGAAGTGTTCTTGAAGGCAAAGCTTTTTGTAATGGAATGGGCCTCTTGTATAAATTCCTTGGAAGATTGTAATTTAGCTTTTTTACTTAGCTTGTAATTTCTTGCGCCATCTTGGCACCGTCTTAATAAATTTCTCATTACCCTTCAAAAAACAAACATGTGTGGGAGATCTAAGCCATTCATCAAGTAGTCCACTTGATGCGTGGACTGGAAGCATTAATAGACAGGGTCAAAGGCTCCATTGTTGAATTGGCAGCATCCTCAAGATCTTTTAGTGGGTCATCACTGTCAAAGGATATAGACAAGGCTTAGGGTCTTATTTCGATCGTTCAAGTTACCCATTCCCCTGGACTGTGGCTTGGTTACTTATCCCTCGTGGTGCTTCTATGTTGAATTTTAGTAGTTTCTTGGATGCTAATTTGGGCTAAGCGGGTCTTGGAGAGGTGCTCAGAATAGCGAGAGAGTGGTGCTGGTGGCTTTCTTAGGCCCTCTTCCTTCTTGCAATGCCATCAAGGCAAGGGCCCTAGTCTTGAAAGAGGGTATTTGCATTTTACTGTCTTCATCTTCTGAATTATTGAGGCCACAATTCGAAGATCCTTAGATGTTCTCGGTTTTGAACTGTGGTACTTTTAGCACATCTTCAACAACGGCTGGTGTCTCACTACTAGATTGAATATTTTATAATATTATTAATGAATGTGATATGGGCTTACATAGGCCCACTTAGATGGGTTATTTTGGTCTAGGACACAAAGGGGATTTTTGCTTTTATCATTAATGACATTTTTGTAATTATGAAAATTTCATAATATAATCAGGGGCAGGACCCAAAACTTCAGCCCTTTCTCCTCTCTTTACATTCTTCTCAGTTCCATCACTCTTTCCACTAATTTACAAATGTCATGGTCGTAGATTTAGCAATCTTAGGAGCAGGTCACTCTTCTTTTCGTGATTTAGCAATCTCAGGAGTAGGTCGCTCTTCTTTTCGTATCAAAACTTTTATTCCATCTCTCTTTCCCTTTTGATTATATTATATGAAAAAAAGCATGGACCTGCATAAATTTTGGGTCATACAACTATGATTGATAATAAATAGCTAAATAAAATAAGTGGTCGGTCTTGATTGATCATATTGAAAAATCTTTGATCATTAGTCTAGACCATCTATCATGCGTCCCACCTTTTGATTTCCCCTCTCTGAAAAATGTGGTTGGTTCATTGGTCGTATTAGAGGTAATAATTGATCTAGACCATATATCGTATGTGACCACCGTTGATTATACATGCCTCTCAACAATGACTTTGACTTTATGATCATAATTGACCAACTGCTGATCCCAATTAGTTGGGATAAGGCTTAGATGATGATGATGAACCAACCGATGGCTATGATGATAAACGGTCCATATTGATTATACTCAAGGTTAGATCAATGAATTTGATCGTCCATTTGTGGGGCCCATAAAAAGCTGGGAAAATTGGGCCCAAAAACCAGGAAAGGGGAACACACATTTTCCTGGGAAAAGTTGGGAATTTTGTTTCCCAAAAAAAAAAAAAAAAAAAAAAAAAAAAACAGAATAAGAAGAAGAAAGAAACCAAATAGGCACTAAAGGTTTTAAACTTGGCCAGACAAAAAAGAAGTATATGATGCACATTTAGTAGCAATAGGAGTGGAAATGAGGAGTTTGTTAAGATTAAAAGACAACTTTCGAATTCTTGGATCAATAATTTATTAGATCAGATGGATTGGGAAGGATGTTTCTCATGGAACACATTTTCCTGGGAAAAGTTCAGAATTTTATTTCCCCCCCACCCAAAAAAAAAAAAAAGAAAAAAGAAGAAGAAGAAGAAGAAGAAGAAGAAGAAGAAAGAAAGAAACCAAATAGGCACTATAGGTTTTAAACTTGGCCAGACAAAAAAGAAGTATATGGTGCACATTTAGTAGCAATAGGAGCGGAAACGAGGAGTTTGTTAAGATTAAAGGACCACTTCCGAATTCTTGGATCAGTAATTCATTAGATCAGATGGATTGGGAAGGATGTTTCTCATGGAATTAGAGCTGGATGGATGAAGTGGCAATGTGCCTCTAGCATTTTATGTGATCGCTGCTTACCAATCAAACTGACTGGATGACTTTTATAGGATATCTATAAGACCAAACCATGCTTTATGGGATAGAATATTGGGCAGTCAAGGAACAACACGTTTGTCGTATGGCTGTAGCTGAAATGAGGATGTTGAGATGGATGAGTGACAAGATAGGGAAGGATAGAATTAGAAGTAAACACATGGATGAGTGACAAGATGGGGAAGGATAGAATTAGAAGTAAACACATCTGAAGTAACTTAGGAGTAGACCCAATAGGTAATAAGATGAGGTAAGGTAGACTTGGATGGTTTGCCCATGTTTATTTGAGACCAAGATTGCAAAGGTTAAGAAGTGAGCTTCAAGCTGAAGGCTGTAAAAGGGCAGGGGAAGGCTGAAAAGGATGTGGATGGAGGCATTGCAAAAAGATTTTATGACCTATGGTTTAACTGAAGATATGGTCATTGATAGAGTGGAATGGAAGAGCAGGATTTGTGTAGGCGTAGCCAACCCCAATTAATTGGGATAAGTCTTAGATGATGATGATGATGATACATAGTCCGAACAATGGATGGCTCATGCACCAAAATTCTCACATATGAGAAATTGTAACACTTAAATTGGTGGCCAGCAAATTGATTTCCTTTTTTAAAGGTAACACTACCAGGGTTTGAACCCTGGATCACTCACACATGCTACCTTGTCTCCACTGGCTTATCTAACAAGCGGGAGATAGCCAGAAAATTGATAGTTAAAGAAAACACAACAATGTTTCACATTTAGAAAAATAAAAGGGCTGAACTTTCGATGGCTGGCTGGAATCTTACAATCAGGGGACTGTTTTATACTCAGGGCATCCACAATGAGGCACTTATTGTATCTGACTTGTTGGTGGGGCATCCATAGTGAGGTGCATGTGCATCTCATCAATGGTTTTTACCACAAAAAATGGGTCCCACTTGTAAAAACTAGGAAGCAGATCATAGTATATAAACTCTTGGCCTAAGCATTACAGGTTACACCCTTCCAAAAAAAAAAAAAGCATTATTGGTCACCTCTTCAGTTATATAGGGGTTATTTGATTCAATAGTAGTGTATGAGAACCATAGGCGTGCACATAGCAATGTTCATGTGGCATGCATATACCAAAAATCTAAACCATCAAAATATTGTGACCCATTGGGGATGGGGTTTAGGCCTCAAACCAGATAAATTGGACGATCCCCACTTATTAATGGTTTTTTATTTTTTATATTTTTAAATTTAAGATCCTAGACCATTTTTCACCACCATGAATGAAGCCTAAGCCTAGCTCATAAATTACACTGAAAAAATAATCCAAACTATCATTCAGGTTCATTGAAAGACTTCTAAGAAGAAAACAGTCTATGTTCAAATAGCAATCTAGATGTTCCCACATGCGATGCACATGCATTTTTATTAGTTTTTATGTGTTGGTTTATAGGTATATACATCTATATGTCCATGTCCGATGCTCTTGCATTTTTACTAGTGTCTGATGTGTGGGTCTCTCTACACACACACGCACACACAGAGAGGTTGGCGGGAACGTATATGCTTACGTATATACTATGGGTTGGCCCTAGAATGTGGATCATCCTATACAAAAATCAGCCCAATCCACTCATCAGATGGATGACACTTGTATTTTGTTATTTATGAGTGGCTATATGTTATTTTCTATGGCATGGCTGACCTGATGAGTGGATTGGGCCGATTTCAGTACAACATGATCCATATATTAAGGCCAACCAATTGGATGGGTTGGATGTCATACCCATGAGACAGGTTGGAGGTTATCCACTGGGTGGACTTATCATCTAACCAGTTGGGCTTGAGACCTCTCTTTCTATATAGCTGTGCGTGCCATTTATACATTCGATCGTTTGAAAGAGGAATAAATATATTTCTTATATGTGATACAGATGCTTCATTGAACATGCAGGCCCCTTTCAAATCCCTGTTCTCATCTCTAATTTTTTTTTTCTTAGCCTGCACATTTTAATATCCAATAAGATGCCATTATAGTTGCGATTCCTTTATTTATTTTGTTCTCAACTTTCACCTTAGTACTGAGCTCGACTCACAATGTCTTGAGAGTTCAGTCATGCTTATTCAATTCTTCGATGCATAACAGCATAAGATCTAGGCAGACTAGGCTACTTCTTTCAACTAGCCCTCTTATGTTTGCTGCCATTTTGATGTATGATTGTTCACAATAGGAAATTAGTTTTTGTTACTTGTCCATTGTAATCTGTCTATTGTGGGCTGCTGAATGTGTTTTCTTGTTCAGGATGAATCCGTCTTGATATGGTTCTCCGGCAAAGAGGAAAAGCACCTTAAATTGAGCCATGTTTCTAGAATTATACCTGGACAGCGTACTGTAAGTTCCCATATATCGAGATCTCTTCTCTTGCATAAACAAATCCTCTTATAATTTTGTGAAGATTAAGAGAATGGAAATCAGGGTCTGTTGTTACGAAAGTTAAGGATGTTGGATCCGAGATGGTAAATATGGTGGTAAACACTCTTGGATGCACACTAGGCCAGCAATCTTGATTGCGTAGTGATTTGAAAGGGAATGCTTTCTCCTAGTAAAATGTTGGGTTGGATGTATTAAATATGTTGACTTTCCAAAGCATGATTAAGAAAGTAAGGTTGAATTGGTTTTGTTGTCACTTCAGAGTGGTTGCAACCTATTTTACATGGATTCTTTTGAGAGACTGATTGAGTTCAGAAATGCTCGGCGACAGCATGAATATGGGTTTTTGGGTTATACAGCTGGATTCTTCTCCTAGCTGAATCTTGTTGAATCCAACCATTCACAGACCTAAACACAAAAAATGCTCTCTCTCTCTCTCTCTCTCTATATATATATATATATATATATATATATATATATATATATATGCTTTTTAACTTCATTCTTTATATTAAAAGAAGATAAAAATAGTAAAACTGCTTTAAAGTGAAAACAACTTTACATTTTACAAAATCACTCTTAAAAAGTAAACGTGAGTTCCTAATTACTGTAGGCTTTCACTAGGGGTCAACATTGGACCCGTACATTTTTGCATTGGTTATGGACGAGTCGACGAGGCATTTGCAGGAAGAGATCCCATGGTGTATGTTGTTTGTAAATGACATACTTTTTGATTGACACGACAAGGGAGGGTGTAATTATAAAGCTAGATTTATGGAGGGATGCTTTAGAATCTAAAGGATTCAAAATCAATTAGACTAAACAGAGTATAAGGATTGCAATTTTAGTAATAACTAAGAAGTGAAAATGAGGAATTAGTTAAGATCGCTGACCAAGAAGTCCCCCCCCTCCCCCAAAGGACCAGTTTTGATACCTTGGGTCAATAATTTGTGAGAGTGGAAAGATTGAAAAGGATGTTGCCCATAGAATTCATGCTGGGTGGAAGAAATGCCTTTGGAGTTTTATGTGGTTGTCATCTACCACAAACTGAAAGGGAAATTTAATAGGATAGCTATTAGACCAGTCAGGCGCTATGGGATAGAATATTGAGCAGTTAAAGAGTGATATGATTATAGGATGAGTGTAGCTGAAATGAGGATGTTAAGATGGATGAGTGGCAAGACGAGAACGGTTAGAATTAGAAATGAATGCATTTTGAGGGAACTTTGGAGTAGGTACCAATAGGTAATAAGATGAGGGAAAGTAGATTTAGATGGTTTCGTCATGTGCAATGGAGACTAAGAACCGCGCTAGTAGGAGCGAGTTCGTACAAGTTGAAGGCTCTAAAAGGGCAAGGAGAAGGCCCAAAAGGATGTGATGGAGGTTGTAAGAAAAGACTTAATGACCTATGATTCTACCTGAATGGCATGGTAGAATAGGTAGTAAGAAAAGACTTAATGGCCTTTGATAGAGTGGAATGGCAGAATAGGATTCATGTAGCTGACCTAATTAATTGGGATAAGGCTTAAATGTTGATGATGACGACGACTCTTGAAGTAAAAGTACTTCTACAAATATGAAATTATTAGGTTTCGTTTTGGCTCTCTTTCTGACTGGATTTTAATGAATGTTTATTCGTGTTTGTAGTCTTTTCCCTTTCTTTCTTTCTTTCTTTCTTTCTTTTCTATAAAATATTTATATTTTTTTTATAGATATAAAGTATTTCGTATTTGATAGAGTGGAATGGCAGAATAGGATTCATGTAGCTGGCCCGATTAATTGGGATAAGCTTAAATGTTGATGATGATGATGACTCTTGAAATAAAAGTACTCATACAAATATGAAATTATTAGGTTTCGTTTTGGCTCTCTTTCTGTCTGAATTTTAATGAATGTTTATTCGTGTTTGTAGTCTTTTCCCTTTCTTTCTTTATTTATTTTTCTATAAACTATTTATATTTTTTTATAGATATAAAGTATTTTGTATTTTGAAATTAAATTATTTATATTCTAATTAATTTTGAAGTATTTATATTTTAAAATTAATTACAATATTGTGCTGAACTATGAATCCATCTCAAGGTTGAGCAAATCTGATCCTGCACAGTAGTATCAGATTTTGGCACTCATATCCATGTCCATGGGACAGTTAATTATCTAATGTGGTTCTGCTGCTGTTTTCCTAGGTGGTCTTTTGAATGTTAAGCACTCTAGAGTGCACAATGCCAGGGACAATTTCCTGCTATTTCCCATGGTTATGTTCAGCAGCAATTTTTTTTTTTTTTTTTGAAAGATGACAAGATTTTATTAAAACGAAACAAAGAACAGAAGAAAGAGAAAAAAACGCAAAACAAGAAGCCGAGACGGTGACTCAGCCACATCCCTAGAAATTCCATATTACAACCCTTAAGCTTAGAAACAGAAATAACCCATTTGATAATCAATAATCTGATTCTTTGGGAGATGCCTTCCAAAGACTTGTTGGAATTGTTAAAACACATTGCATTTCTTTCTTCCCACACTGCCCACCAAGCTGTGAGTAAAGCCATTCTCCAAAGTGCTTTCTTTTGTTGACTAAATTTGACACTTGTGCCGTGCTAACAAGCATTGATCAACTGAATTAGGATGACTCCACTGCATTTGAAACCGACCCAGAATATCTGCCCATATCAGTCCCAACTGGGGGCAATGAAGAAAGAGATGATCTACCAACTCTTCATTTTGCATACACATTGAGCAAACATTTGGAATCACCATTCCTCTTTTTTGGAGATTGTCCACAGTAAGAACTTCCTTTCTTTCGACGAGCCACCCGAAAGCTACTATCTTTGGAGGCATGGATAGGACCACATGAAACAAGTGCCCCACTCATTGCTTTGTTGTTTGACGCTATGTAAAAGAGAATAGAAAGATTTGATCGAAAAAGCGCCAGTCTTATCCATTCTCCACACCATCTTCTTTGGATCGGACTCAACCGAAATGATACGATGAATGCGATCCAAAAGTTAACATACTTTTCCACCTCCTCATCCCAAAGGAGATGCCTACATGGGGGCTCCCACACCTACCACCCCTCCGATACGAGAGAAACCATTTACCACCAAAACGGACGGGTTTGGTGCCAAGCTGGATATGGAGGAGAACATCTCTTTAGGGCTGCAGAGTCCACCCACAAATCTTCCGAAAATATGATTTTCTCGCCATTACCAATGGTGAACCCAACTCTTTGCAAAAATTTCGCTTTTACCGAACAAACTTCTTTCCATAAGGTAGATGCTGTATAAAAAGTTGAGTCTCTTGTCCTCCAACCCCCCTGACGAGGAACCATACTTGCTCTTGAGGACCTCTTTCCAAAGAGCCCCCTCCTCTCCAAGACATCAAAACCATTTGCCCAATATTGCATTGTTCATTGTTTTGAGATCCTTTATTCTCGCACCTCCCTTGTCATAGGCTATGCAAACCTCATTCCAACTGAGAAGATGGAACCTTTCTTCTCGTCCGCACCTTGCCATAGGAAATCTCTCATAAGCTTCTCAAGTCTGGAGAGCATTGCCGCCAGGCATTTGAAGAGAGACATGAAGTATAGGGGAAGATTGGATAGAGCCGCTTTGATTAAGGTAATCCGACCCCCAATTGATAAATAACGACCTTTCCAACGAGCATGCATCTGCTCAATTCTTTCTACCACCTTGTCCCATAGCCGCTTTGGTGCTTTTTCCAACACACAACGGTAAGCCCACGAAAGTCACCAGAAGAGAGCCTGTCGCGCAACCAAAAACGTCAGCCAACACCTCCACTTCATTTGCCTCTATCCTCACCCCAAACATCTTGTAGCCTTGACACAACCTAAAAGCATTTGACAATCATTCTTAGCTTTATCCACCATGGGAGTGGAAGCTTTGCAAAAGATGAGGGTATCATTGGCAAACTACAAATGAGAGGTGGGTTGATCCATTCTGCCAACCGAGAAACCGCAAGCAAAGCTCTCCTCTTGGGCCTTTTGTATTATTCTTTCTAGTGCTTCAACCATGAAAAGGAAAAGGAATGGGGACAGGGGATCCCCTTGGCGAAGACTCCTTGAGCTTTTGAAGAAACCTTTATGAGACCCATTTATGAGAACTGAAAAGCGCGCCGAACTAGCACATTCCCAAATGCACCGCCTCCACTTCATGCCGCATCCCACTCGAAGCAACATGTAGTTAAGAAAACTCCAATCCACGTGGTCATAAGCTTTTTCGATGTCTAACTTACAAACCACACCTTTAACACCATCTTTGTACTTGGAATCGAGACATTCACTAGGTGTTATCTAGAATCTGCCTTCTTGGGATAAAAGTTGTTTGGTTGCCGGAAATGATGCATCCAATAATATTCCGCAACTGCGTCGCCGACACTTTTGTTAAAATCTTGTAGGGCCCTCTTAGAAGGTTGATCGGACGATAATCTCTCAAAGATTCAGCTCCAGAAACCTTCAGAATGATGGTTATAAAGGAGGCACCTAGCTCAGAAGACAAACGCCCCCTATTGTGAAATTCTGACATAAAGTTCATAATATCTCCCTTTATTACTTCCCAGAAGGATTGATAGCAGGCCATCTGAAAACCGTCCGGACCTGGGGCTTTGTCTTGCCCAAGCGTATCTAGGACCGCTTTAACTTCATCTTCTAAGAAGGGAGCCTCTAATGAAATGACTTGACCCTTGGAGAAGCGCTTGAATTCAAGATTATCTAGCTTTGGCCGAGCCCAAGGCTCTCCTGTGAGCAAATTCTCATAGAACCAGGGAATTTTGAGCAATAGACTTTTCTTGCCTTCAAATCGTACTCCATTAATAACAACACTATTGATTTTGCTTATTCTTGTCCGTGCACTCGCTATGCTATGGAAGAACTTCGTGTTCTTATCACCCTTAATCCACACGCTTCGAGATCGTTGCTTCCACTTGATTTCATCTACCTTGACCCTTTCCGCATAATCTTTGGTAAGCCTTGCTCTCATAATTGACTCTTCAATGGATAAAGCCTCTGACTCCTCTTTTACATCAAGCGATTGAAGCTTAAGAAGTCAGCAGTCTCTCCTTCCCTTTTGTCCAATTCCTCTTTCTTCCATGATTTGATTTTATCTTTTAACAGTTTCAGCTTGCGCGTAAAGATGAATCCAACAAAGCTTTCCACTACAAACGAGGACCACCAGTCCTTCATCTTTTGCTTAAATTCATCAATTTACAACCAATTGAGCTCAAATTTAAAAGGTTTCGGTCCCCAGTTTTCTTCATCAATCGTAAGCACTACTAGACAATGATTAGACATAGGTTTCAAGAGGGCCCTTTGAGAGACAATCAGAAAAAGATCTAGCCAATCCGGGGAGACAAGGAAGCGATCAATCATGGCCATAGTTGGCCGAGCTTGACCATTAGACTAGGTGAACTTCCCTCCTTCTAGAGGCAGATCTATCAGCTCGAGGGAATTAATCCAGTCCGAGAAGGCTGTCATGCTGCTTGAAACTCTACTACCGTTTGATTTTTCTGTGGAGAAATGAATTGTATTGAACTCTTCCCCCAATACAGCACGAACCACTAAACTTGGCACGACAATTGGATAGCTCTTCTCAGAACTTAGACCTTCTGTCTTCTTGGTTCGGGCTGTACACGGAAGCAAACATCCCCGAGTAAATGGCCTTAAGCAACACTGAAACAGAGAAAGAGTTGCACCACCAATCTCCTTTGGACCAGATGGAAGAATTCCAAGCCACCACCACTCTTGATCTTCCAGATGCATCCAGGGCTACCCATTCCGTGGACTTCACACCCTAGACCAATTGCAGAAGCTTCTGATTAAAAACAGGTAACTTCGTCTCTTGCAGAGAAGTCAGTTGCGCCCTATATCGCTTACAAACATTCTTTATCTGGGATCTTTTCTCCTTGCTTCCTAGACCCCTCACATTCTAGGATAAAATCATCATTTTGGAACAGATCTTTCCCTTCTCCCTTTCCTACTCCCCTTGTTGAGTCTCAAGAAGAAGAAGAATTTAGAGTAGAATTTAAGCTAACCAATTCTTTGTAGCTTCTAGAGGGTTGAATAGAAATCTTAAGGGTTCTTGAGAAATTCTTCAGCCTATCGTGCTCCTCCACTACTTGGAAAAGGGTGTGGTAATCCTCAGGACGATCGCTAAAAGACATACAGACCAGCCTTCCAAAATGCCCCAACGCTTCCCGTATCCAACGCTTTTCTTTAACGACTTCAACCATACCTGCCCATCTCGATTCCACCCTATGGTAGAGCATTAGGGGATTTTCCCGCTACGCTGCCACCACCACTTGCAGAGGGGGAACATCAAGAACGTCTTTAGCACAATCCTCCTCACCAAACGAGTCCGTTGGGTTGGAATCTTTTCACTAGAATAGCTCCACCATTGCCCGCATTACCATCAAATCACGGTCACCCCTCTCCGATTCCTCTGCCCATTCCGACTTAACTCCTGTTCGCTAGGGCTAAAGGAAGATACATCTTCCACAGAAGACACCTTCGTCGATTGAAGAAAGCTTTGGAAATAGAAAGGCTTCTCTTGAAATAAACGTCGAAGCTCAGCTCGAAGGAGGAAAAAAAGCATCACACATACAAAACCTTAAAATAGGATGCACACTGAATCAAGTTATGAAGAAATTCCACACAGGTAGCATCTTCGCACGCCCTGTAGTTGAGAGCCAAGACATAGCCCTCATCCAACAGTTGTTGAACGTCGGGTCCACGCGTCGAAAGATTAGCCAAGGCTAACTTGCCCAAACCAGTAGGTGCAGGAAATGATTTTAGGACCCAACGCTAGGTTCGAGCTTAGAGGGAGCAATTTAGCCGAGACAGGGTGCTCCATGAGAAATGAGCCGGAAGACTCGGGATCAATGGAGACATCTGGACCGCCTTTTTCCTCCTGAGGCATGGGAAAATTGCCAGCTACCCCCGAAACCTTTACACCTATCGTACCCAGGGCTGCATGCTTTTCAACGTTGTATGGAGATAGTAGACCATTAGTTGGAAGCGCCTCCCCATCCTGCCACACGTCGTCCTAGAGGGGCAAGCACGAACGACGCAGACACGTGCCATCTTCTGTCTCTCCTGTTCCACTGGAGCATCAAAGTCGTGCTCCATCTTCCTTGATTTCGCTTGAACTAGCATCCGCTGTCGGGACTTTGTCTCGACACAGACCAATCTCCTCGTTTTCTTCCTTTCGAATGCAAACAACAACTATCTTGTCACCTACTGCTAGTGATACTCTCTTTCGAGGAAGCTTTTTCTGACATCTTGTAACACAAACCCTTCCCCACCTCATTTTCACCCTGGAAATGGTATCCTGATTGATGGAGATCACCTCCTCGTGCCATGCGCCATTGAGAGCAAAGGTTTCTCCTAACCACAATTCCAAGAGGAGCCCCTCAACCTGGAACCAACAGGTTTCCTTTGCAAACGGAGAGACATCAGACCAGCTCCTCAACTCAACCATAGGACCACCAACAACCACAATACCCTTGGAGACAACATGTGGTCGCGATCTGCCGACGCCCGACGAGCTAAGGGGGATTCATAACGTGTCAACTGATAGAGGTTTCGTGTCCTCAATTCGCAGACCAACAACCTTTGAAAGCGACAACCACGTCGTTGGATGTGGTTGCACCTCTGCTAACCTTGACCACCACACTGCTTATGAGAGCTAATTCCGACCGCTCCAAAATGGATGGGTGAAATCGCACCATTAGATTGGTGATTGAGCCTTCCCTCCACAGACCTTGCAACAAGTAAGGATTCTTCTGGCCGGAGGAGATAATGCCTTCCTCCATCTTTCCCAATGCAACTGCATCACGATAAAACAGAGCTGATGGCTTGGAAAAGGGCACTGAATCTGTACCGAATGAAACCGGCTTCCCCAAAACCTCTTTCCGGCTCCATATCTCAACTTCCGAAGGCAGACCCTTACCCAATACCCATGGTTTTCCAAATACCAGTGGTTTTCCTTCAAAAAACCATTCTCCCGGTTGACTCTTGTTGGACCAAATTGAGCATTCTGAATTGAGAGGGAATATCCTCTGAACCGATTACCGTTCAAGTCCTTCAGAGCATGATCTATCTCTGCTTCTGTTTCAATCCGAACAAATGCAAAACCTTAGGGAATCCCTGTACCTTTGGATCTGGGCACCACCACTTCACAAACGTCCCCAATCCTACCAAATACCCTCTTGGAATTCCTCTCCTACCAATCCGGAGGATACTGCTCAATGAACATCGTCGGAAGCACTGACAACGGTCAATCCAGAGGTCCATTCATTGCAAGGTTGGACTTCCTTTCCTACCTACAAAGACCCAATCTTCCTTCTCTTCCCAAACCTTCTCCTAGAAGTGGCTCATGGGCTGCTATTACACCTTCCGTGCTGATGTGGCGAGCCTCCGTCAATGCCCTGCCATGGTTATTCTGCCCAAGCTGAACTTCTCTACGGGCCGATGCTTCTTCTGGTCGATGATCCTTGTTGATGAAAATCTTCTCCCGAACGATTCTGGCCACCCCTTTTCTTAGCCATCCTTTTAGTCATAACAATAAATCAACTGATGCAATCTGACATTTTCTGGCCATTGTGCCCACAACAAAAATAGTAACTATAGGCTAGAGCACACTAACTGACTTCAACTTGGTATTCACTTTTTATGGTTATAAATGGTGAAAAATCAATCTGTAGCAACCGAATTCATTGTAGGATTTTGAGCATACATCATCATCATCATCATCATCATCATAGACTTGTCTAACTATTTGGGGTTGGCTTTCCTAACTTGCTTGGTGTAAGTTTGACGAGTAGCTGCCCACTTGACGTTAACCCTCCTTTTTCCTGTTTGGGACTGTTTGTTGCATTACTGCTAGGTTGAGTGTACATACAGGCACTAGCTTTGCTAAGACCACATGCTTGTACAAGGAAACCTATCTACAAGCCAGTCCAATTGTCATAGTGGCACATGTCTATGAGATCCGAGAGCCATGTTGCAACTATATGGGGTTGGCTTTTATAACTTGCTTGGCATAAGTTTAACAACTGGCTGCTTGCTTGAATTCAACCCTCTACCCTTTTGGGAGTTGGCACAGTTTGGGCCAAGCTGAGTATAAATATATATAGCTTTGCTAAGCCCACACGCTTGTACAAGAGAACCCATCTACAAGCCACCCCATGTGTCAAAGTGGCACAAGTGTACGAGATCCAAGCCATCCATTAAGGGGACCTACCCGTAGATACCCTTGACATAAAAAGGGTCTTTATACTGATTAGTTAAGGTACAGATTATGATATGAATGGATGGCTAAAAACCCTAGCTAAGATTTTCGGAACCTTCCTTTTGTCCCTAACTGTGACGCCCCGGATGCCTAGGGCCCATGGTTGCCCTCGGCCCTTGATATCCCAGGTTCCACATAATGCGGTGCATGCAAGAGGTATGGTAGATGCACATTTATAGAGATAAATCACCCAAGCATAAACAACTTAAACATGGAATAACTTTTCCAAAAGAAGAGGAGACATATATATATATATATATATATATATATATATATATATATATATATATATATATATATATATCCAAAAGAATACATGAACAACATTCCTCACATGTTGGGGCCCACTGGGCCCCCACTACAAGTTTAGAAGTACTGCCCCTAAAGCTGAACTAGAAGCACCGCGAAGGCGCCAACCCAAAAGAAAGACATCCGGCCCCACTCTCTAGTAGGCCTGGTCGCCTGCATACTGGAAGTACCCGTCGGCGTCCTCTCCTAATTCCCCAGACTCGGTCGCCTCCTGTAAACCTGAGTCACATGGGTCGTCTGGTTGGTGTTTTACAACACCGTCCCAGAAAGGGACTAAGCGGACAACTCAGTGGTTTCATTTCCTTAGGTTACTCATCTACCAATACAAGCAATATAGTAATATTTTCATTTTCCCTACATACAGAAATTAGAAGTAAACACATTATCATAGACAGAGTTTTTAAATGGAATGAGTGCATGAAATGCAGATGTATACCCGAACACCGGTTTGGTCATAACAGACGGTGAGTGGCACCACCACAACACCCGCACAAACCCGAGTTGCCAGTGAATGAGGCACCACCTCATCACCCTCACAATGCATGCTATGTTGAACCATAAATGATTAGCCAAGTAGTTAATTAGTGCCCTTTCATCACACAACCGGTTGGCAAAGCCATTGTACCAACATTCTATTATTTTGGCCAACTGGGACCACCTGGCTCCCTGCGGGGCGAGCGCAGGTCGCAGTCAAGTAACCCTTCGATCCCATCTCAGGTCTACTGCCCCGAGGGCTTGGTTTGGCCGTGACTCATCAGCCGCGCCTAACACTAGGCGGAATAGGGCTCGTCACCCTACCTGATAGTCAAGTGGTAGGCTTGTCACCCACACGGTGCTCAATGGACACTTACGGGGTGGCACCACTCCAGCCTAGGCCGACAACACGAGCATAGGGCCCATACCACCATCCCCGACTCATGAGTCTTGGGGGATCGGTACGCCATACAATTTCAAGTGGGCCTATCAGATGGTATGCTGGTACACGGATTCTACATAGGTGGCAAATCACATTTATAATACTTAGATATGTATTCACATCCGGCCTGGTGGTGGGCCGAGGTCCTCGATTGGGGAAAGCAAGGGGATGACCGACCTTGAGCACATATGGCCCGCATGGTCCTCGACCACAGCCGGTTGCCCCAACTTCCACCTCAGCCAACCACCCTGTTCCCGAGGCTGCCAATCTTGTGCAGCTGCCTCTATTGCGATGCTTGTCGGGTTGGGCGCTACTACCCGTCACCCTAAGTACTCACAATTCTAAAGCTTGTACACTGTTTGATTTACAAGACATGCAGTTTCATAATCTCAACAATCAACATAATGACATAAAATCTAGATATCTCAGTATAATAGTTATACATAGTTAGAACATATGCAAGATGACATGAGCATGCAAATGACTCTAGCATACATCTAGTATCCAATCTCTAGGCGAAGCAACTCTATTACACTCACATGACTTGCCTAGCCTCAATTCAATTATCAACTAACAAGCATGACCTCCTTAATATGGAAATTGAAGGCATTAGCCATAATTACAGGTATTGGTTGCATGGCAACACTTGGGTAAATGATACACACCTTGATTTGGAGAAGAATTAGTGTAATCCTGCTAGAGGGTGCTTGCATGTTAGGGAATTGGGAAAATCTGGGTAGGAAACTAAAGGATGTGGGAGAATTGGCCTTAACTTACCTCTACTAAAACTCGGAGGAGTTCTTAACGTAAGCGGTGCCGGCTATGGTGTCATGGGGATGGCTAGGCACTAGTAGAGTGGCATGCAAGAGCCCTCCTCTACCCAATTCTCCTTCTTCTAGTACCCCTTCCTCTCTCTCACCCCTCTCTTTCTCAGAATTTTGCTAGAGGAATGAGTTAAGGGGTTGAGAAAATGGGCTTATATAAGTGGGGCAATTATAAAATATAGCCTTGGGGATTTGGATCATGCACAAATGCCATTTTGGGCCTTGTTTTGATCATGTGGGGCCCAGCTGGCCCATCTGGGCTGATCCAGCCCATGGGATGGCTTCACCATGGTGATATCCTTGGCCGGGTGTGATTTAGGGCCGATCGGATGTCGGCAGTTTGCCTGATCCGAGGCTGGTGACTGGTTGACGGTTATCGATCATTGATTGGGGGCCATGTTAAGGGATCATTTGTTGGTTTATATTTAGAATAGGTGGTCTACCCCTCAAGGCCATGCAAGGGTCTGTGTGGTTCACATAAGAAAAGTGAATTTGGTAATGATTAGCTAAGGGGGGCTTTGTGCAAGTATACTTGCACATTCATTTACACTTGTAGGTCGTCGTGGTTCTACAGTTTCGGGTGTCGATTCCGGCGTGACGCCCATTTAAAAGGTGTCAAGCCCAATACGAGGGTGGTCCCCTGTCGAGTTTCGGATATGTTGGCCTTGGATTGGGCAGCGCAACAGATTCCTACGCGCGCATCTAAGTTTCTGATTTCATGTAACTATGGCTTTCTAGGTTAAGTAGGTTCGATTAGTCATCCTAAGGTCAAGTGGGTCCAATGGGCTTGAGCGCGTGCTCGGGTCTTCTGAAAGACAATTTTACGGGGCGTTACACTAACACTGTGCCTCTTCGATGAATGGGCTGGCCTGATATTTGGGCAATGTCATCCGCATGTTGGGACCAACTTGATGGATGGATTGAATCTCACACGTGCACTATGTTGGCACGGGGGTTTGCATGTAGATGGTCTCTCTTATATGCGCATGTGGGTGAAATAAATTTGATAGAAATAAATAGTGATTTCTTCTTTGATATAACAATGTTAGAGATTGGGCCTACCTTTTGATAACCTAACCCGTTCATCTGGTGGGTCTTATCACCTGACATGCATGACCTAATATCTCCACTATCTAATGATCCTAGCCATTTGATAAAAAATGAAAAATACCGTATATAGCTGTGGACCAATCACATGGTTAGTGTCATCCAGTGTTTCAAATAGTGCACGTAGTGTACGTTATGTAGTGTAGCTGTAGCACTACGTATTTTAGCTAAATAGCATAAATCTACAAGGGTCATAGTGTACGCTATAGTGTTTTTTTTGTTTTTTATTTTTATTTTTGAGGAGTGTTAAGAACATTTATTTATTTATTTTTACTTTTGTTTGTTAAAAATGGTGTAGAATTCATATTATAAAAAAAAAAAAACTTAAAATGTAAAGTTAAAACTAAACCTTTCTTTGTTTACCTTTTACTTAAAATAGTGGTGATCCTTTGTTAAATTTGGTGTGAAACTCACACTGCTAGAAAACCTTTAAAACTAAACTTAAAAGAAAAAGGGTTTCGAAAGAGGGTTTTCGAAAACCCCTCTATATATAGATGACATCTATATTGTACTTAATATTCTTAATGTGTGGGATTTTTATTTCTTTTCATACTTGTAAGTCATAACCTGTGGTTTCAATTAGACATTATTAATTAAAGTGGTTTGATTAAAAAAAAGTAAAATGGTTTGCTTAGAAAGTTGTTGGTTTGATAATTATTTGATTTGGTTAACAACTCATTTGAATATGCTTGTACTTGAAAAAATTAATCATCTTTTAGGCATTTTTGCTTTTTCCTTACTATTTGTCATATTTTTTTTCTACATTTAAATTAAAAAATAGAAGTATGTAGCTTACGCTACACTCTATGCTATTTATGCAATACGTTATAGAGGGCTGAACTCTATGCAACATGTTACAGAGGGCCTGAATGCTACGCAACACACTACCACTATTTAAAACACTGATTCTAACCCTTGGATCAATGGCCTAGGGGTAAATGGTTAGGGAGAGAACATAACTACGGTCCAGAGTTACAGCAATAGATGGGATATGTAGAATCATCCAGATTGGAATTAGTTTTGGCCATACTCAATCCATGGTAGGTCTCATCATATAAATTGTTTGGATCGCTAAATATGGGCACCAATTGTATGGAAGAGATGTATATGGATGCTAGTGTTTCAAATAGCGTTCGTAGCATATGCTATGTAGCATAGCGTAGCCATAACATTATGTAGCATAGCTAAATAGCATAATTCCCGTGTAGCGTGTGCTATAGGGGTTGTAGCATACACTACAACTATGTAGCGTGTAGCGTACCCTACAATGTATTTTATTTTTATTTTTTTTAAATTGTGTAGAACTCTCATCATAAAAAAAAAATAATAATAATAATAAAAAAAAACTTAAAATGTAAAGTTAAAACCAAACTTTTTTATTTTTACTTTCACTTAAAATGGTGGTGATCCTATGTTAAAGTTGGTGTGAAACTCACACACTAAAAAACCTTTAAAACAAAAAAGAAAAAGGGTTTCGAAAGATGATTTTCGAAAACCCCTCTTTGTATAGATGACATCTATATTGTACTTAATACTTTTTACCTGGTGGGATTTTTATTTCTTTTCATACTTGTGAGTTGTTACTTGTGATTTCAATTAAACATATTATTAATTAAAGTGTCTTGTGTAGTAAGTTGTTGATGTGATAATTATTTGATTTGTTTTATAATTTTATATATGTAGATTAGCTTTTGATAAATGATAATTAATAACTTGTTTGAACATGCTTATACTTGAAAAATGAATAATTTGTTGGGCACTTTTATATTTTTTGCCTTTTTTACTGTTTATTATATTTTTCCTATTCTTAAATTAAAAGATAGAAGAATCGTGTGGCTTAAGCTACATGCTACGCTCTTTATGCTACACGATACAGAGGGCTGAATGCTACGCAACACACTGCCGCTATTTAAAACACTGGTGTCATCCTAATGGGGACATTTATTGGGTGCATCCCATCCACCAAATGAACAGTTTGGATGACCAAAAGGTGGGCCCCAGATGTACCGTTTGCTGAGCAAGTACTTGATCAGACATTCTGCATCTTCTCCTTAAATATGTGAAGTGACATGAAGAATTTCTTAGAATAATAACCATGACTCGCAAACCTCAGTAGCCGCCAAAAAAAAAAAAAAATGTGCTTCTGAAATACTAAGTTAAAGGAAATGTTACCAGCTGGTTCTAATCAGAGCTGGGATATTCTTGGGTTCATTGCTAACAATTTGTAGGACTGTTTTCACTGTGGTAAAGTGAGTTACATGACCTGCCAGTTCTGGTCCAATTTGGTTGAACTTGGTGGTCTGGTTCGACTTTTAAACCATTGGTTGCAACAAAAAGTAATAATGCCTTAAAGGAGTTCCTAGTGAAGCCTCTGAAGTACTGTATTCAACACTTCCTACCATAACCTGATTAAACGATGCCTATCCTTTTCTAGTATACAATAAATGCTTATTCGCTTCTGTTCTCTCATGTGCAGCATTGTCATTCACAAAATATGAGCAGTTGTTCATTGCTTAGGCATTTAAACTATGTTCTGCTACTAGATTGTCATGCTTACAGTTCAATACAACTGTAAGTGTCCACTGTGGAATTGTGGCTTGTGATACAAGTAATTTTCCATGAGCATCAAAATCTATGTATTTCATATATATGAGCTTCTCTTCCATTAAGTTGTTCTAGATCTTATCAAATAACATTATATGTTTTATATATGTAGTTTTCATGATTTTTAATGTACAGATGTTGCTGATCCTTATTTCCAATTCAGCTCGTATTAAATATTTCAGTTTTCCTGCTTAGTTTTCAGAAGTGATGCATAGACTGATCGACATATGTTTCTTTTCGTCTAGCCAATTTTTCAGAGGTATCCACGTCCTGAGAAGGAATACCAGTCATTTTCTCTCATATATAATGATAGGTCACTCGATCTGGCAAGTATTCCTGTATTTTTATCAGTTATCATCTGTTTGTATTTTATTGCTGATTCGTCTGATATTTAAAGGCATTTTTGTTTTGATACACCTATCCCTGCCGCTTCAGAGTATGTAGATTTCTTGAAGTTTTAAGATCTTCCATAATCTGGTGTCCCTTCTCCCATATTAGATCTGCAAGGATAAAGATGAGGCTGAAGTCTGGTTTGTTGGTCTAAAAGCATTGATTTCACGTGGTCATAACCGGAAATGGAGAACAGAATCAAGAAGTGATGGAGTTTCATCTGAAGCAAATAGTCCTAGAACATACACCCGTAGAAGTTCTCCATTGAGTTCTCCATTTGGTAGTGTGGACAGTTTACAAAAGGTTCACTACAAAAACTTGTTCTATTATTCTTTCTTATATGCCTGCATTTAAGTATCATTAGTATGAGAAATCTTATGTATCTTTTTTCAGGATGGCGGAGATTCTGTTCGTGGCCACAGTCCATTTGAAAGCCCCCCTAAAAATGGTTTAGATAAAGCATTTTCTGATGTGGTATTATATGCTGTGCCACCACCAAAGGGTTTCTTTCCCTCAGATTCTGCTGGTGGCTCTGTCCATTCTTTATCATCAGGAGGCTCAGATAGTGTAAATGGGAACATGAAGGGCTTTGGGATGGATGCCTTCAGGGTAAGTTTATCTAGTGCTGTCAGTTCATCAAGTCAAGGTTCTGGCCAAGATGATGGTGATGCTCTGGGGGATGTTTTTATTTGGGGGGAAGGTGCTGGAGATGGGGTTCTTGGCGGTGGCACTCATAGAGTTGGGAGTTCTTCTGGTGTTAAAATGGATTCACTTATACCCAAAGCCTTAGAATCTGCAGTAGTTCTTGATGTTCAGAACATAGCTTGTGGTGGAAGACATGCTGCTTTAGTCACCAAGCAAGGGGAGATCTTCTCTTGGGGAGAGGAAGCAGGAGGCAGGCTTGGACATGGAGTAGACTCGGATGTGCTGCACCCCAAGCTTATTGATGCTCTTGGCAATATGAACATTGAACTTGTAGCATGTGGGGAGCACCACACATGTGCTGTGACATTGTCTGGAGATCTGTACACATGGGGTGATGGCACGTACAATTTTGGGCTCCTTGGACATGGAAATGAAGTTAGTCACTGGGTGCCAAAAAGGGTAAATGGGCCTTTGGAGGGAATACATGTTTCATCAATTTCCTGTGGACCTTGGCATACAGCTGTAGTAACCTCTGCCGGGCAGCTGTTCACCTTTGGTGATGGAATTTTTGGTGTTCTTGGCCATGGAGACTGCAGAAGTGTGTCAGTACCTAGGGAGGTGGAATCTCTAAAGGGGCTCCGCACTGTGAGAGCAGCTTGTGGCGTTTGGCACACTGCAGCAGTTGTCGAAGTCATGGTTGGAAATTCAAGCTCCAGCAACTGTTCATCAGGGGAAGCTGTTTACATGGGGAGATGGAGATAAAGGTCGACTAGGGCATGGTGATAGGGAACGAAGACTCGTCCCGACTTGTGTAGCTGCTCTGGTTGAGCCTAACTTTTGTCAAGTTGCTTGTGGGCACAGCCTGACAGTTGCTCTCACAACCTCAGGCCATGTCTATACAATGGGAAGTACTGTTTATGGTCAGCTAGGAAATCCTCAAGCAGATGGGAAGCTTCCTGTCCGTGTCGAAGGAAAGCTCCAGAAGAATTTTGTGGAGGAGATAGCCTGTGGCGCTTATCATGTTGCAGTTTTAACATCAAGAACTGAAGTTTACACTTGGGGGAAGGGAGCAAATGGCCGATTAGGTCATGGGGATATTGATGATAAAAATTCCCCGACATTAGTTGAAGCCTTGAAAGACAAACAAGTCAAAAGTATTGCTTGTGGCACTAATTTTACTGCAGTTATATGTCTTCATAAGTGGGTGTCTGGTATCGATCAGTCTATGTGCTCTGGCTGCCGCCTGCCATTTAATTTCAAAAGAAAACGCCATAACTGTTATAACTGTGGGCTTGTTTTCTGCCATTCCTGCAGCAGTAAAAAGTCTCTCAAGGCTTCTATGGCACCGAACCCCAATAAACCTTATCGTGTCTGTGATAACTGTTTTAGCAAACTCCGGAAAGCGATTGAGACTGATTCAACTTCTCAGTCTTCAGCTAATAGAAGAGGAAGTATGAACCAGGGTTTCAGTGAGCTGGTTGAGAAGGATGATAAGTTGGATACTAGATCACATGTGCAACTCTCTAGGTTTTCTTCACTAGAATCCTTCAAGCAGGTGGAAAGCAGATCTTCCAAAAGAAATAAGAAATTAGAATTTAACAGCAGCCGTGTCTCGCCTATACCAAACGGAAGCTCCCAATGGGGTGCCCTTAATATTTCAAAATCTTTCAATCCAGTATTTGGGTCATCAAAGAAATTCTTCTCGGCTTCAGTTCCTGGGTCAAGAATTGTTTCTCGGGCAACATCACCCATATCAAGACGACCCAGCCCACCTCGTTCTACAACACCTACACCAACTCTTGGTGGACTGACTTCTCCAAAGATCATTGTCGATGAAGCTAAAAGGACAAACGATAGCTTGAGTCAAGAGGTTCTTCAATTAAGAGCACAGGTATACTTTTTTATCTGCTTGTTATTGAGCATTGATGCTTGGAATTTCATATAGTTAGCATGATAGTTGCTTCTCTTATTTCCATTTACTATGTTTATATTTGATTTGATGCTCTGGTAAAACAATGTAAACAGGTCTTCTGGTTCTCTTTCTGTTTGATATAAGAATCTAACTTGTGCTAGATAAACAAGGGCTAAACATGCAGTTGTAAAGATTATGACCAGTCTTATGCCTAGGCTTTAAACATCTATAAAAGGTACTTAAGCAAAATGATTTTTTTTTCATGATGTGGGATTTAGGGTGATGTTCAACATTAATTTGTTTCTTGGGATGCCACCAGTTGGTGGTCTAGAAATTGGTTCCTGCTCTATCATGCTACAAAGTTATGCCTGAACCTTGTTTGCTAGTTTTTAGCATGCCCTAGCAATATTCGATGTTGCCTGGTCAAAGAGAAGCTATCTCTTGGAGGCCACTTTACGTGATTAAAGCACCCCTCCATTCTCCCGGACTGCTATATGTCGCTTTCAAAGTGCTGTTGAGAAGTTGGAAGACTTTAAAGAGATTTCCTTTTGGAAGGAAATAACAAGAGTCATAAATATCACCTAATCAAGTGGGAAGATGTCCAAAAGTAAATAAAGAGAAGGGCTATGGTGGGATATTAAGAGAGTGGAATTCGGAGCACTCAAGTAGTGGTGGAGATTTGCATAGAAGCCAAATGCATTATGGAGGAATGTTATCTCCGACAGATGTTATCGCGAATAGAGTGGCGTCATGGTGGGGTTGTGATTGGGGTGTGGGAAAATTTTTCTATGGCTGGGACATCGAAAATTCTTTTGCTATGGCATTAGGTTTAAAGTCCAGAAAGAGGTTGAGGTTTTGGGAGTAGCTATGAATGGAAGTGGTGCCCTTTGTGATTGAATTTCCTAGCTTTATTTCATTCCTTAGGTTGACTTGTTCATTTGTCAAGGATGGTGAGGTGATAGAAGTCTCTGTTGCAAAGCATTTTAGGTGGTTAATACTCCATAAGGAAGTTTCAAAAACTTTTACGGATGGAGTTCCTTTTCAAAGCAGATCTACGGAGAAGGCTGGTTGGTTGCAGAGGTTGGTCATGGAGGATGAAGTGATCTTGTGCTTTCTTTGGACTGCAATAAGGTCCCCAAGCTAAATGAATTAACGATTGCTTCCCGACCACCACCAAACCAGTCCCCCCCTTCAACTGAGGATATGGTCCTTGTTAGAGCGGAATGGTGGAACAAGAGGCAACCCCAATTAGTTGGGATAGATGATGATGATGATGATGATGATGATGATGTTGGAAGACAATCAGAAAGTACATTATGCCCGTGTCGAGGATTTCCATGCTAGAGGCCGATTAAATAGGGGGCTAAATGCAATGGCAACTTTCTCATAGCTCCTGTTCCCAA
The DNA here is from genome assembly GCA_003013855.2 of Liriodendron chinense. Taxonomy (NCBI): domain Eukaryota; kingdom Viridiplantae; phylum Streptophyta; class Magnoliopsida; order Magnoliales; family Magnoliaceae; genus Liriodendron; species Liriodendron chinense. The sequence continues at coordinate 2,017,081 of ML058481.1, read as the reverse complement.
GAAGGAAGATGCAGCAGGAATTTTAGGCGGATAAGTCTTGTGGGTAGCTCCAAATGGTGTCTGTTGGGTGATGCCAAACTCTATCGATTGCCTATTTGGTGTTAAGCCAGTCCAAATGGAAGCTGGCTTTGCTGTGGGCTATCTGGTTGGAAAGGAACAATTGTTGCTTCCACAACCAGGGTGCTCCAGCGAATAGGGTTCTTAATCAGGTCTTGATGTATATTCCAGAGCAGGCATCTTGAGCTCCTCTTTTTGGTTGCTTTTCTGGGGGGTTGGGTTTATATCTTTTTCCTTTTTCCTTTTTCCTTTTGTTTTTGTTTTTGTTTTTGTTTTTGTTTTTTTTCTTTCTTTCTTGTTTGTTGTTTTGTTTTCTCTTTTAGCTGTTTGGCCCTAATAATATTGCTTCATCTTAGAAAAAAAAAAGAAGTCTTGTGATTTGTCCAATCTTCTAAGGGTGGTTATTGGATCAGTGATTTCCCCTTCTAAAGGCACTTTTGTCGATAATTGTCAAATCCTCAATATGATTCTTATTTCTAATGAAAAAAAAATCTTATTGGTAATGAGTGTGTTGACTCTAGAGAGAAGTGGCAGTCTTGATTATTTGTGAGGTGGGTGTGAAGAAAGATTATGACCATGCACAATTGTCTTTCTTGCTGTATGCATGGCTAAAATCTCTCTCATTAAAACTTAGTTTCGTCCGAGTAGTACCAGGAATTGCTCTGGAACAAAACGAGTGAATAGATCAAAATAGACCGAAATCAATTAAGTTGGAGCAACCTGTACCGATTCCTGTCCCCAGTCAAGTCAAACTCCACTCATTTCCTTTTTTTTTGTAGACCCATTTTGGTATTAATAAAATTTATGTGCCATTAAAAAAAGTCCCCGCCTTTCTGCAGCTGACCGGACAATATATTCTAATGGTAAATGTTTCTACTTTTCAGATTTTTCTTGAAGCAGAAGAATTAGATACCAAGTTTGATCTTCAGGTGGTAATCATGCGAGTATTATCCATTTAAATTGAATAAAGAAAGTCAAGCGGTCTGTGAATGAGCAGTGTCTCACAGTAAGTTATCAGTTAATCAGGCAAACTAATAACCTTTTTTTTTTTTATAATGAGCGTATTATAACCAAAGTTATATGGATAATGGTTGGCGACAAACATTTTATCTTGTGTGGTATGTGAATTGCCTACTTGTAAGGGATAGTAATTCAAAAAGTTCTCACTGAAATTGTGAAATGGCTGTTGATTCCTGATTCTAGTATTTTGGGTGCCCAAGGTTGCTAGAGTGGTTCATTCTGAGGAATTTTGGTGTGGAATGCAGTAAAGATCAGTTACCCTATTATTATTTAGGAAACCTTTGAAGACAGTGCACATTTGAAATTTGAGCCATGAGGGAAATATTTAATGGCCATGAATAAGGTCAGATCAGGACAGCGAAGACTCCAACATGTGTTGCCTGTTAAGATTAACTACTAATCGTTTGAATCATGCTTGCTGTTTTATTGGTGAATTCTAATCATAGTCTGTGGTAGGTATGCGTGTCTAGAACTGTCTTAACTGTCTCGAGGCTACAAATTATGCAGTTGCACCAGTCTGACTGGCTCGAATGTGTCTCTGATTCAATCTTTGTTCCTACTGTATTGTTAGCCTTCGTGCCTTGTACATTCTGAAAATTTTCCTCCAAAAATGTCTTCTGGCTGTGATGCTTACTTTAGATGCTTCTATCAAACCATGATATGATCTGTTTGGGTGGATGGCCACGGCTTATCTTCTTGAGCTGGGTAGTACTGTTACTGTTGGTATCCTGGATGGGATTTTGGGGATGAAGCCATATCTTAGTTCTGCAACCATGTGGTCTTGGGCATGAACCCAACTTCCAAAATAAAAGATGGCATTTCATGTGATTAATTTTTCCATGCATGGCAAGTTTATCATTTCAATGTGTGGACTAAACTGTAGATTCTGGTGTAAAGTTTATTCCAGATATTTATTAATAATAAATCTTATTGAATATCTTAGTTACTAAATAATACTTACAGTTATGATACCTGGATCCTTCAAATCCCTGGTAGTATCTGCGTCGGATATGACACGACATGGGTGTGGCTTGGGGGTTTGTGTCAGATATGGCTCAGCTAGAACTGATTTTTTTTTTTTTTTTTGAAAGATGAGAATTTTATTGAAAAGCAGCAAGAAGAAAAACAAAGCTACCTAAACTAACTAACAAAGAAACAGAAAGAAACAAACAAACAGAAAGTACATAAAGTTGCTCCATAGCAGCTGAAACCCCAATTGGGCTGAAGTGTGTTGTGTTGGTCCCAGCTAATTGGGCTGAAGTGTGTTGCGTCGGTCCCAGCTAATTGGGCTGAAGTGTAAAATCTGTCTGGGTTTTGTCTAATTTCTCTTTTTTGTATATTCTGGCTTCGGCCCTCTTCTATAAAATCTTCTCTTATCAAAAGCAGCTGAAACCCCAAACAGAAAAGGAGCTAAGGAGCCCAATCTCTGAATATCACTAAAACCCTCGAAAACACTCCCACAGCTGACACACTACGATTGCGGAAACAACGATTATTTCTTTCAGCCCAAACAGCCCAAATAACAGCCATTAGGAGAATTCTCCACTTTTTTTTTTTTTTTACCTAGAGATTCCCTAGAATTCTCACATGCCAATCACAAAACATGCCATCCATAGATTGCAACAAAACCCAAGAAATCCCCGCCAACCTAAGAATGCTCCACCGAATGTGGGAAGTAAAGGGGCAATGCAAGAAGAGATGATCCACTGTTTCTTCCGCATTGAGACAAAAGAGGCACACAGTTGGAAGTTGCATTCCTCTTTTCCTAAGATTGTCAACTGTCAAAACTCTATTCCTTCCCAGAAGCCATCCAAATGCTGCGACTTTCAGCATGCACTCCAGTAGAACCAAGCTGAGCCAGTGTGTAGCAAGTGGAGAAAGATGAAGCGGAGAGAGATTTGTAGAAGGATTGGACTGTGAACTTTCCTGTACTTGACAACTTCCAACAAAGAGAATCTTCCGAGGACAGAGAAGAATGCAGAGGTACTCCTTGCAAATGAGAGAGCAAAGTAAGAAGCTCCTCTAATTCCGAATCTAGGAGATTCCTCCTAAAGGAAAGAAACCAAGTTCCGTGGCCCCCATTGGAAGAAAGGCAGTCTCTGACCACTAAATTTGGGTCTAAACATATGGCAAATAAAGCTAGATAGGATTCAGCCAATGAACGATCACCACACCATATATCTAGCCAGAATCTGATTCTAGCTCCATTTCCCAAGTTAAAAGAAATCCTTTCAAATGTACCCGAGGCCAATCTAGCAATTCCTTCCATAAGAAAGAAGCATGATATAGGGATGACTTTTTGGTCCACCACCCAGTACTAATAGAACCATATTTGGTGACAACAATTTGTCGCCACAGACTATCTTCCTCATTCCCAAACCTCCAAACCTTGTGGAGATTCTCTCTTCTTCCTTGTCTTTAGTCAATTTTGATTGAAGGGTATCATATGTGCTTTCAAAATTGTGATTGGAGGCCATAATAGCTTCTTAGGAAGGACAAATTGGATGTAATCAAGTGGGTTTGGGATCTTAAGCCTTTTCCCTTGATCTCCTTTTGAGGCTTTTGTGACGCAGGACAACTAACCACTTGCTCTAAAAGCTTGAACTAATAGTGTGTGGTGAATTAATCCCTTTATCTCATAGCCCAGGTCAGGCCCCACTTCACATAGGTCCCGCCTCGTGTTGAACCCTCCTTCGTGGGCCCCACTTCACATGGGTCTCGCCTCACTCGAATCACCCACCTCACGCGGACCGCCCGCCTCACATGGGTTATCCACCTCACGTGGACCGCCCACTTCGATTGTGCCCTTGCTTCACATAGGCTGCCCCACTCGAGGCCGGTGTGAAAATGCCTCTGCATTAATCACCCCCGGTGACGAGTCTAGAACACAAGACCTCCTAGTCTGATACCACTTTGATGCAGGACAACTAACCACTTACCCTAAAAGCTCAAACTGATAGAGAGTGGCGAATTAATTCCTTTATCTCATAGCCTAGGTCAGGCCCCACTTCACATGGGTCCAGCCTTGTGCCAAACCCTCATTCGTGGGCCCCACTTCACATGGGTCTCGCTTCACACGAGTCACCCGCCTCACATGAGTCACCTGCCTCACATGAGTCACTCGCCTCATACAGGCTATCCACCTCACATGGACCACCCTGCCCTGATTGTGCCCTCGCTTCACACAGACCGCCCACCCTGATTGTGCCCCTGCTTCACACAGGCTGCCCCACTCGAGCCCGGTGTGAAAATGCCCTTGCATTATTTTGTTTTCCTTTGGTGGTTGTTCCTTTTGGGCATCAATTTCTCATCTACTCCTGTCTTCTCTGAATAAAACACATTTGTCTTTGAAAAAAAAAAGGGTCATGCAAGTCTAACACCTAGATTAACATCTGCACTCAACACTTTTTCCATACCTGAAAATAAAGGTGTTCATCTGATGCAACATTTGAACCTCAAATATCAATGGTGTGTCCCAATCTTGGCAACCAAGAAGATGTAGATAATTATCGTAACCCAAAAAAAAACTCGCTTTTTTTCTAAGCTCAAGCAGTGCTACAGTCTGGCTGGGCTGGCCTTGGCCCATCTGAAGTGCAGCCCTCCTGCCAGGTTTGGGCTTGAGCCTAGTGACCCGTTGGTTGGGCTGTGTTGAGTTTGCAGGCCCGATAACTAATTGGGATGGGCCCTGGCTTACAGTCTATTTAATACCTGATGGGCTAGATTAGCCCATCATGACTTTTAACACTCTTGAGTGTTTGCGTAGTATGCCCCAGCTTGGTCTGAGCTTGATTCCTCTGCTCGTTGGCTGGGCCGGGCTGGGGATGGACTCAGGTGCTTGGCTAATTCATCGGGCCTGGACATGTTTCAGCCTACCTGTCTTCTGAGCAAGTTCTATGCTTGTCTATGTTACTTGACCACTACTACTTTTTTGGGATTTTCCTGTGCTGACGCTTAAGGGCACTTGGACACTCCTTGAATCAAGATGGCTCTTTAAAATTTGTATGAACAAAGTGTCTTGGTGATGTCAAGAAAAAGTGCTACGTGTTGGACACTTCGTGCAGTGTCTAGACATATATTCTCCACAAGGGACATGGAGGAGATATAATTGCCCATGCCTTGGTAACGTTGGAGCTCTTTATATTTCCTTAACTGAGTAGGAAGCTTAAGTTGTTTAATTAACTGAGCTTGTATGCTTTTCAAATCTGAAAACATAAATTGGAGTCTAGTGGCATCTTGGTAATTCATGGCTAATGAACCTTATTTTATAGGTGGAAAATCTTACTCGCAAAGCCCAACTTCAAGAAGTTGAGTTGGAAAGAACAGCTAAACAGCTGAAGGAGGCAATTGCGATTGCAGGGGAAGAGACTGCAAAATGCAAAGCAGCAAAGGAAGTGATCAAATCGCTTACGGCACAAGTAAGATGTTTCCATACTAAGCAGCCACTATTATAAAATGTTTCTGATTTTGAGCAATTTGAAAATTAATCTAGTTTGTATGGATTTATTGTTGACAACACATTGTTGAATAGGATCAAATTTTGTTTATTGGGAGTTTGAAATCTGCTCCTTGAGCAAACAGCAATACTATATCTGCTACGGTAAGATTATGGTTAATCTGTATAAGAAATATCTACCTAGACAGCTACTATTTACATTACACCCACTCTGATTGAGAAATACACTAATCAGTTCTATCTTTCTTGTGCAGCCCCATGTAAAGGTCATAATGGCCCCGTTGCAGTCCATGATGGGGCTGATACAGGTTTTTCAGGTTTTTTCTTGCAATAAAAAAAGAGAGACCATAACAGCCGTTACAACTCGTATCGTAAAGGTAACGGTGGTGGCCATTATGGCCACTGTTACCGTTATGGAATACCTTGGGTAGACTAGACCGAGGCTAGATAATCTGGAGTTCCCATTGATCCCAGCTATTGAGGCAGAATCCATTGAAAGGACAGTATTTGAAGAAGAGATTAAGGTGGCAGTGGACGCATCGGGAAGGATAAAGTGCCGGGCTGGATGGTTATCCCCCAGTTTTTTTTTAAGATTTTCTACGAGTAGGTGAAATCAGATGTGATCATCTTTGTGGAAGAGTTCTTCAATAGCAGTTGCCTCCTGATTGAGATGGGAGCATCATTCATAGCTCCAATCCCGAAGAAAGAAGGTGCAGATAGCCTAAAGACCTTAGAGTCATAAGCTTGATAGGTGCCCCTTACAAAATCTTGGCAAGATATATTGGCTTCTAGGCTCCACCAGTTCTTGGCCATATCATATTAAAGGAATAAGCTGCCTTCGTTGAAGGGGGACAAGTTTTGGATAGCGCCTTGATTGCTCATGAGTGCATCGACGCTCGACGCAAGGAAGGAAAAAAAAAGGATACATCTTGTAAGCTCGATGTTGAGAAGGCATACAACCATGTCAAGTGGTGTTGTTTTGGACAATATGCCGAGGCGGTTTGGGTTTGGCTTAAGGTGGAGAAAGTAGATCCAAGTCTGCATAAGTTCAACTAGGTTCTCGGTCTTTGTCAATAGTGCACCAAAAGGGTTCTTTAAATTCTCGCATGGCCTTAGATGGGGGGATCTGTTGTTATCATTCCTGATTGTGGTGGTAGCGAATGAATTGAGTAGAATGTTGTCTAAGAGCTCAGAGGTGGGCCTCTTGAGCAGATTCAAGGTGGATAGAGGAGAATTCCAAATTTCTCATCTTTAGTTTGCTGATGATACACTCCTATTTTGCAATGCTGAAGTTGTTGAGGTGGACAATTTAAGAAGGGTTTGTTGCTTTGAAGCAGTGTCGGGCCTTAAGGTGAATATATCCAAATGCCTCTAGGGAAGAGGTTAAGGAGTTGGCAGAGGTGTTCGGGTGCGAATTGGGGACTTTTCGCTCGTCGTATCTGGGCCTTCCCCTCTGTGTTGGCAAGCTCGCTAAACATCTGTGGGATAAGGTCATTGAGAAAGTGGAGAGGAAGTTATCCGCTTTGAAGTGGTGACACTTGTTGCTTGGTGGAAGATTGATGCTCATTAAGGCGGCGCTTGCGAATCTCCTATTGTACTTATTATCCCTGTTCAGATGCTCAAAGGATGTCGTAGACAAGTTGGAGTGTTTGAGGTGCGACTTTTTGTGCTAGGGGGCGAGGAAAAAAAGTTCTATATGATGAAATCAGAAGAAACCTGAAAGCCTTATAATGAAAGTTGGAGCAGTTATTTGGAAGATGGAGGTGATGAATGAAGCTCTCCTAGGCAAATGACTCTAATGTTTTACTATGGAAGCAAGCAATTTGTGGAAGTCATGTCTAGGAAGTATGGCTTAGGAGAAGGGGCTTGGTGGACAAGGGATTATTCATTATATAAGGCGTTGAAGCTGTGGAAAGGAGTTTCCAGGCTCAGGAATCGGTTCAAGGAAGGGGTGGAGTTCTCTTTAGGGGATGAGAAAGGGATCAAATTTTGGGTTGATGTTTGGATGGGTGACAAGGCCCTTCATGATGAATATAAAAAAATTGCTATTCTCTCCCCCAAGTTGGACATCTCTGTAGTGAGCTGCTTCACAGGAACAGGTAGTGGTGTGGCGTGGACCCCTCCTTGCGAAAGAAACCTTATAGAGGGGGAGGAAGAGTTTGTTGCCTTGCCTTCTAGGCTTGCAGGCATCTCTCCTTCTTTAATTGTGGACTTGTTGATTTGGAGATTAAGAAGTAGAGCTGTACACGAACTGAGCCAGCTTGAAAAGCTCGCTCGGCTTGAAAAAGCTCGGTTCGGCTCGTAGGGTTGAACAAGCCAAGCCGAGCCTATTTTATGGGCTCGTTGAAAATTCAAACCAAGCTCGAGCCTAGCCTGAGCTCGATTTGGCTCGGCTCGAACCAAGCTCGATTTGGCTTGACTCGTTTACAGGCTCAGTATTTAAAATATATTATATATTAATATTATTATATAATATATATAAAAAAAAGTTTTTTTTTTAAAAAAAACCCTAAAAGTCTAAAAGTTTTCCATTCGAGCGCGTTGCCCTCTCTCTCGCTTGTCCCCCGCAAACCCTAGTCGCCCTCGCTTGCGGCTGCCTGACCGCCTTCCGGCCTCCACGAGAACCACGACCCTCTGATCTCTCTCACCTCCTATCTCTCTCATCGTCTCTCTTCTCATATCCTCTCTCTCTCCGCTCGTCGCTCGGCCAGCCAACGCCCGACCATTCCGGTAATCCTCAACCTTGTCCGACAGCCGACCTCCCTCCAACCTTGGGCAACGCCCATTCCGGCAGTCCCCAACCTTGTTCGACAACCGACCTCCCTCCAGTTGATGACCGCCCCTATCTGACAGTCAACCTCCCACTAGCCGACGACCTTCCTTGTCCGACCGCCCCAAGCTCAAAAGCCCAAGCTTGATAGTGGCTCGAAAGCTTGAAGCTTGAATAGGCTCAAACAGGTTTGAATTCAGCTTGAAAGCTCAACCAGCCAAGCCAAGCCCGCCAATTGGGCTTGAGGACCAAAGCCGAGCCGAGCTCGAGCCCAAGTCGCCCACTGACCAAAACCAAGCCGAACCGTGCAAAGCTCGGCTCAGCTCGTGTACAGCTCTATTAAGAAGTTAGGGCTCTTCTCCGTTCCATCTTTCTATGGTTTGCTCTTCCCCCGGTGGCGACTTCATGCATACCACCACCTTTGGTCTTGTACACCCCCCTTCCCCCAACACACACACACACACACACACACGCAAAGCTTGGTTCATTAGCTTGGCTGGTTGGCAGGAATAAGGTGCTCACCTTGGATAATTTACGGAAGAGGTACATGATAATCATAAACTCATGCCCCCTTTGCTTGCATAACGAGGAGATTGTCAATCATCTTTTCCTTCACCATCCTTTTGTGAGCGAGATATAGGATCACATTTTGAGCTCTTTTGGTGTTGCTTGGGCAATGCCGGATTCGACTGATGAACTCTTTCTTGGGGGGGGGGGGGGGGGAGTTAAAAGTGGTGCGGAGATGGGCGTTGCTAGCGGGCCTTTGGGCTTTATGGTGGGAAGGAGCAACTGATGCTTCCACAATATTAGTTGGACAATGGAGGATGTTTCCAGAAGGGGTTAAGTATGAAGTTTTTTATTGGCCTTTGATTTCTCGGGTTATGGGAGAATGCTTTCATTGATTTTTCTTGGGGTTGTTGCACGCACATCTTTGTAATTCTTTGTATTCTTTAGCTTTTTGGCTCTTCCTAATAAAATCACCCCCACCCCACCCCCCCCCCCCCCAAAAAAAAAAAAAGAAAAAAAAAGCGAAGTGTCTAATGTTTGTGACTTGCCCATCCGAAAACATTAGGAAACATATTTTTTAGCAAATGCCAATGATAAAAGTGTTTGGAACAGGGACCCTTAGGGTAGTTTTACATCTAAATCTTTCTTTGACTGCCAAGCATGTTGATTTGCATCCATGTCCTAATGTATACCCTTCCAAGGGTTGAGGTGTTCGCTTGGATGACGACAACGGGGAAATTTTAATTCTCGACCATCTATAGAACTGGCCACATAGACTCCTGAATTCATTGTGCAAATGCAACAGGGAATTGGTGAATCATTTGTTCCTTCATTATTGGTGGGTGAGAAGGATTTGTTGTCATTTCTTTGACCTCTTTGAAATTTAATGGGGTTTCCAAAATGAGATCAGAAAGTGGTGGGTAATTTTTTCCTTGATAGTGGTATATCCATTTGTAGATGTGTATGTCTTCGAATTTTTAGTGCATACAGAAGGAAAGAACCTAAACAAATATTTGACAGCAATCATTTTCTTTGGAGATGTAGTATGATTTTGACTACATAGACCAAATTGGCTCTTGCATTGAAATCAAGGTATTTCGTAACGGTAATGGTGACTGTAACAGCCACCACCTTTCCCTTTATGATATGGGCTGTAACGGTTTTAGGGGCCATTACAGTTTTTATTTTTTATTGAAAAAAAAAAACGACTGAAAAAACCTGTATCGGCCCCATAATGAACCGTTACAGCCTTTACAGGGGCATAACGAACTGTAATGGCCATTACAGGTCATTTTTTCCGTAACGCCCATTATGACCCTTGCCACCATTACCTTTACGTAACGTCCTTTATAGCCCTGTGACGGCCGTTATGACACACCATGATTGAGATTTTTTGGTTTCAGACCTCATGTGGGATTAGAAGTCGGATAGAAATAGGAAGGTCAAAGACTAGTGTTCATGGAAGGCCCCACCGGCAGGAGTGTGGAAGCTTAATTTTGACAGCTCTTTGGTTACCATAGTCCCTGGGCATAGGTGTTTTATGGGTTGACAAAGACAATATAATGGTTGTGTTCTCTGGTTCTATTAGCATAGGAGACTCCAACTTGATGGAAGTTAGGGATCTGATGGAAGCAGAGACATCCTCTCTAGCTCATGTTCCTAGAGATTCATTGTAGAGGGACTGTAGCAATGTTATTATCTGGCCATCTAATTGCTCTTCTATCATTTCCTGGGTCTACAGTTTGGCGAGGTGTTTAATATGGCCTGCCAAGTTAAACGTATCATTTAATCATGGAGGTACATGTGTGAATAAAACTAGCTGACACGCTTAATAGAGAGGCTGGCATTGCAAATCCTTGTGTATTGGGAGCATGTATTCCGACTGCCTTGATTTCTAGGCTTTTGAATGAAATCTAGTCGTTTTTAATAATAGGGATGGAGTGTAGGCTTTCATAATCAGAGAACGAAATCACTAATCAACGAGGGAGGAAGGGTTTGCTTTCATGAGCATAGGACCAGAAAAGGGAATCATAAGATATCCAAGACCCTCCTAAAACCATCTTTTGCCATTTATAGGAACCTTAAGCTGTAGAATAACCCTACAATCCCTGCCAATAACCTTGTAACTAATATCATTTATAACATCAACAACCAATAAGAAGTTCATAAGAAGTGTAGCTTACATGCATGATACTATTTATGAGTGTGTAAAAGTAGGGTGGGTTCTTGACGCAGGACGACTAACCACTTGCTCTAAAAGGTGAAATTGATAGAGCATGGCGAATCAGTCTCTTTATCTCATAGCCCAGGCTTCCTGCTTCACACAGGCCAGGCCCTCGGCCAAACCCTCCTTCGTGGGCCCCACTTCGCATGGGTTCCACTTCACACGTAGCCACCAGCTTCCTGCGGGTGGGGCCCGCTTCACAAGGGCCACCCACCCCAAGTGTGCCCCCGCTTCACACAGGCTACCCCACTCAAGCCCAGTGTGAAAATGCCCCTACATTAGTTCTGCTTCCATATTATCATTGGACCAAGTTGCTCGAATTATTGATATGTTGCAAATAATTCGGCCAAAATACTACGTTTACTTCGTCGAATACGACGTATGCTACCGTTTTTGACGAAACTATAGCCATATACTAATATCACGTGTTCTTGTTTTTGTGTATTTTGGACTACAATCATCCCGACAGTTACCGTGCCTAGTTCTAGGCATAGGCTAGGCTAAATTAGCCTAAGCCTAGTTATTAGCCTATTAGCCCAGCCTATGCCTATAGGTTTATACTAGACAAATTATAAGCCCAGCCTAAGCCTAGTTGGAACTAGGCCGGGCAATTGCTAGGCTGGGCTATTTTTTTATTTATTTATTTTATTTAATTTTATTTTATTTTTGTATACTCTTAGAGAGAAAGAGAGAGAGAGAGAAAGAGAGAGAGGAGAGAGCCTATAGGCCAGCCTATAGCCCAGCCTAGTATTAGCCTAGCCTTTGCCTAAAGCTTTTTAAATTAGCCCAGCCCAAGCCTAGTATATGAACACTAGGCTTAGCCTAAGCCCAGCCTAAGCCCAGCCTATATAAGAATTAGCCCAGCCTATCGGATCATCACTAATCCGGCCCGTATCCGACCCGTTGACAGCCCTAGATGTTAGCATAAGAAGCATGTTACGTACTGCCAGTTGATGGTGGGTAGGGGTGTCAAATGGGCCAGGCTCGGGCCTATAAAATCAGAATTTTACACAGGCCCAGGCCAAGACATACCCCAGGCCCAGCCCATTGACACCCCTAATGGTGGGTGTGCATCATCATCTAAGCCTTATCCCAACTAATTGGGGTCAGCCAGATTTATATGTTGCAGATAATTTGGCTAAAATACTATGTTCACTTCCAGCTTATGTTACATACAATGACAAATACTGCCTTGATATCTGTATATAATTATAGTGGGCCTTATCCCAACTAATTGGGGTCAACTACATTCATATGTTGCAAATAATTTTGCCAAAATACTATGTTTACTTCCAGCTTATGTTACATTCAATGACAAATACTGCCTTGATATCTGTATATGATTATAGTGCACAGGAATGAAAACACATAAAACCTGATGTTAACATATGGAGCATGTTAGACCCTGCCACTCAATGGGGTGTGTGTGATTGTGTGTGTGTGCATGCCATCATCATCATCATCATCATCAAAGCCTTATCCCAACTAATTTGGGTCAGCCACATTGTGGTGGTGCTGGTCTATTGTGGGGCCACATGGTGCATGCATCTAATCTGCTCTGCCCATCTTGTTAGCCCCCTCATGCTCACTGTGGAGTCAAAAAATCAGGCTGATCCAAGACTTAGGTGGGGCAAAACATAGGGAACAATGCCAAATCATGCCTAAAATCTCTAAATTCAAGTGGTGTGGCCCATCTGAATGTTGGAGTGGCCTGATATTTTTGTCCCTTAATGCTGGTGGGTTGTCTGATGAATGGTTTGGATGACATACGTAACATGGTAAGCCTCACAAACCTCTAGAGAAGTTTTATTGGTTGCGTGTCCCTCCCAACTCTCCCCTGGCCTAGCTGAGTTTTTGTTCGAATAATTTTTGGCCGCATGGCCTAAATATCGAAGGGCGACCCAAATGGATGTGGTGGATCTGATTCACTCATCACAAGGGCCCTGCAATAGACTTAGTTGTACCGTGCGACTGTTTTCCATATATTACATGCATTATGTAAGTATGCGCGTGGCTATACATGCATTTAGCAATGTTCCCAAACTTTTATGTGAATCAAGGCAAGGCCAATTTTCAATCTGGTCAGTCTACTCATTCATACCTAGGGGCAAGCCATGGTGCAAAAATCACACTGATTAGATGATACTAATGATCCAATCAATAGCATGAAAAATGGACTGTCAAGATTGGCTGGAGAAGCAAAGAAGGTCCAATGGTCATCTTGGAACACCTATTCAGTAGGCCCCATCATGTGCTGCTTATAATTCCAACCAGTTTGGTTTGACGATTCAACCATCCGATCCTGGATTGAGAAAAACAGACAACTGTAGCAAAAATGCCCACATTGAAAGGGTTAGAACCATCTGATTGGCTTGATTTCTTACACGCAACTGGCCCCTGGTGAATGAGGCAGTCCAGATTGAGGATTGGCCATTGCAAGTTTCAGTTAAATGCTGTTGGGGTGTTGCTTACGTGCTCAACTTTACTGGAAGCTAGAAGATAACATCTCTGAAAGCTGGATGAAGTGACGATTACCTGGCTCAGTCTATATGGTTGATGACCTAGAATGTTGTCAACCTTCTTTTATGGGCCAACTCATATCTTGGTTGAGTGATGTCACACATGACCTTAGATGTCTTGTGAGAAATGAGCAAAACCAACTGGGCTCAACTTATGTTATTGTTACCAGGACACTTGAAGGGGCACCATAGCCATGCCCTTGGTAGATATATATATATTTTTTGCCCCTGTTAAAACAGCCTGGTATGGATACTTGCACAAAGAAGATCTGCTGCCCTCTTCACAGCACGTGGGTGAGCTGGACAAAGAGGTGCCAGATCACAATTGTTCACAAGGTGTGCCCCACCACGAACATGCCCTGGTCAGGCTGGTGGCCCATCCTACAAATGTTTGTTGAATGGGATTACTACTAATTTATTTTAGCTGTCCATTCTTTTTGTACACGTGGTGCTTCTTATGAACAAAATGGAATTTTTGACCAAGGCATGTTCATGGCTGGGGTCTCTTGTAATCATCAAGAAAAAAAAGAGGAGGAGGAGAAGAAGAAAAGGCTGGGGCCTCTTGTGAAAGCCCTGGATCTCACCCATGCTCCATTTTCACATGTGCAACACGAAGTTGATTCATAATCATCTTCATGAATGTGGATTCAAACCTCTCCATGAGAATATCGCTGACATTTTCCATTTGAATATCCAACCATGCATATATTAAGACATTTCTATACCAATTCCAAGTAGTAATCTTAATGCGAGAGAAAGTGCTAGAATATCATTGGCACCTATGTCACAAGGACACTATACTTTTTTTTAAGTTTTCTGTCGACATGTATCTTTGTCTGTGACTGTGACGGACACTTGTGGGTGAGGCTCATACAAGAACCCACTTTTATGTATAAATATTTTTGTTATTAATCTTGATAGACCTTTTCGTCTAAACAATTTCAATGTACTATTAAAATATAATAAATTATTTTTAGGAGTTTTGACATACAGCACCCTTCCTTTTGGTCCAACGAAAAATAACACACTCCCTCATGCATTTTCCCAAATAACCCTTTCAGTTTTCCATTTTCGGTAAAAACCACCCTGTGGTTAAACATTGTTGCAAAATGTGACGAAACTGTCATCACCATTATAGCTGTTTGTTGACCACAGGAAAATACCTTTTTACCCTTGAGTTGGGAGAGTAGGGTTAGGCTTAGGGTTTGGGAGGAACGAGAAGAGAGGCTAGGTTTAGGGTTGTGGTTTGGGGGATTTGGTAGTGGGTTAAAAATGTAATTTTCAAAAAGATTTAGCTAACCTAACCCTTGTTAATTTTCCATTTCAAAGATTAGCTAACCCTTGTTAATTTTTCCATTTTCAAAAAGATTTAGCTAACCTAACCCTTGTTAATTTTTCCATCCAAAAAATTAATGGCAACGTGGTTTTTGACCATAACAGAATGCGTTATTTGGGAAAACACACAAGTGAGAACTTTATTTGTGTTTGGGCCAAAAGTGGGGATGCTATATGTCAAAACCTGTTATTTTAAATCTGTAAGGGTGTATTGGTGAATCTGACTTTTAAAAGCCACTGTATCTGACATCTAATATCTGTCCTGAGACCGATGCATCCTTCTGCAAGTTACATAGCTTGGTAGCCACACTAGTCTGATTATTTGAATGTTGCAATTATTGTCGCCTTTATTTCATTATGCCTTTGCATATTCCTTTATTGTCCCTGACATTGTTGTTACTGTTTGACTTGCAATAGTTAAAGGAAATGGCTGAAAGACTACCGGTGGGAGCTGCACGAAACTGTCAGGACTCCTTCTGTTGCATCTCTTAGTGCTAGTCCTGTTGCGAGCGATGTTTCTGCTCCATCTCTCGACCGTCTGAGCAGTCCAATGACTTCACACGAGCTGGATGCAAACGGGTTGAACAGCGTGCCACTTGCTAATGGGTCGACCAACACTAGCAACCGGAGTTCAAATCATAACAGATTGGGCCATTCGGAAGTTACGACAAGGAATGCTAGCAAAACAACAGACACAGAACCCAATCATGAGGCTGAATGGGTTGAGCAAGACGAGCCTGGGGTGTACATTACACTTACGTCTTTACCTGGAGGCGTCAAAGATCTCAAGCGTGTCCGCTTCAGGTATGTTTAATCTTCTACAGGTCACTTCTCTCTCTGTATTTTTTTTTATTATTATTATTATTATACTTATTCAGTAAGCTAGGTCAATGTGAAACCAAACCAGTCCATAGTAACGGCCAACGAGGAACACATTCTTGCATGTGTCAATCTGCCAGACACGAGCAATCTAGGCATGCAAATGTTCCACATTTTTGGTCCACTTATCAGGTGGGCCTTATGTTGACTATGCCATAACTAAAAAAAATAGGACAGTCCTGTATTCTGTTGGTTCAGACATGTTCAAGAACTGGAAATGCTCACAAAGTGATAACCAACTGTCCACATTCACATGCATTTGTTGCCCACTTGATGCATGGACCTGCATTTTCTTTTTTGGCTGGGGCACACTGTCACTGGTGCTCATCTGTTGAATGGCTCTGATATTGCTTTGGCATACAATGTTAGGTTGGACAACATTTGCTGAGGGTGCAACTTGGGCGGGGTTAACTGAACCCCAGTTGTCCAACTTGAACCCACTTTCTTATTACTTAAACAAGGCAAAGCCCAAAAGGAATACAACTGAAAAGGGGGGTAAACCCCTAGGGACAAGAAAAGAAAAGAAGAGCCTACACATCGGACCAAGGAAACTAAAAGAAAAATAAAAGGAAAAGGAAAACGCTCACACCCTGGGCTAGAGAAAGAAGCCTACATCCTGGGCTACGAATCAAAGGAGAGAAGCTAACTCACTCATAGGTATGAGGCGAGAAGAAGAACTCAACAGGAGCATTGACTAGCTTCAGAAGAAGGCTTTTATGATGCCTTGAAACAACATTAGCTTGACACCTAGAGCAGGAGATGAAACTGTGCACTTCACGGGCATACAGGCGCATCTCTCAGGATGAAGAGGAAAGGTCAGATAAAGCGGATAGACTCTCCATCATGGACTTGGATGCTAGCACTTGCAATATAGGCAAAATTAAGCTTAGAAGTGCCAAGAAAAAGAGTTTGGAGGCATTTATTCCTTTGCCCATTCATTCCCACTTCCGAGATGATTCCTCAGACGTCTCTAGAGGAATGATGAAAACAAAGGAGGCCAATTCTAGAGAGACTAATTTTAGCACAAGCGAAAGTCTAGCGCAGCTTAGCTACACAATGGAATGGCAATTCAGAGGAGCCGAGGGACGAGTTATAGTATATCATGTAGGGAGGTCCAAAGCCGCAGTAAGAGATGTGGAGACTTTGGCCACGTTAGTCGGGCCAAAAATAAAAAAATGACTCTAGCTCTCAAGTCTGAAATAATATGTCTAAAAATGACTTCATTTAGGAGGGATTTAGAATTAAAAGTGTGGTTATTTGTTTTCCTCCAAACATGCCATGCAAGGTCGGAAAAGTAAGCCTACTAAGGATTTCAGAAACTTGATCCATAGAGCTATTCGAAATATAGTTAACTGATTGGGAGAATAGTGGGAAAAGAAGCAAAAGGGATAGAGAGTTTTGAGTGAAGCTTTTCTCAAATCCAATGAATAAACTTACAAGTGAAGAATAAGTGCTCAATCGTTTCAAGCATATACAAGCAAAAGAGGCAATTAGTATTATTAATAATATTAAGATTGTAAAGCATGTCCTTAGTTTTAAGGGGCCCCAGGGAAATCATTCAAGCAACAATGGAGTGCCTGGGAATAAATCCCTTGAACCAAATCAAATCAATCCAAGGTGGATGCGGGTTAGTGTTCCTGCAAGCCTTGAGCCTAACCAAAAGTAGGAGATCCCTTGGGCAAAGAGTCCAAACCATTTCATCGTCAATTAGAATGATTTAGCACATCTTAATTTCCTTAAAGATTCCAACCAGAATTGGAGAGTTTGTGTACAGGAAATGCCACTCAGTATCTTGGATAAAAAGTACTGATAGTGATGTTTGCACTTAAGCCAAGATCCTGGACAGTTTGAGCACGATAATAGTCAAAGAGTCTATTTCCTCCTAGCTAGGGATCATTCTAGAAATTAGTAGGTTGACCATTTCCCATAAGAAATTTGTCATGATTCTTAGCAATGTCGCGAATACTGAGAAGACTTCGGTAGGCCCACGACGCGTTTGAGGGAATTTTGATACGCCAAATAGATTCTGATCTGATATACATAGAATGAACCCATGTTCCCCAATGATTCTCTTCTTTGCAGAGAATTTTCCAAATTTGCTTAAGACGACAAGCTTTAGCAGACATTTCAAGGGAGATAATTTTGAGCCTCCGTTATTCTTGGGCTTACAAACTTGATCCCATTCGATGGAATGGAATTTAAAAGAGCCCTAAAGAAAATTCCTAATGCATCATGGATGAGCTGCTTTGGGCATGGAACGGAGGAGTTGGCAAGTCTTGAAAAGTTGTATGGTGGCTTCTTATCATGGCTATTTTTTGGGCAATTTGGGGAGTAAGAAATGGACGTTGTTTTAAAAACGATATTGTCAGGGTGAATGAGATCATTCAAAGAGTTAAACGCCTTGTTTTAGAGTGGGCGGTTCATGTGAAGGCAACCACGAGTGCCCTCCCTTTTTGAATGTGCTCTCTTCTTGTTGGGATTGTATTCTTTTTTTGCTTTTGTGAGTTCTCTAATAAATTTATTGCTCTCTCAAAAAAAAAAAAAAAAAAAAAAAAAAAAAAAAATCCTAATGCACCATTCAATAATGTTATAGCACGCTTTAGGGAGTAAGAATGCATGGGACCAAAGTATATAGAGATTAGAAAGAGTTGCTTTTATTAATTCTAGTCTGCTAGCAGAGGATAGGAGGGATGCTTTCCAACCACCAAGCTTTCTATTAAGGCTATCGAGCAAAGTTTGACAATCCTTAGTATGAAGCCTTGCGGAAAAAAGAGATACCCCGAGACACCTAATGGGAAGCTTGCCCTCATTCATATTTAAAATGGCTTTAATTGTATCTTCGCATTGACAAGAACCAAAGATTAGCAAAACACACTTTTGGAGATTAACTTCAAGGCCAGAGTGACCAGAAAAATTAGTGCATAAGTTCCTTAAGTTAATTGTAGACAAAGGATCCGCACTAGCAAAGATCGTGAGGTCATCGCAAAAAGGAGATAGGAGATGGTGATAGTTCCTGACAAAAAAGGGGGTCCCGATTAAACCATTTTCACAATATTTCAAAAGAAGGGATGAGAACATTTCCATAACAATGGCGATTAAGAAATGAAGTATGGGATCCCCCACAATATTTCAAAAGAAGGGATGAGAACATTTCCATAACAATGGCGATTAAGAAATGAAGTATGGGATCCCCTTCACGCGGCCTCTATTGCTCTTGAAAAACCCGCAAACCTCACCATTAATAATTACTGATGAGATTGGAGAGGAGATGCATGCATGAATCCATGAAATCCACATGTTTGGAAAATTAAGGACACAAAGGGCCTCAAGAAGGAATTCCCAATGAACGGAGTTAAAATCCTTCTTAAGGTCAACCTTGACACATTCTAGGCGGACCCCCATCAAGATGAATGCCCAAATGAAATCATGGCTAAGACGGATGTTGTTAGAAATGTCGTGAACAGAGATAAAAGGCGGATTGAGAGTGATTGATAATTTTAGGCATAATCACCTTCATTCGGTTGACCATGATTCTGGATATAATTTTATGTATCGCATTGGTTAGGGATATTGATCTTAGATCATTGTCCAACTTGAACTTTTGGTTAGGTTAGGTTGGACTGAGGTTGGCTTGGGTCTAGGCTGAAAATTCTTAACTTGACTGCAAGTTGGACTGGGCAACATGAGCCCGACCTTATATGCAAGCCCAACTGCACATGGGCTATGACCAACATACGTGGTACAAATATAAAATCATGGACTGCATGGAAAATATGTTTCATAATTTGAAGCATCCATGTTGTAGACTCTATGTTAAAACCATGGCCTGCATAGTAAATAAGGTTCATGTATCGTCCATGCATGGAAAACAGGGTTCATGATTGAAGCTGACCTAGGGTCTAGTTGCTGATTGGTCTGATGATTTTTAAGTGTCCATGTTTTGGTCTCTATGCTATGGCACTGACTTAAAAATTGGCGAACTGATTTTTTTTACCATCATGATCTTTCAATGAATCTTGAACATTAAAAAGAACATTTTTAATTGCTTGCATTCAAACTCCAAAAATCAAAGGAGATCATCAATGAATTACAAACAACAACATATTTATGGTAGTAACAAGAATATGGGTGGATCGCACCATCAGATGTTTAGATGTTTAATTTATGTGTTAGTTTTACTATTTGCTGGATTAACCTGATCTGATCTCACCCAAGTTGCATTAAGGTTGAATATGCAATACCTCAGGTTGGGTTGGGCCTCAGCCCGACTCTTGATGTTGTGTTGGGCTTGGGTTGACCCTCAAGCCAACACAACCTGACCCACCCAAGTTGCAACCCTAAGCATTAACTAATGATGGTAGCAGGTAGCACTAACCAATGATGAATGAAAGCACGGTGTATGTCATCTTTTTATTATTGTTGTTTTTTCCTTCCTTTTTTCTCTTTTGATCAGTTGCTTGTGTCAATGCCATTTGCCTTAATATCTGAAGACACTGCATGGAGCCTTACATTCTAATGCACTGGACACTGATTTGATTGCAGTCGGAAGCGGTTCAGCGAGAAACAAGCAGAACAGTGGTGGTCAGAGAACCGGGCAAGGGTATATGAGCAGTACAATGTGCGGATGGTTGACAAGTCTAGCATCGGCATTGGGAATGACGATGCAACAGCACATTCTCATGGAAGCAATCCGTGAATCAAACGAGCATTTTGCAGGTCATGCCACGATCATGTGGAAGCTCATGCTGATTAAGGGTATGTGGCTAATCGTCTTATTAGCCCTTCCGAGGGACATTCATCTTATTAACCCTTGAGGGAGGGAAGAGCTGATGAGAAAAGAGAGGGTTGTGATTGTGGTTTTTACTTGATTCTGATTTTTTTTCTTTTTCTTTTTCTTTTTGTCTTTTTCCCATTTCTTGTGTGATGAAAGTAGAGTGGGGGTTGGGAATGAGGAATGTAAATTCTTAGGTAGCTGGCTTTTAATTCAGAGTAGCTGCCTTGTAAATTCATAAGGAAATGCATCTTCATAAGTGACCAACTCTCTCTGTGTGTGTGTGTGTGTGTGTGTGTGTGTGTGTGTGTGAAAATCTAAAGAGAAGAAACTTTGATACTCTGGCAGAGTGTGATGGTTGATACACAGGCACTTGGAAATTACTTTAAAGATCGTATATGTGGCACTCGGAAATTACTTTAAAGATCGTATATGTGGCACTTGGAAATTACTTTAAAGATCGTATATGATGGTTGATACACAGGCACTTAGAAAGAATTGGTACAAGTTGTAGGGTCTAAAAGGATACTGGAAAGGCCCAGAAGGACATGGGTGAAGGTAGAAAGAAAGGACTTGCTAACCTGTGGTCTAGCTGAAGTTATAGTCCTTGTTACAGTGGAATGGCAGAACAAGATTTCTGTAGCCAAGTTGAATTAATTAGGATAAGGTTTTGATGGTGATGATTGGATATGTGGCATATTATCATTCAAGTTAAAACTGTCCAATTTGTGTGTGCAAGCTTAGATGTATTATAAACCAAGAATTTTGTGTATTTGATTACCTGACTGCGGATAGCTAAAAATGAAAAATATCCAATGCTCTTATTGCAAGAAGCGTCCCCAAATCAGAGGCTAGGATTGTTCAACCAATCTGATTTTTGGATTGTTATGTTAGCAAAAGAAGATTCTACAATTTAGTTTGGCTTAAAACGAGTTAATAGATGCCATTTGTACCATTTCCAAGTGACTGTGTATCAAGCCTCATGTGCGGCCAGAGTATCAAGTGACTCCCCAAAAAATAAAACTGTCATGAGGTTGGGTGGTGACCTCCTTCAATTATCCATCTCCTTCTTGTCTCTTCTTTTGCAATCTAGTTAGGGAAGTCCTGGAATTTTCTTCCACGGAACAAGATTCATGCAGCTGATCCTTATTAGTTGGGAGTAGGCTTAGATGATGACTACTTGTTTCAAAAATCTCTAACCAGTCTTTTCAGGATAAATAGAAGTATACCTTCGACCATGGCAAATCTAGATTTTTCTTCCCAAATTTCAAGCCTACTTGCATGTGTATATAGATAGTATTCTCCTAAATTACGGGCCTGGCTGAAGAAACCGTTTTGGGTTTTCAACATGGTAGAAGTTTTACGCAATACGTGTGGATGTAGTGTTATAGCCATTGGACCTGACCTGGGGTTGTGTTTCAATGATCTAAACCATTCATCTGGTGAGATGTGAGATAGAGCAGGTGGCTGGCTTCCTCGAAAATCTTCAGGATCCTAATATCCCAAGCTTGGCCCACAAAACAATTCTAAGGAGGTAGTCCATAATCGTAGGAAAAGAGTTATATGATCAAAAGTTTTGAAATGTTTCACTATGAGATTTTTTTTTTTTTCTTTGTTTCTTTTTCCTTCCGTCTTTTGTTGTATCACTCATCCATGGGCACATATTGACCTCATATTCAACTTAGGGTGTAGTCTGCATTGGACTCACCTAAGCCCGCCTAACCTTAAGGGTGTGTTTGGTTTATGAGTATTAAGGGAAGCATTCAATTTACATTTACAAGGCATTTGCACTTGGTGAGTGGGTGATGTCACCTGCCTTTGCCTTTCACACCTCAACATGGGAGTAAAGCCTCCCCCAAGAAAGTCAAATGGTAGAAAAAGAGCAGGCCTCTAATGTAATGTTTTAAATAGCAAGATTGAAGGGAAAAGTGGTTTTTCTCTATGGGATTGCAACCCAAATACCTTTGAATACAAATGAGTGACAATGCCTATATTTTGGTTGAATTCCAAAAAATACGCCCGCTTTTAAACTCTTTCCTAAAACCTGCCTAAGGTTTTCAAATAGGTCACATAACCATTGATTTTGACTTTGACTAACAGACGTCACCTAATTCTGTCAATTATATTAGAGAAAGACAAGTATACCCTCCTTTGCTACTCGTGCAAAGGTGGTGGATTCTACTCCAAAGGTGGATTGTGCTATGGCCCCCATAATGATTCATTTGTTTGATCCACGCGGTCCATCCTTTATGGATCAAGATTAGAGATCATGAGCTCAAAACTGAAAATGATCTAAATCTAAGGAGGGCTCCACAAAAGTTAACAGTGACAATGAAATCCCACATTAAAAAACAGTAGGGCCTACTATAATTCTTTTTTTTTTTTTCCATCCAACTTCTTCATTAGGTGATGTGGACCTAAATTAAAGGGCCCTCTGTAATTTTTTTTCATCTAACGCGTTTGGCCCCTAAGAAGTTATCAAGGGATAGGCGTTCAATCCCTCACGTTTCGAATGGTATGGCCCACTTGAGATTTGGATTTGCCTCGTATTAAGGCACATGCCCCCCAAAATGACCTCAAGAAATTGATGAACGGTATGGATGTATCAGGGGGCTACAGTTTTCAAAAAAAGGGAAAGGAGGCGCTCTGATTTTCTTAGAAAAGGCTTTCCTGCACCGAAGTCGGTGGGCACCCACAGCGATCTTTGTGAGAAATCCACCCCATTCATCCATTTTGCAAGTTCATTTTAGGATAGGCAACAAAAACTAATCCTCATCTAAGACTTGAGCGAAAACAATGGAATTGAATAACCACTGTTGAAATATTTGTATGAACACAAAAATTTAGTATTAAGATAAGGTTTTTTTTTTTCCCAGTTCATCCCAGTGGGAATGACCTTATAAACGGTTTGGATGGCATATAAACATCTAGTGGAGCACAGGAAGGTTTCAATGGTGGGCATTTCCTTTCCAAGTTTTCCCTATCGTGGTCCACTTGAGTCCTGGACCCGGCTCCTTTTTTGTCCCATGTCCTAAAATGAGCTCCCAAGAAGGGTGGGTGGGCTGGATTATTCTCAGACAGTGGGCCCCACCTAACTTCTAGGAACTTCTTGCTAGCTTCGGTAGGAAATCCGCTTCCGGAATCACCGGAATCGTGGGCCCGATTGCGTGCCGAGTTACTCAGCTCGGTAGGCTTCTATTGAAAAAAAAGTTGCTACACCTAGAGGTAGCTACACCGGGTGTAGCAATGACCCACCATGATGTATGTGTTGTATCCATGATCCATTAGGCTAGATCATTTTAGGGCATGACACAAAAAATGAGGCAGATCCAACGCTCAAGTGGACTCAGCAAGGAAAATAGTGGTGATTGAACGCCAACCACTAAAAACTTATTGAGGGCCACTTGAGCTTCAGATCTGCCTCATTTTTCGTGTCATGCCCTAAAATGATTTCGCCAAATGGATGGACGGTGTGGATACAACACATACATCATCGTGGGGTCATTGAAAAACCCGTGTAGCTAGCGTAGCTAACTCGTGGGCGTACCAAAATTCTTCTTGCTTTTATTCTAGGGAGTAAACTCAGTTGGGCCTACTGTAAATCTATGTGGTTTATCCACACTGTCCATCAATTTTTCCTGCTCATTTTAGGGTTTAAGCCCAAAATTAAATACCACAGGAAGCAGTGCGAATAATGATTTCCAACGTTGAAACCTTCCTAAGGGCTGACAGTGATGTTTATTTTTCATTGAACCGTTCATAAGATCACAAATACACGGATGAAGGTAAAACACAAATATCAGCTTGATCCAAAACTTCTGTGGCCTCAAAGAAAAATTCAATGATATAGATTCAATTCACAATGTTTCTTGTGGTGTGGTCGAGTTGAGCTTTGGGTATGCTTCATTTTTTGAATAAAGCCATAACATCATCTGTTAAAATGGATGGACAGATAAGATAAAATAAATAAATCACGGTGGGCCATAAATGGTTTACTCAGTATGCTATTACTCCGCAATCTGCTTCCCAGGGGTGCGGCTTCTGGTATCCCCATCCACCTAGGGCTCTCAATGGAGCGGGTCAGATCCGAGATCCGATTCGCTCCGAATCCGTGTAATGCGGATTTGGATCTTAAAATAGGTCTAATTACCGGATTTGGATCTTAAAATAGGTCCGATGACTTAAAGGGAGCGAATATGGATTCACAGGAACATATCCGAGTTTGATCCGAATTTTGATTAAGATCCGACTCATTGTCACCTTACTGTATATGTTATATTCATGCTGGCCATCCGTTTTACAAATTATTTTAGGCCATGTCGACCATACCATAGTAAATAGTGGGATTTGCATCATTTTTCTACTAAATTAAATATATTATATTATATATTTTATATCATATATTTTTTTAGATTTGTAATGGGGTGGATTTGTACCTAGATCCGACCCGAATCCGATGGTTATATGGATTTTGGATCGGAAATGGATCTAACAATTTATAAATGCATCGGATATGGATATCACCTTTTGGATCTGAGTTGGATCTGAATCCTATCCGAATCCGTCTACAGATATACGGACTTGGAGCCGGATCCAACTGGATCCGATCCAATGAGAGCCCTACATCCACCCATGTGGGTGGGATACCTCAATGTGGGGCCCACCTTGATGTATATTCCTTACATCCACGCCTTCCAACTGTTTTGACAGGTCATCTGTAGGGCATGATCCCAAAAACGAATCAAATCCATATATCAGTTGGACCATATCACAGGAGATAGTGGTGATTGAAAACTTCTAATGGGCCACAAATTTTTTATTTATCAATCTGATATTTGTGTGAGCCTTTCAACCAGTCTTTGTGACCTTACAAAAGGTTGGATGCAAATAAACATTTGGGTAGCTCCTAGGATTTTTTTAACGGTGGGGAATCAATCTTCACTGTTTCCTGTGATATGGTCCACTTGAGATATGACTCTTTTTCATTTTTTGGATCATGCCCTAAAATGATATGTAAAAACATACGGAGGGCGTGGATGTAAGCTACATGAATCATGATGGCTGCATAGTTAGGGATCCACTGAAGCCGCCGTGGGAATAGTTGATGTGGGTGGGGGCCTGACCTAGGTAGGGGAGGTTTTTTTTTTGGGTTTTCTATTTTTCTTCGAGAATAAAAATGACTTTTAAAAAATACAGCAGCTCATACTTAAAGGTATAAATTAGTAGCCGTTCCTTTGGCTAACGGCAGAAAACTTAAGCAAGTTTTAGAAAAGAGTTTAAAAGCAAACTGTTTTTTGGAATTCAACCAAAATATAGGTGTTTATATGGCATTGTCTCTACAAATGAGTGACATTTTGCAGGACTTTCCCTTAGCAAAATAAACAAGTGTAAAGGGTTTTCTCTCCATAATGCTATTAGTTTACCGTATGTTTATGCCTTCCTATAGTGTATCCCCAATCCAAAAATGGAATTACAAAAATGTGTTCATTAATTATGCACTTCGTATTATTTCAAAGCTGTTTAAAATTGTAAAATTGTAATACAAAGCTACAAACTACTAATACTTTTGAAGCTCCTTTGGTTAGGTTTAGGGTTTGAATCTTCCTTCCAACATTTATTTATTTTTAATAAAAATCCACCATTTATGGCGAGTCACTCGGTTCAAGTCACACCAAGTGTTGAGCTGACTGAGCTATCAGGTTGACTCGATGAGTTTCACTGAATCAGGAACTCCGCTCAAAATCTCGTGGAATTGAGTTGACTCGGCCGAGTTTCCAGTCCAGTCAGTGAGTTTTCGAACCAAGCTATTAGCATGCACTATTTTGTGGCTAATGTTTATGCAGTGAGAAGTCCTTAGAAAAGTGGGCTCACCTGCAATCACAACGGAACAGTAGGACAGGAGGGTCCACTTGCATGTCACTCAGAAGTCACCATGATGACAATAGCTTGTTTGTGAAAGGCCTTAAAAATGGATGGTGGAAAAGGGTTTTGATTAACGGGTGGCAATGGTTTGGGTCTGTCTATGGCTCATCTGGCATGACCAGCTTCTAAGGTGGGTTCAGCCCAACCCAAATGAGTAAATGGTTGGGCTTGGGCTAGAAAATGTGGCTCATTAAGTAAATGGGTCTGGAGGTTGAATCGCACCGGACCCAACCTGTCCATATAAGTTATCGGTGTATCAGTGGACCAGATCAGATGAGCCGACATAGGACCCGAAACAAAATAGTAGAAGATAAGTATGTATGCTATGTACATTTGCATCCATTAACTGGGTGGGCCAGGCACACCTTTAAACCCATGTTCCAGAACCTGAGTTGGGTTGCACCAGATCGATTTTATGCCCAACGCAGTTAAACTCATTTGGGTCAGGTCAAAACTGTTGGGCCATTAGTAAACAGGTCGGGCTTGGGCTAACCAGGGTTGGACCTGACCCTTGTTTGTTGAAATAGGACCATTGATTATTTTACATCATAAGATAGCACACGTGTCAGTGATATGGGCCATTTATCAGGCAGTGTAAACTGTGAATATATGATGCATGATACTCAATGGTACACTACATAGGCCGTTCATTTGGTGGGCCTACTAATGGAAGAGATCCAATATGATCAAAGCACCCGTTTGGTGGATGGCAAATGAACAATCACAGCCAATGGTCTGAATTGAGATGGTTGGGACCGTTCAATTTTGGAGATTTCCTATGTATATCACATCCAATTCTTGGACCACTATATGAACGGTTTGGATCACCAAAAGGAAGTGGGCCGAGAAAGATGTCGGATTAAAGTTAGTAGCTGGTTAGTGGGTAAAGGATGCTGCATGCATGTTAGCCAATCTCATTTATTTCTATAGCGAGATGGCCTGATGATTTGAACCGTCCACATTTCTACCATAAATAAGATTGCTATGTAATCTTGTTACAGTCATCCAATCAGCTTAAGTTTATTAGGGTGTCCCTTATGGTGTAGATTCAACAACATGGACGGTTCAGATCATCGGATCATTAAACAGTGGGTCCCAGTGTGCAGCGACACACGCTGGATCGTTAGCCGCGACAGAAGCAAAACGAATTCTGGAATCCAAACGTCAACATCACCTCAGTTATCCTTTACTTCAACATCAATGCAAAAGCCAAGATGGATTCTAGAGGCTGGACAGACACAAGAGCCCCACGTTTGCACACGTGTGCATGATCTCGTCTGTTCACAAGATGGGTTCCACAGTCAATCTTTCTTAACCCAAAAAACCAGACAGGTGGTCCACTCAACGGGTGGACCACGTGTTGGGAAAGCATATGGTAGGAAAAATTACAACCAACGGTCCACATCAATGTACACGTGTCGTCCACCTGAAGACCGATACATCATGAATCTTAGGTGGGTATATATTCACTGAACGGTCCACATGATGTACGTTGTGGATCTCACACATGTATCTCAAAACAGCACGTGTGGGGCGCTTGTGTTTGGCCCATCTACATGTATGGGTGGAAATAGCAATTGAGTACGGTCCAAAGGGTCCAGTTGGTAGTTGGAGAAGGGTCATCCATCACCACACAAATCCCAAGTGGAATCCTATCAAAAGGTATAAAACCCATCACTTTCCATCTCTATCCACTTTGATTTCGCATCCAAACAAGCCATGGAAATCTCATCTCCCCACTTTCACCTATTTAAAATACTGTTGTTTGTCTTTTCACTACTTCTCCGCGCGCGTGGTATCTGCCCATCCATACGTGTCAAGATGGATCACACGTGCATGATCTAAGATGTCCATCAAGTGGGCTGAGAAACATCAGACCATTTCATTCCTCATGTGGTCTAAGCATACCAAAACAAAAAAGGGCGGCTAGAAGATTTCTTTTTAACCGTTGGTTTAGTTTGGATGATTGTGGACCACTTTAAAATTAAACTGATTCATTTTTTCGAAAAGAATGCCTAGATAATTTTTTTCAACTAGATGGAAAGATAGGATCTAGAACATACATTTCGTATTGGCACGTGTGCCTTTATGTGGATAGGGAGGGTTCCACGCGCGTGTGGAATTGACAAATTTCTGCAGAGTGAATGTGAGCATGCACCCCACCACCTCAAAAGCTATTCTATCAATCAACAGAAACATTGATACTCTGAGAGTGTGACCATCCATGCGCATGCACACTACCCTTGCACAGATGACACATATATACCTTAATCCATACCGTCTAAACGGTGGGCCCACATTAGATGAGGCATATATCTTCTTACTTTTAGTTGATGGACAGTTTTTTTTTTTTGTTGGAATTAGACCATTGATTATTTCTCTTCTTGACCATCCATTTGATGGCCACAGATGAGACAGTTAGGTTAATTTATTTAATGTGAATTTTGGATGGGGCCCAATCAACATGGGACCCATTTTTTAGAAGGTTTCAATTTAGGTTAATGCGTACCACATGAGCAGTGGAAGCATGCATGAGTATGAAGAGTCATGCTCCAGTGTAACAAATAAGCCCCCCTTCCCACTTCCATTCCCTCCCAATCAGAACCATGCATCATCATCATTCCATTATTGACTTAAACACGAAGACAAGTGAAAACTAGTGTCCAGTTTTTTTTCCACAAATGGAAAGTAATTACGCCACTATGTAGTTTACCAACCAAAATCGAAAATGGGGAAAAATTAACCATGAGACACATTTATGAGATGGTACATGAAGGGCCCACCTCATTGGGCCCTAGCATTAGGCCAAGTGGTACTATTCCCACATTGTGGGGCCACTAAGGGATTATTTATTAGATAGTATGGAATTGTATTTGGTCCTATGCAAATTTGATCAAGCGTTTGCAAATGACAGAAATGAGTGGATTAATCTCAGTTTCATATCATCAAGAGCCAATAGCAGATTTTGTAAGATTTCTGACAAATTTTGAAATCTACTACATTTGTGGGCTCTACAGTAATGTGACAAATTTTGAAATCTACTACATTTGTGGGCTCTACAATAATGCATGTGTTTTATCCATGCAATCCATCGTTGTGTGCCTTCATACTTGACATTAAGGTTGCATGTATGTATAGGTGACTAGCATTAGTTGTGAAATATGGTCCGTTCATTTTATGGTCCACTAAACGTAGACTTCATTTAATATAATGTACTTCTAGAGAGAAGAATTTGGTTTTAAAAGTGGGATTGTACGAATGAAAATACCATGAAATTTCTAGACATATAATTATTGTGCAATAATAGTGTTAATTTCATCTAATGCAATTCCATACCATCTAATCCTGCATCCAAATGAGCCCTTAGATTCCTACAAGTTCTGTACATTAGAGAGCAAATCACTTATAAGTAGTATTTGGAAGAGATTAAATTACTTAAAATCTGTAATTTGCTTATTGCTGACAAAACTGTCAAAAGACTTCATAGTAAGAGGGTGAAAAGTTACTTACTGAGAATCACTTTTGAGTAAAAGTCACTTACAACTTAAAAGCATATATCCCTTTGAGGCTGTTTGATTTTCTAATTGTAGTAAATAGTTAATGACTATTTACTTTTGTATTTTGGGTTAACTTCTAAAGATGATGTTGACAACCACCCTCTTTTATAGTATTCGTTAGGCCACTCAAGGAGAAAAACATTAAAACTCTGGAGCCCACCATGATGTATCTTATCCATATTGCCTATTCTTTTGGCTAAACTCAATTTAGGGCATGAACCAAAAAATGAGGTAGATCAAAAGTTAGAAGATGCCTGGGTGTTTCAACAGCAAGTCTTAGGTTCAAGTGCTAAGGAGATACACTAATCTCACCGGTGGGTGGGTGCATCATGTGACTTACTGTGTGAGTGCATTGCATAACTAACAACGTAGGTGCATTGCATGACTAACAAAAAGAAAAAAAGAAAAAAAGTAGATCTAAAGCTAAGGTGAACCACACCACATGAAATACTGGGAATTCATTACCTACTGTAGAAAGCTTCTCAGGGCAGAAGTTTTGGATCAAGTTGATATTTTTGTTTTCCTTTCTTCCATAAGTGTGTGACATTAAGAATAGGTTGGACAAATAAACATCAGTATGGGCATTGAGATAGAAAATAGCTTTTAAAGGTCAACCAACACCTTTAGGACGTTGTGGTCTACTTGAGCTTTGGATTTGCCTAATTTTTTGATTATGCCCTGAAATGTGTTATTAAAAAAGATAGATGGTGAGGATAAGTCATACATCACAGTGGAGCCCACATATTTAAACCAGTACTAAGAGGGGTTGAAATCCCCAAGTGTGGGCCCCATGAAAGCTAACTCTTGATTAGCCCCATGATCCATAATCGGATCCGATGTGTAGTGGTTTGATCACCATTAGATCATGGAGTGGCGATGATCAAATGGTGAGGGCCCACGTGATGAAATTATACGATGATCTGAGCCGTCCACATTGTCCTTACTAGCATAAATAAGCTATTTGCATATAACTATCTTTAAATAATAATTCTAGCCTTCGATATTCAGAGTTGAATGAGAGTCGTTGAATTTTTTATTTCATTCTTTTATATTCATCCACAGATAGTTCGATCAAGATCATTGTCAGTCGTTAGTATAACATAGATTCTACAACATGGACGGTTCAGATCATCAGACCACTCAGCGGGTGGGCCCCAAGTGGTGCGCACACGTAGAAACCTGAGTGGCGACGCCTATCTAACCTATCTTCCAAACTGTACACGCAGAGGGTGGTAGAGGATCCTGACCGTCTATCAAGCAATTCCAACAAAGGATGGCAACTGGACTAGGCTGGATGGCGCTTCTCTAGTTCATATAACTTTGGATGGGTTTGATCTGACCGTCGAGGTCTATACGGATGGTTCAGATCTGATGACTGACTGGGCTGAGCTGTGGTTTTGCATCGACTTCAAGGCCATTGGAGTGGGCCCACTTCTACCTGACTTGTTTAACATTGGATGGACGGAGAATTTGGATGGTGGGCCCATTCAAATGTAGTGGTTCTGATTTTCCCGAACTAACACCAGATGGAAAAAAAAAAAAAATGGCGATGGATGGCCAGGATTGTCTGATCATTTTTACTTTTCAAATTGTGAATGTGAGGGCCACTTGATGGAAGATCATGAACCATCGCCCAACTGCCACGTGTACAATGACGATGATTGCATCGTATCTTAGTAAAGGTGACTCCACTGAATCATTTCCTAATCGTTAGTTGAAGTGTGCGTTGGCATTTCATAAAAGGTAGTTTCTTGTTAGAATACATCGCGACGTATTGGAATTGAGATGCGTCGGCACTTTAGATATTGGAATAGGGTGTATGTGGCCCACCTGATTATCATATCAGCCTTCTTGTCAAGGAAAAGCGTCTATGCAGCCGTTCTTGCCAAATAAGCGGCTTGGATCCCACCATAAACGGTCGAGATTGAACGCACGGGGACGTAGTGGGACGAATCTCTCTCTGTCTCTGTCTCTGCCTAGTGGGACGAATCTCTCTGTGGTTTTAATGAGGTGGCCATGGTTGAGATTGGTGAGTGGTCCGATGATCAGGATCGTTCATTTCATATGATATGATTCAGAAGTGGGGCCCACCATTAGAGTTCACAATATACATTCTTTTGGTGAGGAAGTGGGGCCCACAATGTGGGACCTGCCCTTAGTTTTCAATGCCAGGTGACTCATGGTAAGGCGCACGTTTTGCGTGGGTCGGATGTCATACACATGCTACGCGATGCATCATTTAATGGTGAAAAATATTAAGGACAACGGTCCACATTCAACGGCCCCAAAGGGTGGGATTTGGTCAGGTCGTGACAATGGGGGGCCATCTTAATGCATGTTTTGAACACGCCATACATCAGTTTTTTCAGCTTATTTTAGGAAATGGGACAAAAAAATAATGAAGCAGATCCAAGTCCCAGGTGGAGCACACCACATGAACGAATCCCCACCCTTAAAAACTTACCAGAGCCTACCATAATGTTTATTTTCCATCCGAGCTGTTGATAAGTTTACACGGACATAATTTCCATCCGAGCTGTTGATAAATTTACACAGACTTTGATGAAGGGAAAACACAAATATGAGCTTGATTCAAAACTTTTGTGGCCCCGTAGGAAATTTTTAATGGTGAGCATTCAATTGCTATTGTTTCTGTTGTGTGGTCCACCTGAGATTTGGATCCGCTTCATTTTGGGGCCATGCCTTAAAATGAGTGGCAAAATCGGATGAACTGCGTGGATATACAACACAGATAACAAGGTGGTCCCCACAGTCACGGCCTGACTGAATCCGCTGCTCCGCAAAGGTCCCAAGTTGGGGCCATCATGGTGTGTTTTGTATCCACAGTGTCCATCCATTTGGAGAAATTATTTTTGGGCATCAGCCAAAGAACGAGGCAAGCTCAAGTGTACCCCACCACTGAAAACAGTGGTGACAGTGACACCCACCATCGAAATCTTAATAGGGCCCACCATGATGTTTATTTGAGATCCAACCTAGTCACACGGACATCAACAAGAAGGGAAAACACAAAACTTCTGTGGTGGGTCTACTTGAGCTTTGGATATGCACACCCAAGTTGGTGGTGTGTGTGGCACAAGACGCAATCCACTTCCCCAAATCGGGTGGCTATGATGGAAGTGTGTTAATGTCACTAAGTTTCATGGCCCCACCATGATATGTGTTATATCCACATCGTTGAGCAATCTTGTGAGTGGTGTGTTAATGTCACTAAGTTTCATGGCCCCACCATGATATGTGTTATATCCACATCGTTGAGCAATCTTGTGAGTGGTGTGTTAATGTCAGTAAGTTTCATGGCCCTACCATGATATGTGTTATATCCACATCGTTGCACAATCTTGTGAGATCATTTTTGGGCATCAACCCAAAAGATCCAAAGCTTAAGTGGACCACACCACATGAAGTAGTGGAGACAATGATTCTTCTTGTTGGATACTTCCTAAGGTCCACTATGACATTTATTTACCATCCAACTTGTTCCCAAGGTCACATAGACACGGATGAAGAGAAAAAACAAATATTAGATTCAAATATCATATTAATCCAGGGGCTTTTGACCCTGAGAAGTTATCAATGGTAGACGTACAATCTCTCTTATTATTATTATTTTTTTCCAGTGTGGCCTACTTGAGGTCTGGATCTGTCTCATTTTTTAACTCAAGCCATAAAACAATATCATATGAAAGTTTGGGTATAACGGGAGTGAATTAGATGTTACCCCGGTAACACCTTAGTGGGTGTTACCCCTATCGTGTGGGGGCCCATCTTGATGTATTTTTTATATATCTATGCCATCTATCTGTTTTCTCATATCATTTTAGGGTGTGATCCAAAACCTTAAGAAGATCCAAATCTCAGGTGGACCATACCACTAAAAACAGTGATTAATAACCATTAAAAACGTTTTGTGGGCCACAAAAGTTTTTGATCAATCTGATATTTATATTTTCCCTTAATCAAGACCTTATTGACATTATCAAGAGCTTGGATTGAAAATAAACATTACCAAAACCTTACCATTGGCTCTTTGGAATTTTTAATGGTGGGGCACTCAATAACACTGTTTCCAGTGGTATGGTCCACTTGAGATTTGGATCTGCATAATTTTTGGAACCTTATCATAAAATGGGCTGTATAAACGGATGGACGGAGTGGATATACAAAATATCATCCATGTGGGCCATACGGTAGGGGTAACACCCACTAAGCTGTTACCGGGGTAACACCTAATTCGCGCCCGGGTATAACACAAGCAACATGTTGGGGCCCACCAAATTTGGTGACGTCAACGCACCACCGAGGTCGGTAGTGTGTAGACGGTCATTTTGGTGTTGGGCTGGTGTCCATCAAAAAGTGGGACCACTAAATGAACAATCCAGATCTTTTTATGGCTGGGCCACGTGTATAAAGCAATCGCTGTCAAGCCGTCAATCTGATGTGCCTGACGAGTCGACCGTACACCGATATTTCCACTGACCGTACACTGAAGTACATGTACGGTAATCCGTTAGATAACCGCGCATGGGCATATGCGCCAATCTCCACCGTACATATGTTGTTTCTTGGTGAACGGATTAGGTGTTACCCGGGTAAGAGGTTAGTGGGTGTTACCCTTACTGTGTGGCCCACCTGGATGATTTTTTGTACATCCACACCGTCCATCCGTTTATCTAGCTCATTTTAGTAAGTGGTTCCAAATATTAAGCAGATCGAAATGTCAGGTGGACCATACCACAATATAGAGTGGTGATTGAGTGTCTCACCATTAAAAATTCCAAAGGGCCCATCATAAGGTTTTGAATTTGTTTATTTACCATCCAATCTGTTAATAATATAAATAAGAACTGGATAAAGGTAAAAGACAAATATTCGTATTATAAAAAACTTTGTGGACCACAAAAATCTTTTAATGGTCATTCATTACAGTTTCTAGTGACATGATCCATTTGATATTTCGATATGCTTAATGTTTTTTATATAGTTATAAAATGAAATTTAAAAACATATGGACGGAGTGGATGTACAAAAAATACATAAATGTGGGCCCCACACGGTTAGAGTAACACCCACTATGGTATTACCCGGGTAACAGCTAATCCGCTCCCACTTTGTTGACGGTGTACTTCTTGTCCGCCAATTTAAAGTGCGGCGTTTTGCTAAGCTCGCACGCACACACATGTCAGCTAATGCACACGCGGCAACATATGCCAGTATTCCACACGAGTGAAATATCCAAGCCATCGATCATTTGGAAATGACGGTGTAGATGCTAATGCCAAAAGATAAAGGTGGTCCACTAAGTAGGTTTTCCACGATATTATAAATAGGTGAACGGGTTGGAAAAATCCAGCTGATTTTTTCACAACCGTACATTTTTTATTCAATTGGGGCCCACCTGACTAGTGGACACAACAGATTATTGGGTCAGGTAATATGAACAGTGATACCTTTCTGATGGATGGCTTGGAATTGAACCCGTCTGTCATGCTCGCATAGGTGGTGGTGTGTGGATTAATGAACTAGTGGGTGCTCCACCTTTGTCAATATATAATAATTGCATTTTTTTAAAGTGGGGCAAAGAAAATAAAGAATGAGTATTTTTAGGAAAACAAAAATTGTGGCTCATGTAAGTTGTATGTCATTTCACTTCATTTATTTATTTTATCTTAGTTTTTATTTATCCAACAAATAAATATATTTAGTAAACAGCATAATTGTCAATAAAAAATAAAATATTTATTTAAATCTGATCATCATATAAGTAATTTTAAATCTTTTTCATTAATATCTCTTTCTCTATTTTTTTTAAAATATCTTCTATTTAATTTTTTTAGTTATTTACATGGGTCTACCTTTAACATTCAACATCCAATGTGTGGGGCCAACCTTCAATGTGAACCGTTCATAAATATTGGCCCACCTTGGCCCTGTCTTCAATATGAACCATCTCGTGTGGGTCTTATCTTTAATATGGACCAACCACCTTGTAGCAGTAGGTTGTTGATCATATGAGGCTACCTTGGATTTGGCTTGTCCATCATGTTGAACATTATTAGATGTAGATCGTCCATTATGTAGGGTTCACCTTTAATGTGGATCAGCCATCATGGAGGGCCCAACTTCAAAATGGGCCTCAATCATGGCGGACCCACCTTGGATGTAGGTCATTCATCATAAGG
Source organism: Liriodendron chinense (assembly GCA_003013855.2). Taxonomy (NCBI): domain Eukaryota; kingdom Viridiplantae; phylum Streptophyta; class Magnoliopsida; order Magnoliales; family Magnoliaceae; genus Liriodendron; species Liriodendron chinense. Next base: position 1,980,864 of record ML058481.1, on the reverse strand, counting down.
GCCGCAATTTGATGCGGACCGTCCATTATGCGAGCCCCACCTTGATTTGGGACATCCATCAAGTTGGCCCACAATCAATGTTAATTGTCCATCATGTGGAGCCCAACTTTGATGGGACTGTCCATCATGTACGCTCACCTTCAAATTGGGCCATCCATCATGTAAGATTTGCCTTAGATGTGAGCCATTCATCATTAAGGGTTAACCTATGAAGTGGACCATCCATTGTGGGGCATGAGTCATCCATCATGTGCACCCACCGTTAATCATATGAAGCTTGCTTTGGTGTGAACTATCCATTGTGCCACCTTGATGTGGGTCATCCATAATGTGGGGCCCACCTTTAATGTTGACGGTCTATGATGCAAGGTTATCTTTGGTATAGACCATCCTTCATATGGAGAGATGAGAAAGAGAGAGAGAGGGAAAAAAAATTGAAAAGTTAAAAAGTAAGATTTTTTACGTGGTATAAGTAATTGTACAGCATAAGTAAAAAAAGCTATCTTTTTTTTTTTTTAATTATTAACAAGCACTCACACCCACACATTCACACCAAAGTAGGATTTCACCATAATGGGTACTCGAACCCGTAACCTTGTGTTGAAACTCTTGTGAGTTTATCACCGAGGTATGGATTATTAAGTTATATGTCTGTTATTACAATTAGAAACTCATGTATCTTATGCAAAGCCTTAAGGGGGTGTTTGGTGCATGGGATATTAGGTAGAATTTGGTGGGATTGAATTGCAAATCCCACCATTTAAATCCTCCATGATGTTTGTTTGCTACTTGAATTTGAGTAGTTGGAAAATGTGTTGTTTTAAGAGGGATATCCATAGTCCTTCTTCATCCGCCAAATCCAACGAATCCATGAGCAGATTTTGCGTGGTGCACATGATCAAACTCACTGACATCATTAGGCTTTGTAGGTCCCGCTATGATGTATGTATTATATCCACAATGTCCATCCATTTTTTGAGATTATTTAAAGGTATGGGTACAAAAAGGAGGTAGATAAAAAACTTAAGTGGACCACACCATAGAAAGAAGTGGGGGATAATAATGCTTACCATTGAAACATTCCTAGGGCCTTACCATGATATTTATTTTCTTTCTAACCTATTCAAAAGGTCACACAGACTCGGGTGAGGGGAAAAAACAAATATCAACTAGATCCAAAACCTCTGTGGCCTCAAGAAGTTTAATGGTAAGCGTTCAATCTCCACCACTTTCTGTGGTGTGGTCCACCTGAGTTTTGGTTTTGTCTCATTTTTTTACCATGCCCTAACATGATAGCAAATTGGATGGACGGTATGGATGTAAAAGATACATCATAGTGGGGCTCACGTGTTACTAACAGTATTAGATGGATAGGTAAATTCAACATCCTCTCAAACATGGCATGTTACATGTCTTGCTCCAACCCATAACCTTCATGTAATCCAAACATGGTTGGAATTTTATAAGAACACCGTGTTAGCAGACAAGCCATTGTCATGTATAATGATTACTTTTTTTCAAATTTCATCCCATCTAATACACTTTAATCCCTTGCACCAAACACCCCCTAATTGTATATCACACAAAGGATTGAGCAACGTAGAGTAAAGCCTCTAGGCCAAGATTCCTTATAATGATGGCTTTTAATGATCTCTAATTTTGTTTATTTTTTTGAACTTTTTAAAACTTACACTGATATTTTAAGTGATCTCGGACAATAAGATCATTAGTATATTTGCAAATGTATACCTGTAATGTTGAGCAGAGCCTCTTAACTGTAAATTTTCGTAAGGATGAGTTTCAATATTTTCTACCATTTTTATTTCCCTTCCTCTTGTATCTTTTGATTTGACCAAAAACTCTATTTTGATAAAGATTTGTCTGGAACGGGATCTTGATAGATCAAAACTTTTTATTTTGCTAAAGAGAGATTTCATTTTAGTTTTGTTTATAGAATGGTTTAAGCAATTAATCTTAAAATTATGTTCATTTTCCCTTTTCAATTCCATTATGACATAGAGAATAGAAGGTTTTAAGTATACTTTCGTCATAATGTAAATGCATTTTGTTAGGTTTGGAGTTTTTGCTTTATTATATTGTAAGAGGCGGAGTCCTCTTATAGGAAAATTACAATCTATGGTTAGCAATCTTCTATGCTAAGATTAGCTATATTTGGCTAGACATTAATGCTATAATCAATTTACATATATTTGACATATATACAATCTAATACTCCCCCTCAAGTTGAAAGTGAGCATTAAGAACGCCCAACTTGGAGGTCAGCCATTGAAATGACTCTTTCCTTAGCGGTTTAGTAAATAAATAGACAAGTTGGAGTCTTGATGGAACATAAGATGGTTGAAGCAAACTGGACTGTATCTTTTCACGAATTAGATGGCAATCAATCTCAATATGTTTGGTTCATTCGTGAAAAATCGTGTTGGTGGTAATGTGAAGAGCAGCTTGGTTGTCACAAAATGGATGGGCCGGCTGAACATCGCGAACCTGAAGATCGTGAAGGAGATAAATAAGCTTTGTTAATTCATAACTGGTAGTAGCCATTGAGCGCTATTCTTCCTCAGCTGATGATCGAGAAACAATCGATTGCTTCTTTATTTTCCAGGAGAGAGGAGAATTGCTAAGGAATGTGCAATAATCAGTGAGAGATTGGCGGGTGATGAGACAACTTGGCAGTTAGAATCATAATAACCTTTTAAAGAAGGGAACTAGAAGATGACATAAGTAAACCTTACCTTGTAGATCCTTTTAGAAAACGTTGAATGCGAAGCATGACATCCCAAAGAGGACATCTTAGTTTGTTCATGAATTGACTAAGGGTTTGTACGGAATATACAATATCTGACCGGGTGATAGTAAGATAAATAAGACATCCAATCTACCGAAGATATGAGGTTGGATTAGTGAGAAGATCCCCTTCATTATCAGTGGACTTGAAATTTTGATCCATAGGTAAGTGGGTAGGACAGGCCCATTAAGAATCCAAGAGAGGACCATATGATTGTAATGAGTCTAGAGGGAATAATTAGTAGAATCAAGTGAAAGTTGTGGATATGAGCCATTCACAAAGCACAATTTGTTCTTCGCACTAAGGGCGACGATCATGGCTTGGCTCCAAGTAGCATAGTTGTCGCTTGTGAGTGGCTGAGAGACATGCATGATCCCTGGCTTATCCAAATGATGGAGGTAGATCGAATTAGAGGGATCTGGATGCGTTGGGGTGGCACTTGAATTGAGTGTCACATTTGCTGAAGTAGAATTAACCATGAATTATAAATGCATGGCTGTAGAATTATTATTTGTAGTTATGATCTAAGATTTGGTGTAAGGGAAGAACCACATATCTGAGTAAAAATATTCTACAACAGCTGGATGATATTTGTAAAAGTCATAATAGATCGTGAATTGTGTTCGCATAAGATAGGGTTCGAGTGATGCTGAAAAATGATGGTAGCGGATGATGGATAGGTACAATCCCTAATGGCAGTGACAAGAGTTTCTAATGTGTCAAGTCTATGAAGAACATCGGTTTTGGTGCATCAGTTGTAACGTGTAGATGAAGAGATGGGTGCCGAAGATGCGGCTGGGGTGGTGATGCAAAATGGGAAACGTCGATGAGTTACTCGAGTGGTGACAGTAAAAGAAAGTCGAGATGGTGGTTGCCGACTTGAAGTGCAATGCCAGATCTAGTTTGTAACGAAGAGGGGTTGACCGGATCAATTTGCTGAAACAAGTATTCCCTTGGTGCGGGTTTCAGCTTGCAATAACTAGAAATAATGGCAAGACGTAAGATCCCACAATGGCGGGACAATATGTAAGGGGAAATCCTACAATGGTGAAATGAAGAAAGGAGAAATCGGAATAAATTCCTACAATAGTGGCGGTGGTAATCCAGTATGAGAGTTGGGATTTGGAAAGATTATACACCGAGATTTGGTGTAAGTTTTAGTCGGTTAAAAAAAATCTGACCATTGAAAGAAAAAATCAATGGACTAGAATGAAAGATATCTTTGATATTATGTTAGGTTTGGAGAATTTTTGCTGTATTGTATTGAAAGAGGCAGAGTTCTCTTATAGAAAAATTACAACCTATAGTTAGCAATCTTTTATGCTAAGATAAGATATAGTTGGCCTAGACATTAATGTTATAATCAATTTATATATATTTGACAAGTGCAACTTGGGTGAACACCAGAACCAGCGATGTGGATGGGACCCTGACGTGTCGCCACACCACTGGTCCAGTTGGGTGAGCGACGTACGAGATTTCCAGCTTGTGTGGACGAGGGAACCGTTAGTCTCTAACGACCGTTAGGGTCAGGGTTCGGGGTCCAAGGTCCAAACCACTCCATCTCATTCGTTTCTCTCCCTCTCCCTCCCCTCTCTCTCCGGCTCTCCCTTCATCTCTCATGAATCATCTCTCTCTCTCCCTCCCTCTCTCTCCCCCTTGTGGAACAAGTAACAAAATATTTTAGTTTGGCAGCCACAACCTCATCCTCGCCTTGCAATATTCTTGACTTAAATGAGGAGAAGGCACATAACTTGCTTGTTTTCACATTCTTGGAGCTCATGAATGCCACCAGCAATTTTAGCCGACTGCTTAAGATTGATGAAGACGTGTTTGGGGGCGTCAATAAAGGCCTTTTCAAGCCTCTCGATTGCTGTAGTGAGCAGATTATGGTTTCTATTAAAAAGCTCGATAAAGATGGATTGCGGGTATGACAATCTTATTTTCTATTCATAGCATCTATATAAAAAAAATGTATAAATAGGGAACTAAACTTGAATTTGCATTTTTGCCTACAGTCTGGTTGAGGGGATTTTAGTCCTCTTATTTTTATAGTTGGAACGGAATGTCTCTATTTGTATCTTCATATGAATCTGATGCTCATATTGTCCTACTCTTGTATATTATTGTTGCTCCTAGCGTGATATGTAATCATATACTTGTAGGGCGTGATGGTCTGCAAGCAATTAATTTAAATTCAAATAAAGTCCTAAAAAATCGATACTCAAAAGCACAAAAATATCACTAGCTAATTATCTTGGAAAGAAGGGTAGTTATTTGATACTCTAGTTTATTATGATACTTACTATTCAGGGAATTTAGAAATTGTACAGATGTACATCAACTCAAAAGATAATGGTGTTATTAATCTTAGTATTAGATTCCATCTTGGTTTAGGTTCTCCAAAGGATATTTTTGTTGGTCTTTGATCTATCTTTTCATCGGGAAATGGTGTTATTGATCTTGGTATAAGATTTTGTTAGTATACTTTTCTGTAGCATATTAGTGAGACACGTGCTTTTATAGTTATTACTGAGACACTTTAATCTATTCTTTCCTTTGCTTAATTGGTATACCATTAAGGGGGAGAGATTGGTTTGTTAATTGTAGACAAAATGGAGAAGAAAAATTAAGTCCCACCAAAACTATTTGTTATGTTTTGTGTTGCAGGATTGATAGGTTATGGGGAACAATTTAAGAGGAGCATTGCTTAGTTACATGTCTCAATGTATTTCGAGTTGTAATATTTTAATTTAACATGTAATTTATTTATTGTTTTAGTAGTGTCATTGGTATGGACTATTTCACGGTCTAGGTTAGGTTTTTGTCATGTAATTGACATAGGGGGAGATTGTTAGTGCACTTTTCTGTGGCATACTAGTGCACCTTATTTGTCAATCATATGCGTCCATGTGTTGTAATATCAGTTAAGCCAGTGGTAAGCTGAAGAATGGAGATTCAAGTGGACAAGCATCATCGAGGAAGAAGAATAAGTAAAAGAGATGCCTTGGTGACCCTAACCCTTTGAATTAAAATACCTTAAACCTCTAGATGACTTGGACCAACTAAGAAAGCCCTTAGTCGTTATCATTATCCTTAGATCATATAGAAAAATATGATAAGTTAGGCTATAAAAAATTATTGTTTCAATCGAAAAAATCAGTTCGATCAATCATCCAACAACAATGTAAACATTTTAGACAGTTTTTCGATACATCGGAATAAGCTTTCGATAAATCGAAATGACGATTTTGATATATCGAAGAGTGGTTCGATCAATCGAACCGGATGTCCAGCAACTATGTAAATTTTATAGATAGATTTTTCGATCAATAGGAATAGTGTTCCAATCAATTGAAGACATTTTCCATCAATCGGAGGTTAATTCCAATCAATCGAAGATATACAAATCTGCCCATTTTTTTACCATTGGATATTCATCTATAAAAGCGGGGGCATTCATTTTTGGGCTTAAGAGATGGATTTTAAGGAGTTAGAAACCATCATTGTTGAAGATCATTAAGAGCTCTAATTCTAATCTATTGCAAGTCATTCTCCTTATGATTCATCACAAGCTTGGAGCATTTGAAGCTCAAATGAAAATGAACTTGTCCCCTCTTGATTACTAGGAGTTTAGACACCTTGATCATAGGTAAAACCTCTATCTAAACACCCCCTAGGAATCCTTTAGATGATCATCCAACTTGTATCCATTTCTACCCTTAGATTGTAGAGAATCCACCACCTTCTCACCTTGGGCATCTTGAAGAGGCATCAAATGCAAGGTAGTTGATCTTAGAGCTGGAGCATTGACAATGCATCAGCATCAACGATCGGGGGAACACAAAGGGGAGTTGATTGAAGCATAGGAGAGTGGAGATCAAACAACCCGAAGCGACGCATCAACGGGGCTTAAATCCGATAAATAATGTTGTCATTTGTGTTGAGTTCAACCTCTATTCCCATAGGAAATTAAGTGTAGAGTTTGTTTGTCAAAATTGAGAGGTTCGATTGTAGGACCTAAGCCGAGTTGTAGGGTCGAATCAAGTCTCCAAGTGGGGAGCCTCCAGCAGGAGGATACATTAGGTTTGATTGTAGTAACTTGGCTCAGTTGTAGAGCCTAAAACCTTTAATGTTTGATTGTAGGACTTTGACTCATGAATGGAGTCTAAATTGATGTTTGGTTATAGGACCTTGTTTATTAGTTGAGCCCAAAACAAGTCTTCAAGGGGAGCCACCAACATGGGTGTATATGTGTAGGTTGTGAGGAACCTGTAAACTTTCCAGTAGGGTGGATTTGAGTTAAAACACCTAGGTTGGGATGAACTTATAAACTTTCCGGTAGGGTGGATCCGAGTTAAAACACCTAAGTTGGGAAGAACCTAATTTAAACTCCCTAGTGAATGCCGGTGTGCTTAAGGGGTGAATACTTAAATCGGGAGTGGAGTAGACAAGTAGTCGAACCACTATACACTGCTTGTGTTTGTGATTGTTAATTGAGCAATTTCCTTTCATGCATTGTCTTTCAATTATGATAATATGAATGCTTGGATGGTTTATATGCTATGTACTTGTTAGATAGATTCACACATAAGATGTATAGATTAGGTGCCTGATTAGTGTAGACTTGAGCTTATATCATACACTCTCATATAGTCTACATAGGTTATATAGATTAGGTGCTTGATTAGTTTAATCATATTTTAATCTATGCATGCTTGGACTAAGTAGCTTAATTGCTTAATCATATGCTAGTCTTATGATTGGACTTACTTAGGCTTGGAAGCTGAAGTGTTCTTGCTTAGCATAAATTGCTAATTAATTTAAGTAGGCGAAAAGAATTTTGAAAATGCCTTAATCCCCCTATAAGACTTAGCCATAATTCTACCTGCTCAGCCAAGCTTTTGCGTATAAGTATAGGGTGTCGTGTTAGACTAGCGACGCAATTTCAGACTTCATGATTGAGTTTTCTGAATTTTACCATGCAATTTATACTCGAATCTTGTTGCTTCTTTTCTTCAAGTGTTTGTACTCCTCTTAAGCAATGGCTTCTACCTCCTACAAGGGTCTTTACCGATGATGAGATTGCAGCTCGCATCGTCATTAAGGCATTCTGAAATGCCACCCATTCAGTCAAAGAATCCCAAAATTGCATTCATGTTGTTGACTCCAAGTTGATTGCCTTTTAAGAAACTTTGGGAGAAGTTCTTTCATGTAAGATTTTTCTTTTCAACTTTATGTTGTTGGTTATTTTGTTAGCACATAACGTGCTCATCTATTTTTATTTGGCTTTTATTTATTTATTATTATTATTTTAAAAGTTTTTGTCTTTATATGATTCTTCATACAAGTAATTGCTATGTTTTAATTCAGTAGATTCACAAGATGTAATCCTGAAATAGGCAAAAGCAATGCAGCCCATAATATGAATTGTTTGGCTATTGAACCATGTGCTCCATTTGGACAAGCTGGGTTCTGGTTGAGGATCACAAGTCAATTGTGGAGTCTATCATTCCTCAATAACATGGGCTAGCTAGGGTTGACATTTAGAACACCAAGCCCCAACGAAAGAATGGAGAAAAAAGATGAGAAATGAAAATTAGAAAGGGAAAGCTTACTCTAACAATTTGTATCTCATCTTCTATGGTAGAGTAGGATATATTCTTAAGAACTGCAAAGAAGGCATGAATTTCTTCAATACTTGGGTTATGTAATTTTTTCTGGTTTAATTTTTAGGTAGCACAAAAGGGTATTGAAGAGACAAGATGCTGCTCAGACTTAACTTTAGTTGGGTAGTTTCAAGCAATTTATATCTTTTTGTATATTTAGCATTGATATGCATAGAGGAACTAGGGTTGGCTTCGTTGAGGGAGGAATTGCACATTACATTCGCTCAACTAAGGGAGCATCAACAATTGCATTGCTATGAGTTCTTGCGAAGAAATTTATGTTTTCTACTTTTTATCTTTGTTATCATAATTGGAGCCCCTGTTATGAAAGTCACTTGGTAGTTGTTACGACCACCATTAGAATTACAGAATACCAAGATGAGACTTTTTGGTGAGCCACCGCCGTGGACTGAAAAAAAAATATGAGTGGGCCATGAGGGGCACTCTCCATCATTTTTTAAGCTGGTAATCCTGGGATGACTTACTATCTTCATCATGTAGGTTGGTTAGTGATCTTACAACCCTTAATTTTCTGCTTGCTCAGGGCTACGGTGTTAATTTCTATGCTGAGTACCAAAAATTAGAGTAGTTGTTACTCGGCACTATGATGGATGATACACGTGAAGTCCTCTGTGAACATTGATTTATGGTAAGAAATGAAACATGGCCAATGGTCCATTTCAACAAATGTTCACTAATTAATGGTTAGCATCGCTTGATGCAATGTGATTATTATTTTCATTTTAACAATCTGTCTATGTGTTGTGTCCGACTAAGCATTGAATAGGTGATTTGTAGCCATTCATCAGGTATGAAACACGGGAGAGCGAAGATCAAGTAACCCAACAAAGCGTTGTACAAGGGGCTCAATCTGACAAGTAAGTTGTCATTTTAGAAGTCCTAGCACTCATTTCTTTTGGAAGGATTGAGTGTGAATTTAATGTTGATAGTTATCTTACGAAAAACTATGTAGGGTCTTTTGATGATCCTTGACACGTTTGTCGGGCCTAAACTCCTAGGTTGGGTGGAACCTATCAAGCACCTAGCTTGAGAGATGAACCTTAAAAATCTCCGTTCAGGTTGAAAAGTGAACTTATGCAAAAACCTCCGTGTAAAAGTTGAGAGGTAGACCCCTGATTTAAAAGCTCTGTTATAGTGAATGCCGGTGTGCTCAAGGGATGAGTAGTTGAGCCGAGAATGAAGTAGACAAGTAGTCGAACCACTATACATGCTTGTGTTTGTGATGTTTTTTAGCAAATTATTATCTTAGCATTGTATGTTTAATTGCTTAATTATGACTGCTTGATAAGAATGTATGCTAGGCACTAGATAGGCACATTCACACACAAGATGTAATTCACTAATTAGTGTAGACTTGAGCTCATATGATCCATTCTCATATAGTCTACATAGGTTGTATAGATTAAGTGCTTGATTAGTTAAATCATTTGATAATACATGCATGCTTAGACTAGGTAGCTTAATTGCTTTATCTTATGCTAGTCTTCGTGATTGGGCACACTTAAACTTGGAAGTTAAGGTGTTGTTTGGTAAATTGAAAAATAAAGTTTGAAAATTAATTTAAGTGCTAAAAACTTAAAGTGCTGAATTTTAGTACTTACAAGTCCTGAAAATTTTGTTTGATAATTTGTCTGAAAAAGGTCCTGATATATGAAATTAAGCATTTTTTTCATAAAAAATTATTTGGTAAATACAATCCATAAATGTCTGAAAGTTGACAATTTATCATATTTGCCCCTATTGCCTTAATTTTTATCTTTTATAAAGTATAAGAGAAAACTTGTTATTGTCATGCCACCAAATTTAGTACACCTATGCCAATTCATATACATCTCTAAAACATAATCTTTTGATTGATAAACCATATACTATATTCTTTTTATAGAATAATCATAACCCTTTGACTATTGTCCTTGAATTGGATAACTAAACATCTCATATATAAATTGATGAAGGTCAATTTGAAGGTTAGGCCCCATATTGATAACATTATTGATCATGAAACCAATGGGCGCATCTATGTAAACAAAAATTGAGATATGATCGATACTCAGGTGAAGCATTATATAACTCTCCTTGTCAAGAGATGACTCAAATTACCCAGGAAAGGATTAGGTGTTACTTGAGTAACACGTTAGTGGGTGTTACCCTTATCATGGGGCCCACCTTGATTAATGTGTTATATATCCAAGTTGTCCGTTAACTTTTTCATATTATTTTATGATGTGGTTTCAAAAAGTAAGCAAATCCAAATCTCATGTGGACCACACCACAAGAAACTTAGGGCCCACCGTAATGTTCATTTTTCATCTAAACCATTGATAAGATCAAATAAACCTGGATGAAGGGATAGTACAAAGATTAGATTGATCTAAAATTTTTATGGCTCATGATAAATTTTTAATGTCCAATCACCACATTTTTTAGTGGTATTGTCCACTTGAGATTTGGATATGCTTAAGTTTTGGGATAAGTCCTAAAATGAGATGTAAAAATGAAAAAACATCGTGGATATATAATACATTTATCATAGTGGGGCCCATATGGGAGTGAAATAGGTGAGACCCTAGATCCACCAAGGTGGGTGGGCCCCCTGATTGTGGGGCCCACTATGATGTATATGACTACATCTATGTCTTCCATCCGTATTGAAACACATTTTAGCGCATGATCCAAAAAATGAAGCAGTTCTAAATCCTAGATGGACCATAGTATAGGAAAGTAATGGTGATTGACCATTAAAAACTTTCTTGTGGGCCACAAAATCTTTGGATCAAGATGATATTTGTGTGGTCTCTTCATTTAGGTGTTTGTGACCTTATCAGCAGGTTGGATGGCAAATAAACATTGTTGTAGAATTCATGAAGTTTTTAATGGTGGGGATTTAATCATGACGATTTTCGATGATGTGGTACACCTAAGATTTGAATCATCTTCATTTTTGGGGTCATGCCTTAAAATGAGCTTTTAAAATGGTTGGACGGTGTGGATTTAAGGCACATACAACACTGTAAGCCCCACAGTCAGGGGTCCCTCCCACGTCGATGGATACAGTGTCTCACCTAACCCGCTCCCGGCCCATACGGTTAAGGTAACACCTACTAGGGTGTTAGCCGGGTAACACCTGCAATCCAAAGCGGATTTCCTGCCAAAGAAGTTTCTGTGCTGGGAAGATATGTGGGGCTCACCAGTGATGCTTGTGAGAAATCCACCCCATCCATCCTTTTTGGTAGATCATTTTAGGAAATGAGACAAAAAATCAAGTGGATCTAAAACTCAAAGAGGCCATTTGAGAGAAAAATTTGGGGAAATAAATGCTTTCCATTGAAACCTTCCTAAGCTCCACCTTGATGATTATATGTCATCCAAACCATTTATTAGGTCATCCCCATTATGATGAAGTGAACACATAAAAGACTTGACCTGATACAAAACTTTTATGGCTATAGTTTCATTGGTGGTCATTGAATCCCCATTGTTTCCTCTCTTGTCGCCTAGTTGAGCTTTGGATCCACCTCATTTTTGGTTTGATGTCCTAAAATGAGCTTGCAAAATGGATAAACGGGGTGGATTTCTCACAAACATCACGATGGCCCCACCTAGCATCCTAGCGCAGGACCTTCCTCCCAAAGGCTTGAGCAGGAAATCTGCCTCCACCGCCCCATCCTTGCCTGTTGACGTGGCAAAGTTTTGTGGATCCCGCTATGATGTATGTGTTAGATCCACACCATCCATCCATTTTTCAAATCATTTCAGGCCATGAGCTAAAAAATGAGGCAGATCTAAAGCTCATCAGTAGAAAAAAATAGTTCAATGGTAGACATTTCTTTCCCCTCTTTTCCATCTCATATGGCCCACTTGAATTTTGAATCCAGCTCAATTTATTGTCTCATGGCCTAAAATGAGCTGAAAAATGGAAGGACGGAGTGGATTTTTCACAAACATCATAGTAGGCCTACCTAGCTTCCTAGCAAAAGAACTTTCTGTTGATCCTCACGTCTTGCGCAACCTATAACAGGGTGTCATAGCATGTTGAGGTGGGAAACTGTTGTAGGCCCCACCATGATGTATGTGGTATATTCATACCGTCCATCAATGTTTTCAGATCATTTTACGTCATGAGCCTTAAAATGAGGCAGATCCAAAGCTCAAGCAGACCACACCACAGAAAATAATAGGATTGAATTTCTAACATTAAAAACTTATGAGGACAATAAACATTTTGGATAAAGCTGATATTTTTATTTTCCCTTCATCAAGGTCTGTGTGACCTTATGAACAGATTTGATTGCAAATAAACATCATGGTGGTCCCTAAGGAGGTTTCAATGGTGGGCACCATCATCCTGCAACTTTTTGTGGTGCGGTCCACTTGAGCTTTAAGGCTGCCTCATTTTTTGGCTCATGCCCTAAAATGATTCAAAAAAATGGATGGATGGTGTTGATATAGAGCATGCATCATGATAGGGCCAAAGAACTTTGCCACGTCAATAATCTTCCAAGTAATGTAATTAGCCTGTGAAAGCCAATAGTAGAGGTTATTAAAAAAGGGCAAAGTTGTCATTTACAAAAAAAATTAACTCAAAATTACTTACTGCATTTCGCATTAAGCATCTAGTCGGGAGAGGAAAGCTTAAAAAATTCATATTTTTCAGTGAAAATCGAAATTAAGTGCATAAATTTTTTAATTTACCAAACGATCTGAATGAGGGAAAATCATTGAAAATAGTCAATTTTAGTGATAAGGTCTGAAAATAAGTTTTACTAAATAAGCCCTAAGTGTTCTTGCTTAAGTAGTTTATAATTGCTAATTAATTTAATTAGGCGAGAATTTTTAAAAAGATTTTTAAGTGGTCATAATCACTAGGGCTGAAAGTTGGGCGGGTTAGGTCGGGTTGGTGCTCAACCCTAACCCAACCCAAGGTTCCTATACCTCAACCCTAACCCAACCCAACCCAACCTTGGGTTGGGAATTCTCAACCCAAGTGGGCTCAGGTCGGGTTGATCGGGTTGGTCAGGTTGATAAATGCTAATATCTTCATTATTACATTAGCCTATTATGTTTCAATACACGTCTTATTTTTCGTACCTATGACTTTATTAATTATGTATGTAGTTATTTATTACGAAGAACTTCACTTTTTTCCAAACAAATTAGCTAGGATAACTACTCCTTTAATACTAAAAGTATATCAAATTTCAAACGCTATAAGTTTACTTACTAAAGTAATATAAACCAATAAGTTTACTTAAGTATAAGTAAAATTATAAGTAACTTGTATATAGATTGGGTTCGGATTGGGTCGGGCGACCCAAGACCTCAACCCAAGCCCAACCCAAGCTTTGTCGGGTTGGTGTTTGTATAGCCCAAGCTCGAAATCGGGTTCGATATTTCTTGCCCAAGCCCAACCCAATGTCGGGTTGGTCACGGGTCGGTCGGGTTGAACCCACCCAACTTTCAGCCCTAATAATCATCTTTCCTCTAGGACTTAGCCATAGTTCTACAAGCTCTGTAAGCTTCCCTGATTAGCATAGGGTATCCCTTGACGCAATTTCAATTTAGTATCAGAGCAGGTTGCTCTTTAAGGACTTAACTGTCTAGAGTAAGATCTGATACCGGAGCTATAGCATGATGTCTACCACGAGGGGAGTAGTCTTATCACTCAACTACCATATTTTGAGGGGTCAAATTATGTGTACTGGAAGACTCAGATGCAAGTATTTTTAATGTCCCTTGATCCAATAGTATGAAATATTGTAGAAGATGGCTGGATGGTACTGGTGGAAACGGTGGATCGAGATGGAGTTTCGTTCACCCAACTCAAACCTATGAGAAATTAGAGTGACCGAGAAATGTTTCTTTGTGACTACAATGCCAAGGGTCTTAATGCAATCTTTTCTACTGTCTAATTCAATGAATTTAATCGTATATGTAATTGTGAGACTAACAAAACAGTTTGGGAGATCTTAGAGACCACTCATGAGGGAACATCGACCGTCAAACGTTTCAAATTGTAACTCCTCACTACACAATTTAAAAAAATTAAAGTAAGAGAGGATTGGTCTTTCATAGAGTTTTATACTAGATTAAATTTAATTTATAACTCCATGTGTGGCTTAGGATAACGGGTTCCGGATGAAAAATTTTGTAGAAAAATATGTAGGTCCCTCCCGAAGAGATTTAGCTCTAAAATCATAGCCTTAGAAGAGTGTAGAGACATAGATAACATGAAAGTAAAAGAACTCTTAGGTTCCCTACAAACCCATGAACTGCGCTTTAAGGCCCCCTTTAAGAAGAAAGGTATCGCCATGAAGACTTCACATAGACACTCACATAGGAAAAATGAGATTAAGAGTGAGTCATTCGAAAATATCTATGATGAGGAAGAAAAATTGAACAAGAAATTCAAAAGATTCCTCAAATTTGAGAGAAGAAGAAGTTGTGACAAAAAAGACAAAAATGGTGAGAAATTTAAAGGAAAATTATCCAAATATAAAATTGTCCAATGTTATAACTGTGGTGAATGTGGTCACATTGCCCCTGGAATGTCAAGAAAAAGCCTAAACCAAAAGGAAAGAAGGCTATAACAGCAACATGTGATGCCACAGAAGAGTCTAAATCTGAATCTAGTCTCTACTAGTGATAGGAGTAAAAAATCAATGAGAATACTCATGGCTTCCACCACTACTTTTCTTTCCCTTAATTTAAGAGAGGATCTCGACCATTATCCCTTCTAAGAGAAGGAGTTCCCAACCCCTTACCTCATACTAAATTTTATGAGGGAGTTGTGGAAATTAGTTACCTTTAAGATGATCAAATTAGAAATAGTTAGTAATGGTAGCTAAAAATGGTTAATATAGGTAAATCTGAGGATTTTAGCCTCATTTGTGTGCTTATGAAAAAATAAGAGGATTCAAACCTCATTAGCCTTCATTGATAGTTTAGCTTAATTTTCGATTGATATATCTTATTGTTAGACTATCACCTTGCATAGATTAGCTAATTTTGCTGAATTTTATGCTCAATGTATGTTAATCTATGCCTTAGTCATTATGTTTTATGTTTATCTTAAATGACCAATTTTGTATGATCAACTGTGCTTATATAGTTACATTTACTTATTGATCATGTTTCATGCATGCTCTCTGTTTTAATGTTCATGCACCCTATACTCTCCTTAGTTAGCATATGCTTATAGTTAAAACCGCGATATTTTAATCTCCTCTCCATTTTCTTAATTGATATATTATTAAGGATGATAGATTGATTAGTCAATTACTGACAAAAAGGGGGAAGAAAGATCAAGTCCCACCAAACACAAGTTTGCTATGTTTTGTAGGATTTACAGGTTATGGGAGAGCAACAAAAAAGGTGTTACTTAGTTTGTATATGTCTCGAGTTGTATTTCATTTAAATATCAATGTAATTGAGTTCATGTATTTTGTTTTGATAGGTGATATTTTTGTTATGTAATTGACAAAGGGGGTGATTGTTAGTGCACTTTTTTGTGGCATACTAGTGCACCATATTTTTCAATTACATAGGTCGAGTCTATGTGTCGGTTGAGCTTAAAGAAGATGTAGATCGAAGACTCAAGCGAACCTGCTACATCAAGGAAGAAGAAACAGGTAAATGAGATGCTTTAGTGAGCTTTGAACCTTGAATCAAACCAAAATCCAAATCTCTAGATGACTTAACCAAATAGGCATACTGTTAGTCATCTTAAATTGGCCTTAGTTGTTCCAAAAGATTACCCAAAGGATGGCCAAAGATGTTGCATATGCGGCTGTAAAACATAACTCAAATACAGTAGAAAAACATACCTGCAGATTGGTCTTGGCTTATGGTCAACCGGTTGACAGAGGCCAAAATGGGACAACAACCAAATCTGGTCCTAGGCCTATATTATATTGGTTGTCTGACCGGTCGATAGAGGCCAAAATTAGGACAACAAACATTCACCAGTCCTAGGACAGAATTCGACCGGTCGTCCCTTAACGACCGACCGGTCATGGACCCCATCTGACCGGTCGGTGACCGATCGACAACTAGCTGCTGGTAGTCCATTTTATAGTCGTTGGAGCTTTCTTTATATAAGGCTAGGCTTGGTTGTGGGTCTTATGAGAAAGATTTGAGTGCATTAGAAGCCACCCTCATTGCCCATACTATTAGGCTCCAATACTAAGCATTCCAAGTCATTTTTCTTGTGTTTGTTCACAAGATGGAGCATTCAAAGCTCATATAAAGATGAACTTGCTCTCTCTTGATCTTTAGATGTTTTAGGCACCTTGGACATAAGTAGATCATTCATCTAAACCTCTTTAAAGATTATTTTAAGTGAAATTCATCTAGGCAACCAATTCCTACTAGTTGTAGAGAATTCACACCATCTCCTATCACCTTGGGCATTTCAAGAGCATCACATGCGAGGTGATTCATTGGCGAAGTTGAAGCATTGACAATACAGCTTCAACACGATCAGGGGAGCATCAGAGAGTTGATTGAAGCATAGGAGAATGGAGATCAAGAAACCCAACAAGGCGTTGTACAAGGGGCTCAATCCAACAAGTAAGTTGTCATTTTAGGAGTCCTCCACTCGACACCGTCGGATCACTAAGGCCGACTTTCATCCCTGCTCGATAGGTGGGTCTTGAAGTCAACTCCCTTCTGCCTTTGCACTCGAGGGCCCATCTTCGTCCAGCCCAAGGAAACGTTTGCAAGCCTCCGTGATCTTTTGTGAGTGCTGACTTTCCTTTCCTAAACTGGGAAAGTGGTTCCTAACATGCAACAAAACCCTCCTGTGAATCCCTTTGAAGGAGGGGCCCATGAGGCGCCACCGCTGGCTTAGGAACCAGCGGAACTAAAGTGGGTTTTAAAATCGACCTACTGGCTTTGGGGCAATTACTACTAAAATGAGTGTCCCAACACTCATTCCTTTTGGAAGAATTGAGTATGAATTTAAGGTTGATGGTCATCCTACTTAATACCATGTAGAGTCGTTTGATGATCCTTGTGTTGGGATAGGAGGGTCGGCAGCGAAAGCAAAGTCGAACTCAAGTAGCAAATTGAATCAAACAAGCAACACAGTGCATGCAACCAACTACACATAGACAATCCGAATTTAACGTGGAAAAACCCCTCACGGGTAAAAAACCATGGCACAAAGTGACACCAATCCACTATAATATCAGAAGTTACAAGAGATGGAACTCAAAACCTAAAACCAAGATCACAAGCCCATAAGGGAAATCTAAGCTTTCTCAAGAAGAAAACCTTCTTCTCAAGCTCTTTCTCTCACCTAGAACCTCTCTCAATCCCATTTTTCGTCTAGAATGCCTCTAATCTCGTAATACACTCTTTAAATAGGAGAAAATCGAAATTAGAAACTCTTCACGCAAAACCTGCTCAAGCATCCAAGTACAACAAGGAAACTGCCGACTGGTCGGTGGCCTCTGTGCAATGAGATTTGGGTCGTCCGTTTCCAACACCTTGACACGTTTGTCGGACATAAACAAGTCTCCAAAGGGAGTCACCAACATAGGTGCGCACGTGTAGGTTGGAGGAACTTATAAACTCTTAGGTTGAGTGGAACCTGTCAAACACCTAGGTTGAGAGATGAACCTTGAAAATATCTGTTCAGGTTGAGAGGTGAACCTGTGCAAAAACCTATATGTAAAGGTTGCGAGGTAAACCTAATTTAAAAGCTCCGTTATAATGAATGCCGGTGTGCTCAAGGGGTGAGCACTTGTATGTTTAATTGCTTAGCTATGAATGCTTGATAGGAATATATGTTAGCCACATTCACACACAAGATAGTCTAAGCTCATAAGATCCATTCTCATATAGTTTGCATAGGTTACATAGATTATGTGCTTGATTAATTAAATCATTTGATAATCTATGCATGCTTAGACTATGTAGCTTAATTACTTTATCTTATGCTAGTCTTTGTGATTGGACCCAATAAAGCGTGGAAGCTAAGTGTTCTTGCCTAATTAGTTTACAATTGCTAATTAGTTTAATTAGGCGAGAAGTTTTTAAAATGATTTTTAAACAGTCCTAATCACCCCACATCTAAGACTTAGCCATAGTTCTACAAGTTCCGTAACCTTCCATGATTAGTGTAGGGTATTCCTTGATACAATTTCATGTGTCATCCAATCCATTCATCTAATGTGCTTCATCATGATGAAATAATTATAAAAAAAACATGATATTTCAAGAACTTAAGTGAGTTATAGGCTATCCCCCTAAGGTTAAATTTAAAGGTTCTTGGTGTAATGTTATAGGGTATCCCCCTAAGGTTAAATCAGCCTGATTTTTTGAATCAAGGCAAAAGAAAACGTGTGATTTATCTAATGGGTGGTATAGATTTTATACTTTCTATTGTTTATCCTACGTACTAAAAGAAAACATGATAGATAATTAAGTGAGGTGTCCCAATTGTTTTTTAACTTTTCCTTTACCTATTCTCTCTCCTTTTCTCTCCATGTGTGTTATAAATGCCATATGCTATGATTTATGATAATAACAAAAAATTTGAATGTTAGATCCCACGTGTGACTATAAAAGAATCATCTACATACTAACAAAAAAATGATTAGTAGACATTATTTAATTCATAAGTTCATTGTCCGATCATTACACGATGATATGCACCATCTAGGCATGACCATAACTATCCAATTTTGACTAATTTATTATATTAAAAGATTTGTGAAGAGATTGCCCTTATGCTTGTAGCACATGTTTATTTAATTAGAGATCACATATCATCCATGCTATGTGGTTCAATATCAAGTAAGATGTCCAATTCAAAAGCTCATATCTTCCTTCATTACATGTTTTATCATGTATGTTAGTTGAATTGGTTGATTCATTGAGTCGTATTATGGATGATTGCTATAATAAGAATTACATTGATGAGATAATCCAAACCTTTTAATAGGTGGGCTACATGTTCAACATGATGTCATTCAAGTGGTGACAATCATTCTTAATTGTAACAAAAAAGTAAAGAGGTTGGCTAAAGATCTTACCCCCTTTACAAATCTCATAGGACCTGCTCAAGATCACCTATTTGAAGTTAAACAAAATAAATTCAATCCATGTGGATAGGCCTGGCAACGGGTCATGTTGAACCGGGTTCGTGTCGTGTTGTGTTCATGTCGTGTAAAAAATTTGCTCACCCAAACCTAACCCATTAACTAACGAGTCGAAATCTAAAAACCCAAACCCAAACCCAAACCCATTCGTTAATTTAACGGGTTACCCGCAACCTGGCCCGTTTAACCCGTTAAATAAAGGGCCATTTCGGGTTAGGTACGGGTTGATCCACTACCCTATTAACTCATCACGAAATGTGGGGCCGTGGGCAGAGAGATGGAGAAGGGGTTCGATTCGACAGAGATGGGGTGTGGGACCGTGCCTCCGTGGGCAGAGAGATGGAGGAGGGGCTCGATTCGTCAGAGATATTGGGATGTGGCCATGTGGGGCCGTGGGCAGAAAGATGGAGAAAACTACCTGAGAGAGAGAGAGAGAGAGACGACAAGAATCTAACTAGCTATCTTAGCTTAGCTTAGGGTCCGTTTGGTTGGCATCTGGAAACCTGCTTCCAGCTTAAAATCTGGATTCTAGCATAATTCAATTTTAACTGATGTGTTTGGTGTCAAATTCTAGCCAAACAAGATTCTACTTGGAAACCTAAATTGGCTGGAATCGGGATTAGTATAAACGGTGTAGGGAGCCATTTCTATGGAAGGGAAAAGAGGTCGAAGTGAGAATCACTAGGGTGGTGCCCACCTCGATGTATGGATTGTACATTTATGATTGATGCGTTTTATATCCACGCGGTCCATCCGTTTTGAGAGCTCAATTAAGGGCATTAGACAAAAAACGTGGCAGATCTAAATCTCAAGTGTACCACACCACATGAAAACAATGTTGATTGAATGTCCACCATTAAAAACTTCCTAGGGCCCACTATAATATTTATTTGTCATCCAACCCGACCATCTGTCTTGTGAGACTACTTTAGGCTAAGGCTCAAGTTCTCAGGAAAATCTGAAGCTCAAGTGGGCCATGTCGCAAGCAACAGTTGGAATACACAGTTTTCTACTAAACAACAAGTTCCAGATGGAATATGAGTTTCCAATCCAGTTTTTGCAATTTTGGATTCCAACACTAGAATATGGATTTTCTCTAAAATTTATATTCTGCAACCAAACAGGCCCTTAGGGTTTTCTCACCACACCAAGGGTAATTATCAAAATGCCCTTACTAACAGGTTGCACGGATGAAACACTGAAACGACCTGTTATGTTAACAGGTCTTAACGGGCCAACTCGTTAGTGACCCGATACAATAAGGCTTGACCTGAACACTTATTTTTTTGTGCAGGTTTCGTGTGGGTTGGCTAGTTGTGTGGAATTTTTCTAGGCCTACATATGGAGATGTATGGATATCATTCAAAAACTCGAATAACAAGCTAGATCATCCCAACTCGAAGGTTGGACTGAGTCATTTCTTAATACTTTAATAATTGAGTTTAAAAGTACTTAGATTTTGTGGAATATTTAATATATTTGAAAATAGCTATAATATATAAAATGCTCCTTTTCAAGTGCAAATGTGTCCCATATCTCACTGGTAATGCATGGCTACTTTGGAAGTGGTCGCTGAAATCTTGAGTTAAGTTACCAATTAAGTTTTATCATTATGCACATGGGCAATCTTGGCAGCTCCTGACGTGGAAATGATTGTAAAATGTATTGAGTTTCTTAACCCAACTACTCGTGTATGGTAAAATATAGATATTTATAACTTTATTACATAACATACAATGATGATTTTCATTTTTATTGGGTCTCTATTATCCTCATGTATGGAGATTTTTCCATATAGCTGCCTCCCACTTTAAAACTATTTTCATAAAGATGTCCAATTTTTTCACATTTAATTCAAAAACTACCTGCCACGACTCTTGCATACATTTTTACTAGTGTACTTTCATATAGAGGATAATGTCCTCTTCCCCGCCTAACTCACAGACCATTTGCAACATCTTTTTATGCGATGAAACTAGGTAGGGCTACCGTCATTATGTTGTGACAAATCCACCCCATCCACTACTTTCATCAGACCATTTTAGGCTGTGGGCCAAAAATAAAAAAGGCAGATGTGGGTCCCATTGCAAGAAAAAGTGGAGAAAGAATGCCTACTATTGAAACCTTTCTTAGGTCCACCGTAATGTTTATACGCTATCCAAACCCTACGTAAGGTTAGGGTTGGTCATGAGCCAAGTCAGCTCGAGAAACTCGATCGACTCGACTCGAAAAAACTTGCCTCGGCTCGACTCGACTTAGTAGAACAAGTCAAGCTAAGCTTCATTTAGGAGCTTGAGTCAGAAATCGAGTCAAGTTCAACCATTGGGTCACTTGACTCGACTCGAATCAAAACTCGACTCGATTCAAGGTCGACTCGGCTCGAGTTCGAGCTCGACTCGTTTCATATAGATATTTGTTATATAAAAAAAAAATCCTAATCTTCTTATTTCTTGGTTCTCTCTCCCCCCTCCCCCACACACACATTGGGGTCCAAGCTTAGGACATATAAAACCCTCACACGTTGGGGGGTTTTTTAATCCTACTATTTTGTTCAGGGAAGAACATTCCTTGTTGAGCATATTTGATGGATTGAGTAATTTCAAGTACAAAACATGGTGAGCACATACTGATTGTGTGTTTTACACGCTACACAAACACAAGTGCTACGGTGAGACCACACGCCATACATATCTACAAAACAGGGGCTATGGTTAGACCAAACACCATATGCAGCTATTGATTGCAATTTTACGAGGGAGGTGGTGCATCTGATCCATGAATCAGCTGGGCCTCATCATGAAGATGGTCCACACAATAATTAGGGTAGTCCATTCACATGGTGAGCTATGCACGTACTGTGTTAATAATGGTTCATAAAATATTACTAGTGGTCTGCATTCAATGCATGTATGACTTGACCAAATAAAAAACCGATCAGAGCTTGGTCATTTTAATGGTGGGGTCCCACCTGTAGAAATAGTATTCTCCCATAATATATGTGTGACTTCTGGAACTTAATGTTGTTGACTTTTAATTTGTATTTTGTAGTAAAAGATATAATAAATTGATGTGGGAGCAAGCTCAACTCGACTCGAGGTAAGCTCGCCTCGACTCGATCCACTAGCTCGCCTCAAAAGTTTTAGCAAACAAGGCAAGCTCCAATGGTAAGCTCGAGGGTGAGCTCGAGCTCGAGCTCGAACTCGAGGAGAGCACAAACGAGTCAAGCCAAGCTTGGCCCACCTCGACTTGATTCAACTCGATGTATAGCCATACCTAAGGTCATTCAAACGGTTCATGGGATCATTCCCATTAGAATGAACCGAAAACACAAAAATAATAATAGCCCAATTTAAAACTTTCGTGGCCTAACAAGTGTTTCAAAGTTGGGTATACCTTGATGTATGTATTCTATATCCATGCCGTACATCCGTTTTGCCAAATCATTTTAGGCATGAGCTCAAAAATGAAGTGATTAAGATCTCACGTGTACCATATAGTAGGAAACAGTGTTGATTGATCATTAAAACCTTAAACCTTTTTACTGGACACAAAAGTTTTGGATCGATCTAATATTTGTTTCTTTTCCCTTCATCCAGTTTATGTGATCTTATCAACGAGTTGGATGGAAAATAAACATTACAGGCGGCCTCGGGAAGTTCTGAACGGTGGACATTCAACCACTACCTTTTTCTTATAGTATGGTCCACCTAAGATGTGGGTCTGCTTGATTTTTGGCATTATGCCTTAAAATTATCAGGCAAAACGGATGGACGGTGTGGATATACAATACATATATCAAGGTAGGCCCACCATGATGCATATATTTTATCCACAGGTTCATCCATTTTGAAAGACCATTGTAAGGCATGAGCTTAAAAAGAAGGAAGATCGAAAGCTCAAGCGGACCACACCAGAGGAAGCAGTGGGGATTGGAAGCCTACCGTTGAAAACTTCTTGGGGGCACAGAAGTTTTGGATCAAGCTGATATTTATGTTTTCCCTTCATCCAGATCTATGTGACCTTAATAAATGGTTGGATGGCAAATAAACATCACAGTGGGCCTAAGGAAATTTTCAATGATAGGAGTTCAATCCTCACTGCTTCCTGTGATGTGGTCCACTTTGAGCCTTCGATCTGCCTCCTTCTGGGACTCGTTCCCTAAAATAATCTGCCAAAATAGATAGGCAGCATGGATAAATTATATACATCACATCCAGTGGATCCACAGAGTACCGGACAGTAATCGCATGCTGAGTAAACTCTGTTGGGCTCACTGTGAATGCATGTGGTGCATCCACCCCGTCCATTTGTCTTTCCAGCTCATTTTTAAGGGTTGTTCCCCAAACTGAAGATATCAAACGGTCAAGTGGCCCATACTACAAGAAACAAGGGAAATAATGATTTCCACCGTTGAAATTTTCTTAGGCCCACAGTGATGTTTATTTGTCATCTAACCAGTTCATAAGATCACACAGATATGGATGAAGAGAAACAAAAAAATATCAGCTTGATTCAAAACTTCTATGGCCCCCAAGAATTTTTCAATAGCAGACGTTCAATTTACACCTTTTCCTGTGGTGTGGTCCAGTTGAGCTTTGGATATACTTCTTTTTTGGCCTCAAGCCCTAAAATTATCTGTTAAAATGGATGGATGGATGGATGGAGTGGATAGAATACATAAATAACGGTGGGCCCCACAGAGTTTACTCAGTACGAAATCCGCTTCAGGGTGAGGCCGGGGCCGCATCTAATCCGGTCCCACGGGTATTGTACCGCCATACCTGGCCCGAGCCGCTGAATGAATACCTACGCGTTGCAATAAAACACGCCGGCACTCTAGCCGTTGGATTTGGGTAGCCGTCTTGGTGGTGATTCCCGAAGAAACTCTGGAATTGAATATTTCAGCCCTTCGATTATATGAATGTTATAATGACCGTTCATTTTCTAAGCAAAAGAGCCAATTAATCAAACAGTTGAAGAATCCGATTCAGAGGTTTATTTGCTAACTTTTAACCATACATCGCGAGAGTCTTCGTATTAACGGTTTGGATCATTGGAAGATGATCCAGATTCAAAGGCTGAAGTCCCCCACCCATATGGTACTGCACAACCTGGTATGTTTTCCACAGCATACCTCTGGCTGGGGCTTTGAAGGGCCACCGTGATGTATGGGTTTCATCCACACCCTCCATCCATTTTTCCATATCATTTTAGGATATATTCTAAAAATATTGGGCAGATCCAAGTCTCAAGTAGACCACACCACAGGAAAAGGCCGTGATAATGATGCACACCGTTGAAACCTTGCTAGGACCCACCGTGATGTTTATTTACAATCTAACCTGTTCATAAGTTTACATATACGTGGATGAAGGGGGAAAAAAAAATATCATCTTGATCGAAAACTTCCGTGGCCCCACAAATTTTCAACGGTAGGAATTAATCTCTACTGTGTGGTCCACCACAGCCTTGGATCTGCCTCATTCTTAGGTTTATAACCCTAAAATGATATGAAAAAAAAAATGGATGGACAGTGTGGATAAAACTCATACATCAAAGTGGGCCCCTCAAAGCCCCAGCCTGTGCCGAGCTCAGGACAAGCGGGGTAGTACCCAATCCCCGTCCATCTCTGAGCCGCCCTTTCATTATTTATTTATTTTCCGCAAAAATTTACCCTGTTGACTCATTTGGTGGGCCAGCTGTACGGTGAGTGCAGAATTAAGTCAGAACGTCAACCATTTCTAACCCGTCTGATTCTTCTATAGATATGGGTCCTATTTAGTAATCTGACAAGCCTCATTTTTATCCAGATTGCAGATTACACATGGGCCTTACGATTCAACGGATAAGATCTCGTAAAGATGTTACCACTTGCATCTATTCACGCAAGTAAGAGATCCAATCCTACACGCGTCTCTAAGCAGAGAAAAACTTCGCTACTGTAGTGGAATATGTTATTCCATACGCGTGCATGCATACACCTCATATCGAACTCTCCAAATCCAGGCCCTACTTTGGATGGATCATGGCCCACATATGATCATTACTGGTTGAATGGAGGACTTGTAATGTGTGGTTGAAATAGAAAATTCTCAACCGTCCAAATTCAACAGAGAAATGTCTATCAAACTGAGGTTAAGATACTCGAATCCAACCGTCCATCAACCGTCCCCACTCCACAGTGGGGACCCATTCTGTCCACAGTTTATAAACAAGCCACGCATATGCCATTTTTTAAGTGCATGCGTATGGAGCATCACGCTCTGTCAGGGTATCAAATAACGAGGCCGGTTTCTTCTTCAAGTACGACTCACCTGATTATACACTATTACTTTTGTGGGGTCCACTTTGTTTTTTGTGCACCATCATACCTGTGAATTAATTAAGCCCTTGGTGTTTATAGAATGGCCCAAAAATAAAGTACAAAAAATCATTAAGTGGGTCACACAAGAGAAAACAATGGACAACCACACAAAAATCACCAATTTCAATCGTCTATCACATGACCGTTGGATCGGACTAATCTTCAGTGAATCCAAATATAATGGTGGGTGAGACATTATGAACGGTCTGGATGCTGGAAATACAACATGGTGGGAACCAGGTACAACCTTTGTAGAATAATCAAATTATACAAAAGCAAGTAGAGGAACTGATGCGGTGCCTCAAACCACTCGTCAAACCAACTAACTAAGCATTGTAGCGTATTAATACACCACAGAGCGAATAGTCTCCAGATGGCCCATTGTGCCATTGCGTAGAATTGGAGCCTAGATACAGTCAATCTAGACCGTTGATATTCTTGAATTCACTTGAAATAGAGGCGAATCGAGGTTATTCCAGATTGAAGAATCTGATCCATCCGATCTTTGGATTTGACCATTGATGTACGTAGAAAATTGATCGAAATTTAAAAAACCTCTTGTATTTGAATTTATTGATGAATACATAATCTAATCAAGGGCCCATCAGATCAACGGCATGGATCAATAAAATGTTGGACCTATGTTGAGAAAATGGGAAATAAGGAGGAGACTGTTGAATTAGTGATGCATGAGGAGTGGATAATAATTCCCCAAACAAAATCGAGGAGTCCTCCTGTCAACAGCAGCTTTCAGGTGTTTGCTCTCTCTCTCTCTCTCTCTCTCTCTCATGTTCTAATCATCATCATAATCATCATCTTCTATAGAGTAAAAAAGGAAAATCAAAATCAAAGAAAAGAGAGAGACAGAGAGAATTCGATCGAAAGAAGGAAAGCTGACACTCTTCCACGCATCGCTTCAACTCCACGCTCCTTCACCTCAGTCATCTCTCTCCCTCCCTCTCTCTCTCTCTCTCTCTCTCTCTCTCTCTCTCTCCCTCTTCTTGTTTATGAAGGATCCTTCAGCCGCCTTTGACCAGGTTCTTCACCTCTCTCCCTATCCATCCATCTATCTCTATCATTTCATTACTTGTATTGCTTTTCAGATTCTCTCTCTTAGCTGCTCTCTCTCTGTCTCTCTCTTCTGATTATTTCAGTTTTGGGTTTTGATGATTGATCATTTGGGTGTATTCAGCTTTGCATTTGAGCATTTGGGTCTTGTTTCTTTTTCTTTTTGCTCTTTCCAAGAAAGAGAATTACTGCATGTACTTTTTCGTTTTCTATATGGAATTGATGACTACACCCACCCCTGATTGATGCTAACACCCTTTCTTCTTTTGATTATTCAAGTGCCGCTATCAATCAGCGCGGTGGCTCACATCCTTCTTAGTTATTATAGTAATTTACATCGAATTGGAGTTTGGTTGTGGAGATGCTTTTTTGAATTGTTAGATATCCATGTGATGATTCTGTTCAAGAACTGTAGAATTTCGCCGAGTTTTGTCATTGGAGCTTGAATGTTTTTGTTGCTTTTCAACAATTTCGATTGGGTTTTCTTTTCTTCCCCCCCCCCCCAAGGTTTTAGAATCAGTGTATGTAAATCAGCCAATTTTCTTCATTCTCTTTCTGATCCAAGAGTCAATGGAGTTGTACCAGAAGGGGTTTAGAAGTGTCACAGTACTAGAACTCGAATCACATCGCAAGAAAGAAGGCTAAGCTAATGTAAAGAATCTCATTCAATCACATATTCAATGTATGATCTTATGTTCAGCTCGATGCTTTCATATAGTATACAAAACCATCTATAATATTCTAGCCAGAAGTTTCCAGATTTGTTCTTGTTTTGTAATTCTCTTTCATTCGCATATGGTTGCCTACTTCTACTCGAATTGCTATAAAAGATTGTAATCTAAATAAGGAAACTAGAAATGGAAAATAAAAGAATTGAAGTTGCCATGTGTCAGCTGCACAGGACTTTGCTGTGTTCATATATAGGACATACTATCGGCTGATTTGATCCAATTACTTCTTGCTTTTGGGCTTTGTGATTGGATTTGTGAGCCCCACAGTCCAATCGGATGGTTTCTTCTAATTTGATCTTCAATCGGCCTACTTTTGGGGCCCATCTGGGACCAATCTGATGGCCAGTTCTGTCCTGCATCAGTTAGCTTGCTGGACATACTTTGGCCTCTTTTGTTCTGTTTTGGGCGTCAGCATGCAATAAAGGCTGTTTATCATTTTACCTTGTCACAAACACTAGAGAGTTCTTGTGTTTAAACCCTTGGATTTCATCCGGCTAAATACCTCTGATCGATGTCATTGGAATTCAAATAGTTTTTAGGTACTGTCATAGACTTTTTAACATTTTGATTATATTTAAGGTCCTGTCTGGTGGATGTCTAAAAATGAGTTGATCTCGTTTTAGTTAGAGAATGTATTACCTGCCTTTTGTGCCTCTAGATTGTGCACTGCACATGTGGAACATGTGTATGATGATCTGAACCAGAAATCCTGTGGAATCAGCTCTAGATCTATCTTAAGCATCTAATAAATGGGCCCTTTCTCACTTAATAGGATCCGTTGCTGGTTTTTGTCTTTTAGTGTTCATTTGTATGCCACTAAGTAATGGGCTAGAACTCTCCAAACATTGTGATTTTTCGACCATGGTCCAATCAATATTGGAAACAGTAGATGGATGGTTTCTATCAGATCCATGTGTGTGATATATAAAGAATGACATCGAGGAATCTACTCTCTTTTAGTCAACAGTAATTATGTTTTTAGAGATCTTGATCTCTAATACATAATCACTTTTAAAATGAACTCATCATGTATTAAAGACCCAGATATCTGATCGATAGTTACTATTGACTAAAATGAGATTAACTCATTTTTTAGGCGCCTACCAAACAGGTCCCAATTTTATTTTATTTTTATTTTTTCCTGCGAGATAGTTTTTTGATTCTTTGATGATAGGTACTTGTTTTTCAGAACCTTAATGTCTTTAGTCATGTTTTAAGGTTTGCTGCCACTTTAGTTCAGCTTTCTTTGTAATGTGATGGCCCAGTTCAATCTGGCCCACCTCACACACATGGTATTCTATGACGGTAACGGTGGCCATAACGGCCACCACCGTTACCTTTATGATACGGGCTGTAACAGCTGTTAAGGCCCCTGTAACGGTCGCTACAGTCTTTTTTTTTTATTAAAAAAAAACCAAAGAACATTTATTGGCCTTGTAATGAACTGTTGGGGGGGGGGGGGGGGGGGGGATAATCGGCTGTTACAGGGGCTGTAACAGCCTTTATGACCCCGTAACGTGTAACAGTTGGCACTATTACCTTTACCTAACAGCCTTTATGGCACACCATGACTACACAAGTACGCTTTATTTGATGGTGCATATGGACTTGCTTGAAGATTTTTTGGTTAGCCAAGTAGAATAGAGAATACCACCTTCCCCTTTGTGCAAAACTCTTATTTCGTTACACATCTCAAGCACCCTGATTTTCTGACATTTCTTGTGATGTTTGTAGATATCAGGTCATCCACTGGCACCTTCTTTAGATCTTCGTCATCAACGGGCAAGGCAATTAGCTGAATATCCTCATCACCTTGTGAGACAAGATCATCAACAATACCAAGAACAGACATTTGGAAGCCCCTGTGCATCATGAATTGAGGCAGAATCACGGTGTTCCTGTCGGTTCACATGCAAATTCCAGTTTATCTGTGGAGCCGCAAAAGATGTCTAGCGGAGAGGCCAGAAGGATCTCCAGGCAAGATATACAGATGGTAAGGAACTTCCTGAACTTATCTTGTTGTTTGTTAGTGAAATTCATGTTGTTGTGCTGTCTGGTGTTGATCTCATATGCTAAATTATCTTGCTGATTGCTCTTTACTTGCTGATGTCTTGAAATGTTACATGAAAACATTGGAGGTGGGCCTGGAATTCCTCTTGTGTTGAAGAAACATAGAATTTGTCTCTAGTTGTTAGCAGTGTAATATATTTTTATTTGGAGCTTTGCTAAGACACACGTGAGAGCATGGGACAATAGGTCTGAGATCCAATACATCCATTTGAAAGGCACCACGATATTGATTCCCTAGCCCAAGAATCAGGTTGATCCGCTTGTCAGGTGGGCCTTGGTTTGCAAAACAAATATGCGGCTCTGAAAAAGTTGGCTGAAGTTTTCTAAACCATCCACCTGTTTCCAATATTGGGCGCACATAGCTGAGTGGTCCAGACTTATTTTTGAAAACATATAGAAGGTGAGATAAATCCGATGTTTGGATTGGATCCCGCACCCATGTGCCATTCTGGCACATGTGTGGTATGTACTTGAGCTTTATTACACACGTTTGCATTTTCCACCATTTATTCAATGGTGGTGATTCACCCACATGTGGCATACAGTAGTTGATAAAACTTAATTGATAAATATCATTGCTTGGTTAGTTTATAGGATTAGGACATTATCGTATTAATTATCTATTATGTATCATTAAATTTTTTATTTAATTTTTAAATAATATGAATATAATTATTGAGGTTTGCTCGAATACATCCTTGCATATTGCAATATGATATGTTGGGACTCAAGCGGCTGGATTAGGGTCATCTTCGGATGATCCAAAGTGTTTATGAGATGTTTCTCACTAACAACAAATAAAACCTCTGAATTGGATTATTTCAGCCCTTCATTAATTTGGCTCTTTCGCTTTGAACATGAACAGTCATCATAACCTCCATACAATCAAAGGTTTGAAATATTCAATCAGAGGTTTTTTTTTTTTTTTTTTTATTTTTTTTTTTTTTTTTTTTGAAGTAAATCCAAGGGAAGCCCTATCAAATAAATGGTTTGGATCATTGAGCAAAAAAAAAAGGGGGGGGGGGGGGGGGGGTGGAAGAAAAACCTAAATCCAACGGCTAGAGTTTGGACACATCTTATTGCAGTACGTTGAAATGTATTCGAGCAAACTCCATGATTATTTCCATCAATTGAACATTTGAGAAAAAGAAAATTCAGCACTCCATCTCGGACCATAACAGAATGTGTTTCCATCCTCAAAAGAGCATTTACTGTAGCACTTGATGAGGATTCAAGGTTGGGCCATGTGCACATAGTGCAATGCATAGGTTTCTATATTAAATATTTTCACTTATTTCCAAATTCTTTCTATTTCCTTGTTTTTCTCTCTTTCTCTTTTCAAGTTGGTTGAATGTTGTACCAAAAACTACTAATGGCTAACTGAGTGAAAATCATTGCAAATCTTGAACTGTCCTTGTTGAAGGAAGAAATCAATGCTCATCTGTGAAAATGATTTCTTTCAATGAATGGAACTTAAATATTGTCAAAGAGTAGCTATTTTTTTCTACGAGCATATATTATGATGTCTTGTTTTAGTCTACATGAAAATACACTGAAATCTGATTTAATTCTTTGAAGTTGATTTTGCATTTTCTAGTTTAAAGATCTTGGTAGACCTTGCCTAAATTGGACTGAGTTTTAAGTGTCCACATGAATTTCTAGTATTCTTTTCTGCATGTGCCAACTTTGTTTATTTACTGTTTGTTGAAGCTAAATACATGAGACACCATCCTGATGTGATTCCTTGAGTTCTTTATAATTAGCAATTGTGAGATTTTTATGTGTATTATCTTATTGAGTGTCATTGTGGTCAGAAAGTCTACATAGATATGCATTTTTTTTTTTTTTTGGGTTAGTTCACACATCCCACTGTTAGTACACACACCCACACTGTTAGTCAGCCTCCAATGTTAGCCACCCCCCACGTTGGGATTCAATACCTTGACCTTAGTGTTGAGATGAGGTTATCTTCACTCAGTCTACCACTGTCCCAAAGGTGTGGGTGTAAGTCTACATAGATATGCATGATGTGAAGTGTGTAATTAACTTTGCGTACACATCATCTGCTGTCTGCATCTGATTTTGAGCTTTGCTAACCTAACATGTTTGAAATCAAGCTCGAGTACGCAACGCACATGTGCCAACATGGCAGGATATATCTGTGATCCTATCCATCCATCAGAATGGGGCCACTATATTGATGCCCTATCTCAAGAATCAGGTTGATACACCGGTCAGGTGGGCCACAGTTTGCAAAACAGATGTATGGCTTTGAAAAACTTGGTTGAAGTTTTTCTAACCCATCCACCTGTTTCCAATATTGGGGCCACATGTGAATTGGACCAGATTTATTTATGGGAAACCATGTACAAGGACGGACCAACCTGATGGATGGATTAGATCTCATATGCCATGCTGGCACATAGTGCGGTGTGTCCATGAGCTTTATTGCCCTTGAAAAGCTCTCTGATTTTATATTCACTGTCTTTTGATCTTTTTAGTATATAATTTTAGTTGGTTTACTTTGGGAAATTTGTTTGTGCGCATGTAGCATCTTCTCATTCGAAAGTCGAGTTTCTACTATCCCAA
The DNA here is from genome assembly GCA_003013855.2 of Liriodendron chinense. Lineage (NCBI taxonomy): Eukaryota > Viridiplantae > Streptophyta > Magnoliopsida > Magnoliales > Magnoliaceae > Liriodendron > Liriodendron chinense. The sequence goes on along the minus strand of ML058481.1, from coordinate 1,948,441 downwards.
TTAATTTGAATGTCCCATTTCCTTATTGCAGGTTCAAAATTTTATAGAACGATGTCTTCAACGATACATGAACCAGAAAGAAGTTGTGGAAGCTCTTTCGATTCATGCAGAAATAGAGCCTGGTTTTACTGAACTCGGTAATCTTGCATTCATTATCATTTTCTACCATTTTTATATTATTGATGCCCATCATTCTTTAGTCTAAGAGTTGTAAAGATCCTTCTTCCCTTACACGTCATCCCCCGGGATTTTGGACCTTTATTAAAGGAAGCAAGATCTCATTGATCTTTTTTAAGCTCCACTCCTATTATTTCTTGGTTTGGCCGTTATTTCAAGTTTTAGCTTTGTAGGCAATACCTGTGATAGTATGAATAAATAAAATTGAGGATCATTTCTCACTTAATGGAGAATGATAAATTGACTTGTTGGGATTAGCTAGATGAGGTAACTAGGGTAGATACAAAATAAACTCACAAGGGCACAAACAAGTAAATGGAGGGAGTAAAAATCCAGTCACGCAAAGAAGATAGCAAAAGAGAACTAGATTGAAATTGGAAACAAGGAAAATGGTTGAGATCCAATTCCAAGAGTGAAACTCTCAAACTTCTTTCTCTTAAGTCCCACAAACCTGCCTCATGATTCACAATGTCATTTATATCTCGTTCAAACCCTAACTAAGAGGAGAACTCACAATACACAAATAAGACTCTCTAATTCCTACATAACATAATTAAATTGCTAAACGCTTTCCTTGGCAGATTCGCTTTGCTAAGGAAAGCCTCTCATTTTTTTTTTTGTATTGGATTGTCCTATCCGTTGCCTTAATGACTACAAGGGCATTCTTTCTTTTTTTTCTTCCTTCCCTCTTGAATCTTGTTTGATAAAAAAAGCCCTTGCATATGTAAGAAAGCTAGGGATTAAACACATTCCAGGTGCAAGATAAAGAAAAGAAAAGATGCACAACTCCTTGAATGAGTCGTGGCTTCGTTCTAGCATAGTTCAACTTGCCTCACATCATCCCCCCCATATTATGACCCAACAAATCATCTCATGACTTATGTCAAGTTTCTCCCATGTGATTTATAGTTCCACAGACCTCTAGAGGACATATCTAGAAACCCGATCCGACCCAAACTAAATCCCAACCCGAACCCATCACAATTTCATCTATACTCAACCCTATACCGACCTAGCCTGAACCCAAATAGACTCGACCTAATACATACGGTTATTCTTAGCCAACCTAACCTAAACCAACATGATTTCAAATCTGGCTGTAGTTTCCCACCCCTAACTCAACTTCAAGGGCCATAACAACCCAACCGAACCAAACTGAATTCAGGTTGGGTCAACCCAAACCTAAGTTGTAACTCTAGACCTATTTCATCAACTTTTACTTTTGTTCCCTTGACTTGAGTACTCTGTACCCATGACCAATGTTTTCAATATCGATATTGACGGATATATCGTACCCTTAGGATACAAAACATATTGGGTATTGCATGGGAAATGTCAAATCTATTTCATAATGTATCGCTATTTTTGGGAAACATTGGGAAATTGGTCGATTTTTTCAATGGAACTTCAGGGGATGTTAAAAAAGGCATCATTACATACCTAGAAATCAAAAGATCATAAAAAACAAGTGCACATAATAAGTTTCCTTTGTATAAGGTTTTAAAGCATGCATTGTTTAACAAAAGTGATGCAATTATATTAAAAAAAAATCAGTTCATAACATTTATAAATCTAAAAAGACATAAAAACACAAGCAATACATTTAAAAGCCAAAGAAGTAGAAATATACTTGTGATATTTTTTAATTATCAATTTTTTTTTTTTTTTTTTTTTGCAAAAATCCAAAAACCACTGGCAATCTATAGATTAGCCTCTATCATGTTTGATGCTAAACGGAATTATCTAACCTAATATGATACCATGAATTTAAAAGATAGATTAACTAGAGCAATGGAATGACAAAATAAAGCTAATTTACCATAAATTCAGAAAATGACATGTCCAAATTCAAGCTTACGACAGTCCCGCAATGCGAATCTTATAAGTTACTAATTAACTGGGACCTATGGGAGATAGAACTTCCATCTAGCATAGGGATTGATCTAATTCGAAAGGGAATCTCTTGGTTTTTTTAAAGGAAGAACTAGGGTTTTGAGATTTTGGGATTTGGGAATTAGGGCTATGGGGAATTAGGGTTTTAAGAGTTAGGGTTTTGGGGAATTAGGTTTGTGGAAAATAGGGTTTCGAGAACTAGAGTTTGAGACTTTGGGTTTGAGAAATTAGGTGGGATGTCGGGTTTTGGGGAGTAGGGTTTAGGATTGGAGTTTTGGGAAATCTAGGTTCTAGGATTGGAATTGAGGGTTTTAGGCTTAGGGTTATGGATTTTAGAGAGGAAGGAACAAAGAGGAAAAAAGAGAGGAGATGGGTTGGTTTAGGGTTTGGATGGTAACCAAGAAGAAAAAAGAAGGAAGAGATGGAGGAAAAAAAGAAGAAGATGAGAGAAGATAATACCTTGTTGAGAAGAGAAACGTAGAAAAGATAATTAGGGAATCACTCCCTGTGCCTTTACACTACCAATCCAATAACAGGACGAAATTTTGCTCAATCTCAAAAGCAAAAGGAGAGAAATCTCTTTCATTCATAGCATGCATTATTTCTAGAGTGAGGGTGTCCAACCCATTATAATCTCAGAAAAGACCTTTTACAAAATAATGCTTTCAAATAAGATTCTTAACATAAAGACGCTTAATAAATTAAAAGTTGTTCCTAACTCTCGAATCTCAACATAAATATAAGCTATACAAAAAATAATGAAACATGTAAACAAACTAAGCAACTAAACTATTCGTGGCCCATGGAGTCTATGATTAAGATGCTCCAACGTGGGTGATCCAACGGTCCGATCATCATATCCACGCGATCCAACGGTCTGATGTGTCCATCAAGCTCCTATATGCAGTCCATATGCACATTCCCAGTGTGGAGTATTCAAAGATGCGCGAATATGTACGTGGGGTTTTCAACGTGGCTAGAAATGTAAATTGGGCGAAGTGGGCCCCATTTAATGGTCGTCTAGCCATATGGAGATTGGCTCAACCCCCTCCTTTGGTATGGTGCTCGGATGCCCTCGTCAATGTCCAATATGATTTGTCCATACTCTAATTGCAATTTAAATGGGTGAAGGGAGGAAATTTTGAATACACCCCCCCCCCCCCCCCCCCCCCCCCCCCCCCTCACTATCACACACACACACACACGCACGCACACACACACAATCGTAAACACTTGCAAATAAAGGCTAAATACTGTTGATCAATATGGATTTTTTGAAAAAATTATTATTTTTGATATTTTTTAATTAAAATCCAAAAACCTCCATTAATTTATAGTTCAGCCTCTAACATGTCGAATCTGTTTTTTTTTTCCTACTCTAATCGCAATTAAAAGGGTGAAATGGGAAAAATTCCCAACAATTTCAATTTTTCAGAAATCCCAAATTAGAGGTTAAAATTCATGTTTAATTATGCAAAATCGTGGATTTCCATGTTAGTTCTAGTGATTTACGACAAAACAATGGATTAAAAACCGAAAAATTTCTCACCATTTGAAATTGAAACCAGTGGCCTGTCAAATTTCAATTTCTACACAAAATTCTGGTTGTTTCTCCAAAAAAGTGGAAGAGGGTTCAAGAAAAGGATTTGAGGAAAAAATGGGATTTTGTAGGGTTTTTGGGGATTTTTTTTTTGGAGAAAATTGAAAAGGGTCAGTTGATTGGAGAAGTATTAACAATATTATTGAATGTATCCTTGGTAGCAAGAAGTATATAACAGGCAATATTTTGAAAATATTGCATTGTATCGACATATCACCAATACAATGTGGTATTTGACGATATTTCGTGCAGTTACCTGGAAGTTCATAGACTTTTGGGCTGTTTTGTATTGGGCAACATCGATACTCTACTGATACTATCAATATTGCGAATGCCTGCCCATGACACTTGTAGTTATTGAATATATAAAAGACGAGAGAAGTTGGCATATCCTTAAGAAGATCCTTATTATAGGATTCTTTCCCCAACATCTTCAGTATCCAGCTCAACATGATCTTCTTCAGCTTTAATCTACATCAGGTTCCAAGCAGAAAATATTTTGGTCATTGGTAGACCATCACCATTTCACCTTCCTCTACCACCCTCCATCTTCTACTTGAGCACAGATCCTCTACAAATGCTTGTAGTGGACTTAACCTCCTCTACTTTCATCTGGAACTTTTCATGCATCCACTACTTGTTTGGAGTCTCCCTAAAATGATCAGCTTATGCATCAACATGCATCGCCAACTCATCCTATACTTGCCGGAAGAACCAGGTGTAACACATGAGTCTGGACTTGACCCTGTGAACTGGTTCACCATACTATATTATACACAAACTTGGTTGGGGAACCAGTAAGTACTACCGAGAATCTCATGCAAACTCATTAAAAGATTCTAAGAACCATCGAATCATTCATTAAAGTAAATGGTAGCTAGACATCAAAAGTTTTTCTTACATGGGGTATAATAAACCATTTTAGAGAAATGGCCAACCAAGACAAAAATGGAATATGAATCTATCCTTGTCCTTAGAAATCCAGTACAAAATCTACTTTGATGTCGAGCAATAATGCTGTAGGATGGGTAATGGATCATGTTTTAAAGTTGCCATGGCTTGGCCACCTAGGATACTGGGCTCCAACTCATTTGTCAAACCACGTGATGCTTTAGCTTGCCAGTAATACTTCTTTTCAACTAAGGCATTTGTCTTTGCTTGACCAAAATGGCCTGAAAATCTGTCCACCATGGAACCCTTCAACAATATATTCATGCAAAGAAACTCTAGGAATTCATAGACAAGAAAAGAAAGAAACTATTGATGCTGTTTAGATTGCGAATTACACAAGTAATGTACTATATAATTCATGTAATGATTACAAATTACAATACCTGTCTCTTGAAAATAGGTAATTTGACTGACAATTTCCATGTTTGGTTTATCATGGTAAAATCGTAATGTTGGCGGTTTTACTTCAATGTCAAATCATAGAGGAAAATACACTGATGTGTGTGTTTGGATAGGAGATTTCCACTGCAATGCGATAGTAATATTGTAATGAGTACGAATTACAATACCCTGTCTCCTAATATATCGGTAATTTCACCACCGAATTGCGTGCTTAAACAATTGTGGTAAAATCGTAATGGTGGCGATTTTACCATACATTACTTATGTGATTCGCAATCCAAAGATTGGTTGAAAGATTGCTCAATGAGGGGCTGGAAAATATACGTTTTCACCATATTTTGCTTTGAATTCTCGAGTTCTTCTTAGATAGGCTCCCTGACGTAGGATGCCCTAATTATGAATGCATGCTCATGAACTCATATAATCCAGCGGACATAAAAGACAATAATAATATAAAATCTAGCATCGATCATCATGAACTAAGAAAATCACAAGGAAACATGCAATGGAGCGGGCCATTCATCACAACCACGAAGTATGAGATTCAATTATGGCTATGGTTGGATCCGACGAGGGATGGAACCTCCCGATCTTGCATGGTCTTAACCCAATCGATCAATGGGAATCACTAGTCCGAGAAATCAAAAAGGGTTCTTAGGTTAGGGATTTGAAAACTTGAGAATTTAGGATTTTGATTCGATTATCAAATTTAGGATTTTAAGGATTGGTGATAATGGAGAGAGAGAGAGAGAGAGAGAGAGAGAGAGAGAGAGAGAGAGAGGATCTTACCTTAGAAGAATATTGGAGGGGCACAAGAAGAAAAGAGAAGAAGAAGATTGGAGAAGAAGATGAAGTTTCATGAGAGAGAGGAGGGAGGCACCAAAGAGGCTTTTATTCAATAATAATCAACTAATGAAAAAGGTTTAGGGCAACACCCTTATAAAATTCAGAATTAACATAATTATCAAAATACCCCTTACTAACAAAATTAAAAAAAAAAGACATTTGCATGAAAAAACGTGCACACACTAACCAAAAACTTAAATAAGTAAAATGCATAAAATAAACTCAAATCTAAGATGTCTCATGGGCTCCGATGATGACACGATGAAAGTGGGCCACGACGAACCAACGGTCCGATCACATCATCATCGCGATCCAACGGTCCGATCATCTCCTCTAAGCAACTCACACATGTCCTCCCAAGGTGGGGTCTTCTCAAATGTCTCATACTACATGTGTAAGGTCTTCAATGCTCCTCAAGTCGTCACGAACAATCCAAGCCCGTCATCATCGAGCCATAAAGATATAGGTGTCACTAGCCTCCTATGCTGATAAACTCTAAAGGGCCTGATGTCCGCATCATTCTCCTCGTCTGAGAAGAACTCGGCTCCGATGAGTTAAAACTCTTGTGGCGCTCTAGTAAATCTGGATTAACGCTCTGCAACTCCGCTTTTGTCAACCATGTAGATTCTGACGGTGGTTTATTCTTCCATTTGACAAGATATCTCTGGAAACCTCCATCTCTCGTGGAAACTATCTCTTTGTCCACAATTTCCTCAATTTCCTCTTTGCGAGCAATAGGTGGGAGAAGGGGTAGAGTGGGTTGTGAAGCAAAATCAGAATATGGCCATGAAAGAGAAGAAGGGTCAATGGTAGGATTAGGTGAGGGGACTAGATCTTTCACATTAAACGTTGGAATAATGCTCATTTCAGGTGAAAGGTCTATCCTATACGCGTTGGACCCAATTCTTTACAATACTTTGAATGGTCCAGCACTACGCGCTTGTGATTTCTTAGGGGTACCCTGAGGAAACCGCTCTGGCCTTATCCTCACTATTACATAATCTCCTTCCTGAATTTATTGCAATCTACGATGCAAGTCAATTGAAAGCATATAACTATCATTACTTCTATTAATCCGCTGTCGAATATATGCATGCAATTCATGAATGTGTCGTGCAAATGCATTGGTTGACTCTGAAGACCTTTAGATGACAGACATGGGTGAACTAAAGGACGCTCTGAAAAATCAACAAACTGAAAATAAAAAATCCTATGGAAGTAAACAATCCTATAACCTAGAACTTGAAAAACTGAAACAAAAGGACACTTCTCATGGGTGACACATAATTTCTCATTATAAGTATTATAAACAAGGATGATTTTCAGGTATCCTAACACTTGAGAACACGCACTATTAATACCAAGTCTTGAGCAGATCTTGGCATCGGCCATTATGTCCAAAATGTCATCAAGATGCGGGATAGGGATTCTGACCATCATATCCACCATGACGTGAATACGTCACACGATGGCATGACACTTGACTGAAGCTTTGTGGACGGCCAGGATATGCCTACATATGCCATTGTTCTTGGAAGTACAAAGGGCAGGCATGACACAGAATAAAACTCCAACTCAAACTTTCCTTATTGAATTCTTCCCCGAAAAGTTTATCAAATTGACGCTTCATTTTTGTATTTTCTACGGGGTTCACCTGGTATGGAGGAAAGCTTGACAGGACCGACCCAGGGACAAGATCGATTGTGTGCTGAATATCCCATTTGGGTGAAAATTTATCCCATAAATCATCTGGCGGGATATCACAAGTCACGTGGGTGTCCACCATCATATCCTCACTAGTTTCCTCCTCACTAGTTTCCTTTTCAAATTCATTCATGTGTATTATGGTAAGAGACTTAGATTGGGAATCTACATCACTTAAGTCACACATGACATCTGGAAGTGGTGCGGTCTCAATTCCTTTGACCTTTTCATCACTAGCACACACTTTGTTATCCTCAACGATGATGAGCGATGCCTCAATTTCTTCCATTTCATCACTAGTGACGTTAGGCATGTACTCTTCCACTTCATAAACATCATGTTTGGATTCTTTCAACTTGTCATTCACCAAGGCATGATGTTGATCATCTTTTCCATAGTTGTGTCTAGTCTGGTTAAATGCCTCTAATTTGTTGAAGAGATCCTGAAAGGATTTTCTAGAATGGTTTTCAATGTTGTCCAGACATTGAGATATGGCGGCCAAAGCCTCTGAAATCTGATCCTGATTCATGGTAGAGATGTGTAATCCAAAACCATGACCAAAACGAATGAGCACATAACGGATGACTTGTCCTAGGTTCTTCCTAAACTCGACTCTATGGACTGGATGACTCACAATATGAATGCGATGAATTTAAACTACCATGAACTGACACTAATTAATTCTAGATGATGCGACTCAAATATGAAAATTTTCCAAATTAGGAAACTTTCTAAAATTGGAAAGTTTCTAAAATTGGAAACTTCCTAAATCTGGAAATTTTCCAAATTAGAAAACTTTTAAAATTTGGAAAGTTTCTACAATTTGGAAACTTTCTAAATCTAGAAATTTTCCAAATTAGAAAACTTTTAAAATTTGAAAAGTTTCTAAAATTGGAAACTTTCTAAATCTGGAACTTTCCTAAAACAGACCTAAAAATTAAAACCCTAATTTGGTAACTCGATCTAAACATAACCATGCAAAGCCTATTCTCTAATACCAAATTTGACGTAGGATGCCCTAATTATGATGCATGCTCATGAACTCATATAATCCAATGGAAATAAAAGACAATAGTAATATAAAATCTAGCATCAATCATCATGAACTAAGAAAATCACAAGGAAACATACAATGGAGCGGGCCATTCATCACAACCACGAAGTATGAGATTCAATTATTGCTATGGTTGGATCTGACGAGGGATGGAACCTCCCGATCTTGCATGGTCTTAACCCAATCGATCAATGGGGATCACTAGTCCGAGAAATCAAAAAGGTTTCTTGGGTTAGGCATTTGAAAACTTGAGAATTTAGGATTTTGATTCGACTATCAAATTTAGGATTTCAAGGATTGGTGATAATGGAGAGAGAGAGAGAGAGAGAGAGAGAGAGAGAGAGAGGATCTTACCTTAGAAGAATATTGGAGGGGCACAAGAAGACAAGAGAAGAAGAAGATTGGAGAAGAAGATGAAGTTTCATGAGAGAGAGGAGGGAGGCAACCAGAGAGGCTTTTATTCAATAATAATCAACTAATGAAAAAGGTTTAGGGCAACACCCTTATAAAATTCAGAATTAACATAATTATCAAAATACCCTTACTAACAAAATTTAAAAAAAAAAGACATTTGCATGAAAAAACGTGCACACACTAACCAAAAACTTAATAAGTAAAAATGCATAAAATAAACTCAAATCTAAGATGTCTCATGGGCTCCGATGATGACACGATGAAAGTGGGCCACGACGAACCAACGGTCCGATCACATCATCATCGCGATCCAACGGTCCGATCATCTCCTCTAAGCAACTCACACATGTCCTCCCAAGGTGGGGTCTTCTCAAATGTCTCATACTACATGTGTAAGGTCTTCAATGCTCCTCAAGTTGTCACGAACAATCCAAGCCCGTCATCATCGAGCCATAAAGATATAGGTGTCACTTGCCTCCTACGCTAATAAACCCTATTTTGCTTTGAATTCTCAAGTTCTTCTTAGATAGGCTCCCACTTCTTTCAAAGTTGGAGGAACTTCTGCCTCGTTCTTTTCTAGAGCAAACGTAAGGTCTTTTTGCTTTCCTTTGCTTTCCTTCATAAGCATATGCATCATGATCGGCTTACCAGTGTTATCACAGCATTATCAACGTCACTACTCATGTGTTGTTCATCCAACCAAACTAAACCTAATGCCATCCTCTTTCATTCCATCATGAGCTAAGGCATCACGACAAGGCTAGTACTGCTATTTAACAGGAGTATTGGATGTTCATCTTCCGTAAAAGACACTAATCTTAACATTATCCTTCCAAAAGATGTAAGTACTTTTCAAGGTATTGCATGTTTATACGATCATATTCTTTGGGCATCCAAGCAAAGGATGACACGCATCCTTTGGAACCACCTCCAACAAATGAAATCTGAATAAACTTGTCCAGTGGCAAATGGAACCAAGTAACAAGAAACTTCCACCTTGTTACCTTTATTAAACCATGTGATTTTTCATGGCTGAGGGTTCATGATGCCAGCTCCAAAATCAGGCCCATAGAAGGATGCCAACAGTACAAATAGCGAATCCCACTCATGATCTAAGAATAGGACGTAAAGGGGAAAGCTTAAGTGAAAGTGAGCCCCATGCTGGGTCCCAGAAATGGTTGGTTATGGTAACTTGACTCTAGTTAGGTTCTAGTGTTAGAAACTAGTCATTATTGGGTTTTGTTGTTAGGTCAGTAAAAGTAGGGTCTCTAAAGAGGATTAAGCTTCTTTTATGAAAGTATTGATGCTCTTTTGCTGTATACAAGTTTTATGCAAATTTGAAGTTTAGTTGAATAATTTCAGGATTCAAAGAGAGTTTCTTTGGAGGGGAGTGGAGGAGAAATTCCATTTGGTTAATTAGGAAGACATGTAAACCAAAGGAGATGAGGGCCATGCTATTAAATCACTGAAATTATTCAAGCGGCCCTTCTTGCCAAGTAGTCGTAGAGATTTGGGGAGGAAAAGGCAGTCTTAGGGACAGGTGGTTTCTTGCAAATATGGTGAGGATAGAGGGAAGTATTTCACTTCTCCCACATCGCAATACAGGGCTTTGGGATTGTGGAAGGAGTTCCTTAAAGTGGCGAAGTCTTCCATAGAGGAAATTTCCTACATTCAGGAGATGGGTCGCGCTGCCTCACCTGTTCTCGTTTATAGGCTAGGAATATCTCTCGTTTCTCAGTGTGTTGTGAGGGTAAGGGAGCAATTGGTGTTGAATCCCATATTCAATGGGCTTGTTAGCCTGATGGAGATGCTTCATAACCAAGGAAATATTTCTTCAGAAGGGAATAGATGGGTTTGGAACCAAGCAAGTCCGAGGCATTTACAGTGAAGTCCTTCTATTTGGTTCTCTAAGGTCGCCGTCTCCCTCATATCAAGGACCTTATTCATCACATTTGGAGTTATCTGGGTCGTTAGGTGGTGGCTTTTAGCTAGCTGGCGGGTAAGAAGAAAATCTGCATGTTTGATATAATGAGGAAAAGGCGGATGATCTTACCCAATTGTGCATCTTATGCCTACATGAGAAGGCATCTGTGGACCAATTTTTTTTTTTTGCATCACTTGTTCATGTGAAAAATTGGGACTACTTTGCACTGTTGAAAATTAACTAGGTCATGCCTCAAAAGATAAGGGGGTCTATTCATCATGTGGCATTTTGCTTGATAAGGAAGGAAGAAAAGGATTATCGGGTGCAACAGTCAGACTTTCAGTGACTTGGCATCAAATTTTTCTCATGCTTTCCCCAAGTCTAGGTGGTTTGTTGTGGAGTTGGTAAGGGCCACTAACGCCTTTTTCAGGATCCTGGTGGAGGGTTTTCAGGGTACTTTGGAGGAATTTTCCTTGTTGTATTGATTGGATGACCTCTCATTTGCTTCCCTTTCACTTTAATAGAACTCTCACTAACCCTTTAAAAAAAGAAAAAGAAAAAGAAAAAAAAAAGGATGGAATAGGGCCTAGAAAATCCTAGTATGATTGTGAATTGAGTTGGGAGTTTTCTAGGCTTACAAAGTAGGTTTAGAGTTGTTCATGTGGTGCTATAAATATGGCCCTAAGGAGAGATCTGAATATTAAAATTTGATTATTATTTAATTCTTTTGAGTTCTTTTTCCTGTAATCTATCATTATCCCCTTCTTGTTTAGCATGATGATTGTTCGGGTGTTGTGGAATCCATTGCAAGGCTTCATCTCCTCTTTCCTTACACCATTTCTTCACCATCTTCAAGTCAACTTGTCAACCATCTCTTCTGGGATGATGTGCTAGCAACTCATCGCTGATTATAATATTGAAACTTGTGTTCCAAAATAAAATAACAATATTGAAACTTTCTCCTCTATATGTGTAATGAGCTAGTATGATGTTATTCCCCAATCAATGGTTTTTCTCCTTGATTTTTTGCATCATTATCACTCTCAAGAATAGATATCAGTAGCATCGACTATCACTTTTGCCTCTTTTGCAATGTTCTTTTGTGTGCTTCCAATCGCCTTCAATATTTCCAAAATCCCATCTCAGTAGCCTTCAATGCCCCCAATCATACTCCCCATCCTCAGGTTTGTTCAATAATGTGTGTTTATTGTTAAAGAACTTGTTGTCACCAATCAAAGGATTGGTTGCCAGTTCTTCACACTAAAGCATTTAAAACATCCTCCTTGTGGACTATTTACAGTTCCATATTCCTTTCCACTGCTTCCTTGGTTAAGGTTTTGTTGAGCAGTGGTTCACCTTGGGTTTTCTCTTCCTACCATTTGCAGTTGTGAAATCGAGAACTAGACGCAACAGTCGCTGCTGAAAGGAGCTTCTCTCTATTGCTGCTCTTTGATCTCCAACATGAGCTGGTGGCATCATCTTCTAGACAAAAAGGATGTTGGCTGATTTGATCTTGAATTGACAAATGCACTCCACTATATACTGAGCAACATATGCTTCATTGCCTTCCGACGTCACTGTAGATCAAAACTAATAACATTCTTGTGTATTCATACATAGAGCCTGTTGATGCAGATGCTGAAAGAGACTTTGCACATAATCAGATGGTAAGAATTAAGATGTTAACGTACTCTTCATAATCTCCGAATATTGGATTTCTACTTCTCAAACCATTCCCTTTCCAGTTGGACTTGTTTCAACGAAAGTAGGAGATATCCATGGGTGTCATAGAAACTCATTTTACTTTCTTGTCTTCCAGTATTTCTTTCAACCTGAGAATATCTTGGATTTCCAAAAAAATAACTAAACTCGCAACATCTATCAATGCCCACAAAAATCAGCCTCTTCCAAGATACTACCTTGATTTTTTGGTGACTCTGGTTTGTCAAGAACCCTCTCGTAAGGAAGCTATTGACTTCAAAATGTCAATCCCCCTTTTCCTCTCTAAATACCTATCATATCCAGTGAATGCCAATCGCTCCCCTATTCTCTCTAAAGACTTGTTGTGTCATGTAATTTCAAGGTCTCTCTCTTTCCTTGTTAAATACCTAACATGTCTAGTACTTCAAATCTATGGAAGGTCAAATGACCCTGTTTCAGCAGAAGACTAGCACTATAATCCCTCCTTGTTCATGTGATCCTCTTCTCTTTCATAAAGAATGCTCAAATACAAAAGTCATGATGATGGGTGGTTCGGTTTTATGTACTCCATGTCATATCCATACTACACCTTCGGCATACCTCTGTTGCATTGAAGTTTCATAGCCAAGTACTTAAAAGACAAATAGTTTATATGCACAATGTAGATGTATGGGACTAAATATTAGACATCCTAAACTTTGAGAACCTCTCTAATAATTTATTTTCAATTGTGTTAGTCCAAATATCAAGTATTAGAATTCTTCTGGGAATTTAGCCATGTTAGAAAGAAAGACTACCTTTAATATTCCAATTCAGGAAAAGTTATCCAGATTTACTAGATTCCTTAAGTTGATAAACCTTATAACATGGGAAACTGAAAAGGCATGACATTCAAAGCATCACCTAACAAAAAATGTTAGAAAATGTATTTGAATTGATTTTTGATTTATGAATTAGAACTTTTCTAACTAAAAGTAAAGAACTTATTAACTGGTTTCAGTATTCTGGGGTCACTATATTGAGTATGTAAAATTTACCATAATGCCCGATACCTTCAAAAAAAATTTAAAAATAGGTACAACTTATGAATGTAAGTTGTTAGGATTTAATGTTCGTTTGAGACGTTGTGCTTTACCTGCTGAATTAAGTTGATTCCTGATTCATACAGCCGTATAACAGACTGTGTAAACTTGAGTGGCACATGATGGTAGTTTCCTGTTGAATTCCTCCAGAAGGAAGTAGAGAAATGGCTCTGCCTTGGAAGAGTAAAATCAGCTCCCTTTCAGCTTTTCTATTGATTTTATTTATCCAGGAGCAAAATATATACCCTTTCACATTTCATTGTTCAAACAGCTGTATTTGAACCAAAGAACACTCACATCCCAGAGCCACGTTATAAATTAACTGGCTCTTTATATTGGGAATTCAATCCTTCTCTTTTCTATTAATAAATATGTTTTCTCTTTAAAAAGGAAAAAAAAAAAAAAGGAACACTCTTAACTCGTGTTATAGGACAATGAACTGCGGCATGGGATATAAACAAGAAGTTGGGGTAAATTGTCCAGCAAGGTTCCTACAAGACTATTTGAAAACATTGGAAAAGAAAAAGGAAAGAAGAAGAAAGTTCATACTGGATTATCCATTTGGAAGATAATTTTAGAAACTTTTTCTTTTTATGTTGAAGAATTCATATATGATTTCATTGGTTGTGTTTCTTACTTAACAGTCTGGCAAAAGCTTGAAGAAGAGAATCGAGAGTTTTTCAAGGCATACCATGTTCGACTAATGGTGAAGCGCCAGATAATGATGTTCAATAAGTTGCTAGAGAAACAGGCTGAGCTCATGCATAAGAGATGCCCAACTGGAGCTGCTTCTTTACCTATTTCCAATGGATCCCATAGCTTGCAATGTATAAACTCCCCTTTTTATATAGTACTTCTTTTCATTATGTTGGATTTCATTTCTTTCATTTTTGAAGTTTTAGCTTTTTAGCCTTCTATTGAGCTTTTGATCTTCTAGTTTCCTTGTCATGTAGTTATTATATCTGTTGTCTATTCAAGAAAAATTGTTCATATTTTATTAGTGAAGCATTGAAAAGGATGAAAACATAATGTTTCTTGCATGCCTGTAAAGCACACATTGATTGATGACATGATTATTATGTTACTAAGGTCTGTCACACTTTGAACCTTCGAACCACCCCCCCCCCCCCCCAGGATCTCTCAACAAAGTGCATTAAACTTAAATAAGGGAAACAATATTTCCAAAATACAAAAGCTCATATAAATTTTTGCCAGTATTATTCCTTCTCTTTCTTGTTTTGTCTAATTCTTAGTTTAATGGTACAAATCTCATATAAATTATATTTTATTCATAAATTTGCGCATGTTCTTAATGGCTCCATTTTGGCTGTTCTCACATGGAAATCTGAGTTAAAACTAAAAAAATATATGATCATTTGGACCAAAGAACTGTTTTGTCATAAATATTCACTTTCTTGTCAATGAGGATTTCTTTTTGTCTTCTTGTCCTTTATTCCATCATCTTCAACGAACGTTTTGGGTTTCCTAGCGCTATCCATTACAAAGCAAATAAAAATAACGACTTCTCCATGGATTCCCTCACTAGTAGATACTCCATTACAAAGCAAATGCCAAACTGTAGCTCTTGGAAAGCATGATACCACCAAAACTCATCACTGTTGCTGACTAGAGAAATTCAAAACATGTTATTTCTCTATTAATGTCCATGGACTTCAACACAATCATTGTTTCGCAACCAGTGTATTCAACCCTTCATCCAACTAGGGTGAAATCTGCCAATGCCATCCTTGTTATTTATATGTGACTACCCAACCTAAACATCACCTTTGATGGCGAGCAAAAAGACCATGCTTTACTGGTGCTTTCTGTTGTGGAAAACACCTGCATACAATCGATGTAAGCAACACGAAACCGCAAAATAAAAGAGCTAACCAGAACCCAAAAGCCAAAGAGAAAAACAAGAGACAAGAAGCATAAGGATCCACATGGTTCGGCAATATGCCTATGTCCACGGGGTAGCAATATAGAGATTTCTTCTTCACTAAAATAAGAGAAATGAAGAAATAAAATGCTTCCTCTTTCTTCCAATCGTTCACTGATCAAGATCTCTCATCAAGGAATCCTTAGAGGATGCTCCCTCTCTACATATGTTCCCCTTTTATAGACAACACAAACTAAGAGAGAGCACTTGCCTAAAGCCTAAGAAACTAGGCTTCACATTATGTATCATGCCAAGAGAGAGAGGAAACATCCACCCTAACATGTACGTGTTTTCACGTGTCATGCAGCACCACCTAAAAATTCTCCTACTTAAAGACTAATTTCTTTAATAGTGTGAAAAACACTCCAAATAATAGTTGCCCAAATTTCACCAATTGCTATGTAACAACCCCAAGATTTCTACACCAAATAAACTTCTCCATTGAAAAATGATTCATCATCATATCAGCTACGCTTTCATTAGCGTGAATTTTTTTGTAATGAGATATGTCCATCTTCCACCACATCACGACCAAAGTTATACTGAATGTCAATGTGCTTTGTCCGAGCATGAAATAGCAGATTCTTAGCCAAGTGTTTTGTGCTCTGAATTTTATCATGAATCAACTTCAATTATTCTAGTAACCTCTTCTACCAAATACCTACTTGCATGCTTGAGTAGTTGACACATACTCTACTTATGTCATAGACAAGGCCATTACTGACTACGATCTTGGCATCCAACTAACCACACTGCCGAAAAAAAAAGACAACCTATTACAGATCTTCTTTTAGCTTGATCTTCTACATAGTTTGCATCCACAACATGTTAGTGCACTTTTCTATGGCATACTAGTGCACCTTATTTGTCAATCACGTGCGTCCATGTGTTGTAATGTCGGTTGAGCCTTGGCAAGCTGAAGACTGAAGATTCAAGTGGATAAGAAGCATCAAGGGAGATGCAACAGGTAAATCAAAGATGCCTTGGTGACCCTATCATAGTAGAACCAAAACAACCTTAACCTCTAGATGACTTGGACCCATTACGTATACTTTTAGTCATCATAGAATGGCCTTAAGTGTCCCAAAAGACCACCCTTTAGAAGTCTGTAGAGCTTAGTGAGCTGCTGTAAATAAACGGTCCAAATAGTAAAGCTCATTGTGTTGTCAGCTAGTCAATCGACCGATCGACAGATGCCATCGGCCGATCAACGGATTCGAGCGATTGATCACCGAAGTTCAAATGTGTCCAGCAAGCTTTGGCCCAAAAGTCAGCCAATTGATTGATCTTTCGACCGATCGACAGAAGCCGTTGACCGACCGATTTATGGTCCAAAGTCACTGACCTATTCTTGGCCATTTTCGATCAGTCGAGCCTCAATGTCGATTGATTGGCAGAGGCCATCGACCAATTGACAAAGGCTGTCAACCGATCGACAGCTATCCATTGGCTTCCGTTTTCTAACCGTTGGAGCTTTAGCTATATATATTTGCAGTCCGATTTTTGGACCTTTTAGAGGGATTTTAGTGCATTAGAAGCCACCCATATTGTAACTATCATTAAGCTCTAATCCTAAGCCAAATCATCTTCCTTGTGATTAATCACATGTTGGAGCATTCAAAGCTCATTTGAAGATGAACTTGTTCCCTCTTGATCTCTAGGAGTTTAGGCTCCTTAACTATAGGTAAAATCTTTGTCTAAACACTCCCTAGAGATCTTATTAGGCGAATTCCTCTAGGTAACAAATTCCTACTAGTTGTAGAGAATTCACCACCGCCTTCCATCACCTTGGTCATCTCAAGAAGATCAAATGTAAGGCAATTGATCGTTGGAGCTGAGGCATTGGCAACGCATTGGCAACAAGAACACAGAAGCAAAGGGGAGCTGATTCAAGCACGGGTGATCGAGAAGAAGCAACCCAAGAAGGCGCTACAAAAGGGGCTCAATCCAACAAGTAAGTGCCATTTGTAAGAGTCCATGTGCACTCCTTCCTTGGGTAGGATTGAGTGTGAGAGTTTGTAACCCAAAATCGACCAAGTCTCCAAGTAGGGAGCCTCCGGTGGGAGAAGCACACAAGGTTGATGGTTAGCCTATTGAAAACCATGTTAGTCTCTAAGTGGGGAGCCTCTGACGGGAGATGAACGCAGGTTCTTGTGTAGAACCAAGGTTGAGAGGATATCTTATTGAAAATCTCCGTTCGGGTTGACAGGTGAACCTGTTTGTAAAACCTTCGTTGAAAGATTGAGAGGTGAACTTGATTTAAAACCTCCGTCATAGTAAAATTCGGTGTTCTCATGGGTTGGGAACGACAACCGGGAGTGGAGTAGACAAGTAGTCGAACCACTATACATGCTTGTGTTTGTGATTTTTTTGAGCAAATTGTTATTCTAGCATTGTTAGTTTAAATTATTAATTATATAAATGATTGAATGAAATGTAGGCTATGCAGTTGATAGGTAGATTGACATATACTTCTTGTAGTTTCACTTTCTAGATTAGTTGTTTGATTATTGATATCATTTGTAGTCTAGATATTAAACATAGATTCGTTGGTCTATTAGTTGTATCATTTACAATCTATGTGCTTAGGCTAGTTGATTAATTGCTTCATCATTTGTAGCCTATGTGATTGGACCCACTTAAGTTTAGAAGCTACGTGTTACTTGCTTAATTATTTTAAATTAGGCAAGGATTTTTAAAAGGTTCTAATCATTCCCGTCTAGGAGTTAGCCATAGTTCTAGTAGCTCCACTAAGTCCCCCCCTCTAGGACTTAGCCATAGTTCTAGCAGCTCCGTTAAGCTTCCACGTATAGCGTAGGTTGTCCCCCAAGGCAATATAAATTGGTATTAGAGAAGAAGATAACCTCTAAAAAGAATAACACTGTTTGGCTTCAAACAAACACTTACATAGGAAAATTAAGAGTGAATCTGAAGAAGAAGATAGTGATGTGAAAGATGAGGAAGAGAAGTTCAATAGACAATTCAAGAAATTCCTCAAGATGAATAGAGGGAAGAGTTGTGACAAGAATGACAAGAAGGGTGAGAAATATAATGGAAAATCATCCAAACCCAAGAGAGTCCAATGTTACAACTATGAGGGCTATGGTTACGTTGCCTCTGATTGTACAAGCAAGCCTAAATCCAAAGGGAAGAAGGCTATGACAGCAACATGGGTGATACGGAGGAGTTTGAAAGTGAATCTAGTGACTCTACCAGTGATGAGGAAAAAAAAATCGGTGAAAATTCTTAAGGCGTCCACCACTACATCTCTCCCTTTTAATCTAAGAGAGGATCTCGACCATTTTCTCTTCTAGGATAAAGAGTTCCCAACCCATCCCCATATGCTGAATTATATGAGGGTGTTGAGGAAATTATGTTACCCTTAGGCTAAACAATAAGAGAACTCTAGTAAGGGTAGTTAGAATCTGAACCTTCAGGAAAATCTGAGGATTTTGGCCTCATTAGTGTGCTTGTAGGCATATCAGAGGATTCAAGCCTCATTAGTATTTGATAGTTGGGCCTTTTCTTGTATTTTGGTATATTTGTATTGCTAAACTATCACCCTGCTTAGATCAGCATAATCTTGTTGAATTATGTGCTTAATGTATGCTAATGTATGCCTAGGTCATTTATATTTATATAGGTATATCTTATGAATGACCATTATACATGATCACCTATGCTTAGTTAGGAATATACTTTGTGATCATGTGATGCATGCTCCATGTGT
Organism: Liriodendron chinense; assembly: GCA_003013855.2. Lineage (NCBI taxonomy): Eukaryota > Viridiplantae > Streptophyta > Magnoliopsida > Magnoliales > Magnoliaceae > Liriodendron > Liriodendron chinense. Next base: position 1,929,021 of record ML058481.1, on the reverse strand, counting down.
TTAATGTTCATGCACCCTTATCTCTCTTGTTAGCATATGCTTATAATTATATCTGAGACACTCTATTCTCTCCTTCCCTAAAGCTTAATTGGCATGTCATTAAGGGGGAGAGATTGGTTTGTCAATTGCTGACAAAAATGGGGAGAAAGATCAAGTCCTACCAAAACAAGTTGTATTCTGTTTTGCAGGGGTTGATGAAGTATGGGGGAGCAATTCTAGAGGAGCATTGCTTATTGGTTACATGTCTTAGTGTATTTCGAGTTGTAATCTTTGCTTTGACATGTAATTTTCTTGTTGTTTTGGTATTATCATTTGTATGGACCATGACAAGGTTTAGGTTAGGTTTTTGTCACGTAATTACAAAGGGGGAGACTGTTAGTACACTTTTCTGTGGCATGCTAGTGCACCTTATTTATCAATCAAGTGCGTCCATGTGTTGTAATGTCGGTTGAGCCTTGGCAAGTTGAAGACCGAAGATTCAAGTGGACAAGAAGCATCAAGGAAGAAACAACAGGTAAATCAGAGATGCCTTGGTGACCCTATCCTATTAGAACCAAAACAACCTTAACCTCTAGATCACTTGGACCCATTAGGTATACTTTTAGTCATCATAAAATGGCTTTGGGTGTCCCAAAAGACCACCCTTTAGAAGGCCTTAGAGGTTAGTGAGTTGCTGTAAACAAACAGTCCAAATAGTAAAGCTCATTGTGTTGTTGGCGGGTCGATCGACCGATCGACAAATGTCGTCAAGCGATCGATCACCAGAGCTCAAATGTGTCCTAGCAAGCTCTGGCCCAAAAGTCAGCCGATCGATTAATCCATCGACCGATCGACAGTGGTCGTCGATCGATCGATAAAGCCGACGACTGACCGATTTATGGCCCAAAGTCACTGACCTATTCTTGGCCATTTTTTATCAGTCAAGCCTCAATGTCGACTGATCGACTAGAGGCCGTCGACCGATCGACAGCTAGCCGTTGGCTACTGTTTTCTAACCGTTGGAGCTTTTGCTCTATATATCTGCAGTCCAGTTTTTGGGGTGTTTAGAGGAATTTTAATGCATTAGAAGCCACCCATATTGTAACTATCGTTAGGCTCTAATCCTAAGCCAAATCAAGTCATCTTCCTTATGATTAATTACATGTTAGGAGCATTTGAAGCTCATTTAAATTTGAACTTTTTCCCTCTTGATCTCTAAAAGTTTAGGAACCTTGTCTATAGGTAAAACCTTTGTCTAAACACTCCCTAGAGATCCTATTAGGTAAATTCCTCTAGGTAACTAATTCCTACTAGTTGTAGAGAATTCACCACCACCTCCCATCACCTTGGTCATCTCAAGAAGAGTCAGTATTCACTCATTCCTTGGGTAGGATTGAATGTGAGAGTTTGTAACCCAAACTCGACCAAGTCTCCAAGTAGGGAGCCTACGACGGGAGAAGCACGCAAGGTTGATGGTCAGCCTATTGAAAACCACGTAAGTCTCCAAGTGGGGAGCCTCCGGCTGGAGATGAATGCGGCTTCTTGTGTAGAACCAAGGTTGAGAGGATATCCTGTTGAAAACCTCCATTTGGGTTTGCAGGTGAACCTATGTGTAAGAGCTCCGTTGAAAGGTTGAGAGGTGAACCTGATTTAAAACCTCTGTCATAGTGAAATCTGATGTTCTCATGGGTTGGGAACGACAACCGGGAGTGGAGTAGACAAGTAGTCGAACCACTATACATGCTTGTGTTTGTGAATGTTTTGAGCACATTGTTATTCTAGCATTGTTAGTTTAAATTGTTAATTATATGAATGCTTGAATGGATTGTTAATAGGTAGATTGACATGCACATCTTGTAGTTTCACTTTCTAGACTAGGTTGTTTGATTATTGATATCATTTGTAGTTTAGATATTGCACATAGATTAATTGCTCTATTAGTTGTATCATTTAGATTGTGCTTGGGCTGGTTGATTAATTGCTTCATCATTTGTAGCCTATGTGATTGGACCCACTTAAGCTTTGGAAGCTAAATGTTACTTGCTTAATTGCTAAATTAGTTTAAATTAGGCTAGAGTTTTTAAAATGCGCTAATCAACCTCCCCCCCCCCCCCCCCCCCCCCCCCCTCGGTATAGCAGTAGGGTGTCCCCCAACGCAATTTCACAACCTAATAAGTTTTGGCCACTATAATAAATAATCACCTCAGAAGTACACTTTAGGTAATGAAGAATTCACTTCACAATAGTCCAATTGATGCGATGATGTAGGGGCATCTTGGTGTGACTCCAAGGATGCCACGTGTGTCCACATTGGGGTGGGGTGGCTCACGAGGTAGGGTCTGTGAGATGCAGAATGGCCATGAGGTGGGGCCCACTATGGCGCGATGTGGGGGTTACCCACGGTGAGGTCTTGCCTAGGAGGGCCTGCATATAGGGATAAACTGGTCCTCATTTGCTCTGTAGCTTTTGGTGCGCTGGTCGGTTGTCCACTATCAGAATGGTATCAGAGCGAGAGGCCGGTTTTTTCGAGTCTCCTCACCGGTGTGGGTGGATGATGCAGGGGCATCTTGGTGTGACTCTAAGGATGCCACGTGTCTCCACATTGGGGTGGGGTGGCCCATGAGGTGGGGTCTGTGAGATGCAAAATGGCCCTGAGGTGGGGCCCACTGTGGGACCATGCGATTTGGGGACCCGTGTGTTGCGAGGGTTGCCCATGGGGAGGTCTCGCCTGGGTTTGCCTGAGAGGGCATGCATATAGGGATAAACCGGTCCTTCCCCATCAACTCTAGAGCTTTTGGTGCGTTGGTTGGTTATCTGCCATCACTTCTCCATGATGGGAAAATATACCCTTATGTCAAAGATACCTATGGAATTTATTGTCAATTTTAACCAATTAATAAAGAAAAGACCAAACCCTCAACTCGAATACTTAGGTAATGATTCAAATACTAGAAATATTTGGCTCATTGATGACAAATTGTGCTGAAGGTTCACGTTTAGCATCCTGACCAATGTTGTCAAAGTAGTTCTCATATTGTAAATCGTAATAAGGGTTGAATTGTATTGAATCACAAATCATATCGTAAATAGTAATAAGGGTTGAATTGTATTGAATCAAAAATCATATCGTAAATCGTAAGAATTTTATAACTCTCTTGAAAAGTCGAAACAAAGTATGAAAGATATAAAAAAATAAAACTCACCAATCATCCTTTTGCCATCAATATGCACCAAAGTAATACCATGTCATGATAGTGTTAAAGAATGCTTATCTTTCCTTTAAAAACGTACAAGGATCCTTTAATAATTTATGTTCTTGTTACCTTTCTTGAATGTAGAATCATGTTGGAAAAGCGACATTTGATACTGTAGACCGACGAAAAATGATATTTTTATTTCTAAACATCATTCTAGAATACATATAAGTCAACATGATCGAAACCATCCATAAAAACTTTCCATAAGTCATATATCAATTTGGTGTTTTGACTAGTTAAGAAGTAAGAAATCACAAAAAAGGCTCCATGATTTAACGTTGAAGAGAATATTTATCATTTAATCCATTATAAAAAAAACAAATAGAATAATTTACCTTTTTTGAACGATTCTTAAAGCACCCACCAATTTAAAAAAAAATAACATGAAAGCCAAGTGAAGCTTAAAATAGAAGAGAATAATTTGAATCGTAAATTGTAGGATTCAAATCATAGAATCATAGGATTCATATAAAAAAGGGATTCAAGGTGAGATTCAAATCATTTTGCTTAAGATTCAACTCAAACTGTATATTGTAAATCGTAAATTGTAGGATTTTGACAACACTAATCCTGACCAATAATTATCTTGATAGATTTTGAGGGTATCCTAGTAAATGCTTCAAGCCTTGGAGGCCAAATTTGAGTCAACATCAATCACACGGTTGATCATTTTGCTGCAAAAGTACCTTTCACTGGAAGATACTAGGATATGGCTTACTAAGATCTTTTTGGTTTCATCATCACCATCCACCATACCTCCAAGCCAATGAAACGCCTCTTCCTTAGGGTGTCATGGGACCAATGTTGTAAAAAATCACGCGGTATGTGATATGAATCATATGATTCATATCATACAAGATATTAATTGTAGTATCAAATCGTGAATCCTGAAAAAATGCAATCAATCTGTCTTGAATTGTTCGTTTGAATCTTGAGATAAATGTGGACTGTGTAAATGGTGCCCAAATTTACATAAAAAAATCTTTTTTTCTTTTTTTTTTCATTTTTTATGCATTTTTTCTTCTTGTTTTTTAATCTTTTGCTTTTAAAACAATGTACAATGCCCTCCCCACTTAAAAAAATTCCTGAGGGAGGGAGGGAGGAAGGATTTGGGCAACATGAGCTGCCTGCATTTCCGACCATTTATATCCATATAATTCACAGTCATTCATTGTAAAAGTAGTTACATTTTCATGCTTTGTTACATGTGGCATTGTATCTAATTTTTTACCCTTTAAAGAGTCAAATTGATCTCATACTTCTTTATGCATTGTTTAGTTTTGGCATTATTCATCCTCGAACATGACAACGGATGCCTTTCATTATGACAGTGCACCAAAATCCATCATATTATGCCGCGGGTCATACAACAATTCCTTCAAGACTAGACCACGTGAATCAGCCAACAGATCCATCAAATGTCCTCATAAATGGTGGACCATCAATGCACCCAAACATGCAGACTGCTGATTATGCCTCTACACATGCTGGGAGGATGGACATCACACCAAACATGCTCTTGACTCAGCATTCACACATGGGAATGCTACAAGGAATGAATGGGATGGCAATCAAATCAGAACCTAATGGCTTTTCAAACACTTCAGCTTTTGCATTTGGTGTCAATGCCAATGTCCTGGATCCACACTCGACAATCAGAGGAGACACACCTGTTGCATCTTTTAGCAGTGCAGAGTCTAACATACAACCCTTGAATGAACCGTTCTTGGATTCTGACATTGAAGTTTTAAGCAGGATTCCTTGCCATTTCAGCCTTTCTGATCTGCCAATGGATTTTATGACCTCCGGTGAGCATTGTATGTGTGTGTGTGTGTGCACATGCGTAATTTATAATTCTGTGCGCGCACGCATGTGCTTTATAATTCTGTGTGTGTTTGCATGCTTTATAAATTATAATTCTTAGTACTAATAATTCACTTTCAATGTTGTTGGAAGATATAATGGGGAGTCCCTTCCTAGCAACACATACAGATAAGTCCCAAGATTCACCTGGAAGAGAATGCCAAGGTGAGGTTTCTTCAGTTTTGTGGATTTGTCATCCTTACTGTTCCGAGTCTAACATCTCTTGGCGCAACAGCAGAAAACAAACGACTTAACACCTTATCAGAAGGCACGAGATACGAAGAATACTGTGGTGATTGATTGGATGTTCCAACTGGTAAGTTTCCTTCTGTGGTTTAACTACCAATGCAAAGCTGAGGTTTTACTAATTTTTTATGACATGAGCCATTCCTTAGGGATGGTTTGGACTCACCCTCGGTTTGATTCCCCACTCGTCGAAATAGGCACTAGAATTGGAAAATCAACTGACAAAGTTAATACAGACTTGCTTTTGCTGGAAAACACCTTTTACGGAAGTTGCATCCAAATGGGCCCTTAATATTTATGCATGTGGAGAAACTGCCATAGAACCCCATGCAAAACTGTTGGTTACCTGCAGTAATGCAACTGGGAGCTGACATGGTGAAGAGGCCTTGCCAAACGTGCTAACATGGCCCATGTGTAGATAGTCGGACCATCATTAGGTAGGTAACCATTGTGAATGAGCCCTGGCCCCATATCAGGGGTGGTCCACTCAGCAGGTAGGCTACAAGTGTATGTTGAATCTGGACCATTGATCATTCTTTCCTTTCATTTTTCTATAAAAAAAACTATGGCCAGTGAGCTGGCCTGAGTTTGGAGAAGGGCTTGTTCATAGTGTTCCTTACCTATTGGATGACCTGGATCTATCACATGTGCATGGAAATGCACTTTCACCATCTCACTTGCTGGATTCCTGTTGCCACTTGCCATTGTCCATGTAGATGACTACAGGCCTCTAGGCACACGATGGTGATATCTTGTTGAGTTTCTGTTGAAAGACTGGGTTCTTGACTTTGTAATGAAACAACCTGTGTCGGTCCTGTTGTGCAAATATCAGAATGATTTCCATGATTGTATTGTTTTAGCTAGTTATCGAACTAGAATCCACAGCAGATCCCTTAGAGCTTCTAGCTGGGCCTGGTGTGTAACATTTATATAAAGCTACCTTCAAAGTTAACTCATTGCTTGGGAACTAGGCGTCATATTAGTTTTCAAGATGTCTTCACTCAGATCCATGTAACAAGGAAACTATTTTCTATAAAAATAAAAATAAAATATCTTGACCGACGCATTTCAAGCACCCTTCAACATAAATATCTTTCAGTTCATCTTTTTTTTTTTTTCAATTTTATAACAGGATTTATATAATATTACATGGTTATAGTGAATGTTGAGTTACATGGGACAATTTCTATTTCTCATGCATTATGAACTGTTGTAGAGAATGAGTCTCATCCAAGCAAAAATCAAGTGGGCTTATGGTAGGGGAGGTGGTTGTGCACTGTGATGAGTTAATGACATCCACACCAACCATCAGATGTGTCACCTCATAAAAAAAAGGGCCCAAAAATCAGTCTGATCCTGACACTTAGGTGGCCAGATGACTGGGAACACTGAACAGGGGAACACCCACTGTTGATGTTATACAAGGCTCCCTTGCTATGCAAAATGGCCTGATTTTTTTCTTGCCATATCATCAAGGGTAGATGAAGGGTCTGAATGGTTTAGATTCCACATACATAACATCGAGGGCCTTGTATAAAATCAAGTTTGGGCATACCCCTCCCAACTGTTTCGCTTGGTGTGGCCCACCTTCATCACTGTTTTTTAGGCCCTAGGCCCAACATGAGGTGAGGCATCTGATAGTCAGAGTGGCTACCATCACACATCATGGTGAGGCCCACCCGATTTTGCTTGCATGACGCTCCCCTATGCTACTGTTCACAAGGTAGCATTTCTCAAAGTTTGTAATATTAAAAAGGTAACACATTCTTTGACATGGTTATATATTTGTGCACATGCAGACACTGATACATGCACAGAGGCTTGAATCATAAATATGACTCCCCCACTTCCAAAACTCAGGACACCGAACAAATGTAGGAACCCTGGTCATAACGTATTCCTTTTTATTCATATGGAAGTTTGTGTACTTGGAAGCAGTTAAATCATTCAATTATTTTAATTTTATTTTAAAATATTTGTTTTTCATCTTTATAACATGATCTAATGAAACTACTAAGAGCCTGTTTAGTAGACATCTCTCCCTTTTTTCTATACAAGAAAAAATACCCTTACTTTTCCATATTTCTAAATAGCACCTTTTGTATTTGCCCGTCATATAAAAATCCCCAAACCATCACATCTGTTACATGACAACTTAACTAGGGTTAGGAAAGCTTCCAAATTACATATCTGTCCCCCAATTGAAAAAGTAAATTACTCTGGTAGATTATGAAGGTTGATATACATATGCACACAAAGCACGGTTAAACTTGAATTAAGTAGTCAATGCACAAAAAGCATGGTTTAACTTGAATTAAATTGTCCATGTGCTTAGTCCCTATTTGGATGACACTTAACCTAATAGTTACAATAATTTGGTCAAGTAATTGACTGATTCATTTATCGGACAATGGTTTAACTTGAATTAAATTATCCATGTCCTTAGTCCCTATTTGGATGACACTTAACCTAATATTTACAATAATTTGGTCAAGTAATTGACTGATTCATTTATCAGACGATCAATGAAAAATAGTGAATGGTTCAATTGCAACAAGAAATGGCCATTATTCATAGTGCTTCAATCTTCAATTGATGTTGAGGTTTAGGTGATGTCTTATCAATAGTATGTCCTAATTTGTAGACAATTTAAGGTGTAACATACTAATAACTCAAAAGTAAGATTGTCTAGACACCCTCACATTATCCAATGATGGAATTCAATCAAAGGGTTCTTTTTGCACAAATACAGAAAAGGTTGGGTGTTATTTACAAATATGAAAAGTAGAGGATATTTTTTCTTGAATAGATAAAAGGGAGCGGTGTATATGAAAAAAAAAGTCTTTAGTTAATCATAATTATGTACTAGAGATGATATTTCTTTTTTGGCTAGGATTAAAGGCAACGTTGATGACCAACAATTATGATCTCTAATACATACTTATGATTAAGTAAAATGAGTTTAACTCATTTTTAGGTCTCTACCAAACAGGTCGTAATATTTACATCATATAGACTCATAGATTAAAGATAAAAGAAGAGGAGAAGAAAAGAGAGAGAGAAAGTTGGGAGAAAAGAAGAAAAAGAGTTAGGGTTGGACGTCCCTACTCTTTTTGTTTATATTAATAATAAAATACAAAAAGTATAAAAACACCCTCACTAATAATGTGCATATTTTGTTGTTAAAAAATAATAATAATGTTCATATTTTGTTGTTCAAAAGTAATAATAATGTTCATATTTTGTTGTTCAAAAGTAATAATTATGTTCATATTCTAAACAAGTCCTAATTGAATATAAACACTAAATATGAAAGTGAAAAAAGCTAGGTCTAATGTAACAATGGCATGACCCATATCCACATCCATTAGGTAGGGTGTGTAGCTGTACAGTCCACATACAGAGCATAGCTGTTGTCAATGCCAAGCTTGGAGTATTTGTGTGTAGACTGAGCTCTAAGGAAGGGCCTTAGTGAACATATAAGTCGATCTTGAGATGGGACATATGTGGATCTAGATTTCACTGCTGGAAACCTTACATATAAAGTGATAGTCAACTCCAATATGTTTAGTTCTTTCATGATAGACTTGATGTTTGCAATATGGGATGTTGCTTGATTACGACAAAATAATTACATAGGTGGATTCGCTGTAAAACCCATTTCTTGTAGTAGTTTCTCTATCCACATCAACTCACAAGTAGTATGACCGATTGCTCTATATTTTGCTTCAATCAGACCACAATACTCTATTTCTTATTCTTCCACATGACCAAATTTCCTCCCACAAACTTGCAATACTCAGTAGTAGACCACCCCATCTATTAAAGGACCCGCCTAATGTGCATTGGAGTATCTTATGATCTAAAGATGACTGTTCGATTTGTACAGAATTTCCTATTTTGGCGCTCCTTTAAGATACTACAGTATCCAAACAATTACATCAATGTGAGGTATCCTCTGAGATCTCATAAAGTCGCCTACCACACTCATAGCAAAAGATATGTTCGGTTGAGTGGTGGTTTAATAGATAAGTTTCCCAATCAATTTTCTATATCTCCCTGGGTCTTTAACTACATCTCTCCTTGATTACTAGTAAGTTTGTTATTTGGATCCATTGGTGTATCAATTGGCTTAATACTAAGAAGATATGTCTCCGTGAGTAAATCTAAAACGTATTTCTATTCAGACAAATTAATTCCTTACTTGGATCTGATAACTTTTGTACTAAGAAAGTATCGAAGATCACTAAGATCTTTTATGAGAAATTGCCTTTTAATGATACATCTTAAGATCCTCAATCCCCCTATTGTCACTTCTAGTAATAACAATATCATTAACATATACCATTGACACAATAAGACCTGAGGTGTCTTTCCATACAAAAATGAAATGATCATCATGATTTTGAATAAAGCCATAATTGAACATAACTTATTGAATTTTTCAAACCATGCACATGGTAACAATTTCAACCCATAAATCCCCTTACGTAGTTTATAAACCTTGTCTAACTCCCCCTCAGCAACTAATCCAAATGGTTACTTCATATAAACTTCTTCAGTGAGATCACCATGAAGAAAGACATTTTTAAGTCAAGTTGGACAAGGGGCAACCATGATTAATAGCCACAGAAAGGATAACATTAATGGAGTTCAACTTGGCAACGGGAGAGAACCTTATTATAATCAATGTAGGTGTCTGAGTATATCCCTTAGCAACCAAGCGAGTGGTCAACCACACCATCAACATGAAAATTAATGGCGTATACTCATCTGAAACCAACAATGTGTTTATTGGCAAGTAGATTGGTTAGCTCCCAAGTGTTATTATGATAAATGATATCCATTTCCTCTCCCATTGCCCACTTCTGCCCCTTATGTAAAAGTGCTTGTCTGGTATGACTAGGGAATATAGTTAAAGGATATGACAAATTTATGGGAGGTGGGACATAAGCATTGGAAGGATACTTATTTGGAGATATGTGACCTTAAGGTTATGAGCCTGTGTGAGCTACCAAACTTCTCTACTCTGCTCTGAGGCCTCTCCATGGCATTTGGTAACCATACATGAAGGGAAATTGTGCGAGTTTAGTAACTACACTGAAGAATAATAGGGAGGCTAATAAAGTAATAAATTAAGAATTTACACCATTATTGTGGATCAAGTTATTGAAGATTTCGAATAAATTTCGAAATTGCAGATTACCTGGGGGTGGGGAAGGAGCCATCAATGAGATACCACTCTAGAAGAGCTAGAATTCTAACCCAGATCAGTACACTCATTCTTACCTTTTCTTACGGTAATAGGAAACATCAGACCTATCTAGAAAATTTATTGGATTACTAAGCTGAGAAGATGTGGTGGATGGCACACTATGATTGGTTGCCCTATCTTCCCATTTTTGTCGTGTAGTAAACTTTCAACTGAGTCACAGGTGGGAATGGAGGAGTTAGCAACGGGAGGAGCTTGGATGAAACCTTCTTGAATGAAAATAAGTATGGGCACAACTTCCACTTTAAGAGATTTACTGTCTTTTGAGAAAAAGAGAGTGGACTCGAAAAGTATAGTATTTGCACACACATTGTTATCAAAGTGAAGGACTAGCAACGATAACCCAAGAAAAATACATTTAATGGTTCTATGATCTAATTTATCGTGGTTTTATCCAATTGGTGAACAATTATACCCATTCAAACACTTTGGGAGGCAAAGAAAACAACATAGTATTTGGAAGTAAAATTTCACGAGGTGATTGACCTATTATAATAGTTGAGTGCATTCGATTTATCAGAAAACACCTTGTGATAGTGTACAACATCACTATGAAAACTTTTGGAAACATTCATGTGAATTAATAGGGCATGAGTCACCTCAAGTAGGTGACGATTTTTCTATTCTGCAACACCTTTTTGTTATGGGATGTGGGTACATGATGTTTGATGTAGGAACATGTTTTAGAAAAATGCTGATTAAATGATTAAAACATATATTCCTTGGCATTATCAGAGTAAAACATAGACACTTATGAGTTGAACTGATTTTGTACGTTCATGTGAAAAGCCTTAAAATAGAGAATAATTTATATCTGGCTTTTATTTAATAAAATCCAAGTCATTCGTGAAAAGCATCAACAAATGTAAAAAAATACTTATACCCGCACCTATTGAAATTTTTAACCGATCCCCAAACATCTAAATAAATTAAAGAGAAAGGAACTGAACTACACTTTTCACACATGGTAGAAAACTATCATGATGATGTTTACTTAACTCACACGCTTCACACTTTAGAATTGACACAGACAACATAGGAGGAATAATGCCCTTTGAGAATCTTCAAGGACTGATGACCAAGATGATAGTGCAAAAGATACAAAGAAATGTTCCTTTGTGTTGTTCCGCCAATAACGTCACAATTAAGATAGTACAACCCATCATGTTCATGTCCTCCACAATTGTTTTTTTCTTTTTCTTTTTTCTTTTTTTGTCTTTAGATCATAGAAAACACCATGTGAAGGATAAAAAGTTACAAAGCAGTTAAGAGATTTGGTAAGCTTGCTAACAGATAGAAAAACTTCAAGGGAATTTAGGGACATAAAGAACATATGATAATGAAATGGAAGAACATGAAATAGTATTCCTTCTACATATTTTGGACTAGGGTACCATTTGCTAAAGTGACAGATGAACCCATTAACACTATATTAATAGAGGAAAACACAATGGACTCATCTATCATATGGTCAGATGCTCCAGAGTCAATGACCCATAGGGCAGGGAACTTAAATCTTAAATATATCATACCTAAGGTCACAAATGTAGCTGTAAGAGTAGAAGTAGCTGCAAAAGTAGCAAAATAGACTAATCCTGTCGATTTTTCTGCAACTTAGAATACTCTTCTTGAGTAAGTGTAACCGTCTCTTCAGACATCCGTGACTATTGAGGTATAGGTGTAGAACTAGCCGAATACGACTCACTACTCTCTCCAATATGAGATGCCTCATTTTTCCATGTTGGTTTTCCATGAAGATCCCAACATTTTTTAATAGAGTGATTCGTAAGCCCATAATAGGTGCACTTCCTAGGTCTATGACTTTTCCTTACTTCACCATGACAACATTGATTGCCTTTAGAACCTCGACTTTGACTAGTAAAGGACTGTTAAAGTAGAGTTGGCATTGGCTACACTTGTAGAGGCAAGCATACACTTCATTTAGAGAGAACACATCCTTGCCACCCAAAATCTGTGCATGAACCGGTTCATATTCACATTTTAAGCTGAATAAAGACTTGGCCACGTGAAATTCTTCTTGTTGCTTACGCCGCTTCTCCAAATTAGTAGTAAGGGGTTGATAGATATTTAACTCCTCCCACATTCCTTTTAAGTTGTGAATAATATTCACGTAATGATTTATCTCCTTGTTGAAGCTTAAATGTTTCATTAAATAATTGATGCTTCTGAGAGATGTTTCTGTTGGATGAATACATTTCAAGAAAATCTCTTGTTATGTATCTTGTGCTTCTTTTGTCATATCCAAAAACATCACATTTGCACTAATGGAAGGTTCCATACTATTTCACAACCACATCATAATCTGAGCATTCTCTTTTATCCATTGATTATATGTACTAGCCCTCTCACTAGGCTTTTCAGTGGTCAAGTATTTTAATTTTCCATTGGCAATTAAAAAAACACTTAGATTTGGACAATTGAAACCAGCTAGTTCATTCTATTTTATTTAACAGAGATTTTTTTGGACTCCTAAAAATTCAAATGGATTTATGAATCCAATTATTGAGTCATTTTTCTCCTTCATCTAGGACAAGGGACTAGAATATGTATTGCATGCTTATATAAACATGGGCTAACGTTTTGTGACCAACGAACACCCAACTTGTACGCTTCACATAGTATGCACATTACACTTGAAGAGAATAACTACCTTATACATCCATGCGTTCTAACCAACTACAAGGGTGATGATCACGAACACTTCATCTCCTTCTCAAGCACGGACCATTACAAAGGCCCGACACAACAAAAAGAAAAGAAAACCTAGGTTTCTTAAAAGACTTTTAGCGTAAGGATGATAGAGACCAAAAAAATAATTATAGGATGGAAGGGAGAATGGTCGATTAGATCAGCAACAAAGATGGTCCGATACCATGTAGGATCATAGATTAGAGAGAGGAGATGTAAAGAAAAGAAAGAGGAGGAAGTAGGGAGAAGAGAGGAAAAGAATTAGGGCTAGACGCCCTCTCACTCTTCCCCTTTATATTAATAATAAAAACCAGAAAGTACAAAAATATTCTCACTAATAATGTTCATATTCCAAATGTTCTAATCCAATATAAACACTAAATATAAAGGAGAGAGAAGTTTGGTGGACCATATGGTGGGACAGCCCACATCCACATCCATTAGGTGGGCCGTGTAGTTGTATAGCTCACATCCTCATCCATTAACACATCATTTTAGCAAGATGATTCTATTAATGCATATCCTGCAAGTATCCTATGAACATCTAGAACCGTTATTGGTACTAGAGCTTTGCTAATAAAGCTCGTGTACGTGTCACAAATGTGCCAGCATGGCTCATTCCTGTGAGATCTAATCCATCCATTAAGTTGGTTCCACCATGTACATGCTTTTCCAAAAATAAAATCTGGTCCAATCAGCATGTGGACCACAATATTGGAAACAGCTGGCTGGGCTAGAAAACTTCAACCAAGTTTTTTTCCGAGTTGTACATTTGCTTTGCAAACTGTGGCCCATCTGACCAGTGGATCACCAGATTCTTGAGCTAGGATATCAATATAGTGTTTCCGTTCTGATGGATGGATTGGATCTTGGACCTTTTGTGCCATGATGGCACTTGTGGCATGTACATAAGCTTTATTACCCACACATGGGGCTGTAGCAAAGTTCTTGGTGCCATATCATGTAATTTGTCAAGTGTCTACAAGTATCTGGGTATCATACACTAGCTCTTGTTGTATACTAGATAAGAAGTAGAATAGGAATCAAAGGTCTGGGATACTGATAAGCGTTTGTGGCATATGGTTGTGTTTCCATGTGGATGTGTGCACATGGGTGTGTGCTTGGACGTTAGTCTCTCTGTTTGTGTGCATGCGCGCATGTCATTCATAGTGTAAATTCATAATATACGCAGCCATGATCTATACTACAGATTGTAACATTTACTATGCATGTTTAAAATTATCATCTCACTATGGATGGATTGATGATGCCCTCTTCTATGATTTTTACCCCTGCCCGTCTTTTTTCACTCCTGATGATTAATATGAAAAATGATTTTGAATTTGTAGAACCCTTCATGCAAGTGGGTTTGGTTATGACACTACTTATTTTATCTCGTGATTTCAGTGTCTGCAAGCGGTGACTAGATACTAGCAGGACAGAAGAATTTGTACATAGCACATTTTGAATGGGCAGGACCCGAAGTCCTCGGAAAGAATCTACGCTGCCCTTTCTTAGACTTTTGCTAACACCAGAAACCATTTGCGTGGCCGTCACGATGTACTTAGAAAGTTTGCTTGAGAAAAAAAGCTAAAGTCTACATAGCAGCTGTTTCTGTGGCCAACAGAGTCATCAAAGGTTCTTATTTGGGGCATGTGTTATAGAATACAGGTCAATCTTAATTCGAAGTTGATTATGAAATGGACAATTCACATCTTGTTGTGGTTTCTTGCAGGGAGTTAGGTTGATTTGTGTTTAAAATATGGAATATTTTACGATGATGTTTCTCCTTTAGCCAGCAAGTGGTAATTAGCATTTTTTTTTTTCTTCTTCTTGTTAATTCCCAAGCATTTCATTACTTTCAAAGGTTCATCACTGTTGCTTTTGTCACCATAGCTGTCCACCCACAATAATTCCAGCAAGAGACGTGTGGGGCTTACTTGCAACTTGCTTGCTAACATACATGCTTGTGTAGTGACCATCTGGGTCATGCACGCTACCTGGCCCATCCTTGTATCAGGGGACAATCTCATTAGTTGTAGATGGTCATCTTTTGGGGATTCCTGATACTCCAGCAGAGGGTGATGTTGGTTCGCAGGCACTTAGAAGTTGAAGTTGTACTAGTGGCATGCATTAACCCAAAGAGAAACAGCCACCACGTGCATCAACATATGTTAACAAGCATTGTTTTTATTTTTTGCTGATGTGTAAATTGTGTATAGCATACAAGCTGTGCAGAAAAGATGACCTGCATCATGAAGATCACTACACCTGGAAAACCAGAGTGGTCATCTCATCGACCAGGATACACTGTCGGAATAAATGGAGAGCAGATGCTCTGATTCAATGTGTATGGTCCACCTGATGAGTGGGTCGTTCCAATTTTTGCTTCAGATGATTTTCATGGTATGGTGGAAGTTCCCACTGAAGTGGCACGTCAGCAAAAACGTTGTATTTTCAAAACATACAATATTTTTCCAACTCATTAGTAAGCTGTCCAAACATACATGCTGTCTAAAAGATTGATTGAACCATTATAATCTCTGGTTAATGAGCATTTGTTCTACTGGATTAGGACCATATTTTTTACTTCGCCGTACACACTAAGAAACGAATGTGTAATTTTTGGTTTAGGAACCTCTTAAGTTGAGACCCACAATTTGGACAGTTTAATTTAGATGACATGTACAATTTGTTGTTGCCTGTAGTATTGATCATCACACTGCCTGTATGAAATCTCTCTCTCTCTATTTGGAGCCAAGGCACATACACGGTGCCTATGTTGGGGCTGTGGATATACTGCTGAACTAGAATACCCAATGCAGTGGAGTTGCTCTCTTGAAATTGGAAATCCTCCAATGGAAATGCACGTCTGGGAGTTGTATTTGTTGTTGCCTGTAGTATTGATCATCACACTGCCTGTATGAAATCTCTCTCTCTCTATTTGGAGCCAAGGCACATACACGGTGCCTATGTTGGGGCTGTGGATATACTGCTGAACTAGAATACCCAATGCAGTGGAGTAGCTCCCTTGAAATTGGAAATCCTCCAATGGAAATGCACGTCTGGGAGTTGTATTTGTTTGGCCTTACATTTAGACACAAGGGTTTTTTGACGCTGAATCATCATTTTGAGCCAAACCCAGTTTGGCTTATCTACGTTTGGATGCACATTTACAAATGTTGGTCTAATACACCACTAAAACAGCCCCACTCAACAAATATCAATCTGATTGGTTTTCAGCGAGTCAAGTCTTAACTGATTAAGTCAATGAAAAAGGGGACTTTGCCAAAGTTGCCTTCAATTGGGACTCTTTAACACTGGAAAATCGGAAGCCCGCCTCAACATTTACTGAAATATTGGTACTTTATTTGGGACAGTCCTTCACCTGAGGATGGGGTTGGTATTGAATCAGTTTCTGGTGTGCATTTTGGCTGCCCATGCAAACACAACGGGTGAAATGGCTTCAAACAATTGACAAAAGTAACAGAGGTCACTGCTATTATTGGGTTCCTCAATCATGTCCATCCTCATTTGCCCCATCATCGGACGGTTCCACATGGCTGCATGACAAGTTGATTGTGACCCTCCTGCCTGACCCTACCCATGAGTTTCATCAATGGCGCCAGATGGTCATGGAAACACATTTGAATGCGTGTTTTTCCAGCAGGGCACATTCTTTTCACTGAATTGCAGCAGCAATCTCATGGAATGCATAAAATTAAAAAGAAAGTAAAGTTAGGAAGAGGAAGCACTGACAAGTACAATGGGCAGTTTATATTTTAAAAAAAAAAAAAAAATGAAAGCTTGGATGAGCAGTTTATTTTCCTTATTCCTGAGGTCCAAACATCCTTACCTTGAGACCCATCTGCATCACACATTCCATTCCCATGAAGAATTAGGCACTGATAAAAGCATTTCTAAGTAGGTGTTTAGACCCATGATACGCATATTAGCAATGGAAATCCACTAATCCCTTGGAACATTAGATCATCTTAGAGCCATCCTCTACAAGACGAGGGTTTTCAATTCTTGTTCATTTTCAATACATTTAATGAGGTTCGCAAGTATGCAGATTACCCGTCGCGAGAGACTCTGAGGCAAGCATGGACACTGCTAGTTTCACTACTTACACTATAGTGTATATTCACTAATTTGTCAAAGAAATAAAACAACACAGATTAGCATCGGCCACTTAGGTCAGCATTGAAAATGAGTGAAAAAACAGTGTCCCTCGCCAAGTAAAATACAATCTCCAATGAATCTGAATTTCATATGAAATTCAAATGCGTTTCTCGGATACGCAATGAATGGATCAGTTTTTCAACTTGTGATAGCACCGTTCTGACTTGCCAAGATCCCTCAATGGCCTTCCAAAAATGGATTCCTGCTTCCCTTTCGATGATATTCAGTTTCAAGCCGAGCCAACCACACAAATTGACGGAAAACAATGTAGTGGTACAAAATGGCGGAGAGACCAAGTAATATTATTTACAAGGACAATCAGATTCCTGCAAGAGAATACATGCCAGACGTGAACTTTTGATGGATGAAAAAGCATAAAGCTAGAGAAAAAGGAAATATTATCCCCACTTACAAGAAGGGAAACAATATGGTGTTAGAACATATATCCAAGATAACTATCAAGCAATATTTCAGATTAAGGAAATATAACCCTCCAAGAAGGGAGAGGATCTGAACACCTATATGACATACACATGGCACACCTGTATAACATCTGAACCATTCATCTGCTAGGCCCTACCATGACTATGCCATAACTGGATTATTATTTGGACATAGCTGTCCATTCATAATTCTTGGAAGTCCCTTTAATCTGCAGCTAGAATGGTCCAACATTTCTGGGTACAGATGAGAGTCTGAATCTTGTATCTGTTGAAACATAGGGGCCTTTGTGTAAGAAATCTATTGGGGGTTTTATGTAATGTTTCCTTCTCTTAGGCAGTTAGTTGTAAAAAGGCAAATAAGCCCTATTTAAATAAAACTTGGAGGATTAGGGTTGGTAGACCTAATCACTCTTCTTCTCTCTCTCAAAACCTCTCTCCATGCAAGTCTACATGGTATCAGAGCCTTGAAGATTTTCTTCTTTAGATCTTGTGGACCCCACCCCACCTCAACGGTGCTTCTTCTTCCAACCGTACCTACTCGAAGACCCTACAGACGTCCGTGTCTCACAGCCACACCTCATGAGGGCGTTGGATCTGTGATCCGACGCCGGCAGGGGCGCCGAAACCAAGAACCGACGCCACAAGGGCCGTCGGAACCAAGATCCGACGCCACCAGGGCCGTCGGACCTCTCCTCTGACGACGGCAGGGTCGCCGGAGTCCAGATCCGACGCCACCAGGGCCGTCGGACCTCTCCTCTGACGCCGGCGGGATCGCCGGAGTCCAGATCCGACGCCACCAGGGCCGTCGGACCCCTCTTCTAACGCCGGCAAGGTCGCCGGAGTTCAGATCTGACGGCACCAGGTCCGCTGGACCCCTCGCATGTCGTCTACCAGTTCGCCGGACGCGTGATTTGATGTTGGAGCTGCTTCATGGCCCTCCTTGAAATGATTGAAGCCTCTTTGATCATCTGGTATTAAATTTTTTTTTCTCCTTTCCTTTCCAAGAGATCGTTGCAACTATGGACTCAAAATCTTCTGAGGGCCCACTCTCCATTACTTCTACCAAATTCAATGGAAAAAAATTTCTGTTGTGGTCCCGAGCAGTCCGAATGTATGTTGTTGAAAAAGAAAAATTCGGATATCTCACAGGTACAAATAAGAAACCTACAGACCCTACGAAAATTGATGCATGGGAGTCTGCAAACGCCATTATAATGGGCTGGTTATTAAATTCTATGGAACAACATATTGCCTCTGCTTATTTCTTTTATGAAAGTGCCGCAACTTTGTGGACTGCACTCCAAAAATCATATGGAACAACCTCAAATGAACCTCGCATTTTTCAGTTGACAACAGAACTTTACTCACTAGCTCAAAATAATATGTCCATCACTGAGTACTTTGGGGCCTTACAGAGCAGATAGGAAGAGTTGAGTTACTTGCAGCCATTAAGTGAACTACCAGATAGTAGCAGTGCTGAAATAGTGCGCAAACGTGAAGACAAAGCTAAAACGTACAAGTTTCTCGCTGGACTAAATGCAGACTACGAGTCCCTACGTACCCAGCTGGTTGCTACGATTCCACTTCCATCGCTTGAGACAGTTTACTCTATTGTTCACACTGAGGAGGCTCGTCGTCAACGTAATGACCATGCCTATTACTTTATCATCTCCTGCACAAGAACGAGCAGCTTTTACATCCTCCACTACTTCACTTAATGGACGAGGTGGCCGTTTTGATTCACGTGGCAGTTCCTCAGTTCGTGGTCAAGGACGTGGACGTGGAGGTTCGCGTTACTTCTGTACTCACTGCAACCGCTCAGGGCATTCAGTGGAACGATGCTTCAAAATACATGGCTATCCCTCAGCACATGCTGCCACGATAGATGTTGAGGAACAACCTATGGATAATGTCAAAATCCATGATACTTCTCCTTCTGAGTCTACATTGATGACCAGAGCAGAAGTTATGGAACTCCTGAGATCGCTGCAGCCTCCTACATCCGCTACGCCTTCCTCTGATCTACAGCACTCATCTACTTCCTTCGCTGCAACCACAGGTACTGCCTTGCATGCTTCTTCAGCCCCATCCACTTGGATCATCGATTCTGGGGCTTCTGATCATATGACTGGTATGCGTCACTTCCTTACATCTTCTACTGTTACATCCTGCTCTCGGTTTGTTCGTCTTGCTGATGGTAGCACCACTCCTGTATAGTCTATTGGCTCTGTTCGTGTATCCTCCTCTCTTACTCTTCCAAATGTCCTGTATATTCCAAAATTTCATGCGAATTTAATTTCTGTCAGTAGTCTCACTCGTGCTCTGAACTGCAGTATAATTTTTTCTCCTAAATCTTGTATGTTTCAGGACTTGAGTACGAGGAGGATTATTGGTACGGGATTTGAACGAGATGGTCTTTACTTTCTGGAACAAAGGGAGTTACTGACGGCATTCACTAATAGTAGTAGTGGCTCTTGTCTTTCTGTTGATATTGTTGCTCCAATTACTGCTTCAAATAATGAGTCTGTAAGCTTGTGGCATGCTCGATTGGGCCATGTTCCACGTCGTGTCTTGAACTTGATTATTTCAAATTTAAATAAAAGTGATGATATTATTGGTTGTGAAGTGTGTCAAGTTAGCAAACACATTCGTAGTTCATTCCCTGTTGTTGAACATAGAAGTACCAAAGCATTTGAACTTGTTCACTCTGACATATGGGGACCTAGTCCCGTAGCCTCGTTTGATGGGTTCAAATACTTTGTTACTTTCATCGATGATTTCTCTCGAGTAACATGGGTATATCTTATGCGTCGACGAGATGAGTTATTCTCATTATTTCAAACATTTCACAAGCTGGTGAAAAATCAATATGGTTGTTCCATTCATACCTTGCGGTTTGATAATGAAGGGGAATATTCATCTAAATCCTTTACAAATTATCTCCAGGATAATGGCATCATTCATCAACTTTCCTGCGTGTATACTCCTCAACAAAATGGGGTTTCCAAGCGAAAAAACCGCCATTTATTAGAAGTTACACGTTCTCTATTACTAGGGATGGATGTTCCCAAATCATATTGGTTTGCAGCAGTTCTGACAGCTTGTTTCTTGATTAATCGGTTTCCAACCCGTGTCCTTCAAGGGAAAATCCCAATGCATTCCCTGGTTCCATCCTCACCATTATTCCATATTATCCCCCGTGTGTTTGGGTGTGTTTGTTTTGTCCATAACTCTAGTCCTTCCAGAGACAAACTTGACTGCAGAGCAATTAAATGCATCTTCATTGAATACTCTATGCAACATAAGGGGTATAGGTGCTATGATCCCACATGCAAAAAGCTCTATGTTTCCATGGATGTCACCTTTCTTGAGAATCGTGCTTTCTACAGTGCTAATGTCGAACTTGGCTCCTTACCTACTCTTCCATTACCTGCATTGGTCACTCCGCCAGCTCCTAGTGAACCGAAGAAACTCATTACCTATGTTCGTCAGCGGGTAAGACCAACTCAAGTTCAATCCGTGGCAATGGATCTGACTCTAAGCTCAGGTACCTCTTCCTCTCCTGTTGCAACTCGCACTCGTAGTCATCACCCTGTTTTACATCCTATCTCCAATTTTTTGTGTTATAAGTCCCTGTCACCATCCTATTGTTCCTTCTTAGCAGCTATATCTTCTCATACTATTCCTAGATCTGTTCATGATGCTTTGGCAGTACCTGCTTGGAAACAAGCTATGGAAGCTGAGATGGCGGCTCTACACAAAAGTGGTACATGGGATATTATCTCTCTACCTCCTGGAAAGAAGACAGTCGGTTGTAAATGGGTCTTCTCCATCAAATATCGTGCAGATGGTACTATAGAAAGATACAAAGCTCGACTGGTGGCTAAGGGCTACACTCAACTTTTCGGAGTTGATTATACTAAGACATTTTCTCCTGTGGCAAAACTCAATTCTGTTCGTCTCATCCTTTCACTAACGGCTAACCTGGATTGGCCTATGTTCCAATTGGATGTCAAGAATGCCTTTCTGAATGGTGATCTAACTGAGGAAGTGTACATGGACCTTCCCCTTGGTTTTCAGCTTAAAGGGGAGTCAGGAAAGGTGTGTAAGCTAAAAAAAGCTTTGTATGGTTTAAAACAGTCTCCCAGAGCTTGGTTTGCAAAATTCAATTCTGCCGTTCTCTCCTTTGGATTCAAGCGCTGCCAAACAGATCATACAGTGTTCATTCATTCTCGCCCAGAGGGAAGAACTATTCTGCTTGTGTATGTGGACGACATTGTCCTTACTGGTGATGACTTGGAATTCATCCAACAAACCAAACATCGACTAAGCAAGGAGTTTGAAATGAAGGACTTGGGTTGTTTGCGATATTTTCTGGGAATTGAGGTGGCCCGTTCATCAAAGGGCATCTTCATTTCTCAGAGAAAATATACCCTTGATCTTCTCAAGGAGACAGGAAAGTTGGGTTCACGACCAGCGCCTTCCCCCATGGAGCAGAAACACTCACTGCATGCAGACATAGGTGACAAACTTGAAGACACAGGCATGTATCAGAGACTAGTTGGAAAATTGATTTACTTGACAATCACAAGGCCAGATATTACTCAAGCAGTGAGTATTGTTAGTCGATACATGCATTCTCCCAGGAAGCCTCACTTGGAGGCGGTTCATCATATCCTGAGATAATAAAAAACGTGTCCAGGTCGAGGAATTTTATACAAGAATCATGGGCATGTGAATATATGTGGTTTCTCAGATGCGGATTGGGCAGGTTGTTCTACAGATAGAAGATCTACATCTGGCTATTGTACTTTTGTGGGAGGAAACCTGGTGACTTGGAGAAGTAAGAAACAACCTGTGGTCTCCAGATCAAGTGCAGAGGCAGAGTACAGAGCTATTGCTCATGGGACATGCAAGCTGCTTTGGTTAAAGTCCTTCATAAAAGAGTTAGGTCTATTCTCTGACTCAACCATTCCTCTATACTGTGACAACCAAGCAACCATTTATATCGCTTCAGACTCAGTCTTTCATGAGAGGACTAAACATATTGAGGTTGATATCCACTTCGTTAGAGAGAAGATTGCTTCAGGAGAACTTTCCACACCCTTCGTTCGCTCTTCAGATCAGTTGGCAGATATATTTACAAAGGCTCTAAATTCCACTACTCCTCGTGAGATTTCTGGCAAGTTGGGCACGATAGATATTCATGCACCAACTTGAGGGGGAGTGTTGAAACATAGGGGCCTTTGTGTAAGAAATCTATTGGGGGTTTTATATAATGTTTCCTTCTCTTAGGCAGTTAGTTGTAAAAGGGCAAATAAGCCCTATTTAAATAAAACTTGGAGGATTAGGGTTGGTAGACCTAATCACTCTTCTTCTCTCTCTCAAAACATCTCTCCATGCAAGTCTACAGTATCCAAGCCACATGCACTAGCATGTGTGTACTCAGAAATGTGGGACTGATACCAGATTTTCCCTTGCAGGAACACCTTTGAGATTGTTAACCAAATTACCTGTAAATTAATTAACCATGACAGTACAAACAACCATATGAATATCAGTCTGAAGTGCCATTTTCCTTTGTTTAAGCGCATGTTCGTGATACACAGGATGAGTTTGCTTTGTAGATAGCGGAAACTCTGCAAAAGTTTTTGGAAACGTGGAATTTTGGTTTCAGATCTTAAGCATGGATGTCTCTCTCCCAATTGTTTCCCTTGATGAAGCCCACGCTGCCCACCTGAATCACAGTTCATCCTGATTTTTTGGCTTCAGGCCCAGCATAGGATTACACATATAATGGTCAGAGTGGATCTCACATCCACATCACGGTGGGTCCCATAAAAAATCAAGGGTGGGCTAGTTGGGAGAGATGAAGCTCCCATGAAAGAAACTAATCGCTTAGGACAAGAGAGAGAGAGAGAGAGAGAGAGAGAGAGAGAGAGTGGTCGGATTGGATCTTACATACACATCACGGTGGGTCCCATAAAAAATCAAGGGTGGGCTAGTTGGAGAGAGATGAAGCTCCCATGAAAGAATGTAATCGTTGAGGGGGGCGCTAATGAGAGAAGTTGTACATGTGTGATGTATGTAGATGTTGTACCACATGTGTATAAAATTCAGTCCGTTAATTAGGTAGGAAGCCTTGTAAGCATGTGAAGGATAGAAAAATATGATTTTTCTCTAATCAATAGTAAGCTATTCTTCTAGTGGGTCGTTAGAAATCCTTTCCAACAGTCCAAATTCAACTTAGATGTGTGGATCCAGTGATGAGGACCATTTACTGGTTTTTGGAAGATAACATCTAATTAGTGGGCTCTATTTGATGAATAGGCCGGGTCTTTGATGCGTGTTCCTACAATACCTATGTAGGACTTGATTTTATGATGTTATGTAGTCTCTCATGAGGGAGCATTACGTGTGCATAGAGTTTTTTTTTTAATGCTGAGCTAGTTGATCGAATTTGAAATGTCCAACTAGTTGTGTGTGAGCATCTCTCTCTCTCTCTCTCTCTCTCTCTCTCTCTCTCTCTCTCTCTCTATATATATATATATATATATATAGGAATGTTCACCTGCGAGCCATCTCTCACGAGAACTCGTGAGAGAATTTTTAGGGCTCATCACACATGATGTGTCCCAAAAATCTGATCCGTCCACGTGATGCAACACCACGAAAAACCCTTGGGGCCCAACTTTCAACCTGGTTCACAAATCTGGTGGGCCATGGCAAAAGGAAACAGTTTCCTCGAGTTTCCTTTCTCTCTCTTCTATGGCCCACCACAGTTCTGGATCAGGTTGAAAGTTGAGCCCCAGGGGTTTTTCAAGGTGCTGCATTACGTGGATGGATCAGATTTTTGGGACACTTTACGTGTGATGAGCCTTCAAAAAAAATTCACGAGTTCTCATGAGAGATGGTTCGCAGGTGAGCATTCCTCTCTCTCTCTCTCTCTCTCTCTCTCTCTCTCTCTCTTTATATATATATATATATATATATATATATATATATATATATATATATATATATATAGAGAGAGAGAGAGAGAGAGAGAGAGGAATGCTCACCAGTTCTCACGAGAACTTGTGAGCACTCATCAAACGTGATGTGAGCCCAAAATCTGAGTCGTCGACATGATGAGGCACCCCAAAAAACCCCGAATGCCCAACTTTCAACGTGATTCAAAACCTGGTGGGCCATAGCAGAGAGAGAGAGAGAGAGAGAGAGAGAGAGAGAGAGAGAGAGGTAAATCAAGGGAGGAAACTGTTTCCTTTTGCCATGGCCCAGCAAAGTTCTGGACCAGGTTGAAAGTTGGGCCCTGGGGTTTTTTGGGGTGCTGCATCACATGGATGGCTCAGCTTTTGGGCTCACGTCACATGTGATGAGTCCTCAAAAAGTGCTCATATATTATGGTTTTGCTAAACCTTCATAGGGATGTTAGCAACATCCCTAAAGCTTTTTAAGTGATACATGTGATATCCTATTGTTGATTTGAACTGTTCATTCATTCATACAACAAGGAGCAAACCAATTGGGGACCTTTCATTCAATAGTACCACTAGAGCAAGCCACAATGCAAGAATCATGCCAATCGGCCATTGGGAGCAAGCCACAATGCAAGAATCACGCCAATCGGCCGATTGGTGTGATTCTTGCATTGTGGCTTTCTTCCAGTGGTACTATCGAATGAAAGGTCTCGATTGATAATTGTGTGTCCCACGTCACGTGTCATTCAAAAGGTTTGGGGATGCTGCTAATGTCCCCGTAAAGGTGGGGACCTTAGAAAAACCAATATATATAAGGTCCACACCTTTATGAGGATGTTAGCGAGGCCCCCAAACCTTTTAAATGACATGTGGGAGAATCATCAATCAAAACGGTGCATTCAATAGCAGCAATGGGAGCGAGCCATACAAAGTGGGATCTATCAAATAGATGTTTCTAGATGATAATTGGACCTATTTTGTTTCTCCACTCAATCTCAATTGTCCATTTCCATCACTATTGATGGATGTTTAGGATCATCCAATTGGCATGATTTTTGCACCATGGCTTGCTTCTAGTTGCATGGATGAATGAAAAGTTCAATTCCACAATTGGGCATTCCAAGTGTCATTTAAATGGTTTGGAGACGTTGTGTGTGTAGGGTTTTGCTAAAGTGCCCATCCTTGTCCCCAAACCTTTTTAATGACACAAGTGACAACCAATCGTAAATCGAGACGGTTCATTCAATGGTACCATTGAGATGAAGCCACGGTGCAAGAATCATGCTGATCAAATGATCAAGAGTCCGGATTCTCTAGTTGGCTCCAAGCAGGAAAACCCTGCTTGGAGCCTTTTTATTGGTCCACATCATCACATAGGTCTGCAACCATGTCACATTCTCAGTGCTACCTGATCACCCCTCAGTGCAACCTGATCACACTGACATCATGTAGTGTGATGAGGACCAATGAAAAGGCTACAAGCAGGGTTTTCCTACTTGGCAGCCAACAGAGGATATGGATTCAATGATCAAACCCTATAAATTGGGCCTTTTTTTTTATTGTTTGAAGGATATTTGGACAAATTTATTGCAATTGTCTATTTTCATGATTAGGCCAATTTATTAGCCATGATACATGGTTAGAATCATCAAACCAAAGTGCCACCTTGGAATCATAAGTAATACAAAATGGGATCCATGAAACAGATGGTTCAAGATGATGATTGGACCTATTTCATTTATCCATTCAATCTTGGCTGTCCATTTTCCATGCCATTGATCGGATGCTTAGGATCATTTAATTAGCAGTGATTTTTGCACCATGGCTTGTCCATAGTTGTACGGAAAAAAAATAAAAAATGGACTGATTCAAATTCACGATTGGGCATCCCACGTGTCATTAAAGGTTTGGGGACATTGCTAACATCAAGGTGGGGACTGTTAGCAAAACCCATACACATAGACATATAGATGTATGTGTATATGTATGAAGATCCAGTCAGGAGGATGTTATGATGGATGTGTGGGAAGACTAGGAAAGATAAAATTAAAAATGAACTAATCTAAGGCAACCCAGGAGTGGTCCCAAGAACTTTGCTGGGCGCGCACACATGTAATAAAGCTCCCTATAGATACCACGCATTTACCATGGATGAACCTTGCACCTATGTGCCATGTTGGCATGTGTGGCATGTACATGGGCTTACATTGCACACATGCGTGCGCTTAGCAAAATCCGTAGTCCCCCACATAGAGATAAGATGATGAAGAGTAAAGTCAGATCATTTTGATCATGTGCAACAAAGACCAGAGATGGCTCCCATACGCAGGGAACATTGATTGGGGTAGGACCTGAAATGAGGATGAGAGGAAGGCCTAAAAGGACCTAGATCGAGGATTTGAGAAGGGCTATGAAGGCTTGTTCACTTACCAAGGATAGGGCCTATGATAGGAATGATTAGTGAAACAAGATTTGTAAAGCCAACCTCAAATAGGTCAAACATGGCTACAAGGACAATGATGACAACAACGAAGATGATGATATGCATATATCATGTATAGGCTAGAAGAGAGGGATCAAACTTGGGAACAATCAACATTGACACCAAATTTCCTCCCAATGAGTATCAAAAACAAGTTACCAGGCTTTCCACACAGTAGTTCACAAACTAAGCTGGTCAACCCAGGACTCACCTGAGTAACTGATCCAAGTCGCCAATTGGGTGACTGGGTCTAGAAAATTAGGCATGTCTTTGTAACAAGTCTGTGACAGAGAGGAGGAGCAACTAGGAGGATTGTTTCCTCCTGATTTTTATGACATTTTATTATATTTTAGAAAAAAAAAATTAAATACAAGCTAAGTTGGGGATTTGAGATGTAGAACAACAAAGGTTAGGACGTACGCTAAGGTAGCTTCCTTTTAGGATCCTATCATAGGCCGTATAGAATCTCATCTAGCAAGGTGGAAGAAACCCTACCTTTCAATGGAAGGTCACCATGCTGATTATGTTTGCCCTCTCCTATCTTCAGGTTTATTATCGTTCTATTTTCAACGCGCCGGCCTCTCCAAAAAAAAAAAAAGAAGAGGAAAGACAAGGCGCCGGCCTCCATGGCAAAAAATTGAAAAAATTCAAAAACTGTGGAAGGAACAGGAGGACACAAGTTATATTTTAATAACTAGGGAGTTGTGCAAATGTCGAAATGGGAGGGGTGTGGGTGTCAGAAGAGTTAGGTAGAGAAATTGGGCTCTCCATAGCAAATGTTGGAGTGGAATTGGGAGCTCTCAGGAGAAGTCGTTTATAGAAAGTACGGGAGTCGGCTGATTCCCAGAAACATGCAGCGCAATAACAATTAGATGGCGGAAAGTGATAAGAACCAGATCATACTAACACACACAAACAAATATACTGAAAACAAAGAATAAATACCAAAAATGGGCAACTTGTCTGTTTCTATTCATCTGACATTAATCATATCAAAAGATACGAATAATATCAGATAAATAAGAGGAACTTCAAACTGGTGGGTGTTTTGGGGAAAGAAAGGAGTTTCAAGATGGCATGATTAAGGATATGTATGAGGGAGTACTAACAACTGCAAGGACCACTAGTGGAGAGACGAGTGAATTCCCAATTACTGTAGCCTTGCACCACGGGTTGGCATTGATCTTGTACCTTTTTGCATTGGTTATGGCCAAGCTAACAGTGCATTTGTGGGAAGAGATTCCATGGTGTATGTTGTTGCAAATAGCAAAGTTTTGATTGACAAGACAAGGTAGGGAGTAAACACAAAGCTAGATTTATGACGGGTGCTTTAGAATCTGAAGAATTTAAAATTAGTTGGACAAAAGCAGAGTACAAGGGAATGAAATTTTTTTATCAATAGGAATGAAAATGAGTAATTACTCAAGGGCCTGTTTGGCTTAGCTTCTAGCAACTGCAGAATTGATTCCCCAAGAAACAATCTTCTGACAATTGATTCCCAAGAAAATGAGTAATTACATGTTTGGCTATGCTTGCCATCTGGTGAGCGATTTGGGGGGAAAGAAATGGGAGATCCTTTCGCAATGTTTTTTATAAGGAGGTGTTCTTGAAGGCCAAGTCATTTGTATTAGAATGAGCCTTTGACATAAAGTCCTTAAGAAGTTTGTAATTTAGTTATTTTGCTTATCATGTAGCTTGTTGCTCCATCTAGGCACGCTTCAATAAAATTTCTTTTTCTTTCTTTCTTTCTTTCTTTTCTTTTTCTTTTCTTTTTTTTTTTTTTTGAGAAGCCGCTTCAATAAAATTTCTCATTATCTTCAATAAGGAAAAAAGAAAAAGAAAAAGAAAAGTGCATGTTTGATAAACATGTATAAGAAAAACAATTTCCCCACGAAGGTTTCAATGGTGAGGTTGAATCCCCCTTGTTTCATATGGCGTGGTCCACTTAAGTCTTGGATCTACCTCATTTTTGGAGTCATATCATAATGTGATATCGTGAAACGGATGGACGGAGTGGATGTTGAAACGGTTATCGCAGTGGACCCCATAATGTTGCAAGCCGGGGTCATAGGAAAGTCACATTCGTCTGGCTTATTTAGAGCTGAGATTTGTTATGCCCACACACATGTGCAATACAACTAATGTACACACCACACATTTGCCATCATGGCACATAAGTCTGAGATCCAATCCATCCATGGGAAAGGCACCACTATATTGATGCCCTAAACCATTAACTAGGTTGATGCATTGGTCAGGTGGGCCACAGTTTGCAAAACACATGTAGGACTCTAAAACACTTGGCTGAAGTTTTATAACCCATCACCTGTTTGCAATATTGGGCCTACCTTCTAAGTGGACCAGATTAAGACAAGGGAAAATATGGTCAGACCAAGCAGTGGATGGATTTGATCTCGGACCTATGTGTCATGATGGCAAATGTTTGGATGTGTACAACTCTACATTTGTGTGTAATTAACAAACCTTCCAATGAGAGAGAGAGAGAGAGAGAGAGAGAGAGAGAGAGAGAGAGAGAGAGTTTGTAGAAGTGGAAACAACTGTAGAAAACAGGGGCTAGGCATTGTGGAGAAAAGCACTAGTTTGGAAAATTGTTTTTCTCAAAAGTGATTAATTTAGTAGCTAAAGAAACACACTTAAATCCTAAAAAGTAATTTTCATAATCAAAATCACAAAAAAAAAATGGCCCTAAGATTGTTGAACAAGATGTTTCTCAAAATGGCCACTTCAATATCTTGGGTGAAAAATTTCTTGGGTGAATAATTCATGAGAGTGGAGAGATTGAAAAGGATGCTGCACATAGATTTCAAGTTTGGTGGAAGAAATGGAGACGTGCCTCTGGAGTTTTGTGTGATTGTCGTATAACATTTAAAATAAAAGAAATTTTATAGGCTAGCTATAAGACTAAACATGCTTTATGGGATAGAAGGGCAGTTAAGTAACAACATGTTCATAGACTATGTAGCTAAAATGAAGGCCAAGAACCATGTCAATCAGGAGTGAGTGGGTACAAGTTGAAGGCTCTAACAGGGCAAGGGGAAGGCCTAAAAGGACATGGATGTAGTAAGAAAAGACTTGATGACCTATGGTCTAACTGAAGGTATGGTCCTTGATAGAGTGGAATGGCGGAACATGATTCATGTAGCTGACCCCAATTAATTGGGATAAGGCTTAGATGATGATGACGATGATGACAATGACGTCAACGACAATGATGATATTATTCTTTTATATTTTTTTTCACTTTAAAGAGAATTTTACACCAACACATCCATTCATATTGGTTTTTGGGCAGGCCGATGAAGGCATGCTGATATTTAAAACCATGGTTTTGTGGTGTAAAAGAAAAAGAAAAAATCACCTGTTATTAATGCAAAAGGCATAAATTACAAGTGAAAGAAATCAAAATTAACATAAACATTTTGAAGTAAGTGTTAGCATGATTTTCACAAGCAAATTTCAATGTAAGTATCAAAGCAAAAATCAAGCTCAAATTAATTATATCATTTTCTTTTGTTATTAGTTATTAATCAAGTTTACTTAAAAGAAAAATCTGATTATCCAAATGAAGAACCATTACCTTCATACATTAACATTTCGTCCGTACAAAGCTAAGCCGAGCCAAGTAATTGCTTTCAGCAAAATCATGCAACGTACGATGAGCACGTGCCCCTTCACGGTCAGTCTTACAAACACCTTGTTTTAAGGTTCTTCTATATTCATCAGCATCCTGTACTCATTGAGACAATAGTTAGAAAAAGAAAATGGAAGGTTAATGCTTGATAATTAGGCTAAAGTTCAGTGTTGGGCATGTTAGTCAACAACTACTTGAGTGTGTTGCCTCTCTCTCTCTCTCTCTCTCTCGCGTGTGTGTGTGTGTGATCCAGGGTTCAAACCCTGGTAGTGTTACCTTTCAGAAAAATAAAAAAGATTGCGTAAATGATGTTAAGGGGATATGGAACTTGCTTTGATGCCAAAGCCAATGCAACAAAATAGCACTAGAACAAATTCACAGTAATATGTACCCAAAAATCACCTAATAGCAGGTCAATTGCTTGAAGATAAACTTGAAAGCACTGCTGGAATAAACCAAACAGTCAAACAACTAGTGCCCAACAAGATTCAGCATTCACATTATCTTAGTGGTTGCTTCTTGGAAGACAACCACATAGGTCAAAGGTTCACAGATTGGTTTCTTCTCCGTCTCTTCTAAAACACAAGCAAGAAATCAAGCACGTGCTTGGAACACTAGCAAAATGCCAACATCGAAGCATCCGATTTTGGGCAAGAAGCGCGACGGGAGTCACCAACTACTTGAGTTGGATCTTACATTAACTTAATTCCTTAAGCACACATGAGTTTTTTTACTGGTTACCATTTTGATCATGATCGCCTCTATACTGCCAACTGGGTATCTAGGGCTTTCAG
Organism: Liriodendron chinense; assembly: GCA_003013855.2. Taxonomy (NCBI): domain Eukaryota; kingdom Viridiplantae; phylum Streptophyta; class Magnoliopsida; order Magnoliales; family Magnoliaceae; genus Liriodendron; species Liriodendron chinense. Next base: position 1,897,159 of record ML058481.1, on the reverse strand, counting down.
ACCAACAAAGTTAATAGTTATATTATTTTGGTAATAGGAAATCTAAGTGTAAGTATGAAATACTAGTGATGGTGTGATCATGTGTACGTGGTAATTATAGTGTGGCAGTCCAATTAATAATGCCTATGGACATGTCTCATCTGATGTAGTGGGTACATTGGAGCTTCCATATCTATTGTTAAACACTTGATATAGAGAGATAATTTTGACAAAACAACTTTGATATGGAGATTGGAGAGAGAACTTAAACGCCATAGAGCAATGACACTTGTTTATTGCAGGGAATGTAACCTAGAAGAAGATCCTCATTATCTGTTTCTGAAGCAGGCCAAGTACCAAATAAATGAACATGCAACATCTCTTTTAAATAGAAAAGGAGTTCAGATCAAGAAAGTGGCATTAGACCCGATACTTGTACAAATAATCAAAATAAGATTTATGTCATCCTTGCAAAAGATTGTCACTGGCATTGTCACACTTTTGGGTGTAGATAATTTGCGGCACAGAAGTGTTCTTGTCGATGTAATAGAAGATCTAAATCATCATTGACTGGTAAATGGTTAAAAATATTCAAGAAACTTAAAGTAATGATGATCCAGACCTGTAAAAATTCCAACATTTGCTCTTCGACTGTACCACGCATTGCCAAAGTTTCCACATGAACAGGACGAGTAGCACCCATACGATGAGCACGACTGATTACTTGTTCCTCCATGCTGATTATATAAACAAATACAAAGAGTTGGTTCAAATATACATGAGTTTATGGTGTATAGCGGCACTAAAAAAGAGATTATAAAATAGACTATCTTTTTTCCTTTCTACAAGTCACAACTTTATTTGTAAAGAGATAGAACATAAATGGGGATGAATCTCCAATACAAAGGTTGTCCATTAACACATCCAAGGTACCGGCTGATGTAGGCCTAAGGCCCACCCAAAGGACCACCATGCACTGAATTTTTTGACTGTTTGCTGCTGATATTGACAACTGAATTTCTGAGAAAGCAGTTACTATTTTTGGAAGACTGTAGTTGCTGATTTTGTTGATTGTCTGATGATTTTAGGGGGATGGTTTTCTGGATCTATACATTCTTTTCTTACAATTTCTCTGAATCTTTTTAGAATAGTTGTTGCTACTTGGTTTCTTATTTGGATAAATTAGATTCATTTGAAATCAACTTAGGGCTTGTTTGGCATCTCTACTCTAATAAGCTCTTTTTGTTCTAGCTCTTGTTTTACAATAAGCTTCTTTGGTAAACTCGCTTTTTCAAAATCGAAAAAAGCTCTTATTTGAAATGTGGGCCATCCATCAAGTGGGCCATCATGGTGGGCCACACTTTGATGTGACCATCCATCACGTGGGGCCCACCCTTGATTTGAACCATGCATTGTGTGGGCCCACCTTGATGTGGACCGCTCATCATGTGGGCCCCACCTTCAATGTGTGCCACTCATCATGCGGGCCCACCTTTGATGTCCACCATCCATCATGTGGGTTGCACCTTTGTTGTGGACCGTCCATCATGCGGAGCCAAATTTTGATATGGGCCATTCATCATGTGGGACCCACCTTTGATGTCCACCACCCATAATGTGGGTCCCACCTTTGCTGTGGACCATCCATCATGTGGGGCCCAACCTTCAATACAGGCCGTTCATCATGTGGGCCCACCTTTGATCTCAACCTTCCATCATGTGGGTCCCACCTTTGATGTGGACCGTCCACCAAAGGGGCCCATTTCATGTGGATCATCCATCATGTGGGGCCCACCTTGATGTGGACCATTCATCGTGTGGGGCCCCACCTTCAATGGGTCATTTATCATGTGGGCCCACCTTGGAGAGATTGTAAAGAGAAGAGAAGAGGGCAATATAGGAATTGCTTAAAAAAGTTCAAGGATAAACTTGTCAAAAAAGGGGATTAGGCTTGCCTTAAAAAGGGGCGAGGACACCCTGTCGTCAATTGTCATAAAAAAAGATAAATTTGTCAAAAAATTAGCCAAAAATGTCTACCTGCTTAAGCCAAATAAGCTCTTAAAAAATGACCTCTCTATCACTTATTTTTTTAAGAGCTTTTTTGCTAGTTTCTAAAAAATTAAGTGGGAAAATTAGAGCTTTACCAAACAGTCTATTTTCAAAATAAGTGCTTATTTTTTAGAATAAGCAAATAAGTTCTTATTAGTAGAGATGCCAAAAGACCCCTCAGAAAAAGAGCTGCAATTACCAAAGATATGATCTGACGCCCTAGAATCAATGATCCAGGAAAATGAATGAGAATGACAAGAGGCAAACCTTACCTTACTGTGTTAGAGTGGTTAACTGGTTATAGAAGTGGAAGAAATATGGTTAGATGTAGAGCCACTAGAAGAAATGAACCACACATATTCTTTGTGACAGTGTGACACTAATCTGATCACCACTGACATTCAACGAAGTAAAAGTGATGGGAGACCCATCAGTAGAAACATCATTCATCACAAGAGCTTGATTAGCCTTCGGAGCCTTTCCATGGAGATCCCAACAACAATCTACAGTGTGATTAAACAGATCACAATGAGTGCATGTGCGATCCCCTCTACCCCCACGACCACCTCTACCCCCAAGGCTATCAGCCACCATGACTTGTGCAACCATCACGACCTCCACGGAATCCAGTGTAACCAAATGAAGTGGACAATGTAGCTTTATTAGAAGCATTAACATGAGCACTATTTGCAAGAAAGACTCTCTGAAGCCTAGCATAACTTTTGTAATTGAAGGGATTGATACTCCACTCAAAATCTTATGTTTAGTCGACTGAGATTCTTTTGGCAAACCAAACAAAAGTTTCACCACTTTCATATCTTCCAATTTGTTTCTTCATAAGAGTAATATCTGAAGGAACTATCGATAATATATTGAGAGCTCATCCCACATGCCAGTCAGTATGTTAAACTACTCATCAAGAGACTTACCCCCCTTTTGGAATGAGACAATCTCCTCACAGAACTAATAGATCCGAGAGATGTTTTGCTCAGAGTACAATTTTTTCAGTCCCAAACATCTTTCACAGTGTTCAAGACACTAAAGGAGAACTCACTTCGGGTTCCATGCTAATCCACAACCAAGATCTAACCTGGGCATCATCAAGCATCCACTATCTTATATCTAGGATTGGATTTCTCCGTTTTAGATTCTGTGAGGAATTTTAATCTTTTTCCCAAGCTAAGAGAAATACTTCAACAGATTTAGCCCAGAGAAATAATTCTTCCCATTCATCTTCACGGATGTTATGTATGCATCAAATGAAGGTTCAGACACAGCTCTTAGTGCTGAGAGACCACTAACCATACTTTTCAGCTCCATAGCAATTTTTGAACTGATTTACTTCAACTTGTACGAAACAACTGTACCTCTCAACAATATCACACAAAAATTTCCAGGCCTTCATCAACATGAGAGAGAGGGGGGGGGGGGGGGGGGGGGGGAGAGGGAGGGAGGGAGGGAGAGAGAGAGAGAGAGATGGGATGGCTGACATACAATGCCTCCGCAATAGTAATATTCATCAATTCATTTATAAAATTAGAAAAGAAATTCGAATATAAACTATAGTGTCTATGCCCAGTGTATGTATTGGAGTGACCCAATTGATCCTACTCCTGGCATACTGCATGCTGGAGGAAGAAGTGCATACACATTCCATACCAGGTATCGAAGTGACTCATGATCCAAGTAACCGTGGTTTTAGCCAAATATGGTGTTTTCCAATCAGCTTATTGCATGGGGAATGTACCCTTTATCTTGATGTTCTTCTTTCTTTCTTAATAAAATCCTCTTTATCCTCCAAAAGGAAAAAGAAAAAAAAAGGAAGGAAGAAGTTCAAATGCACACATTCCTGCAGCTAGGAGAAGGTATTAAGAAGAAAAAAACCAAGAGAGAATCTTCACTACAGAAACACAGGACACATGGTGATACGAGTGCACTATACATGAACATGAAGTGCTTCAGTTAATTTATCCAAGACGGAATAAGGGTTACCTTCTATCCCAGATAGGTTCCATCAAAAACACATGAGTAACAAAGCTCAAATCGAGACCTAAGGCTGCATTCCCGTCCATTAGAAGGGCCATGCAATTCACATCATGTTGGAAGATCATCAAAGATTTCATCTGAGAAAGCAAATGGTTAGTCCCAAAGAAATTAAATAGACAGAAAATAAGTAAATGGATACATGCCTTGTTACTAGATGGCATTGGACTGTACATTCCAGCATATTTGATTCCAGCACCAGTTAACTGCAGAAAAGTAAATTGGAATCTTAGCCTTTCATTCGTTGAAGGTGAGAGAAATTGTAATAAAGCCATTACTAGAGGAACTCGTAGCTACCTGTTGTTCAATGACATGTATATGCTCAAGAAACTGAGAAAATATAATCACTTTCTCAGGCAGGGCCTTATGGGACTTGTCATGTGACCCAGTGCTGGCAATATGATGTATCAACTTATTCCATTGACGTTTATGCATAGACAAAAACGCGTCACTGAAAGGATTGATGTCATCATTTTTATCCATACAGTAACCCATATTTCTATTCACCTCCTGCAAGGCCTTCAACCTTTCCACAAGGTAAGCAACTTTGCTGCTTGATGTTGACTGCCAATCAGGATCCCAGTCATCCTGCATAAAATCAGAACAACTGAAAATTAACTCAAGGAGACATACACAGACATGCATGCAAGCATGCAGACAGGCACACAGAGAACTGAACATCTAAGACAAAACAATGCATGCCTGTTTATATGAAGGTTGCAACTCGATCAGATCTTTGGGAACAGGCCACTTTGGATTAGGATTTTCTGGACGCGTTAATATCTCAGGACTTTGCATCTCATAAGGGTTTCCACAGCCTGGAAATGTACATCTCTCGCTGTCTAGAGCAACACAATCAAGGCATAGAAGATGCCTACATGGTGTGATAACAGGTAAACGGCACCATTCTTTGCACCTGAAAACAGCATAAACAACTTGGATAAATCTGGCAGACTAAAGAACACACAACATAAAATCTCAACAAGCATCTCTTACCTGAAACAGTCCCCTCCATTCAGGAGAGAATATTTTATAAAAGCATACTCTTCTGAAAGAGAATCCAGACCTTGCTCCACAAGTATATCCATTGTTTCCTGAATATCCTGACCAGCATCTGTTACTTTAATGTGTCCAGCCACACAGCATGATAACCTAACATTCCTAATCGTGTTACTTCGAAGCTTCCATTGTTTTGGGTTCAGAAGAGATTCAACATGAGAAGGATCATTCCAATCAGCCATTAGAATATTGCGGCGAACAGTCACAACCAGTTCATTGTAACTCCTAGCATGTTCCTCAGTGAAATCAAGAGACGTCACTTTCTTGATGCAAGGAGGAATAGTTTGCAAATCTACTTTTCTTGCACTGATCATGCACCTCTTTAGTAGCTGTAGAAGACGTGACCGTCCCTCTTCCATCTCTGCTTCGAATGGTCTAAGGATCCCAGCTTCCCATGATTTCTGATTCTGTCCGTAGACTTCCTCATGAAGAAACTTCAGCATGGGTTGAAGATGAGCCACTTGGCTGGTTGGTGTGTTTGGGGTTGGTGTTCCAGTTAGTACCCAACGATTTGAAGCCACCAATGACACAGCTATCTGCAATTTGTTTGTCAAATTGAGACTTGAACCCAGTGTGTGCCCTTCATCTAACATTACCCTTAGCCAGTGCACTTGCATCAAAACACTCCTCTTACGGGGGCCCCATTCAGCACTTAAACGGTTAAAGGTGGTAATGACAATGTCATAGTCCCATGCAAGATTGTGAGCACGTAGTTTTTTCTGATCAGTCCAGACATAGACACGCAGCTGCCCAGGACGTACATGCTTCCTTATCTGAGTTTTCCAGTGATCAATTAAATTTGCAGGGACCACAATAAGGGTTGCTCTTGACAAATATAACCTAAGTGAGTCTAATGGCTTAGTTAGAGCAACTCTCAGTGCAGCTAAATCAAATGCCAGATTGTCAAGGTTGCGCGGATAATACCACTTACTAGTACCCCTTTCAACCCTTCCTACGAGGCCAAATGCTTGAAATATTTTATGGTATTCATCTTCATCTTTTCCTGAAACAATTTGTGTATCTATGACTGGACGCCTTAGACCAATTGTTTCCATATCGACAAGTCTATCATCTGAAAGGTTAGCCAACCAAGTCAACGCCTTCTTTGTTTCATAATCTATTAGTGTACAATGCTCCTTAAGCACATTTGTGAAGAATGATACATTTTGTTCCCTTGCTGGGGTTGTTCCTTTGGTGTAAAATCCTGGTAAGTATGTTATGGACCGCCTTTGGTCCCAAGACTCCTCTGGAATGGCACAGCTTTGGTGGAAGCTATCACTGTTCATACTGCAAAACCATGCTCCCGTAATATCTGGCATACCTCTCTCAGAAAGCTTCCGCCATTTGCTACAAGCATCACACTGAACCCAAGTTTCATTGATTTCAGAACATCCAGCCTTTGCCTTCTTAGGCTTCCTGTAACTACTGGCCAAGCTTGGTGGAATCTTGAATTCTATTGCCAAAGACTCACCTGCCGAGCCATATGTAGTCCGTCTCCTGCCAATAGCATTTTTTCTGACCTTGTTGACACGGGCAGAATTTCCATCAAACGAATCAAAAAGGTTTCTTTTCACACGACTCAAGCTCCTGGTGCATCGAAGTAGACGTGTTGTGGGCCTTACACCTAATTTACTGCAGGAGGAATCTGCAGATCGCACACATGCTTCAGAACCTGCTAGTCTTGCCCGTTTTGATGATGAGGATGATTTTGGGTTCCCCACAGAACTAAATTCTGGTGAGAACTTATCAGGACAAATCTTTCCCCTTCGTGAATTCTGACCCATGAATCTTTTCAACGGCGACATGAATTTATCAGGGGTAAAGTTGTCGGAACTAAGTTCATAGTATCCACATTTTTGGTTGGGATTATGCATGCACCACATGACTTCTGCTACTTGTGGTGGATCCGCCAGTGTTCCTTGCGTCTTCAGAATAAGCGATAGTGCGGTTATGGTCTTTCCTAGGCCTGGCTCGTCACAAAACATTCCTCCACGGAAATCCATAACAGTGGGAGCCATCCCAGTTAATATTTCCCCAGACAAGGCATTTATATAAAAATGGAAACCATCCTCAGTTGAGAAATCCATGTACAGAGGATGTGGCAGGAGCTCCACATTGCGTTCTCTTTGTAACATCCATTCAACAGCTGCCTGCTGATGAGGGAAAAGCTTCAGTTTCATGCATGGCATGATTGATACAGCCAACGACCTCAGATGACGGCAAGTTGATGCAACCCTAACAAGGTCCTTAGGGCCAAGAGAGGTTAGGACACTAACCAAAACATCATCAGATACATCCCATATGCCAGAACTAAGAGAAGCATTTGCAGGTTTGACTTTTGTGGAATATAGTTGTTCCTCCTTCCAAACAGCAGGTAAACTCTTAAAAATCTCGTGAAGCTCAAATAACCTTCTTTTAGAAGAACCAGATACACTTGAATGCATTTTACAGCCAAGAACATGACAGTCCAAGTGATTCCACATTGACTCATCTCCAGGACCATATTTGCAATGATTGCGATCACAAGCAAGCAATGAATTCCTCTCTTCCCAGTTACAACTGCACAGAAGTTCACAAATTTTGTAAGCAAGAAAGAAAAATGATTGTGTACCAAACCTACATCAAATTTACGGCTTCTTCTGATGGGCGCAGCTCCAATAGATTCTGATAGGCTGGCCCCTCTCCGTTTCATATTGAGCAGGAGACAGAGGGAAAGGATCGGAAAAGGGTGCCTTTTTAGGTACTTTCCCGATTCCAAACTGGACGATTTGGAGAAACCAAACACTTTTATTTTTTCCGGATTTAAATCCTTTTGGGCCCGTTTGGTACGTAGGATTAGGTGGGACTAGGTGGTATGGAATTGCATTTGGTCAAATTCCATCCGGTGTTTGGAAACTACAGAACGGGATTGGATTAATCTAGGTATGGTATCATCTTGACCAAAAAGTAGCTACTGTGGGATTTCTGGTGGATTTGGAAATTCACTACATCTGTGGGCCCCACATTGATGCATGTGTTTTCTCCACGCCGTCCATCCATATGCTCCTGTTACACATGAAATTCGAGTAGCATGTGTACAGGTGACCGACATCAGTTGTGAATCTGGTCCGTTGATTACAATTCCATGGTCCACCAAATGCGGGTTTCGCTTAATAGTATGTTTTTCCCAAAGAAAGAATTTGATCCCAAACGTGGGATTGGACAGTCCAAATACCATCGTATTTCCAGACATGCAATCATTGTGCAATAATGGTGTTAATTCCATCTAATGTAATTCCATACCATTTAATCCCATGAACCAAACAGGCCCTTAATTGAAAATTATGAAAAAGGATTCATCCCACCATGCAACCAGGCCTCAATCACAGATTTCACATGCAACAACAGAATCAACTTAATTAAAGCGATTGCCAGCTTTCCATAAACTGCATTATTTGTGATACCATGTTAATCTTTTTCTTTTTCTTTTCTTTTTTTAATCTTGTTGGTAGCATTAAAAAAGAACAAGTGATAATGCATGTGATGTAGAAAGCGGAACATGTAAAATGAATAGTTTAAGAGACATCATTGGACAGATGAGATCATGTTATAACTGTAATTTTTTGGCAATTCTCATCCATTATGACTGGACAGTGGAGTTAGATGATTTTACAAGGCTCCAAGACAAACTGCAAGCAGTAGTATTATCTCCTGAAAATTCAGATGGTTGTAGATGGATGGGCGAAAAAGTCAGGCTTTTGTCAGTCAAATCCTTCGACAGTAATATTAAAAAACAATGGAAGCCCAAGCCACGTAGCCCTGTGGGCTCATGTGTGGCGCTAACCCAGCCTCACCAAGGGTAACTGTGTCTGGTGGCTTGCCATCCTGACAAGTGATTACCTTTGGCAGAGGAATATGATTATCATGGATATTTGCTCAATATATCTCAAAGATGCAGAATCTGTGAATCATATATTAATACATTGCAATGTAACCTCATCCCTATGGGGTGATTTCTGCCTCTCTATGGTTCACAATGGGTAATGTCGGGGTCTATTATAGCGTTATTTCTGGCATGGAATGGGAAGCCCGCATTAAAAAGGAAGAACTTACTGAGGCAGTTATCCTTCTTTCTGGTCTCTAGTCCACTTGGAGAGAACAGAATAACAAAATTTTTAACAATAAAGCAGAAAGCAATGAAGTGATTTTCTGCAGGGCTAAAGGGAGGGTTATTGTATGAGCTTTAAGGGATCCCCAGTACAACGGTTGTAAGTTGTATAATATCTTCGGATTGTTGGAGGGTTCTCCCTCCTCTTTTAGCAGGGAAGAGTCTGACTCCTCATCACCCTTCTCCTCCCTTTCTATTTTGTGCTCTATTCTGTGTTCTTCTGCTTCTATTTGATGATGATAAAAGTTTTCATGTTGCCATTCCATACATACAGGCATGCATACACATAGACACACGTAGATCTTATGGCCCAACTATTTGGCAGTAAGGGCATTTGGGGTAAGGACTAGTGCACGTGCCATGCACCTGTTTACCATCATAATGATGTACATGGCCATGCACCCGTTTACCATCATAATGTTGTAAAATGCAAATAGTAGTAGATCCAGTCATCGATCATCCAAAGTGGGCCGCACAGTAGATCGATGGACTCTCGGCTCAAATAGAATAGCAAGGGGGAGCCTGCTAAAATAGAAGAAAAAAGGGAGTCTTGGCTCTGTTACCAGTAAAAAGCAAGAACGAAGAGAAAGATGGGAGACTTGAGAAGATGATTTGAATGTGTTGTTTTATTCTCTCAAGAATGAGTATGAACTTACAAATAAGAGATTATTTATCTTTAGGAAAATACAACCTGTCCTAATAAATACAAGATAAGAACAAATCCATATTACAAGGGGTGCACTCCGCTGGTAGCAGTAACACCGTAAGCTAAGTGGGGTGGTACCAAGAAGAAGTGGAACCCACGTGATATTTTCACGGCATACAACCCATACATCAGATGCATCACCTTACTTCACACCCAGGGTCCACCAAATCAGCCCAAATGGAAACTCAGGTGGGCCACAGAACATGGAACAAGTTAAGAGAGGACACCCACCCTTGATTTGCATGGGGGCCCACCATGCAGCATATATGGTATCCATGGCCCATGCCATCCAAATCCTTCATCTGCCATGTATGCAGGATCAGGACAAATATCAGGCTGTTTTGCAACTCAGGTGGGCCCAATGAGAATAAAGGCTAGATGTCCTCTCCCAACTTGTTTATGTTGTTGCCTACTAGAGTTTTGGATTGAGCTAATTTTCAGGCCCTGGGTGTAGCCTGAGCAGACACAGTCAATGGACAGGTTGGATGTGATATATACAACACATGCCACATGGGCCCCACATTTGCCTGGTACCACCATAAGCTTACCATTGTACCAAATCACCAATACCACTAGAACACACCTCACATTACAAGTATGGTACACTTCAGGAGTACAAAAATAAAGTGTATTAAGATACATGTAGTGCTACGTAGGAGTATGCGTGGGGTGAAATCCTTCAACACTACCCCTCAAATTGGAGCATAGATCTTGATTATACCCAGCTTGTGTATAATAGAGATGAGTTGGGCCATGGGGATAGATTTGGCAAACACGTCTGCAATTGACCTTGAGACTAGATAATACAAATGGATGCATACAAGGAAACTTAGAAGTAGCACCAATAGGTAATAAGACGAGGGGAAGTAGACTTAAATGGTTTGGTCAACGCTACCCAGCTTGAGTATGATAGAGATGAGTTGGGCGATGGGGATAGATTTGGTAAACACGTCTGCAATTGATCTTGAGAGTGGATAATAGAAATGAATGCATTCAAGGGAACTTAGAACTAGCACCAATAGGTAATAAGACAAGGGAAAGTAGACTTAGATGGTTTGATCAACACTATACCTCTATCGTTCATGCCCAACTTGCATATAATAACAATGAGCTGGACCTTGAGAAGAGATATGGTAAACACATATGCAATTGATCTTGAGAGTGGAAAATAAAAATGAATGCATTTGAGGGAACTTAGGAGTAGCACCAATAGGTAATAAGATGAGGGAAAGTAGACTTAGATGGCTTGGTCATGTGCAACAAAGACTAACAACTTCATCAGTTACGACTGAGTTGGTAAGTTGAAGGCACTAGAAAGACAAGGGAAATGCCAAAAAGGATGTGGGTGGGGGTAGTAAGAAAAGGCTTGATGACCTATGGCCTAACTGAAGTTAGGGCCCTTGATAGAGTGGAATGGCGAAAAAAAATTCATGTAGCCAACCCCAATTAGTTGCGATACAAGGCTTATATGCAGTGATGATTTCTTTTGTTGCAATCTTCTCCCTAATGAAGTGGCACCAACTAGGTATTCCAAATCAGTTACGTAATGGACAGCCGTTGCGTAATGGTAACAGTGATAACCGTTACGCGTCACAGGGCCGGAACGGCCGTTACAGAAAAGAAAAGAAAAAAAAAGGCCATAATGGCCCTGCAATGGTCCCGCAATGGCCCGTAATGGTCCCATAACAGTTTTTTTTTTTTTTTTTAGAAGGGGGCCATAACAACCAATATGGGGGCCATAGGCCATAACGGTAACAATAACGGTCGCTACGACCTGTATCATAACAATAACGATGGTGGCCGTTACAGCCACCGTTACCATTATGGAACACCTCGGGCACCAACTTCAATATGTTTAGTTCGCTTAAGGAAGACGGGGTTTGTAGAGATATGTATTGCGGCTTGATTGCCACCCTCCATCTCCATAAGACCATAAACAGGGAGTCCTAATTCCATTAACAACTTCTTTAGCCAAATTAATATATAGCATGACCATCGCTCAGTATTCGGCCTCAACTCTGGAGAGTCTGGACCTGGCTACAACCATCTACTTTTATCCTTTTCCAGGTGGCACGGTTCCCACTGACAAATGTACCATATACTGAAGTCAATCATCTGCTGTTAGGACTTCATTCCCAATCTATATGAGTATATTGTGATCTGCAAATGTCCATGGTTTGAGCAGAGAATCTCCCATCCTACTGCTCCATTGATGTATCGAAGAATATGAAAGCAACCTCAAGGTGAGTTGAGCAAGGGGCATGCATGAACTAGCTTAATAAATTTTGTTACCTCTCCAAAAAAAAAATGAAATGGTGATGCACCGTCTGATCTAATTTATTTTATTTAATTCTTATATGTATTTTTTTTCGTGTTGGAATGTTTAATTATGCTTGATTTGTATATTGGAAGAATTAATTCCCAAAACTACGCCTTATTGTTAAACAATGTGCGACCGGGACACATAAGATGCATAGTTTGCGCATTGAATGGGTCGGATGTTTAGATCAGGGAATGAATGATATTTATTGGAACCTAATTAACCTAAATTATACTTTTATCACATTAAGTCAGCGGGTTCAGCCCGTGTGCGAATATGTTTCACCGGCTCGCACTAGTGGTTGGTTTTGTGCACATGTATATCGTATACTTAGAACACTTGGATATCCCTTACCATATAGGACTATTTGACACCATAAGGACGTGTGGCATGGCTGCCCATGTTAGGTTTAATATTTGCAATAACTTTCATGTTGAGTACTTGCATCGAGAATTGACTTAGAACAAACTATGTGATGATTTTGATGTGCACGCCACTTTTACTTAAGGTTTGTGACTTAGACGACCTTAACAATGATTGGAATTTCACTTCATGGCTATGACCATGAGAGTGGCGGGATTTGATATGAATCAGATTTATCCAGTGACAATGACGTGGCACGGATGATGGTCATGTTACTCTAGGACTATGACCTCTGGTAGATACTTGTTCGTGTCAGGGACACGTTGACATGGACCATAGGATTCATGATAGGTTAAGAGTACATGTGGAATTACTTATGATTATAAGATGGATTGGAAGGGCATCTAAGTTCACAAAAGCTTCCCATAATTAGATTAACTAAGTGTTTGACTCACGGCACCATGGGATGTTGTCGGGACATCATCGGATCACAACTCACAATGAAGGATAAGGTGGGATGTTGCCAGGTTGCAGCTGAATAAACAACTCCCCTTGTCTTAGGATGTGGCCGGAATTAGGGGTCAGGATTCGCTAGGCCGGAGTCCACCACTCCCCAAGCTTGGGATGTTGCTGGGGCATCATCGGGTACACAACTCACCACACCTAATTTTTGCATTGGACCAGGATAGGGTAAATCCATCCCCACTCCTAAAGTGCATTATATGCATTCATGCATTTAAACAAGAACATATTATTTTGGATGTTCCTTTTATTGTATATGTTGATATACTATACTTATGATTTGGATGTCTGTAATCTTGAGGGGAACCATCACTAAGTATGACCAACCCACCCTCAAAATTCCAAACAAATAGATGATGTAGGTGACGGACAGGTAATGAATATGTGAAGCAGGATAATGAGCTAGGAGACAATTGGCCTTACTTGTCCAAAGAGGTGCTCGAAGAATTCGCAGCACAAGACTAACTTATCTTTAGTTTTTATATGTTTAAGGACTTGAACTTAGACTAGTAGAATTTTAATAAGTCCCTAGCTGAGTGGACATAGGCTTGAACTTATTTTATGACAATGAGTGCTTATGGTTATTTTATTCTTATGTGGAATGTCAACCTCTTTGGTACATGGAAATTATTAATTACCTTGATAACCGTTATGTGCACATAAAATAACACTCAGGAACTCGAGTCTAAAATGTGGAACTCAAGCCGCAAATTTCTCAGGGCATTACAACGGGCCAATGATCGGACACGGGCCCAATCAATCCAATTCTAGGCCAATGCTCCATTTAATTTAGGGCCCATGTTTTAGCATCATTCAGATCAAATCAAATTTATGCCACGTGTATAGTGACTATGTGATGGCTATAGAATACAGATCAGCATGCCTTGCTAGAGTATTGATGTTTTTCCTTCATCAAATAAGGAATACTGATGCAAAACACATGATTTAATGCAAGAATGCAATGTGGAGATTACCAAAGAATCCATAAAGTAATTCAAATAATAAAAGATGTTAACCTACCACACAATTAAGAGTAAACAATAAGAAATAAAATCCGATTTAACCTAAATCACATGCTCGAATACTATGAAATCATATAAATCAATTAAAACTAGTCCTAATGGAAGGATAGAACTTCCGACTTAGCATAAGTACGATCCACACTCAAGGGGCTGACTTGTAGGTTCTAAGACTAGGGTTGGAAGGGAAATTTTGGGATTTGAGAATTTAGGGTCCATGGGAATTGGAGATTTTTGGTTTCAGATTTTTTGAAGTTGGGGAAATAGGAATTAGGGTTAGGGTTTAGAAATAAGGTTTAGTGATAAGTGCCTAATATTGTATAATTAACCTTAGTTGTTAAGGGCATTATCATTGTTTTTTCGGTTAATTATCCCTCATTAGGCGAATTTTCAATGTTCAGGTGATCAAGAGAAGTTGGACAAGATCTAAGCCAATCATGACGATTTAGTGCCCAAAAAGTAATCAACGTCAAGTGTGTGGCAATCCTAAGGGAAATCAGGGCGTAAAGATCGGAGAGTGAACCATATTCTGTGGTGGATCTGAAGTCTCAGAGGACCTCATCAAATCCACATATTTTGGAGGTCTATCTGAGACATGTTATGATAATCGTGATCAAGGCATTCACACAAAAATGGATGATCATGCTTGGATGGTCAAGATTGGATGTCTATAGTTGGGACCAACTGTGCATCACGGCGGGCGACACTTTTATGAGCATCAGATCAATGACCCTGATCATCCGGCACTGTGGACCATACCATCATCACCACTGTCCACGGCCGTCCATCCAGCACAGTCTCTTGCCTCATCACCGTCAACCATCAACTCCACCATCACCAGCAATTGTGTGCAGCCATCCATCACGACCAGATGGAGATCAAGCATCACCGTCCAACATGATGGACCCCACTCATCATCAACGGCCAGCAAAGATGGGCCCACACGTGCTCACCATCCACCCTTGCACGTGCTTCCACAGTAGCCCCACCACCGTCCGTCCACTTGAAATCACGTCCAACAAGTGGACCATCCATCAAATTCAACATGCAACAGCCTTCATCTAATGCCAGGTGGACCCCACTTCATCAGGCCAATAATACCCAATCATCTACTTTCAAGATGGGTCCCACTCTAACGTACAGCAGGAGATGATTCAAGCAATTCACATTTGTTCCGGAGTGAAGCTCCTCAGCCATCCAAGCTCAGCAATCTTCATCAACGTGCAGCAATGGACGGCCAGCATCAAGTGGACCATCCATCTCCAGCAAACTTCATTCCACTGCTTCCACCAGCGTCCAAACAGTGGACCACATCTATCCAAGTTCATCCACCGTTCAATCAAAGCAATCAGCTAAAGTGGGTTTCCAACCGTCCAACCATTCAGCCCAAGTCCATCTTTCAAGCCCGCATCAAGCACGTGCCAATCATCTCAATCTGGTCGTCCAATGAGTTGGACCCCACCTGTTGGAAGTACAATAACGTCAGCTGATGGAGATTTCATCTCCACCATCTACACAAGCAAGGTTGTGCTTCAGGTGACCAGTAGCAGCAAACCATTCCAACCGTCCATCCAGATGCTGATCCTCACCATCATGAAGTGGACCGTCCAACAATCATCAGCCGTCCATCCAAGTCCAACTGGTGGACGTCATCAACTCCATCAGCTCCCCACCTTCACACGTGCAGCAAACTCTAGCGTCAGGTGGGCACCACTTCAAGCACAGCTAGCAGCTGCGACACATCTCCAGCATGCACCACTGTGGAGTTGATCTTCCACCGTCCAGCAACTTGAAAGTGCACAACAGCCCTCCATCTGTAGCAGCAGCGATGGAGATCAAAATCTCCAGCCGTCCAGTTGCTCTCCACCACTGTAGTACCGTCCATCAAAGCAAGGTGGGCTACCACACATCCAGCAATCAAGGCCAGCGTGTGGATCATCTCAACCGTCCAGATGGTGGGATCCATGGCCACCACACGTCCGGATGATGAATGATCCGGATCGTCCAAGGCAGCACATGAAGTCCATCTAGCCAAGGGACGTCCCCTCTTCAGAATAGTTGCAACAAACTAGCGGATGCTTCAACATCCACCAACAACGGATGGTCCAGATTCTCCGTGTCTAGCATGTGGACCCAATCAACTCCAACTCATCACCGAGTTAACTCACCTAGTTACCTTCCATCCTTGGGCCAAGCAAATGCTCTCTCCATCCTCTTCCATCCATGAGCTCCAAACCTAAAGAAAAGTTTGCTTTGGGCATTCCAAGCCTAACTCCTAACCCAAACCTAAAAAGCAAAACTATTAGCTTGAAATTGTCACCTCATCATCCAAGCCTAACTCCAAGCCCAAACTTAAAGAACTTTTGCTTGGAGTGCCACCTAGGCTTGGAGCTTCTCATGAGGCTATAAAAGAGCTCCTCTCCCTCTCAATCCCATCATCCCACAATCCAAAATCCTCTCTTCTTAGTTTTCTTTCTTTTTATTTTCTTAGAGTAGTATAGTTTTTCTTTTGTAGAAAATTTAGTCTTCCATTGTAGCATGGTTGGCTAAACCTCTAGCTAAGGCTAGGAGTGAAGCCTTTGAAGAAATTTGCAAGCTTTGGTTCTTTTGGTTCAACGATGGTGTGTGAATATTGGAGTTCTCTTTAGTTGATTGGTTCGGTTATCCACCTCGGTAGACGCTATTGTTGTGTAAGCCCCTTGATCCATCGTCGACTTCGGGCACGTTGGATGCTTGGGATCCCTTGCACACCAATTAGCTAGTTCATGATCGATAAAGTCTATTGATCCATCGTCGACTCCGAGCACGATGGATACTTTGGATTCCCTACGGTCATCGAGCTAGTGGAGGTAAAGTCATCGATCTATAAAATCCCTTGGTCCATTGTAAGCTCCGGGCACATTGGATGCTTTGGATTCCCTGCGATCGATATACGAGATCTTAACTGTTGGATCGGTCAATCAAAGCCTCTTATCTTGTAAGTATGCATTTGATCGTATAAATTGTGATCTTATCGGTTGACTTGTTGGTAAAGTTGTTGATCTGTACAATTCCTTGATCCATTGTCGACTCCGGGCACAATGGATGCTTGGAATTCCCGGTGATCAACTGACGAGTGCTTCACGGTCAAATCAATCGGTTTAGATCTCCATCTTTTGTGAAATATGCAAGTGGTTTAACCGTTTTATCTTCCGATTGGAACGGATCTTTATTCGATTTCAGTTTGAGTTATAATTGGACCAATGAATCAAACATTATGGATAAATCAAAGGTGGATCCCTAATGCCTTAACCCCTTTTTCTATTTTTGTCTTTCACCACACACAACTTGCTTCACTCTCGTGGATAATTCAGATTTCATCTCTTACACCTAAACTAATTCCTCTAAGTGTTCTTAACCCCAATCCCTGTGGTTCGACCTCGGTCTCACCGAGTATTTTACTATTTCACTACCTGCACTTGGGTGTGCAATCTTCGGATTGTAGCATTTAGGGATTTAGGGTTTATGAAAGGAGAAAGATGGATCAAAGAAGTACGAGAAGAAGGATGGGATAAGGGGGTCGTACAAAAGATGGGTTGGGTTGGTGGATGGGGTTAAGCGAGGAAGAAGAAGAAAGGGTTTGAAGGAAGAGAGAGAGAGAGAGAGAGAGAGAGAGAGAGAGAAGCAGAAGAAGAATAACTTATGGTGAAGATGATGGGGGAGACGTTTGGGCTTCACACCCTTGGATTTCACACCCAAAATAGCTCAAATCACTTGAGGATCTCAATTCACATGATAGAGAGACTTCCAAGAAGAAGAATCCAAATTTTTATTTAATAAAATCAGTCAATATATCCTCTTAAATCAAAGTTGTTCCACTTATGTCCTACTTGCTCAAAATTAAAATTAAATACAACTCAAACATAAATAACTAATGAAACATGAAACCTAAACAATAAAATAAACTATCCTAATACTATGATCAAAGATCACAATGATTCGAAAGTCTAATTGAGAGGTCCACTTGATCCAACGGTCCGATCGTCATCTCCTCTCGATCCAATGGTCCAAACTCCTCAAGAATACAACTCACATGCATCTTCCTAGTGTAAGGTCTTCGAAGATGCATCAAATGCACGTGGGGTCTTCAAAACGGTCCACCCAGGACCCATGTAATGGTCATCTATCCAAAGGGAAACTGGTATTGTCTGGTAATCATCACAATGCAGGAGCCCAGTGTTTGAGTCTCTTCACTGATATGGGTGGGGGGCATCTTGGTGCAGACATCCAAGGATGCACTGTATCTCCACACTGAGGGTGGGGTGGCCCATGAAGTGGGGCCTGTGAGATGCAGGATGGCCACGAGGTAAGACCGTGTGATTCGGGGACTCGTGCGACGTGGGGGTTGCCCACGGGAAGGACTCGCCTAGGTTTGCCTGGGAGAGACAGAATATAGGGATAAATCGATACTCCCCCAACAGCTCTGGAGCTTTTGTTGTGTTGGCCAGTTGTCCGCTATCAAATACTTATTGTACATAGATCTAATGGTGGAAGAAACTTTTTTTTATCTTCCTTTTTCTTTTCTTTTTTCTTTTTTTAAATAGATGAAATTTCATGGCAAACTTGCGAACATGGCATGTGTGTGAGATCCATGCCATTCATCGGGGTAGTAAGCATTTTGAGCATGCCCTAGCCTTTTAACAAACTGCTCCGATCACCAAGTGGCCACATTTGTGTGAAAGAAATGAGCAGTTGGGAAAAAATGAGTAATGGTCTCCACATTCAACATGTACATGTAGCCCGCCAAGTAAGTCCAGCAGCCTGATCTTTGTTCCAGACTCCAAAGCATGATCGAAGTGCGCCCTACTTGATGAATACCCCAAAGCCATCACACATGTGACATTATGGCATGCTTGTCACAAAATCCCGCTCATTCATCTCATCCAACAGCTCCAGCCTAATACATAAGGGTCGACATATTTTTTACTAATAGTAAGAAAATGGGGCTGCCAATTTAACTGAACATCTCCCAATAAAACCAAGCATATGCGTGACCCAATAGCAGCTGGGTTGGACCTGAACCTGATTTTCTAAGCACCAAATAGTAAGCCAATAAGTTCCTTGTAGTGAAAATCATGTATCATTAATAACCACATAAATACAAAAACCAACAAATTGAAGTTTCAATCTATTCATCTCTAATCTATATTACATCTGTAAATTGTTACTTGTAAAAGTTCTTAGAAAGTTTCATTCTATTCACCCTCATAGAAGTATTTGTGGCAAACGGCACCAGCTTCTTTATCAGGGAAAAGGAGTTATTGCGACAAAATGCAGAATAAGTTACTCAGGATGCACCTACTTCATGGTTCCCAACAGAACAAAAGCAGGGCCCATTTCTCAACCACTGGGAAGAATGCAGATTATGTACTTTGGTGCTCTGACTTTGGCACTCTGTCAGAGTACCAAAGAGCACCTATTTACAAGATCTCCATCTCCTGGCATCAAATATCTACCAAATAACCTGAAGAAGATTAATCTGTGCAAGAGTGTAGAAAAGATTTGTCTGAAATCTCAACAACTTAACTAAAACAGTTCCGTACAAGGTTTGGTGACCCAGATGTGTACCTGTTTGGGCCAGCATTTGATAAATGTGGGGCCCACCGAACAGTGATCCAGACCATAAATCTGGCAGACCCATTGTGGACGGTCAATGGATTCTAAACAATGCTAGCCATCCAAACAATTGGACTTCTTATCCCATTGCATCTGGACCATTGGCTATACTTTAAACATCCATTTGGATGCTGACAATAGGATGACTAGGATCAATAGATGCACACATTCTTCACACCACAGCCCATCAATGGTGAGACCCGCCAAATGGACAGTCTAGATCACCGAATGTGCCCTCTAAATGTAACAATACTTGCCCAACCAAAACGCAGATGCATGCATGCATATATGCATTTTACCATATTATCAGGACTTCTCTAAATTCCTCATCCATAAAAAATTAAAAATAAAAATTTCAAAAATTCAAAACACTTTAGGAAAGAGAGATGAAATAGCAGGATACCTTAAATGTGTAAAGAGAGAAGCAGCTGCTATCCTTGATTTCGGAAACTGCCAACCCGACCACGCTGCAATCGGTAAATACACATCGACCATCACCACCGCCCTCGTAGACCCACCACCATCATCACCATTCGCCCTCGACGAAACCCTAACCACACATGCAATAATCTCCAAGCACTTGTGGCCCACCAATGCATGCACCTGACCTACCACACTCAAACTCCCTTGCCCAGGCACCGCCCCTCGCCTTCTCTTCCGCGACGAAGAACCGCTGCGACAGTCCCCAGGAAGGCCCTTCTTCTCTCCAGCAACCACCCCTTCCGGATCAATCTCCGCCGTTCGATTATCGCAGGCCGCGATTTGCAAGAGAAGGACGCCGGATTCGGTACGGAAGCCCACGACGTCCGAGCCGGAGGAGAAGAGAGAGCATGGGGCTCCTGGAGAGAGAGTTACGCTGGGGTCGGGGGCCTTTACGGAAAGAACGGTGCAGAAGAAGCCGCAGAGCTTGTGGTCGTCCGACGGTGGGCCCGGCATTGCAGGGGATTGGGGATTAGGGTTTTGGATTTGAATTATCCTGTCATGCGGAGAGAGAAAAGAGGGGTACTTTGCAGAGAGAGAGGGAGGGGCTTTTTATGAGTGTACGAGGAGAAATGCTGAGACTCACCCTTTTGGCTGATGATCTAGGCCTGCCTCCCGAAACGGTGCAGCCCTTACTGTGGGGCCCACATTTATTTATTTATTCTAAATCCACACCGTCCATACGTTTTTACAGATTATTTTAAATCATGATACAAAAAATTAAATATATCAAATTATCAACTGGACCACACTATATGAAACAGTGTTGATTGACCATTAAAAACTTCTTGTGGGCCATAACAAGTTTGGATCAAGCTGATGATTGTGTTTTTATCTTCATCCAGTTGTTTTCACTTTACGAAAGGTTGGATGGTAAAAAAAATTACCGAAACATGATGTTGGGCCCCAGAAAGCTTTTAATGGTGGAGCGTTAAATCGCCATTGTTTCCTATGGTATGGTCCACCTGATATTTTTTTATCTACTTAATTTTTTGGTTCATAGCCTAAAAATGATCTTGAAAAACGGATGGACGGCGTGGATTTATAATATTTACATCAAGGTGGGCCCCATGGTAAGGGGCCACACTGTCTTGGGTGAACGCAGGGCCGCAACTAATCCACTCCCTTCCTTTCCAGAATCTAACTATTGGAAATTCTAACCATCAATGTTAAAGGTAAGGTTGAAAGTTCAGTTAAAGGTAGATTCCCATAGTTTCAGACGTGGATTGCTTAACGAGTAACTCACTACAGCGTACGGAGTAAACTCTGTGGGGCCTACCTTGATAAATGTCTCTTAATCCACGCCGTCTATCCGTTTTTCCATATCATTTTAGGAGACGAGCCCAAGATTTAAGTATACCTAACTTTTGAGTGGACCACACTAAAGGAAACAGTAGGAATTGAATGCCTATTGTTGAAAACTTATTAAAAGCCATAAAAGTTTTGGATCAAGCTTATATTTATATTTTTCCCTTCATCACTGTATTTTTAATGTTATAAGCCGTTTAGATGACAAATAAACATCACAGTGGGGCCTAGGAAAGTTTCAACGGTGGACATCATTATTCCCAATGTTTCTTATTCTGTGGTCCAATTTAGCTTTGTATTGCTTCCATTTTTAGGATATTGCCCTAAAATGAGATGTTAAAATGGATGGACGGCGTGGATAAGACGCATACATCATGGTGGACCTCCAAAGAGTTTACTCAGTACGCTATAGGGTACAGAGTTACTCTGTACGCCACCCGCATCCATAGTTTCAAGGCAGTTATTTGATACTCCGGAAGCCTAAGTCGCTTGATACGCTGGCACTTCAAAATGGTACACGTGGAATATATTTTCAAGTTAAACCAGATAAATTGTGAACGCCACTATCGCCAATTTATATTCCAAAACTCAGATTATTTGCAAAATCCTAACCTTTGATTAATAGACACTTGATTGCTTAGATAAGACGATTGGATATTTTAATCTGAACCGTCCAAAAAATGTCCACTAATCTGATAGTAAAGTGATCAAATAAGCTCAATTTCGTTTTGGAAATACATCTGATCTAGTATACATAATTTGAACGGTTTAGATTAGATTACGTGCATGAAGCTGATGCAATTTCGCATCGTCTGGTCCACCAAGTTTCAAAGATTTTCTCAGGTTTCACATGGACGCGACGAGCCTGCAACCAGGGACTGCAACAGCCCCCTGAAACTGGAGCCGATTAGGTGCGACCCGTACTCAACCAAGACCGTACACGCCCTTGCAATGTGGCCCACCTTGACTTATGTATTTTATATCCTTGCCGTCCATCTGCTTTTCAGGTCATTTTAGATCATGAGCCGAAAATTGAAGCAGATCCAGTTCTTGGGTGGACCTTACTATAGGAAATAGTGTGATTGATGGTTAATGGGCTACAGAAGTTTTGGATCGAGCTGATATTTGTTTTTTTCCCTTTATCTAGGTTTATGTGAGCTTAGCAACAGGTTGGATGAAAAATAAACATTATGGTGGGCCCTAGGAAGTTTTTAACGGTAGGGTGTTCAATCACCATTGTTTCCTATGGTATGGTCCACCTGATATTTGAATCTTCTTCAATTTTAGCTCGCACTCCAAAATGATCTTACAAATCGGATGGACAGAGTAGATATAGAATATATACATCAAGGTGTACCCCCACGACAAGAGCCACACCGTCTTGGCTGTGGTGGCGGCACACCTAATCCACTCCCTTAAAACCCCAAACTCTCTGGGCCCAGGGAATGTCTTAGGACAGGAGCCTGAACATGAACCGGATCTAAAACTCAAGCGGCGATTCAACCCCCGCATTGAAACCTTCTTAAACGTGCATTGAAACCTTCTTAAACGTCCAAAAAAGCTTTGTATCGGGCTGATATTTGTCTCTTCAGGTGAGAATCACTTTTATGAATGAGCCAGTCCTTTCCTTCAGGTGAGAATCACTTTATGAACGAGCCAGTGAGAAGGACGCACGGCACGTTTATAACACAAATCTCACAACGGGCCTAATAAAGCTTGAGGGTTTTTTTTTTTTTTTTTTTAGTCATGCCACGCACCCACACAGTTAGTCACACAATGCACCCAGCCACGATGGGGTTAGTGTGTTTCCTTAGCACTCACGCAGTTAGTCGCACAATGCACCCAGCTAGGGCTGTAAATGGTCGGGTTCGGGCCGGGTTTAGCCAAAACCAGACCCGCCCATTTACTAAACAGGTCTGGGTCCAAATTTTAGACCCAGACCCTTTTATTAAATGGGCGGGTCCGGGTCCGGGTCGGGTCCGAGGCAATCCATCAGACCTATTTATAAATGGGTTCGGGTCTGGTAAAGGGAGATCCACCCAGACCCATTTATAAATGGGTCAGGTCTAATGGGTCCGGGTCTGGATCAAGTATGCAAGCATTTTACAAGGCTTAAAACCGGGTCTGGAGGGGTTTGGGCTGGATGGGTCCGTTGAAACATAGACCAAACCCGCCCACTTACTAAATGGGTTCGGGTCGGGTCGGGTCGGGTCAGGTCGGGCCTAATATAAAGAAAACCAGACCCAGACCCATTTAGCAACTGGGTCTATTCTTGGACCCAGACCCGTACCATTTAACAAATGGGTCGAGTCTAGGTTGGGTCTAAATGGGTTGGGTCCGGGTACCCCATCGGGTCCATTGACCCATTTACAGCCCTACACCCAGCCATGATGGGGTTAGCGTGTTTACTTAGCACTCGAACTTGAAACCACTTGTTGAAACGCCTAGGCGTCTTCCAGCTGAATTAGCAGGCAAGACACTTCTAAAGTTTGAGGTTAGAGGGGGATTTTGTAACCGCACATGACAGGCAAGCTAAGTTTGTTTTCATGGATGGTGTTAGAGAGAGGAAGCAGATTAGGTGATGCCCCAGCCTCACACAACACAGTGTTGCCCTGACTGTGAGCACACATTAATGTATGTGTAGTATAACTCCATCCATCCAAACAAAAATGAAGCAGATACAAACCTTAGGTGGACCACAATATAGGAAATAGTCATGTGTGTTACAAAAGTTTTGAATCAAGCTGATATTTGCTTTATTCCTTCATCCAGGTCTAATCTTATCAACAGGTTGGATGGCAAATAAATGCTATGGTAAGCCTTGGAAAGGTTTTAATGGGGGGCATTAAATCACCACTATTTCATGTAGTGTGGTTCACCTGTGATTTGTATAACTTCATTTTTGGGCTCATGTCCTAAAATGAGGGGGCAAAATAGATGGACGACCTGCATATATTACGCATACACCAAGGTAGCCCTCATGGTCAACACTGGATGTGTTGGCTGATATTGGTACATGTGTTGGGTCAGCCTGATTTTTTTTATGTGAATTGTGTGGTGACCCTGCCCCACTGATCTCCATGGTGGCAAGACTCAATGGGGATCACCATGATGTATGTATTTTATCCACGCTGTCTATCCCTTTTGCCAGCCCCTTTTAGGCCGTGAGCCCAAAATTGAAGCATATCCAAAGCTCAAGCGAACCACACCACAGGAAACAATGAAGATTGAACGCATATGGATGAAAACTTCGTGGGGGCTATAGAAATTTTGGATCAAGCTGATATTTGTAATTTTCCCTGAATTTAGGTCCATGTGACCTTATGAACAGGTTGGATGACAAATAAACATCACCATGGGCCTTAGGAAGTCTCCAATGGAATGCGTCTAATCCCCATTGGTTTCATGTGGTGTGGTCCACTTGAGCTTTAGATATGCTACAATTTTGGGCTCATGGCCTAAAATGAGATAGAAAAATGTATGGACAGCATATGGACAAAACACATACATCATAGCAGGCTTTATAGAGTACACGATTTGGGAGCAAGGTTATCACACAATCCGCATCTAATATTTTTATTTCTAATTGATTCTGCATGAAACAAATTGCGTGCAACACTTGCCACCACCGATATCCCTGGTCACATGTCTTTGTGAGGCCCATCTTGACGTATGTCTTCTATCCACACTGTCCATCAGCTTTAGCTCATTTTAGGGCATGAGCCCAAAAAATGGCACATTCAAAGCTCGAGTGGACCACATTACAAGAAACAATGGGGATTGAACATCTACCATTGAATACTTCTAGGGGTCACAAAAGTTTTGGATAAAGTTTATATTTATGTTTCCCCTTCATCCACGCCCATGTGACCTAATTAATAGGTTGGATGGCAAATAAACATCACAGTGGCACCTGGATCCATAGCTCAAGTGACAGATTGAGTGAAGATAGCCTCGTTTCAACACTAAGGTCATGGTATTGATTCCCAAAGTGAGGGTGGCTAACAGGGTGGGTGGGTGTGCTAACAATGGGGTGTATGTACTAACCCAAAAAAAGAAGAAAAAAAAAACATCATGGTGAGCCCTAGGAAGATTTCCACTAATTGGATTAGGACAAGAATTACTTGTGCCTTAACCCACAGGAACTTCGTATGGTGGGAAGCTGTGTAAAGCTTAGAGAGACTCCTGTAGGAAATTCATTCTATCCATTAGTTTCTTAAGCTCACAATAGGACAAGAGCCCAAAAATCAGGCATATCCAAAACTTTGGTGGGCAACACTACAACAAAAGTGACACTGGAAATGTTCGCCTTTGAAACCTTCTTAGAGCCGACCATGATGTTTATATGCCATCTAAATTGTTCATAAAGTTATTATAACTAGGATAACCTGTAGGTGCAAATATCATCCTGATCTAAAAGTTTTATGGGCACCATAAAGTTTCCAATGGTGGGCGTTCAATCCCCACTGTTTGTTGTGGTGTGATCCATTTGAGTTCTTGATTTGCTGATTTTTTTTTAACTAATGTCCTATTTTGAGCTTGAGAAATCAATGCATAGAGTGAATTTCTCACAAGAAACTATGTGGGCCTTACATTACTTCCAACCACAGGAACTTCCTATAACACCCTGGGTATTGTCTTTATGGATTTATTGATTTTCTATAATTTATAGATTTAATTTCAATTTCTAACCTAATATTCGTGAACCGATTAATAAATAGGATCTATTTTAAATTTTTAGGTTTTTAGAAAAAAAATTCAAATGACTTAAATAACTTTGTTTGCAAATTCTATCATGTAGACTCAAACTTTCACCAATTCAACTATAGAAACAACTTAATAACCTTAGATCTTGAAATCTATCAAGTCACATCATGTAGTGGGTCACTTCATCGTGGTAACTTAACCATCGAAGAATCACATCCGTTCACACATATGACCACCCAACAAAGTGAATTGATCACATTGTCCTTAAATATTGCCTTAGTTTTTCTTAATGTTGAAATTCCGATCTAATCACTACATCTTCAAATACTTCTATTTGAGTAATCGTAGTGTATTTTAAGGCATATACGCTTTGAACTTCATCAGTTCTTGGATACTTGACCGTTTGAGATTCTATCCAATCGCATCTTCCATCTACCATTGATTTAGTATCTTATTCATTCTCTTGACTATCGTACCTCTTGATCACTAAAATATAACTTTTTTATTGATCTTAACCATTCAAATACATATTACCTCCAATGAATCCATGATTCTAAATAGTTCACCATACTCTTATTAATGAACATTTTTCATTGTGGAATTCTTATTTAAATGGCTATAGATATACCCATTGTTCATCGAAGGATTTTCACGGTATACATGCTCATGCTTTTGTATCACTCTAAAAGATGCATCTGTACATATTGAAACATAATGAAAATTTAACCAATTACACTCAATTTATTTAAGCCGTACATCCCAAATCTCCTGACCTAGATCATAAGATCCAACCGTCTATTGCAACTTTTTATCACATCCACTTGATGGCGCAACAAAAAAAAGAACTGTCATCACGATCTTTACATTTTTCCTAATGAACCTACCTGATTACTTTTCGCATCAAGCTACATTTAATTCTATTTTTTAAGCCCACATGCTTTGTAGGAAAAATCCTCAAGTTCCATAACCTTCCGAAAGAGAAGAATATTACATAAATTCAACTAAACATAAACCTACATCCGTTACCTTGTCTATTATAATGTAGCAATCGATTTACAAAACTAACCGTCCACTAACCTCCCCACGCATCAATTAACCCTATGGACCACTCGCTCTTCATTATAAAATTTCCTGCCTTCCATTTAACAACAAATTCCTCCAATGATTCGCTTAAAAATGCTTACTTAGGATCGTATAATCGGACGTCCTGAACCGTCGATCATCACGACCACCTAAGCATGAACTATACGAGTGATACATAATCTTCTCTCTCACCAAAATCCACACATGTACAAAAGCACAAGGTAACACATCACCATTCTTTTAAAAAGCTTCGAAAAAGCATCATATTAAGAGACTGTGGGTTATTGTTTTAATTTCTTATTACTTTATTGTGAAAGGAATGAAGTAATATGAGATTTCATTTACTATGATTAAAGTTGGTGGGAAGAGAGAAAGTAGGATGCTTTAGCTTTTATAAGAAGGGACAACCATCCATGAAACCCACCTTCCCAATCGTCCACACATGAACATCCAACCAATCCATCAATCTAATCATACAAAGTTGATCTAACTGTTCATCCATTTGCTCCATTGGTCCAACCACACATCTACCAACTCACCAAATCCAAACCATCCATCATTCATTCATTAACCTAACCATCCATCCACAAATCCAAGCCATCCAACCTCTTCTTAATATAGCCATCCACCCATCTATAGGGTCCACCCATCCATTTATCACATACCACAAGTAAAATATGGGAGCAAGGGAGTGACGTATGAGGCATTGGACATTGAGTCCTAGTGGGAATAAGAAGAGAGGGGAGGTGTGTAGAGGGTTGGAGCATGAGATGGAGAGAGAGGCTATGTGTGGGAAAGGGACATGAGATATCTGATGCCTTATATATATATATATATATATATATATATATCTCTACACACACACACACACACACACACACACACATATATATATATGTATATCTCTACACACACACACACACACACACACACACACACACACACACACACACACACACACATATATATATATATAGAGAGAGAGAGAGATGGTACTATGAGGTCGAGCTGTGTGGGCCCACCATGATGTGTGTTGGGCATCCACCCCATCAATCAAATGCACCATTTCATGGTGGGCCAATGGCTTAAAAATCAAGTCAATCCATGACTTAGATGGGCTTCCCCACAGGAAACAGTTGAGAGTGGTTACCCTCCCATTGAAACCTCTATGATTGTTTGTAGGGTTCACTAAGATGTGGTTCAAACAGCCCATCTATTGTGTATGTCCCACCTGGATAAGGGGGCACACCAAATTTTAGCCGCATCCAAAATTTAGCTGGCCCCCGCCAAGTGCTTTTATATGTTTTAGCATGTTTTTATACGGTTTTAGATGGTGTGACCCACTTGAGTTTAGTATATGGCTTATTTTTGGGATATCCCATAACCTAGAGGGGACCCATCAAATGCACTATGTGGATGTCCAACACACACGCGGTGGGGCCCAGACAACTCGACTTCATGGGAAGCTCCTACGTCACCATTTCCCATATACATATATATATATATATATATATATATACTATATATATATATATATATATATATATATATATATATAGAGAGAGAGAGAGAGAGAGAGAGAGAGAGAGAGAGAGAGAGAGAGAGGAATGCTCACCTGCACACAATTCTCACTGGAACTCTTGTGCACTTTTTCAGAACTCATCAAATATGTGTGAGCCCAAAATCTAAACCGTTGATATGATGTAAAACCCCAAAAAATCCCCACAGCCCAACTTTTACCCTAATCCAGAGACCATGAGTGATGTTTCTCTCCTCTTGGATTATAAGCAAGAGAAGATAGAGAACATGAGTGATGTTACCCTCTTTAATGACACCACCTAAGTGTAGGTTAGAGTTGTGGCAGGTGCTCTTCACATGAGGGTATCCACATGTGGGGACTAGCCCCATACGCACACACTCATTCATGTCAGGCATTGGGTAGTGGAACCTCTTTTACTTATAAGGATGTGAGCTGTTGTGAAAGCCATAAGTGGAACATGGGATGGGTTAGGGTGAGACATAAGAGAGAGTGAGAGATATCATCTCGTTAATGCTGACATCATCTAAATATGGTGTGTGTCAAGTTCTCTTATATTAAGGCACAAGTCTTGATGAAAGAGATAACATAAGGTGATTTGGAATCCATGTGAGTTTGCAGTGAGGGCTCAAAGGTATCAAAGAGAGAGAGAGAGAGAGAGAGAGAGAGAGAGAGAGAGAGAGAGTTCTTCCCTTTAAAATTTCTCAAGTGGGAGAAAACCAAATTTGAAATATTTTGGTTATTGTTTTATTTTATTTTTTAACTTTAAAATTAATTAATTAGATTAATTTTGTCAAAATTAAAAATTATAATATAATTTAATTTTTAAATGAGTTTTGTAATTTAATTATTTTTAAATTATTTTAAGAATTTTTATACATTATTAAATAAAAATTCTTGTGTGAAATCCCTTAATTCAAATTTAGGCCAAATTAAAATTTTAAATGTAGAAATTTAAAATTTATAAAATTTAGAATTTGTTTACCTTTAAAATTATTATGTGGGAGATCCTTATTCAATTTGAAATTTATTTTTTTATCCTATAAATTTATTTTTTAAATTTAAAAAATTAATTAATTGAATTAAATTGGTTTATTGCAAATTTAAATATTAATATAACTCATTAGATTTAGAATCTATCCTAAATTCTTAAATACTTTAGGTGTCCTTAAGCATTATCAAATTGTAATGCTAAATCTCTTAATTTCTATTATAATTCGAATTTTGGTTTAATTGTGATTTTAATGTGGTAATTTAATTTGAATTATCTCCAAAGTTATTAATTAGAAATAGATAAATATTAATTTTTATAAACTTTCAAACTAAAATATAAAATTAACCCCATTATTATATCTTTAGCTTAATTAACTCTACTTTCTATTTTAAATGAGGAATAATTACAATATTATTGAATCATCATGCCCTTCTAGAGCATCAAATACATTGAAGTAGATTCTCTGGTGACAGAATCACCAAGGATGTCTGGTGACTTGATGTGGCAGGATTTGATTGGGCCACATGCCACGATTAGAAGTGGTCCGGCTGAATACGACACATGGCCCAACCAAATCCATCATGTTATATTACGAGGGATATCCTACTAATTTGGCCATAAGCAATCAACATCCTATATACATCTCAAGGTAGAACTATTGAGAGAAATCACAAACATGCCATTTGATGGGGTTATTAACTGGCACCTACCTAATTTTGAAGGATTCAATTCTTGTTTAAAAATGGGGCAGGTCGATCCACCATCTTGAACATGGTTAAAATTAGATATGTTTGTTGGAATCGATCCAATAATTTTAATAGTAATATCACATGTATTAATTATTTTAGCAATGGAATAAGACTTGTTAAGCTATACACAAGTAAAAGAGCACCTAGCACACCTATGTTAATTTGATTCATCCATTCATGACAACTTGATCATATAAAACCTTTTGATGGGGATGCAACCCAAACCCAACTGAAGGTCCAAGTATCTAATAGGTTCTTGAACTTGGATCGAGATACAAGTCTTTAAATACCATACTTATTTCAAAAGGACCCGATACCATACCTATTTCTAAAGGACTTCAAGTCGACAAGATTTAAACCTTATCAATTAAGGTCTAGGAAGTTTATTAGCCTACCCGAACTAGGCCCATTGATAGCCCTAATCTGGTTCCCAACTTTGATTTACCATAACTCTTAACAACCACTTTTAATTATTCTACATATACTATTAATAAGAAAGAAAATGGTCGATCCATACTTATTTACCAACAAGATATATTTATTAGACAAATCAATCTAAAATAATAAACTTTATAAATCAGCACCAGCATTTTAAGGTTTGACTTTATTTACCACTTTCCCTCACTTTTCACTTACACCCATTGTCCTTTTTCATGATAATGAAATTATTCCTAACATACAAAATAATGAAATCTCTTCCTCCCTCCATAAAAATAACAAAAATATCCTTCCAACACATTAGATATTTCAGTTATATATACAAAATGAACCCAAGAATGCTGCACAATGCTTTGAACTGTCCAATGATGGTGGAAGGTAATCTAGACTGTTTAAAAGTTTGCATACACCAATTATAATAAGTAGTAAACAAACCTCTCAAAAGTTCATAGATAAGGAATTAGATTGTTTAATGATGGTGAAAAGCAATTTAGATAATTTAAAAATACATGGAAAGCAATCTAAACTATCTTGTGATGGTGGACAACAATATGAACTTTTTAAAGTTTATGAACTACAATCTTAAACCATGCAATGACATTTGAGTATTCAAAAGTTTATATCAACAATCCAAACCATTAAATGATAGTAGAAAGTGACATGAATTGTTCAAAAGTCCATCGATAATAATATGAATTGTCTAATCAAGGTGCATAGCTATTTAGAGCATTCAAAACTTCGTGGACAATTATTTGAACCATCAAATGATGGTATATAGAAATATGGACCGTTTAGAAGTCCATGCATAGCATATGGACTGTCCAATGATGGTGGACAATGGTCTGAACTATTTAAAAGCTTGTAAATAACTATCTCAAATGTCCAATGATTGTTAACCAACTTGGACCATTCAAAAATCCATGGATAACAATTTAAATTGTCCAACAATGATGGACAACAATTTGGCTAGTCTAATCATAGTGAATAACAACTTAGACAATTCAAAAGAGATTTAGATCGTTCAAAAGTCCATGGACAATAATAATGATGGGGTTTTCCTCCTTAGGATAAGAGGAGAGATTGTGCAGTAACATGTTCTGACGATCGGTCGAGCCCCCCGGTCAACCAGTATGAAATTCAATGCTGGAAGAGTGTTACTCGTTGGACTGTTTAAAGTTGGATCAGACCGATCGTTTGACCGGTCTGGGGCCATCTTCGACTGGTTGGCAGATAGGTCTGAAAATGGTTTTCTCACACAGAAACTTGTTGGACTGTTTTTTGGTCATTTCCGACTGGTTGGCGGTGCGCGTGGACCACTATACGTAGTTTCCTATTTCGGTTAGAACTCTTGCGCAAAGCTATATATGAGCTTCTAATATGAAATTAGGGTATCTAATTTGGAGTTTTACATGTCCAAGGTGAGAGATAGAGAGAAAAAAAGAGGAAGAGAAGAAGAAGAGAGAGAGAGAGAGAGAGAGAGAGAGAGAGAGAGCTTGTTGGAAGAGATCTTCACTTGTGAAGGTGATTCTTAGCGCAGTCGTCGTCTCGACTCTTCTACGTCGTGCTCGATGAGATCTCTCGATTTCTGTTTCCTTTTATTGTTATCTGCTCCTCCGTGAGTGAAGAAGGTTAGATCTAAACGGGTTGTGCTTGAGATCGAGGTTGTAAACAGTTTACTGCATAGTGGATTGTTTCTCTGGATGAGGTCCCGTGGTTTTTACCTCTTTGAGAGTTTTCCACGTAAAAATCTCGTGTTCGTGTGGTAGTTAATTTGATCTTGTTCATTGCATTATCATATCACATAATTCACGTAGTTGGGGGGCGAGATCCTAAAGTTTTGTGCAATACACCCAATAAAAGTGGTTCAGAGAGTCCAGGTTATTTAAACGGACAGTGAGATCATTGTGAATTATGGACTGTGGCTTGTTAAGGATGATCAGCCTCAATGGGTTTGATTGGCCCATATGGAAGGTGAAGATAGAGGATTTTCTTTATTGTAAAGATCTCTATGCTCCAATCTCAGGGGAATCGGCTAGGGCGAAGGATATAACTGATGATGATTGAAAGAAGTTGAATAAAAAAATAGTGAGGTTCATTAGACAATGGCTAGATGATACGATGTTCTACCATGTATCTACGAAGACCTCATCCGCTAGCCTATGGAAAAAATTGCAAGGGTTGTATGAGAGGAAGATAGTCGGTAATAAGATTTTCCTGATTAGAAGACTTGTCAATCTCAAGTTCAAGGAAAACGATTCCGTGGCTGAGCACATGAATGAAGTCAACAGTATTGTGAACTAGCTCTCCACCATGAAGATGGTCCTGGACGTGAGCAACAAGCCTTGCTATTGCTTAGCTCGTTGCCTGATAGTTGGGAGACATTGGTCATGTCTTTGAGTAACTCTGCGCCAGACGAAAAGGTGTCCATGAAACAAGTGACTAGTTGTCTCTTTAATGAGGAGACAATGAGGAAGTCTTAGGGGTCCACTTAGCAAGAAGCCCTTGTGACACAGGAATGTGGGGAGGAAAGAATAAGAAGAGCCACTACAAGAAAGATATTGAGTTTTATAACTGTGGTAAAAAGGCCACTACAAGAATGAATGTCATAGTAAAAAGAAGGACAAGAAAGGAAAAGGGAATGACAAAGATAATGAATAAAATTCTATTACAGTCGTTTCGGATGACGACGTTGTTGTTATTCTCTCTACATATCATAATGTTTGTCTCATGGCTACGGATCAGGACACTAATTGGGTGATTGATTTTGGAGTGTCGTTTCACGCGACTCCATGCAGAGATTTCTTCACAAGCTTCAAGTCAGGCAGCCTTAGTACTGTGAAGATGGGAGACTATGGAATATCCTAGATTGTGTGGGTTGGTGATAACTATGTGAAGACCAATGTGAGCTGCATGTTGGTTCTGAAAGATGTGAGGCATATTCCTGACCTTCGCCTCAACTTGATGTCAACGGGAAGGTTGGATGTACATGTGACCGTTTATGAGAGTTATTTTGTTGATGGGCACTGGAAGCTCATCAAGGGTTTGATGATTGAAGCTAGAGGGAGGATGTGTTACACCTTGTAAAAAGTGTTAATATATGCAAGGGTGAGTTGAATGCAACAGAAGATTCAGTGATGAATATGTGGTATAAGTGGCTTGGCCACATGAGCAAGAAAGGGCTTCAGCTACTAGCAAAGAAGTGCCTCCTTCCAGAGTTGATAGGTATACCTCTCAAAACCTGTATAAACTATTTATCTGGGAAACAACATAGAGTTTCTTTTGTTAAAACTTCTTCTCATACCAATAAAGTTCATGAATTATATTTGGTTTATTCTGATGTGTGTGGTCCAATGAGGACAAAATCCTTGGGTGGGGCTCTGTATTTTGTTACATTTATAGATGATGCATCTAGGAGGGTTTAGGTTTATGCATTGAAATCCAAAAATGAGGTCTTTGCTTTGTTTAAGGTATTTCATGTTATGGTCGAGAGAGAGACATGTAGACCAATGAAGTGCATCTGGACTGACAATGAAGGTGAATACATTGGGGTATTTCATGAATGTCGTAAGTCCCTGGGTATATAACATGAATAGATGGTGCCCAAGACCCCCAACACAATGGTGTAGCTGAGCACATGAATCGCACCATTGTAGAGAGAATCAGGTGCATATTATCCTATGCGAAGTTGTTCAAGATGTTCTGGGGAGAAGCAATGCACGAAGTGATGTATTTGATAAACAGGTCTCCATTAGCCCCGTTGAATGAAAAAGTACCTGAGAAGGACACGATCCGTCGTACAATCATCTCAGGGTGTTTGGATGCCGAGTATCCATTCACGTACCAAAGGACGAGAGGTCCAAGCTCGATACAAAGATCAGGCAATGCATGTTCTTGGGGTATGGTGATGAAAAATTCGGTTACAAATTGTGGAAATCGACTGAGAAGAAGCTTATCAGGAGCAGAGATATTTTTTTATTTGAAGAGTAGTACTGTATTGAAGATATTGTAAAGCCAGAGAAGACACAACCCAATTCAGGTGAGCTGGAAGACATGGATCCGATCACTCCTCCCATGGTGCCTGATAATGGGGGAGTGCAGTCGACGAGGGAGTTCCTACGATAGATAGATAGGGGGAGTAGCCTCCACATGATTTACCTGTAGAGCCACATGTGAGGAAGTCATCTAGGGACAAACACCCGCCCAAGAGGTACTCGCCGTATAAGTACATTATGCTTACTGATGGGGGAGAGCCAAAGGATTACTCTAAGGCCTTATTTGACGTGCATAAGGGGAAGTGATTGAGAGCTATGCAAGAGGAGATGGAATCCTTGCATAAGAACCACACTTATAATATGGTGAAATTGTCTAAGGGCAAGAAATCTCTGAGTAACAAGTGGGTGTTCGGAAAAAAAGGTTAAGCAGAAGAATTCACAGACGAGGTTCAAGGCTAGACTTCTAGTGGAAGGGTTTGGTCAGAAGAAAGGAATCGACTTTGAAGAGATATTTTCACCGGTGGTGAATATGACATCCATTTGGATAGTTGCTTGGGTTGGCAGCTAGCATGGATATGGAGATAGAGTAGTTAGACATTAAAATTGTCTTTCTCCAAGGTGACCTGGAAGAAGAGATCTATATGCATCAACTAGAGGGGTTTGAGGTCAAGGTCAAGGAGTACATGGTGTGTAGGCTTAAGAAAAGCTTATATGGGTTGAAGCAAACTTCGATGCAATGGTATAAAAAGTTTGACTCATTCATGTTAAAGCATAGATATGACAGAATGGAGTCAGAATACTATGTGTTCACGCGCAGGTTCTCAGATTGTGATTTCATTGCTCTGCTATTATACGTTGATGATATTCTCATCATAGGAAAAGACATCAAGAAGATTGACAGGCTTGAAACAGGAGTTGGGCAAGTCATTTGTGATGAAAGACTTGGACCCAACAAGACAGATTTTAGTAATGAAAATCACGCGTGACCGAAGTAGCAGAAGGCTATGGTTGTCACAAGAGCGGTATATCGAGAAAGTCCTAGAGAGATTCAATATGAACAGAGCGGAGCCGGTCAGTTGTCCACTGGATAGTCACTTCAGATTGAGCGACAAGCAGTGTCCCAAGACGAAGGCAGAGGTGGATGAGATGCATAAGATACCCTATGTCTCGACAGTAGGAAGTTTGATGTGTGTTATGGTGTGTGTATGCGCCCAAACAGCATATACGGTTGGTGTTATCAGCCGATATCTTGTCAATCCTAGCAATGAACACTGGGCATCGGTAAAGTGGATACTATGGTATCTGAGGGGCTCATCTAGGTTGAGCTTATGCTATGATGATAGAAAACCTGTGTTATAAGGCTACACAGATGCAGATATGACAGGTGATATAGATTACAGGAAGTCTACATTGGGGTTCATGTTCACATTTGCAGGGGGAGTGGTCTCTTGGCAGAGCAAGTTACAGAAGTGTGTAGCATTGTATACGACAGAGGCCGAGTACATCACAGTCATAGAAGCATGTAAGGAGATACTTTGGATGAAGATATTTCTACAAGAACTTAACCTGAAGTAGGAGAAGCACGTGGTCTATTGTGATAGCTAGAGTGCAATACATTTGAGTAAGAATCCAAGTCAACAATCCAAGTCGAAGCACATTGAGGTTTGGTATCATTGGATCAGGGATACTTTGGAACAAAAGGTGTTACAACTTGAGAATGTCTACACAAATGATAACAGGAAAGACATGATGACCGAGACTTTGCTCAAGGGCATATTTGAGGATTGTAGAAGCTTTGCTGGCTTGAAGTTGGTGAAGCCCTCCTCCTGAGTTGGAAGGGGGAGATTTAATGGGGTTTTCCTCCTTGAGATAAGAGGAGAGATTGTATAGTAACATGGTCTGATGACCGATCCCCTAGCCAACCGGTCTGAAATTCATGCTGGGAGAGTATTACTCGCTGGATTGTTTACAGTCGGTTCAGACTAGTCGACTAGTCTAGGGCCATCTTCGATTGGTCAATAGACAATTCAAAAAATGGTTTTCTCTCATAGAAACTCGCTAGACATTTTTTGGTTATTTCTGACCAATCGACAGCTATGGTCGACCGATCGGCGGTGCGGGCGAACTGCTATACGCAGTTTCCTATTTCGGCTAGAACTCTGCGCAAAGCTATATCTGAGCTTTTAATCCGAGATTAGGGTATCCAATTCGGAAGTTTACATGTCTAAGGTGAGAGAGAAAGAGAGAAAAAGAGGAAGAGAGGAAGAGAAAGAGAGAGAGGAAGCTTGTTGGAAGAGGAGATCTCTTCTTGTGAAGGTGATTCTCAGTGCAATCGTCGTCTCGGTTCTTTCATGTCCTCATGCTCGGTGATATCTCTCGATTTCTGTTTCCTTTTATTATTGTCCATCCTGCATGAGTGAAGAAGGTTAGATCCAAGCGAGTTGTGCTTGAGATCGATGTTGTAAACAGTTTACTGTATAGTGGATTGTTTCTCTAGATGAGTTTCCATGGTTTTTACCTCTTTGAGGGTTTTCCATGTAAAAATCTCTTGTGTTCATGTTGTTGTTGATTTGATCTTGTTTATTGCATTATCATATCACATAATTCACGTAGTTGAGGGGCGAGATCTTAAAGTTTTGTGCAATACACCTAACAAATAAAACTATCCAATGATGGTGAATATCAATTCAGATCATTTAAAAACTTATGAACAATGATCTGAATTGTCAAATGATCATGGATAAAGATCTTAACTATTTAAAGTTTCTTATACAGTAATCTGCATTGTTCAAAATTGTATGGACAACATTTGAATTATCTATGATAATAAAAAGCAATCTAGACAATTCAAAAGTCCATGAGAAAACGATTTAAACCATCTAATGAAGGAGGAGATAATTTAGATCATTCAAAAGCTTATAGGACACAATTTGAATTATTATAGCAACTTCAAATTCAATAATTTAGAAGTTTGAATCTATAAACTAAGTAAAAACAATAACTTTGTAAAAATTTATAATTAATGGAACTAAGGCCTCAAGGATCCACTTGTAGTAGTTCCATATGAATTCATCTATCCAAGCATAAACACAACTATATTCGAAGTTCTATCTCTCTTCTAGTTGGAAGATTTAACATTCAAACACAAACAATCCCACTAAGTCAAAGAATTAGATTTTAGTTTTAATGAAGCATATAAAATTCAAATATGTAGCCTTCGAAGTAATAACCATGCCAAAAGACTATGGTATACTCTAGGGTTACTACAATTTGAATCTAATCAATCCAAACATGATAATCTCAAAGAATTGCAAGGAACCCATGTC
This sequence comes from Liriodendron chinense, assembly GCA_003013855.2. Taxonomy (NCBI): domain Eukaryota; kingdom Viridiplantae; phylum Streptophyta; class Magnoliopsida; order Magnoliales; family Magnoliaceae; genus Liriodendron; species Liriodendron chinense. The sequence goes on along the minus strand of ML058481.1, from coordinate 1,858,683 downwards.
TGAAGCACATGAACTCTCAAAAAACATCCAAAAATACCAACTTTATTCAAACTAGAACTTAAAAATGCAAACTTTAAGTAAAGTACTTGAATCAAACGAATTCTACATGATAACTAACTACAAGCTTCACCTCTTAGCCTTAGCTAAGAGGTTCTAGCTGCTGAACATCATCATGCTTCAACTAAAAACAATAAAAAGCTGATGAAAAACATGAAAAATCGGATTCGGGAGAGTTGTGGATGCTTCACGATGATCCTCTTCATCTCTCATGAAGTCTCAAGCCTTCTATGATGTCTTAGGAACGAAACCTAGGTGTCCTTTTATAATGAAGAGGCCCCAACGACTCAAAAAGTTTCAGAATTGCGTAGCCACTTACGCACAACGCATAAATTTTAGGAGCTTCAATGAGAAGCTGCTGGAACTCTTCAAAATTTGCATTGGCCGACCGGTCTAGTGATCGTCCAGCAAGCTCCAATAGTTGTTGGGCTATTTTACATAGAGTGGCCGACCGGTCTTGACCGGTCAGACCTACCTGGGCATTGGTCTAGAAAGTGCATGGGAGAGGAGGCATATGGTCGATCGGTCTTGACCGGTCGTGGCCTCCTTGGCCAATCTGTTAGGACCGATCAGGCCTCATTTTTTTCACTTTTTCCTCTTTTTTTTCTTCTCTCCTCACTTTACATTTTTCCTTCTTCTTTAGCCCACCTTTAGTCATCATCAAATGTTTTTAAAGTTCTTCTTTTAGTCATCAATTGGGTGGAGTCCTTCTCTCATTCCTACAATCACAAAACATGCATTAGATAGGTCTTTTAACATGCAATTCATGCATACAATGTGATGTAATGGGTTAGAATGTCATGTTCCCAAATGACATTTGCATTACCCCATTCTGACAATTTATAATTGCGTTTAATGTAGCCAGGAATGGACGGCCTAGAATCACCAGGTATTTACATGCTAGGATCCATAACTGGTTGTGTGTCCAAGACGATAAAATCCACCGGATAGTAGAATATGTCGACTTGGACCAATACATCCTCAACTACCCCTCTTGGCACTCAAATGGATCTATCAACGAGTTGCAACGTGGTTTTGGTGGGTTTTAATTCACTAAGATCGAATTGCTCGTATACCGAGTATAGGATCAAGTTTACACTTGTCCTCAAGTCTAATAATGCACGCTCAATTCGGTAGTCACCAATGATACATGAGATTGTGGGACTACCGAGATTCTTAAATTTTCTAGGGGTCTTTTGGGTGAGAATGATACTCACTTGCTCATTCAAAAAGGCCTTTTGTTGCACATTGTATTTACATTTGGTTGTGCATAAGTCCTTTAGGAACTTGGCATAAGAGGGAATTTTTTTAATGGCATTAACCAATGAAATGTTGATCTTGACTTGTCTGAAAATTTCTAAAATATCATGAGAGTTTGGGAGAGATTTTGGAGCAACCAATCTCGAAGGGAATGGTACTATGGGCTTTTGAACGTGTTCCGTTTCTTGTGGGGCTAAGCTAGGTCCATCCTCATTCTCAGAAATTACCGGATTAGTAAGCTTGTTGGCCTTCATCGGAATAAATTTATCTACTTGTTTACTACTTCTAAGAGTGGTGATGGATTTTGCTTGCTTATCATGTTGGTTGGGAAGATTAGGGATGCTTATTTTATGTGCTTGTTTAGGATTAGGCTGAGGTTGGGCCAGAAAGGTCTCTTCCCTAGTATTCAAGCGTCCCTTAATCTCATCAACCGACGTTTTTAACTCTTGGAACATTTGCTGATTTGATTGATTGATTTGCGTTTGCCCTTGCATAAACGCCTTTAAAGAGTCCTCCGTTGAGAATTGAGGTGGGGTCATGTTTTACATGGGTGACCCTCTCTAACTGAAATTTGAATGGTTCTTCCAAGTAGAGTTGTACATGTTACCCACCGGTCCATTGAAAGGCCTTTAATACCCATATGCGGCATTTGCTTGCTCTTGTAACACCTCTTAAAACGTGGGAATTGTAGGACAATCTTGCGTAGAGTATACATTAGCAGCAAAAATTTTGCACAAATTATCAATGGCTTCCATGGATTTAGAAACTCCACTTTTACTTAGTTACATAGCCTCTACTTTTCTTGTGTGGTTGGCTATCCTTGCGTCTGCATCATCTTCCTCCTTAAGGATGTAAATCCCCCATTTCTCTTTTTGCTGAGGAGGCTTGAGGTTACTAGACTTGTCTAAGGTAGCCCATGATTGAGCATTCTTGGGCAACATGTTTAAATAACTCTATGTCTCATCTGAATTTTTGCTCATGAACTCGCCATTGCACATCATCTCTACAAATTGGCATATGTTGGAATTCAATCCATCATAAAAGAAATTTATAATTTGCCAACTTTTATATCCATGATGTGGGCAAGTGAGTAAGAGTTCCTTAAACCTTTCTCAACTTTGAAAGAATGACTCACCCTCTTTTCCCATAAAGTTCATTATAGATCTTCGAATGGTGTTAGTTTTATGAGCTAGGAAGAACTTTTTCAAGAATTCCTGGGTCATCTCAGTCCATGTCCCTATCAAATATGGTCTAAGAGAGTGGAGCCAACCTTTGGCTCTTTCTTTCAATGAGAAGGGAAACAATATAAGTTTGATGACATCCCCTGACACATTGTTGTATTGTAAAGTAGCAACAACCTCATCAAATTCTTTTAAGTGTAGATATGGGATCTCAGAATCTAACCCATAAAAATTAAGTAAAAGTTGAATTACCCCCGGCTTTATATTAATGTTCCCCCCGGTGGTTGGTAAAACTATGCAAGAGGGTATAGTTGTACAGGCCGGTTGTAGGTAGTCACGTAAAACTCTCATTGGAGAAGCATCGTGTACCTCATTCTCTCCTAGTCCCTCTTGATTTACATTTGTAGTTGGAGTTAGGGGGGAAGATTCCTTAATGGTGTTTGATCCATACTCCCCGAACTTTCACAAAGTTCAATGTATTTTCTAACTCGTCTATGGACGGATGGTGGTTTAACTTAACCACCTTCGGTTTGGAGACGATTTGTGTGGTCACGTTCCCAATGGGACATAAATCACACAAACAAAAATCTAAACTAAATCTTAAATTTTAAAAACAAAATCTGGAAATAAAACTAAAATTCTAGTAAAGCTAAAAACTGAAGATTGGAAGAGTTTAAGTTAGAAGGATAGTACCTGATTTGCTTGAACTAGAAGAACTTCCTACAAAATAAAACAAACCTTGTTAGTTCTAGAATTCAGAAAAAACTAGTTCTAGAAAAACAGTAAACCCTAATTACTTTTACTTCTATAGTTATTAAAACAATTTAGAACCATTTAACTTATATTCCTTGGCAACGGCGCCAAAAACTTGTTCGCTCGCCTCAAGTGCAAGGTTGCGATGTAGTAATAATCTTGGTAAGACCGAGGTCAATCCACAGGGAATTAGGGTAAACTAATTCAAACTATTATAGCAACTTCAAATTCAATAATTTAGAAGTTTGAATCTATAAACTAAGTAAAAATAATAACTTTATAAAAATCTGTAATTAATGGAACTAAGGCCTCAAGATTCATTTGTAGTAGTTCCATGTGAATTCATCCATCCAAGCATAAATATAACTAGATTCGAAGTTCTATCTAATTGGAAGATTTAGCATTCAAAAACAAACAATCTCACCTAAGTCAGAGAATAAGATTCTAGTTCTAATGAAGCACATAGAATTCAAATATGTAGCCTTTAAAGTAACAACCATGCCAAGAGACTATGGTATGCTCCAGGGTTACTATAATTCGAATCTAATCAATCCAAACATGATAATCTCAGAGAATTGCAAGAAACCCATGTCCGAAGCACATGAACTCTCATAAAACATCCAAAAATACCAACTTCATTCAAACTAGAACTCAAGAATCCAAACTTTATGTAAAGTACTTGAATCAAACGAATTCTACATGATAACTAATTACAAGCTTCACCTCTTAGCCTTAGCTAAGAGGTTCTAACCGAGCATCATCATACTTTAACTAAAAACAATAAAAAGCTAATGAAAAACATGAAAAATCGGATTTAGGAGAGTTGTAGACGCTCCACGACGATCCTCTTCACTTCCCACAAAGTCCCAAGCCTTCTATGATGTCTTAGGAACGAAACTAAGGTGTCCTTTTATAATGGAGAGGCCCCAACGACTCAGAAAGTTTCAGAATTGCGTAGCCACTTACGCACAATGCACAAATTTCGGAGCTTCAATGAGAAGCTGTTGGAACTCTTCAAAATTTGCACTAGCCGACCGGTTTGGTGATCGTCCAACAAGCTCCAGCAGTTACTGGGCCGTTTTGCATAGAGTGGCCAACCAGTCTTGACTAGTCAGACCTACCTGGGTATTGGTCCAAAGAGTGCATGGGAGAGGAGGCATATGGCCGACCATTCTTGACCGGTTGTGGCCTCCTTGGTCAACCGGTCAGGACAGGTCAGGCCTCATTTTCTTCACTATTTCCTCCTTTCTTTCTTCTGTCCTCACTTTACTTCTTTTCTTCTTTTTTAGCTCACCTTTGGTCATCATTAAATGGCTTTAAAGTTCTTCTTTTAGTCATCAATTGGGTGAAGTCCTTCTCTCATTCCTACAATCACAAAACATGCATTAGATAGGTCTTTTAACATGCAATTCATGCATACAACGTGATGTAATGGGTTAGAATATGTATAAATTAGGAGCTCAACAGTACCCTGAAGTCGATCTACTACAATCCACACTACCTACGTAATCAGAATCGACGTACCCAACTAACTTGTCCTTAGACTTCTCAAATGTCAAGACGTAGTCCTGCGTACCTCAAATGTATTGAAGTAGCCATTTCACAGCTTCCCAATGTTGTCTGCCCAGGTTTGACATGAATCGACTAACAACACTCATAACCTGTGAAATATTCGGTCTTGTGTAGACCATGACATACATTAAACTGCCCACAACACTTGAATAGGGCACATAAGACATAACATGCTTTTCTTCATCTGTCTTGGGACAATGTGCAAAAGAAAGCTTGAAGTGAGCTACGTGGGGAACGCTAACTGGTTTGGACTTGTCCATCTCATACTTTTTCAACACCTTCTCAAGGTCTTCTTCCTGAGATAATCACAACCTGCTCATCTTCCTGTCTCTATGAATATCTATGCCAATAACTCTCTTTGCAGCCCCCATATCCTTCATCTCGAATGTACCTGAAAGCTAAGTCTTCAACACATCGATGTCAGACATGCTATGACTGGCAATAAGCATGTCATCGATGTATAACACCAGTATGAGAAACTTCTCATCATTCATTGTTTTGAAATAGACACAATGATCGTAATCGCTCCTGGAAAAGCCCTAACTCATCATGAATGAATCAAATTTCTTATACCACTGCCTAGGCGATTGTTTGAGACCGTACAACGATCTCCTCAACCTGCAAACCTTGTTCTCGGCCTCTTACACTGTATAACCTTCTGGTTACACCATGTAAATCTGCTCTTCTAATTCCCCGTGCAAGAAGGCAGTCTTTACATCCATCTGTTCTAGCTCAAGGTTGGATTGGGCAACCAGCGCCAACACGAACCTGATAAATCTTCACAACCAGCCCAAAAATATCACTGAAGTCCATGCCTTCACGCTGAACATACCCTTTCGCTACCAACCTTGCCTTGTATCTATCCTGTTTTTTCCAAAAAATCCACTTGCACCCTATCACTTTTCGGCCTACAGGAAGCTTCACAAGTTCCCAAGTCTCATTCTTGTACAGGGAGTTCATCTTGTCTTACATTGCCGTCTTCGACTTTTCAGCATCTGCATCCTGTAGTGCTTCCTCAAAGTTAGTCGGATCCTTCTCATCTGTAATGAGAGTGAATGCAATGTTCGAGTCATCCATATACCTTGTCGGTAACCTGCGATCTCTAGGTGGATTTCTTTGCATAGATGGCTGCTCCACCTGATCCTGTACCTCTATCTGCGTCTCAATATCGGCTCGTGTCTTATCTTTATCATCATGTGTATCAACAATTTCTAATTTTTCTGGTTCCTTTGTTGCATCCTTACGGAACAAAGACCCTTCATCGAACTTGACATCATGGCTCGGGGTGATTTTCCGTGTGACAGGGTCATATATGCGATAACCCTTCACACCATCACCATAGCCTACAAAGATTCCTTTTTTGGCCTTATGGTATAGCTTACCTCTCTCAAATGACGGTACATGAAAGTAAGACTTATAACCAAAGACCTGCAGACTTGAGTAGTCTAAAGTACAACCACTCCACACTTTCTTGGGGATTTTACATTCAATTGCCATAGAGGGTGATAATTTATCAAGTAACAAGCCGTGTTAATGGCTTTAGTCCACAACTCTTTGCCCAACCCAGCATTAATAATCATGGATCGGGCTCACTCTAAGAGAGTCCGATTCATCCGCTCTGCCACATCATTTTGCTCTGGCATGTGGCGCACTGTGTTGTGCCTCACGATCCCCTCCTCCTTACAATACATGTTAAATTTTTTGGAAGTGAACTCACCTCCATTGTTGGTTCTCAAAACCTTCAGTTTCTACCCTGATTGATTCTCCACCATCGCCTTCCAATACTTGAAGATTATGAAGACATCGGATTTATTTTTCAGAAAATATACCTCAACCTTGCTGCTATAGTCATCGATAAACGACACAAACCATGATGACCCCCAACAGAAATAACAGGTGACGACCCTCATACATCAGAATGAACATACTCAAGCACCCTTTTACATACATATTTTTTCCATTTAAATGATAATCTAAATTGTTTTCTATACATGCAATGTTCACATATACTAAAGTCTACATATTTAAAGGAATGAATCAAAGATCGTTCAGAGAGTACCTTCATGCTCAGCTCGCTCATGTGGCCTAAGCGTGCATGCTACATATGTGCATACGTGGAATCCGCTACAATCATTGCAGCTCCACCTACTGAAGTGCTTCCAATCAGATTGTAATTATTTCCATGCCTCTATCCCTTCATAATTACTAGAGCCCCCTTTAAAACTTTGCAGAACCGGTCAAAACCGGTGAACTTGCACTCCAATGCCTCGAGTGCGCCAAGGGAAATCAGATTCTTCCTCAACCTAGGAACATGCCTCACTTCCGTCAAGGTCCGTTCGATACCATCGAACATCTTGATGCGCACAGTACCAATTCCCACAACCTTGTAGGCGTACTCATCGCTTAGAAATACCGAGCCTCCCTCATACTCCCTATAGGAAGTAAAGATGCTTCTATCCAGGCACATGTGGTACGAAGCCCCGGAGTCCATGATCCACTCATCGCTGAGAGATCCAATCTTTGGTGCCGTCAAGACCTCGCACACATCATACCACCTTCTGCTTCAATAGTATTGGCTTCCCTAGAAGAGTCTCCTGACTTCTTCTTCTTATTCTTAGGACTCTTGCAGTTCTTCTTCATGTGCCCAACTTGGCCACATCCCCATCACTTCAACTTCGTTTTACCTTTGCCCTTCGACTTAGATCGAAAATGTGACGATCCTTCACCCCGCTCCGAATTCCTTCCTCTCATAATCAGTGCATCAGAGGAAGAATTAGCATCACCGCTCTTCTGTCTCATCGCTTTCGACTGAAGGGCTAAGACTAGGATCTCAACACTAATGGTGTCTTTACCCACGCACAATGAGTCCCTGAGAGACTCATATGAACTAGGAAGTGAGTTCAGCAGGATCAAGGCTTGATACTCGTCCTTCATCTGTTCACCAAAATCAAGCAACTTGTAAATCAACTTGTTGAATGTGCTAATGTAGTCCTCCACTTCTGTCTCCTCTGCAATCTTCAAAGTGAAGAGCTGCATCATTAGATACATGCAATTTTCTAGAGACTTCTTCGCGTACACGTTCTCTAGCTTGGTCCATGTCTCTACATCGGTCTTCTCCTTCATGGCATTATAGAGAACGTCATCTACAAGGCACAATTGTATTGAGACCATTGCTTTCTCATCCATCTTGGTCCACCCATCATCTTCCATGTCCTTCAGTCGCTTTCTAAGGGCGTTCACGACCTCTTGCTGAGTTAGGATGACCCTCATCTTCACCTTTTACAACTCAAAGTTGTTTTTATCCGAAAACTTCTCAATGTTGAATTTCGTACTTGAAGTCATGAGATTGTCTCAGAAAATTCCCTTCTTCAACCTTCCACGATAGCTCTGATACCACTTGTTGGAAATCCGGTCAGCAAAAGCACCGAACAGATTGAAACAATCAACACACGCCACACAAGTAATCAATGCAAAGATAATCCGTATTTATGTGGAAAACCCTTGCAGGAAAAAACCACGGCACAAAGTGACACCTCCACTATGAATATCAGATGATTACAAAGCTAATCTACCCTCAAGTAGATCCCAAAGATGAACAAAGCACTCTCAAACCTCACAATCTCTCCCCCAAGCCCTAAACTCATATTAGGACTCCTTGGTATTGATTAGGATACCTCCCAACATGATTAGGAGGTGTTTAAATAGGACACCAACTTGAATTGGAAACATGCAACGTGAAACCGCGTAAGAAGTACTTGCTCCGCACATCAGTCGACCGGTTAGCCGACTGGTCGAAGACTTGCGAAATATGTCCAATGCGTTTGCTCTAAAAAACCAGCCTTGCTGCCTTAACTACAACCGGTCAGACGACCGATCGGAGCCCCCTACAGACCAATCGACCTACCTTTCTAAGGCTCCTAGATAATTGTCCAATCCTCGCTGTGACAATCTGTCCACTGGCCGATCGGTCGGTGGATACTGTTTTTTCACAGTTTGAGGACTCTCCAACAGTACTTAGTTTAGTACACACACAATTAATATTCACATCTCACCTCATATACCCTTTGCACATTTAGTTATATCTTGTATAGTCTATTATCTTAGGACCCGCTTAATTGAATAAATTAGTAAATAAGTTTAAGTGGTCTTATTCACCCCCCCCCCCCCCCCCCCCCCCCCAAAGGACTTATCCATAATTATAAGCTCTATTGAAGATTCCGCATCGTGATATTGTATTAGATAACCGCGCAATTTCAATATTGAAGAGGATCGTATCACGTATCAACTAGAACTTAAACTGTGATAAATATGATCTCACTGGGCTTTTAGCTCACTCAAATCATAACAGTTCTAACAGGATTTCAAGATGAGGAAAGAGTGGCAAAATCCAAGTATTTTGACGATTATTTCTAAAAGCACCGTTCTTAGAGTAAGTTGAATTATTTTTATTTCGTTGAAATTAATGCAATAAGACATTAGTGATATTTTCTTTAGTAAAAAATTTAATAGAAGCAGATTAATTTCATTTGAATTATGAATTTTAAAATTTAGTTTGAGTTAAATTATAGTCAATGGAGTTTTATTAAAGTTTAGTTTAAATATGTGATGTGTAGAATGAAATGTCAAAGAATGTATACTTAATTTTTAATTCACACACTAGAGTTCTGGATTAGGGTAATTGTACTCGGGTTTTGAATTTCGGAGTGTGACAGTGGGCTCATAGAGTCTAACCACCACTGAGGTGGGTGTAGGTAGTGTCGCAACCCAATTCATGTCCGATATTTTTATTTTCATTGATTTCGATATGAAAATGGATTTACAAGTGCTCCTAAATTGTATGATTCTATGAGACCCATCATGATGTATTATTCTATCCAAGCTATCCATCCGTTTTGCCAACTCATTTTAAGGCATAAGAAAAAAAGGCACATCTATAGCTCAAAGTGGACCACACTACAAGAAATAGTGGGGATTGAGCGCCTACCGTTGAAAACTTCTATGACCCATAAAAGTTTTACATCAAGCTGATTTTTATGTTTTCCTTTGTCTAAGTCTATGTAACCTTATGAATAGGTTGGATGATAAATTAACATCACGGTGTATCATGCCCCAAAATTTGGCACCTAGGCCGGCCAGACCTTGATCCCGCATCCTAAGGCATGACTTATAGTATAAGCAATTCACAACTATAGTTTCATGAATATCATACATTAACAAATCATCATAAATTAATTTAAATATTTAAATATCATTATAATAGTCTAGGCTTTCATCTAAACTTCCAATATACATTTTTTTTTTATATAGAATACAACTAGAAAGATAAATTTATAGCTAGGTAGCTAGACTTCTAGATCTCTGCTCCATTTCACTCCTTGTCTAAACCCTGCAACTGAATATTACCTAAGAAGTGGTGAGCTTACACACTCTCAATGGGATTATATTCAACCTAAGTTTGAAATTTTTAGATTTATAACAAATACATAAACAATGTGAATACTTAATGTAAAGTTTGGAAATATGAATTAAAATACTGAATTATAAAGATATCATGAATGCAATGTTAAAATTGTAAAGAAGCTTTAAGTATTTTTCATGAATTCTCATAAATAATAAATTAAACAATATTATCTCTTATAACATCGTACATAGTGTATTGTCACGTTGCATTAATACCTATGCATCGGTACCTCGAATAATGAGAGACCCATTCATATGTTAGTTGGTCAAACTACTGATTCTGTTGTACCTCTAATGTATTTCTGTACATACACTTATATACACCATAACAAATGAGACTCTAAAGGATCCAATGGGTTTGGGGATCTTTCACCTAAGGGATAAGATCACCTTACTTGCTTATACTTTCAAGGACATATCGAGGGTAGTGCACTCAATATACTTTTAAGAAAATTTTCAGGGTAGTGTACCCAATATACTTTTAAGGGCATTCTCAAGACAGTGTGCCTAATTTACTTTTAGGAAGATTCTCAAGGTTAGTGTACTTGGTATACTTTTAAGGACATTCTTAAGGTAGTGCACTCAATATACTTTTAAGGACATTCCCAGGGCAGTGCACTCAATAATACTTTTAGGGATATTCTCAAGGTAGTGCATCCGATATATCAATCTCGATGTTCAATTAATGACAAGCATGTATATGACATGGTTATTAATAATATTTATAATTTCTTATAAGCTTAATTTTTCAAAGTATTAATAATTTTAATTTTAATTTTCAAATAATAATTTTAGAGATAATATGGATTATGACGAGACTTAATTTAATCTTTATATCAAATTAAATTTTAAATCTAATTAATGTAGATTGAACTCACATTTATTTAAATCCATATGCTTCAAATTTTAAAAATTATGTCAAATCACAACCTAGAAAAAATGATTTTATGAAGTCTAAAATTTAGATATTTTTAATCCAACTTAACGGACTAATCCTAGATATTCTAAAATTAAATTTAGATTTAAAAAGTTTGAATAATATTTGATTAATTCTAAAATTCACAGTTTAATCATATTTAAACTTAATTTTTAAATTTTTTTCGAAGCTGATTTAAATCAGTTAATTTTAAAATTTTCATAATTTATATTCAGACAAATTTTAAATTTAACGAAATTTAATTTAATTTAATTTAATAAAAATCTAAAATATGAGAAAATTAATTTAGACTAATAATTCCTGAAGTTTCGAAGTTGGATCAATGTTCAATTTTATTTAAATAATTTAATCCTCTATGTTTGGAAATCTAACAAGCTTCAATGTATCTTAACATGATTTATTTTATATTAGATTGTAATCCTATAGATACCCCACCTCGGGCTGACAAGTTAATTGAGGGTGGACCAATCCGACTTGATGACTAGTCCTAACCCTAATCCAAACCTTATAAGCTAACTCTAATCCAAACCCTAAATCCAAAAGCATAAACTCTAGGACCCAAAACCCCAAAGCCCTAGGTTAACTCATCGAGTCAATTCACTGAGTCAACTCACCCGATCAGCATGTCCAAACCAGCAACCTGGTTAACTCACCTTGTTAAGCCTAAACATAGAAACTAGGCCCGAACCCAAGCCCAAATGGAATTTAAGGGGAGGTAATAACTTAGGCAAACCTCAAGGCAAGGCCTCCACATGCTTGAGGGAGGCCCTCTACCAAAGTAGGAGGTACCACTGGGGGCTAGTGGTACCCTGAGTATTGCCAGCCACGTGCGTGGTACCCCTCCTGTCTTGGTGAGGTTGCCCTAAACGCATGTGAACCCCCTTTTTGCAGCTTCCAAGTGTGTGGAAAATATGAATTTACTCTAGTGCCCTCCCTTTGATCCAAAATTACTATCTTACCATCCAATCCAACTATTTAATGGTTGCCACGTGGTTATCTCTAATCCTAACCCTCCAACCTCCTTTCACCCTTAAACTTGACAATAATTACTAAAAAATCAGGATTAGGGGCTATAAATATCTCACTCTCCTTCACATTTTAATCATCCATAACTCACAAAGAGTCTCTTCATCCTTGAAAGACTTAGCTACTTAGCCATCCTATCCCTCCACCAAAGAGAGTGAGAGTGAGATAGTCCGACCTTGGTCTATCCTATACTAGCCTCCTGAGCCTCCAAGTTTAGCCCAATCCACTCGATCTAGCCCTTGCGACACTCTCTTCCATCCTGCCACCCATTAATCAGCTTCATCCAATCATGCATTAGTATTGCGCAAACATCTACTCCCTTGTCAACCTCCTTGCTCATCTCATTCATTCATAGTGCATAGCATTTTTGAATTAAGATTGACTTGGGTGTATCTTTGTGGCTTGCCGATTAAATCGGATCCTGCCCATTAGAAACCCTAGTCGGTACATGTTCAATGCATCACCCTAGCACCATGTCAGTACAAATGTATGCTCTGTGCCTTGCCAATTTAATCTGAACCTGCCCACCATAAATTTATGCTGACTGACACATACATTGCATCACATGCATTACATCACTTTATCAAAATGCCAGAACCAGAACTAATCCTTGAAATTTGTTTAATCCTGTGAAGTAGAGACCATACATTTGTACGAGTAGAGTGGATTCCTAATACCTTCCCTATCTGTAATTGTTGTCCTTACACTGAATCTTCGGACTTAAGATCAAGGAGTCATCTTAGGATTATGAATCTTCATATTCTTTCTCTTAAGCATTTCTACAGGGTTTAGCCGACTATAGATTCGAGGTAATTGGCTAGTGACGATTCTAGTCATATACAACACCCTATAAACATATACCAGCATAAAAGCCCTCGACATAGGCAAACCCATGGAAGCCGGTCCCGCATTCCAGATCCATCCTCCACAAAATGGCGACTCCACTGAGGATGTTCTAATTATTCTAGTAAGACTTGACTTGAAAAGTAGGATTTCGTCAATCTAGAGGATTAGCAATTTATGCATATTAGCATCAACATTTAGCATTCACCTCATCTTACAAAAAAAAAAAAAAAACCCGAACTCTTAAAAAATCAGAACCATTACACCTCTATGAGCCCACCATTCACAAACTGAACCTCCTTTCCACAACATTATCTGTACCAGATCCCAACTAGCTATGGCTTACCATGAGGAAGAAGTCCATCACTTCCCCACTCTCGACATGCAAGACGCTCAACCCCTTCAAACATAGTATGCAGAAGTCGTGCCAGCAATTTGCATCTAGGAACTAGCACAAGGATTAAAGGGTATGCAAGAGATGTTTCTCCAGTTCATGCAAGCTCAGACCACCATGGCCAGCAACTATGTCAGTCCCACGTAACAACAACAATAGCAACTACAACCAGTTCTTCTACTCGCATCCGGCTTAGTTCAAGCACAACCGTTGGAGTTTGAACAAGACTTTCGACCCCAACTAGCACAACCCTCGAACTCAAGGCATTACTTTTAGTACCCTCCCGCAACTGGGAGTCAATTCCAGAATGACCTCGCAGTCAGGACTTCCATCCAACCTCCAGTTAGTATCACAACCGAGGTTTCAAATCAATTCTAAACCGATACTGCAGCTAGGGTCACCAGTCACCTTCCAACACATCCCGCAAACAGAATTTCAAGTCAATTTCAAGCAGCAACTTCCCCGAATGGAAGCCTAGGGTTAACATGGCGGATGCCCACAATGGGGTCAGTGTCACGCCCATTTCAACCTATGGAGCATGGCGAATACCCAACAAGGGAGCCACCTCCCAGTCTCTCAACCTCCCCCAACTGGGAGTGCTTTTCAATTTCAATCCCTAGTTCAACCTCAGCAATCTCCAGTTCAATTCCAGCAATCTCTAGTTCAATTCAGCAACTTCCAGTTCAATTCTAGCGGTCTCTAGTTCAATCCCAGCAATTTCCAGACACCGATCTCTTAAATGAGCCAAACAAACATGAAAGAGTTGCGAGAGCAACTCCAGGTCATGTGATACATCCTATATACATGGAAAGAAATACTATACATGGAAGGAAATAAAATCCATATACATGGAAGAAAATCTAAATAATGATTAGTTATCATACTCCTATGGGCCCCACATAAATCTCAATTTAAATGATTCAAACTATCCATTCCATTGCCTACATTGATAATGCCATGTGTGGTATATAATTCTTATATTCCCAAGATTTATCAATATAAGGTTAGTTTTTATAGGGTTTGGAGTTTGTTTGGAGACCCTTTGCTTGGATTAATTAACCTTTGGTCCATGTTTGTCATGTCCACATATGCCATAGGTTAAATTCTCATAAACTCGACTAGAATGACATCAAGTGGAGTTAAGTCGAGTGAAATACATTGTATGAGTTTCTCAAATGTATCCCCCAGTATGTTGACTTTTGACTATTTAAAGTATGCAATAATATGTTAACATTGACAGGGTCTTGGCAAGTGAGGCAAGTTTTGTTGTGTTTCTTTGATTATTTTTTAGTTAAAGAGTTTTTTTTTTCTTTTCCCCAAGTCTTAAATAAGTTTCAATGAAATTGTGTTTTCTTGAAGAGTCATCCACTATCCCACATTTGGATAATAACAGTTTGATAACATAAGATTTACGGGTTTAGGGTTAGTGCTTAAGGTCTATATGTTTTGAAAACCTTTCAATTTAATCTGCTTTTTTTTTTTTTTTTTATCATTACTAGTGTCACGCCCCGAAATTCGAAACCCGAGTACAATAACCCAAGCCCGAGTTCCAGGGTGTGAATTGAAAATTCGAGCATAAATTCCTTGAAATTCAATTCCACACATCGCATTACTAAAATAAATCCCAAATATAAAGTTTCCTTTCCACTAATATCTTATTACATTGAATTTTACAAGATAAAATAGATCAACTACAGTTGGCGTTTGAGTAACACGTGACCATCTGAATACTCTGCTTTGTCTACGTCTTTTCCTTCCTGAAAACCGTGCAAGAACTGTGGTGATTTTGGTGAGCTAAAAGCCCAGTGAGGTCATTTCCATTACAGGTAATATTCCAGTTAATAAGAGATAGGATGCAAATCATCAATGAATAGAATTGTGTGAAATATACAAGGATAATGTTATGATTGATACACTTTATGATTTATTATCAATAGAACATGATTATTATGATGTCCTGTATGTCATGATACGTATGAGAGCAATAAACGTCTAGGAACTCGTTGCCACTGAACATTAGGAACCTGTCGCAAATCAACCATGCTCACCTAACCGGTACAACGAGGCGGCAAATCAACCATGCACGCCAGTGGGCAAATCAACCATGCACCACTGATCGAACCGAGCAAATCAACCATGCTCAATAAGTGAAACGACCAGAACTCACTGCCACTGAACATTAGGAACCTGTTGCAAATCAACCATGCTCACCTAACCGGTACAGCGAGGCGGCAAATCAACCATGCACGCCAGGAGTCAAATCAACCATGCTCATGTTCTGTCGTAATGTATAAAAGATGTATATGACATGAGTTATGCAAGCATTCATCAAGCATACAATGCATCTCGAATTCAAATCCAATCACACTGTGTATGATTAATCTTTATTCAAATAATTCATCATCTAAATGTTTTAGTTTATCGTAAATCAAGAGAGTTGAGAAGGACGTACGTCAGTAAGGTTTTGTACCAACATCACTGTCTTGGTGTTTCTAAGTTTCATTTTATCTAGAATCTAGACTTGTGCAACTAAAAAGGAACAATTGGAACTTAAGAACGCATTAAGATATGAATCCATTAGTTACGACCTAATATGGATGGCGGAAAGAAATAATAATAACTCACATCTAAGACTTAATTAAGAAAGGAAAAGAAGAAAACAGATTCCTTACCTAGAATTGTATTACGAATGAATAAGGAAGGCAAAACTTCGAATGAAACAAGAAGCAACTCAAGGAAAATCAACAAGAATAACCCAAGATGAATCACTCACATGGTAGGTCCTAAACCCAAATCGAGTCGGAGTCGGCTCACTGAGTCGACTCAGTTGGCCCTCTTCTTTTCTTTCTTCTTTCTTTCTCCCTTCCTTCTTCTTTCTTTTTTTCTTTCTTTCTTTCTTCTTCTCCCTTGCTGGAGAATCCTCCAAGCAAAGGGGACGGCAGCAGTGGGTGGGTACCCCTCTGATAGAGAGACACACAGCTGCCCACTCTCTCCAATGGCTCTCTCTCTCCCTCTCTCTCCTCTCTTTATCCAATGACTTTCACTCTCTCTCTCCTCTTCTTCTTTTTCCTTCTTCCTTTCTTTCTTCCTCCTTCTTTCTCCTTGGCTGGAAACGGTTCAGCCAAGCCCGGTGTAGGAGCAGCAGTGCAACGGCACCACCACCTTCTATCACTCTCTCTCTTCTTCTCTCTCTCCAACGACCCACTCTCTCTCTCTCTCTCTCTCTCTCTCTCTCTCTCTCGCAGCTCTCTTCCCCACTCTCTTTCTCTCTCTCTAACAGCTCTCTTTCTCTCTGTTTTTTTTTGTAACGAAAGAAGCAAGCCCGACCTTAAATAGTCGAGCTCGCACGTCCGTGCGAACCGACGAAGCTTCCGAATCCAACTTGTATTCGGATTTCATGTTTTGCAACCTAAGCCATCTGGGACCGTTGGAACGATAAGTGGGGTCCATACGACCCTAACGAAGCAATCCCTAGGGTACCATGCACAGCAATGGCCAGGATCTTGGCCTCTTTAGATTTGAACGGTGTATCCAAACGGATCGGATAGACCACCGATGAGGGAGATTTTTAAAGGGATTCCGTACATGGAAAATGGGGTTCGATTGGACGGTTTGGATGTTAAGAGTGGGGTCCACAGATGGACGGTGTGAACAGCTTGTTGGGTCGGGCGAACGCAGCTGCTGCGGACGCTGTAACAGCGTCCGAAGAAGACGCGGCCGCTGCTTCTCTTTTTTTTTTGTTTATTACGTGCGTTGCACGTATAAGACAGCCGTACGCTGTCCTGACATGTGGGGTCCACCCGCGATGGTCATTAGTGGACGGAGTGGATGAAGCAAGCGGACAGCGCCCGCTCGCTGCAACCCTGCAACGAAGAAGAAGAAGAACTCTTCTTCAGTTCGGCGGTCAACGCTGGTTGACCGGACCAGTCGACGTGCACGTTATGCACGTGGGTCCCACCATGATGTACATGCAAAATCCACTCCAATCATCAGGTAGGCCACATCATTTTAGGTTATGATACCAAAAATGAGACATTTCCGAAGTTAGATGGACCACTTATGGCCCGATTTCTGATTAGGGCGTTTGTAGAATGATTGGAGGGTTGAAATTTGACATGTATGGTTGGATCGTGTTTTAGAACTCGTATATAGAGTTTTGTACGAGGATGATCGCCAAAAATCATAATACTTGAAAATGGCTACATAACTTAAATCTAACTAACGGCATTTTCGTAATTTTTTGTGAGATTTGACACTTCTACGCTATTTTAGGGTTCATGTTGAGCAACTTTAATAAAGGAACCATATGGTAACTCCCTACGAATGATTTATTATTAATTTATCAACATTTCAAATTATTTAATTTACTAAATAATTAACTAATCTATAATTTAAATTATTCTAAAATCTTAGGGCGTTATAAACACACCCGAGCAGGTTCATAGGGCCAAGAAATCACTGGTCTAAGCATATGCCTTGTGACGGACACGATATACGGGTCATATTTATGGACAGACATGTGTACAGGGCTATGTGAAGATCGTACGACGTGTTTATGTTGATCGCGTAATTTGAAATCGAAGCGGATGGTTAGATATTCCTGTCTAGCAATGATAGATCATTCTAACAGTCCATCTATTAACTTTATTAGGTACACTTAGTTTTCAGAGTCTTAAAAGTGTCGGGATATGTATAAAAGTGTATACCTGTGTGTATGTGTGCGAACAACCTGGCTTAGAATTTGATTTCTCGCGTGTGAACATGTACTCGTGTACCTACTCGTGTGCCTAAATTTTTTGGGGTATTACATTCTACCACCCTTACACAGAATTTCGTCCTCGAAATTCGATCTTCCTACTCGTGTGCTAAATTTCTAAGGTGTTACATACTACCACCCTGACATAGAATGTCGTCCTCAAAATTCAATCAAGCCTACTAGACTAACGGATAAAGATACTACACTTCTATATATCTGAGTGTCTGCTACATTCTGCTAGTTCTAGGTTTACATATACACAAGTGTATGACTACCTGTATGAATTTAGGTTCTTACAACTAGTCGAGACAAATGGTTGCATATGATCCAATAACTGGTACCATGTGCGAACTGTCCTAATGGCTAAACCTCCCAACTCATTCCAATCATATCAGCTTAACCAATATATATATATATATATATATATATATATATATATATATATATATATATATATATATATATATATATATATATATAAACATTGATCTATTGATATGGTGAGCCACACCTAAGCATTCCTTTGCCCAGTGATACAGCCATAAGTTGGGGTGCACAGATAAGATAAGACCCATGGCCCACTTAAGGATTGAAATGACCTAATCACTGTCGGTTGAGCTTATACAATGTGGGCCCCACCTGAAATTATGGAAAACTTTTTGCACTTGCGCCAACATGGTGCATGAGCAGTGAAAAAGTGGGGCTCATGGTTAAGTGATCCAGGTCATTGGTCTGTTGGGCCTGTTTGAGGATGGATGATGCCCCATAAGCCCCTAAGGCCACAATGCCCTAAAAGCCTCTACCCTCAGTTTGACTTCTTATTCCGTACTTACAAGACACACGATATGATATGATGAGTGCACCGACCTTACTCATGCCAAGAGATCATAACTAAGTTGGGCCCACCACACTACAAGAAATATGACTTTTACCGAGGAAATTTTTCCTAGGTAAATGTTATAATTTCCTAGGTAAAAGTTATTACCAACGAAAATGTTCATCGTAGTTTTCATCGAAATATCACCCTCAAGAAAAGCAATTATCGACGAAATTTATATTGTCGGTAAATATTTGACCTTTTCCAACAAAAAATTTCGTTGGGAAAAGTCAACACTTACGTGGCTATTGTATAATTCGTTGGTAATTATGCGACTATTAGCCAGGAAAATTTTCCTTGGAAAAAAGCTATGACGAGAAAACTCTCGTTGGACAAGATATGACCGAGGAAATATTTCCTTGGAAAAGGTAGTGACAATCTGAATATTTTTTTGGAACATTCAATATCCCTACCATCTGAAAGCATTCAATATCCCAATCACCCGATAAAACGTTCAATCATATACCAATCAAAATGACCATTCAACCGAAATAATGTTTTGGGTAGCTCTATTTTATAGCATCAGTTGATCTATTTCTCTTTAGCATGTGTTGTTCATTGTTTGGGCCTATTTATAGGTTTGTACATATCTTTGGAGGCTTCAATATCTGAAAGGTATGTGTTCAGCTTAGCAGTCGATCCATTTCAGTTCTAGTTGCGTCATAGTTGAGGCATAAAGCATGTCAGCTACAAAATTATGCTCCACAATCCAAAAAATAACAAGATAAGTCGGTAAATGAAGATAACAAACTACGATCCAAAATACAGAGCCAATATTCCCACCTGGAATTTATCAAACAAAGGTATAGCACCTGCCAGCTCTGGTGACACATGCATCAACAAGGTTGTTGGAGTACTGCAAAAGACAACAATCGAGATTTATTAGTAAACCACTTTGCTTTAAATGCACCTCAAACCCTTCAGGGTGGGCACAAATTCAAGTGAAACAACAAAATGTGCTCCTAGCCAGTAATTTCTTTGTGGCTAAATGTCAGCTTTAACAAAACAACCCTTCAGGTGAAAAACCAAGTCAAAATCCCAAAACCATGAAAAATTCCAAATAATCTACTAAAAAACTTGCACGTGTACACAAGTACATGCCAGAATATAGATAAGAAGGCCTTTGCAATCACTTTTAAGCTAGTTCATTGGTAAGAGAATGTTTACAAGCAAATTAAAAAACATTGGTATAGCTAAGGGTACCAGATCAAAGAAAACCAAATACATATTTGACCGTCGGTTTTAAAAACTAATAAATATCGGCCAATATTTGAACGATGCTTACCAGATGGCGAAAGAACTAATATGGTGATATAGCAGAAAAAACTTACAGTTGATTCTTCCATGGGCACGGTATGCGTGGTGCCTCTACTTCTGGGCTTGATTTCTTGGATATGAGATACAAACAGAGTGTCTACATCCAAACCTTTCACCTGAGATGACAACATTATGCATGTAGTTAGAGAAAGGAGGTGGCAGATGGTACACAAGCAACTCGTCTATAGTAAAACAAACATATATCGGCATTGCTTTTTGCATTCTTAAGCAAGTCCAGAATGAACCTAGCAGATTTAGCGGCTAATGACCTTCCTCTATAGAAAATATTTAGATTGTCTGCTGCAAGTAACAGTCCACGTTCAATGGACAAAATTCCCTCGATATGAAGATGAGGAATGGTCTTATTAGAGTCACATATTAATTTCTAAGACAATTCAAGATGAGTTGCAATTGATGGATAATCCAGACAGATTATTGAACCATCCATGTATTAAATGGCAATTACCAATTGTCTATGCTAGGTTATGCATGGGCAATCAAGATAAGCCAACATGATGAAAAATGTACAACAACGTGGCAAAGTCTTCGCCGACGGTATTGTCCAACTATAACCTACCAATTTTTGAAATTAAGAGTCAACATATATTTCATGAATTGTTTATACACAAACAAAGAACAAAACTCAGACCCAGGCCCAAACTAAGTTAACCTGGAAGAGTTGACTGATTCAAATGAGTATTTCATCGATTGGAATTATCCATTCATTCACTTAGTTGTGTATACAGTTTGATGGCCGCTTTTATGTAAATTCATTACATTGGGCTTCCTTTTGGAGGCATTCAAAGGTGATATCATTTCAGGTTTTGCTCATTGGAATCTTGCAAGATTCTTGGGAATCCAAACCATTTTGTTACATGATAAAATATAAATTGGGAATACAAAGCCTTCCATGATTATATGAGATTAGATATAAATTGAGAAGACCAATTCTAGCAAAATGGGGAGACTGGAAAGCCTACGGACAACAAAACTGAGAGCTTGCCAGCCTAAAGATGCCACAGGAAGAGCCTTGACAGGAGCTGCAGGATATCTTCAACAACAATAAGAAGCTGAAAAATAAACTTCCATAGCGACATAAAATATGTCAAGCATTCAACACAGCAACCAAAGCTGTAGCAACCTGCAGCCTGAAAGTGACAACCCAAATATCTGCACCACCAGCTACCAACCAGACTAAATAATATAAACACAGGGTAAACAAAGTTCAGCAACTTTGCACCTCTCAAGCTGAAAAGTTTCTTAATTGCCATGGGACTTCACTGTAGAGACTCGGGGCATGATGTCAAACCAAAACGCAGTGCTTTCTTCCCTTCTAAACTACTTATTGAGAAAGAAAAGAGCATAGACTACCATAAACAACAGGAAGTATGTAACGTACTGTGTTTGGAGGGATGGTTGGAGGGGGCGGCGGTAAACATTCCTCTGCTTCTTCCTTTGATGAAGCCATGCCCAGAAAAATCCTCAACAGAAAAATGACAGAAATCCAAAACTCAAAACAATCATTACAAAATAGAATGGTGACTAATATTTTTAAATGGTGACTAATATTCTTAGTTGGAAACATCCAAACTACATTTGGAAGTACAGTTGAAACAAGTTTCTATTGGATACTTATTGACTGATTAATAGATAAATTAAAATAGGAAACCTTATTGTTCTGATCACTTAACTAATTAACTGATTGACATTTACTAGATAATGAAGTGAAAAGAGACCACAGTATGAATTAGGCAACCAAGTGTCCATGAATCCGAGTTTCGGATAGTTCAACAAATCTGATTTTGGGTGATGACCTATATATGGTGTTCAGCAAGTTGGACGGCTTAATTTGAACTAACTATGCCCAACACTTAAAATCCATGGACCATTCTATGTGGCATGAAGTATGGTAAGAAGTGGGAGCAAATTCAGCAGTGAAAGTGGTAAAAAAAAAAAATGGTTCAAAATGTTCGCTACTGTCAACACCTAGGAGCATAAGTGTGCAGATTTAAGACTCAAGTAAGCTACACTACAAGAAATTTTGGGGATTAAATGCCTGCCATTAAAATTGGGGATTAAATTCAGACCTTTAAACAAAAAACAATTAAAAAAATCTATTTTTCTTGAAGCTAAAACATAAAACCAAAAAAACACACTGTAATATCAAAAGCTAATGAAGTAGATCAACAAGAAATGTGACGAATATGAGAGGGATTTATTGTACAAGAAGCAGTGGAATCCACATACTCACTGGGGACAATGTAAAGTGGGAAAAGCACACCTTAAGAATTGAGAATCCACTATTCTTGGAAAGCAACTAATAGTGCTAACACTTTTTCATGCTATGCCTAAACCATTTGCACATGTCAAGCAATAGGAAAAATGAAAAGCTCATCAAGACTGCTCTGATATACTATTTACCTGAGATTTCAAAACACAGCCAATGAAGGGGCCCAAGACAACTAGGCCAAGAAATAAAACAACCAACCATCCTAGTGAGGATGGTGAGCCTGGGCATGGCTGATCAACCTCTGCAACAGCTGGCATTCCACACTGATAAGCTGGGGATGGAAATGGGCAACATTGCTGACAACAAATCATCTCACCCAAATCAGCCGCAAATGTTGAATTACCATAAAATCAAATATACAAAAGCATCAAATCCAATACCATCCTCCACCCAAACTACATCTCAAAATTATAATTTTTTTCTTTAAAAGAAAAAAGACAGTGGGAAATCAGAGAACTTGCTGATCGGCCACTTCTGCAACAATCGGCAACCTGGGCACCTGGCTCAACAAGCAGGAAGTAGACCCATAAATCAAACAGACCAATAGGAACAAGAACAAAAAAAAAATCAAGTGAAAGTAAAAGAAAGAACTAGTAGAAGTGTAGCAAACATAGAGAAGGTAAGATGGTTTGCTCTCCCTATACTATTCACACACACACACACACACACACACACACACACACACACACACACACACACACACACACGTGTGTGTGTGTCACATATATAATGGTAGAAGTCCAACATGACATACAACCCAAAAATTTGAAATAGCAATGGAAAGGAAAAGAGGCTGTAATTTTAACAATAGAGCATCAAAAGTAATTGATTGAAGATTAGATTACATTTATCTCACAACATCCACAAACACCAAACAGTTAGGAGATGAAATTCCAGATATCATCTCCATCAGATTGGGTGGGCCCGATCGGACCTACCCAAAACCACATCCATGCCATCCACACCATCCACAAGAGGCATCAACCCCTCTACATCACGAACAACCTAATCACCACCATCAAACCCACCCTTCCTTCCATCTAACTCCAAGGAATCCACATCCCCACCAATGGCCTCCATCCCAAATCCATCCAACCCATCCATTCTCCCCTCCAAGCATCATGGGGAAGATCAGAAAATACAGCGATATTTCCCCCATTACTCTCCATATACAATCAACAAATCCAATAAAATTAGAAAAAAAAAAATAATCCCACCATTAGTGATTGACACCTAAAATGAATCCATCTCATTTTAGGCGATTAAATGCGTGGAAGGCCAGATTTGACTGGCACACCACAAAAAATCAGAGGCAGCATTGCGGATGATTTATTTGACATGGTGGGAAGATTGGCCAGAGGTGTGATCGATCCAGTCAGGGATGCCACATAACATTGCAAGCTCTGTAGAAGTCTCCACAAGAGATCTCTAAGGAGAGAAGAGGGAGAGATGAAGGGGAGAGAGAGAGAGAGAGAGAGAGAGAGAGAGAGAGAGAGAGAGAGAGAGAGAGAGAGAGAGAGAGAGAGAGCTCACCAAGAACGAGTATTGCATCAGGAAGTGCGCTAAGGAATCGAGTGACGGCGGGAG
The DNA here is from genome assembly GCA_003013855.2 of Liriodendron chinense. Classification (NCBI taxonomy): domain Eukaryota; kingdom Viridiplantae; phylum Streptophyta; class Magnoliopsida; order Magnoliales; family Magnoliaceae; genus Liriodendron; species Liriodendron chinense. Next base: position 1,834,373 of record ML058481.1, on the reverse strand, counting down.
AGATGGGAGGGAAGGGATGAGGGACGGTGGAAGAGATGGAGAGAGTGGGAGAGGGATTAGGGTTGGCGAAAGGGGATTTGGGGGAAACAGAGAGAGAGAGAGAGAGAGAGAGAGGCGGGATTTGGGCTCGTGGGATTTTTTCGGGCGCGGTTTAGCACCCTGGAGACGGACGGTCTATCTAATAGGGGCTCTTGGGGCCCACCGTGATGTATTTAGTTTATCCACTCCGTCCATCCATTTTTAAAGATCCTTTTAGGGCATGATCCCAAAAATGAGGCACATCGAATACTCAGGTAGACCACACCAAAATCAATGATAGTCAAGATGTATTTGTTTCACCCATGTCGTCCATTAATTTATTAAAATTCATTTTAAGCTTGATTCAAAAAATGAGGCGGATCTACAGAGGAGCGAATTACTGGGAACACCTTAGTGGGTGTTACCCCTACCGTGTGGGGCCTACCTTGATGTATTTTTTGTATATCCATGCCGTCCATCTGTTGTTACGCAATCCAAAATTATAAGAAGATCCAAATCTCAGGTGGACCATACCAATAGAAAGAGTGATGAATAAACATTAAAAGCATTTTGCGGGCCAAAAAAGTTTTAGATCAAGCTAATCTTTAACTTTTCCCTTCATCCAGACCTTCTTGACATCATCAAGAGCTTGGATTGCAAATAAACATTACCAAAACCTTATGATGGGCTCTTTGGAAATTTTAATAGTGGGCGTCAATCAGCACTGTTTGCAGTGGTATGGTCCACTTGAGATTTGGATTTGCATAATTTTTGGAAGACCATCCTAAAATGGGATGTAAAAACGGATGGACGGTGTGGATATACAAAATACTCTCCATGTGGGCCACACGGTAGAGGTAACACCCACTAAGCTGTTCCCGGGGTAACACCTAATTCACTCCTGATATATAGGTGGATCACACCATGAGAAAATATTAGTAATTGAATGTCCACTCTTAAAAAACTCCTAGGGCCCACTGTAATGTTTATTTAACATCCAACCTCTTGATTAGGTGACACATATCTGGGTAGGGAATAAACAAATATTAGCTTGATCGAAAACTATCGTGGCCCCTGAAAGCTTTTAATGGTCGGCGTTCAATTAACACTGCTTCTTGTGATGTGGTCCACCTGAGATTTCGATCTACCTCAATTCTAAACTCATACCATAAAATGATCTTCAAAAGATGTATAGACAATGTGGATGAAATACATAGATCATGGTGGGACCACAAACCACCACCCACCAGCCATTAGTTAGTAAAGGGTTAATAGCTAATCCGCATCTGTTATCTTAACTATGTGAGGCCCGAGTTGATGTATTTTATAAATATCCATCCCATCTATTGATTCTTTAATATCATTTTAGGACATAATACTAAACCTTAAAAATATCCAAAACTTAGGTGCAACATACTACTAAAAACACTAATAAATGGTCATAAAACTGTTTGCGGGTCACATATGTTTTCGATTAAGCTAATATTTGTATTTACCTTTCATCCATATCTTTTGGACATTATCAACTGATTCGATTGTAAATAAACATTATTAAAACTTTATGGGCATTTTGGATTTTTTTAATAGTGAGCAATAAATTACCATTATTTCTTATGATGTGCTCCACTTTAATGGAGCAGTTAGGTGTTACTCCTATTGCGGGGCCCACCTTGATGATTTGTTGGTAAATAGAAAATTTCTTATAATATTTTACCTAGGAAAACAATTCTAGGTATAAGCCTATAATTACCCTGGAAGTTAGTATTTTGGTGGGTAATTATCACTTTTACCGAGGAATGTTTTCCTAGGCAAAATGGACCTTTTGCCTAGGAAAAATTTCATCGGTAAAAGTGCAAATTACCAACGAAATACTCATTTCCTAGGTACTTGTGAGCTTTTACCTAGGAATTTTTTCCTTGGTAAAATTAAGCAAAATTAAAAAAATCTTCATATTGTTAGCTACGAAATAATCCTCTATTTACCCACGAAATTTAAATTTTGTCGATATTTGTCACTTTTACCAAGGAAGAATTTACTTTCGTCGGTAAAAGTGTTTTATTACCTAGGAAATTCATTTCCTCGGTAAATATTTCCTAGGTAAAGGTCATTTTTCTTGTCGTGCCAGTATGCCCCAACTTAGATTTCTAGCAACTAAGATCGAATCTGGAGTTTGAGAAAACATTTGATCAGTTGGAGAGAGAGAGAGAGAGAGAGAGAGAGAGAGATTTCCATATCCAAACACGTTGTACATTTAGTATTATCAAACTTACTAAGCAGCCAATATCCACACTGTGATACACATGCAAAAGATCTAGACCTTTCATCTGATGGGCAATAACACATTCTAATATACTAATTCCTTAATCCTAGCCACTGATTGAAGGACTCCCAGCAGTACTTAGAGTTGAACCAGCGGCCAAGTTCAATTTGCAAAATCCTCCCATAGATGGCTAATACCATCCCCTAGTGTACTTCTTAGCTCTTGGTCAACGCACAACAGAAGAATAAATGAACTGTCATGATCTTATACACGTATCTCAGTTTACCATAATGCTCTAGAGCTTAAAGAAGCCAACAAAAGGCATGACCACAGACCCAATCCATAAACTCCCATTGATCTCCTCAACTTCACTAACAAACCTCAAAACCTTCCCACCTCTATCTTCCAACACCTCCAAAACCTCACCTTCCTCACTCAACCTCAGTGCCATTGCATCATTCCCACGCCATCTAACCAGATATGAATACAATTGCTCGATATTAATAGGAAGTAGTCTCACTAATGCATCCCCTACAAACGAAATCGAAAGAATCCATTCCAAGATCTTTCCTCTTTTCGAATGTAATGCCACCCAAAAATCTCCTCTTGGGCTTCTCCTGATGTTGTCTGGGAATCCTGGGAGCTGAGAAAATACTTGTGTGGTTCCGGCCTTTGGAGTTCGAAGCCAAAACCTTAGAATTCGGCAACGAGTCGTCTCTGAGATTAGGAGGAAGGAGCCATCTTTACTTAGTGAAACGCCGTTTGGGAAGGACAAGCCATCTAGAAGAACTGTCACTTGTTTTGTTTCCAGACTGTATTTCATCAGCCTCCCCGTTTTATCGCTGCTAATGATCGTTGACAAGAATTGCCTGTAAAAATCTTTGTTAACAGTAGCATTGATAGTACAAAATAAATAAATAAATAAAAATATAAAATTAGGGTTTCTCTGATGAGACTAGTTGGCCCGGATGTGGTTTGGCTGGTGACACAACACCAGCCAGCTAGCTTCTGTCAAAGCTCATGTGGCCCCACCATGATGTATGTATTTTATCCACATTGTCCATCCACTTTTCAGCTCATTTGAGGGTATGTGCCAAAAAATGAGGCAAATTTCCTAATCTTAAGTGGGCCACACACCACAAGAACAGTGGGGATTGAATGCTTACTGTTGATAACGTTTTGGGGGCCAAAGAAGTTCTGGATTAATATGATAATTTTTCTTTGCCCTTCATTCAGGTCTGTGTGACCTTATCTAGATGGCAAATAAACATTATAGTAGGCCCTAAGAAGTTTTGTTAGTGTATAGTAGGCCCATATACTAGGCCCATGTACTAGGCCTTACATTGTACTATTGTACTACACCCACCATCTTTATACTATTGTACTACACCTACCATCTAAGCCTACCATCTAAGCCTATAAATAGGCTTGTTGTATAGCTCATTAAACAGAATAAGATATTCTCCCTTTATTATTATCTGTCAACATGGTATCAGGGAGTGTTGGGAAAATCAACAGCGGAAGCGGAAGCCAAATGCGCAGAGTAATGCGAGATCAAACGAGAAACAATATGAAATCAAACAACACACAAGCATTCAGCACAAGAGAATCCAAATTTACGTGGAAAAACACCTCAACGGGTAAAAAAACCACGGCACAAAGCGATCCACTATGAATAAACAGAAGATTACAGAGATTAACAGCCCATAAGCAAGAAAAACAGAAAAAACCCCATGCTCTCTCTCTCACAAATCACTCTTCCCTCTTCCTAACACAACTAAGAAACCTTGGACACTTTAGGATGCATGCCAACCATGATTACAACTTACTTATATAGGCAAAGATCCGAAATTAGCAACATCTTACGCAATATCGCACGTTAAGTAAGAAAACAACGTTGGCGCTCGACCGGTCGCCCAACACAAAAAATAGTCCAGAGAGTTTCACACCAACTCTGCCTCAACACCGACTGATTGAAGCCCCCTGACGACCGGTCGGCTGACTGGTCTAGGGCACCGCAGAAATTGCTGCCTTCACGTCCATCTGGGCCACACGGCTAGACCGATCACCCGACCGGTCTGGACACCCAATTCGTGCACATATTTTTGAAGGCTCTCCAACAATCTCCACCGAGGCTTCAAACGTCGAATCAACACCATCCTCGCAACGTCATCTCATCTTCAATCATATCTCCACCGCTTCACGTGCCACCATCGACTCTAACCTTACACATTCACGCCATTTTTCGCTCTTCTGATCATGTGGCCCTTGGGCACTTGCCACATATGAGCAACTGTGGATCTCGCTGCCATTCCCGCAGCTCCACCGTGAATTGTACTCCCGATCAACATGTAAAGATGGCCACACCTCCGTGCCTTCATACACAAGTGTTCCCCCTTCCTCACTTCACAACAATGATCACGGCCGATAAATACGCACCCTTTCGCCTTAAGTGCACCAAGAGAAATCACATTCATCTTCATCTTGGGGACATGCTTCACATCTTCCAGGACTTGTTCAATCCCATCGAACATCCTGATGATCACAGTACCAATACCCACAACTTTATGAGCGTAGTCATCGCCCTCAAATACCGATTCACCACCATACTCCCTGTATGTCTTGAATGAACTCTGGTCAGGACAAACGTGACATGAAGCCCATGAATCTAGGATCCACTCACTACCATGACATCTCTTGCCAGATACAGTTAGAACTTCACAAAGATCGCCACCGTCCTCTACGGTATTAGCTCCCTCTCCCGAAGAATTTCCATACCTCTCTTGCTTCAATCTAGTATTCTGACAATCCCCTCTCATGTGGCCCTCCTGACCATAATTCCAGCACTTCACTTTAGCCTTCTTTTTGCCTGGGTCTTAAATCCCGATTTCGAATATCTTCTATGCTCAGAACTTCTTTCCCTTATAACCAGTGCCTCTAATGAATAACGGGAAGCCACGTCACCGCTTTTCTTTCTCATCGCCTTCGACTCGAGGGCTGAGATAATGGTCTCGATGTTTATGGTTTCCCTCCCTGCGCACACAAATTCCCTGAACGACTCATATGAATCTGAAAGAGAATTCAACAGGATACATGCTTGATATTCATCCTCCATCGATTCTTTGATCTCCACCAACTTGTAGACCAGCCTATTGAACATGATCAAGTGGTCCTCCATTTCCGCTCCCTCAACCATTCTCAAGGTGAACAACTGCATCAACACGTACATGCGATTCTCTAAAGACTTTTTGGCATAAACCTTCTCCAGCTTTGTCATCGTTTCAGCCGCAATCTTCTCCTTCATGATATGATAGAGAACATCATCCGTAAGGTTTAACAGGATTGAGGTTCAAGCCTTCTTGTCGAGCCTCGTCCACTCATCGTCTTTCACAGCCTCGGGTCCCTTTCCAAGAGCTTCATCAAGCCCTTGCTAAACTAAGAAGGATTCAACCTTTACCTTCCATAGCTCAAAGTTATTTTTCCTGAAGAACTTCTCTACCTCGAACCATGTGCTTGATCCCATCTTATCGTCACAGATCCAAATTCTACTCCACCCCAACTTTAGCTCTGATACCACTTATTGGGAAATTCGACAGCGGAAGTGGAAGCCGAACACACAGAGTAATGCGAGATCAAACGAGAAACAATATGAAATCAAACCACACACAAGCATTCACCATAAGAGAATCCGAATTTACGTGAAAAAAACTCCTCGGCGAGTAAAAAACCATGGCACAAAGCGATCCACTATGAATAATCAAAAGATTACAGAGATTGACAGCCCACAAGAAAAGAAAATAGAGAAAACCCAAGCCCTCTCTCTCATAAATCACTCTCCTCTCGTCCTAACACAATTAGAAACCTTGGACACCTTAGGATGCATGCTAACCACGATTACAACTTGCTTATATAGGTAAAGATACAAAATTAGCAACATCTTACGCAATCCCCCACGTTGCGCAAGAAAATAGCGTTGGCGCTCGACTGGTCGGCCAACCGGTCACCCAACACAAAAAATAGTCCAAAGAGTTACACACCAACTCTGCCTCAACACCGACCGTTCGCCCGACCGGTCGGAGCCCCTTGATGACCGCTCGGCTAACCGGTCTGGGGCATCATAGAAATTGCTGCCTTCACATGCATCTGGCCACACGGCTAGACCAGTCGCACGACCGGTCTGGACACCCAATTCACACACATACGTTTGAAGGCTCTCCAACAATCTTCATCGAGGCTTCGAACGTCGAATCAACACCATTCTCACAACGTCATCTCATCTTCAATCATAGCTCCACCTCTTCTCGTGCCACCATCGACTCTGACCTTGCACATTCACGCCCTTTTCTGCTATTCTCATGTGGCCCTTGGGCACTTGCCACATACGAGCAATCGTGGATCTCACTGCCGTTCCCGCAGCTCCACCGTGAATTGTGCTCCCGATCAACATATAAAGATGGCCACACCTCCGTGCCTTCATAAAAACATGTGCCCCCTTCATCACTTCACAACAACGATTACGGCCGATAAACACGCACAATTTCGCCTCGAGTGCACCAAGAGAAATCACATTCATCTTCATCTTGGGGATGTGCTTCACATCTTCCAGGACTCATTCGATCCCATCGAACATCCTGATATGCACCGTACCAATACCCACAACTTTATGAGCATAGCCATCGCCCCCAAACTCGGATTCACCACCATACTCCCTGTATATCGTGAATGAACTTCGGTCAGGACAAACGTGACATGAAGCCCCTAAATCTAGGATCCACTCACTACCATGACATCCCTTGCCAGATACAGTCAGAACTTCACAAAGATCGTCACCGTCCTCTACGGTATTAGCTCCCTCTCAAGAAGAATTTCCATACCTCTCTTACTTCAACCTGGGATTCTGACAATCCCCTCTCATGTGGCCCTCTTGACCACAATTCCAGCACTTCACCTTAGCCTTCCCTTTGCCCTGGGCCTTAGATCCCGATTTCGAATATCCTCTATGCTCAGAACTTCTTTCCCTCATAACCAGTGCCTCTAAGGAATAACGGGAAGCCATGTCACCACTTTTCTTTCTCATCACCTTCGACTCGAGGGCTGAGATAATGGTCTCAACGTTTATGGTTTCCCTCTCTGTGCACACAGACTCCTTTAACGACTCATATGAATCTGGAAGAGAATTCAACAGGATGCATGCTTGATATTCATCCTCCATCGGTTCTTTGATCTCCACCAACTTGTAGAGCAGCCTATTGAACGTGCTCAAGTGGTCCTCCACTTCTGTTCCCTCAGCCATCCTTAAGGTGAACAATTGCATCAACACGTACATGCGATTCTCTAGAGACTTTTTGGCATAAACCTTCTCTAGCTTCGTCATTGTTTCAGCCGCAGTCTTCTCCTTCATGATATGATAGAGAACATCATCCATAAGGTTTAACAGGATTGAGGTTCAAGCCTTTTTGTCAAGCCTCGTCCACTCATCGTCTTTCATAGCCTTGGGTCCCTTTCCAAGAGCTTCATTAAGCCCTTGCTGAACTAGGAAGGATTCAACCTTCACCTTCCATAGCTCAAAGTTATTTTTCCTGGAGAACTTCTCTACCTCGAACCTTGTGCTTGATCCCATCTTCTCATCTTAGATTCGAATTCTACTCCACCCCAACTTTAGCTCTGATACCACTTGTTCGGAAAGCGACAACAGAAGCGGAAGCCGAACGTGTAGAGTAATGCGAGATCAAATGAGAAACAATATGAAATCAAACCACACACAAGCATTCACCACAAGAGAATCCGAATTTACGTGGAAAAACCCCTCAACGGGTGAAAAACCACGGCACAAAGCGATCCATTATGAATAATCAGAAGATTATAGAGATTGACATCCCACAAGCAAGGAAAACAAAGAAAACCCAAGCTCTCTCTCTCACATATCACTCTCCCCTCTTCCTAACACAATTAGAAAACCTTAGACACCTTAGGATGCATGTTATATAACCACGATTACAACTTGCTTATATAGGCAAAGATTCGAAATTTGCAACATTTTACGCAGTCTCACGCGTTGTGCAAGAAAACAGCGTTGGCGCTCGACTAGTCGGCCGACTGGTCACCCAACACGAAAACCAGTCCAGAGAGTTACACACCGACTTTGCCTCAACATCGATTGATCGGAACCCCCTGACGACCGGTCGGCTGATTGGTCTGGGGCACCATAGAAATTGCTGCCTTCACATGCATCTGAGCCACACGGCTAGACCGGTCGCTCGACCGGTTTGGACACCCAATTCGCACACATACATTTGAAGGATCTCCAACAATCTCCACCGAGGCATCGAACGTCGATTCAACACCATCCTCACAACGTCATCTCGTCTTCAATCATAGGTCCCCCGCTTCTCGTGCCACCATCGATTCTAACCTTGCACATTCACGCCCTTTTCTGCTCTTCTCATGTGGCCCTTGGACACTTGCCACATACGAGCAACCGTGGATCTCGCTGCCGTTCCCACAGCTCCACCATGAATTGTGCTCCTGATCAACATATAAAGATGGCCACACCTCCATGCCTTCATATACACATGTGCCCCCTTCATCACTTCACAACAACGATCGCGACCGATAAACACTCACCCTTTCGCCTCGAGTGCACAAAGAGAAATCACATTCATCTTCATCTTGGGGATGTGCTTCACATCTTCCAGGACTCATTCGATCCCATCGAACATCCTGATGCGCACCGTACCAATACCCACAACTTTATGAGCATAGTCATCCCCCCAAACACCGATTCACCACCATACTCCCTGTATGTTGTGAATGAACTCCAGTCAGGACAAGCGTGACATGAAGCCCCTAAATCTAGGATCCACTCACTACCATGACATCCCTTGCCAGATATAGTCAAAACTTCACAAAGATCGTCACTGTCCTCTATGGTATTAGCTCTCTCTTTAGAAGAATTTCCATACATCTCTTGCTTCAACCTGGAATTCCTAACAATCTCCTCTCATGTGGCCCTCCCGACCACAATTTCAGCACTTCACCATAGCCTTCCCTTTGTCGTGGGCCTTAGATCCCGATTTCAAATATCCTCTATGCTCAGAACTTATTTCCCTCATAACCAGTGCCTCTGAGGAATAACGGGAAGCCACGTCACCGCTTTTCTTTCTCATCGCCTTCGACAAGAGGGCTGAGATAACGGTCTCGACGTTTATGGTTTCCCTCCCTGTGCACACAGAGTCCCTAAACGAATCATATGAATCTGGAAGTGAATGCAGCCGGATGCATGCTTGATATTCATCCTTCATCGGTTCATCGATCTCCACCAACTTGTAAACCAGCCTATTGAACGTGCTCAAGTTGTCCTCCTCTTTCGTTCCCTCAATGATCCTCAAGGTGAACAACTGCATCAACACGTACATGCGATTCTCTAAAGACTTATTGGCATAAACCTTCTCTAGCTTGGCCATCGTTTCAACCGCAGTCTTCTCCTTTATAATATGATAGAGAACATCATCCGTAAGGTTTAACATGATTGAGGTTCTAGCCTTTTTGTTGAGTTTCGTCCACTCATCATCTTTCATAGCCTTCCCTTTGTCGTGGGCCTTAGATCCCGATTTCAAATATCCTCTATGCTCAGAACTTATTTCCCTCATAACCAGTGCCTCTGAGGAATAACGGGAAGCCACGTCACCGCTTTTCTTTCTCATCGCCTTCGACAAGAGGGCTGAGATAACGGTCTCGACGTTTATGGTTTCCCTCCCTGTGCACACAGAGTCCCTAAACGAATCATATGAATCTGGAAGTGAATGCAGCCGGATGCATGCTTGATATTCATCCTTCATCGGTTCATCGATCTCCACCAACTTGTAAACCAGCCTATTGAACGTGCTCAAGTTGTCCTCCTCTTTCGTTCCCTCAATGATCCTCAAGGTGAACAACTGCATCAACACGTACATGCGATTCTCTAAAGACTTATTGGCATAAACCTTCTTTAGCTTGGCCATCGTTTCAACCGCAGTCTTCTCCTTTATAATATGATAGAGAACATCATCCGTAAGGTTTAACATGATTGAGGTTCTAGCCTTTTTGTTGAGTTTCGTCCACTCATCATCTTTCATAGCCTCGGGTCGCTTTCCAAGAGCTTCATCAAGCCCTTGCTGAGCTAGGAAGGATTCAACAATTATTTTTTCCAAAGAACTTCTCTACCTCGAACCTTATGCTTGATCCCATCTTCTCATCACAGATCCGAATTCTACTCCACCCCAACTTTAGCTTTGATACCACTTGTTGGGAAATCCGACAGCGAAAGCGGAAGCCGAATGCGCAGAGTAATGAGAGATTAAATGAGAAACAATATGCAATCAAACCACACACAAGCATATACCACATGAGAATCCGAATTTACGTGGAAAAAAACCCTTAACAGGTAAAAAACCATGTCACAAAGCGATCCATTATGAATAAACATAAGATTACAGAGATTGACAACCCACAAGCAAGGAAAACAGAGGAAACCCAAGCTCTCTCTCTCACAAATCAGTCTCACCTCTTCCTAACATAATTAGGAAACCTTGGACACCTTAGGATGCATGCTAACCACGATTACAACTTGCTTATGTAGGCAAAGATCAGAAATTAGCAACATCTTACGCAATCCCGCGCGTTGCGTAAGAAAACAGCATTGGTGCTCGACCAATCGGCCGACCGGTCGCCAAACACAAAAAACAGTCCAAAGAGTTACACACCGACTCTGCCTCAACATCGACCGGTCGGGCGACCGGTCGAAGCCCCCTGACGACCGGTCAGATGACCGGTTTGGGGCACCACAAAAATTGCTGCCTTCACGTGCATCTAGGCCACACGGCCAGACCGGTCGCCTGACCGGTCTGGACACCTAATTTGCGCACATACGTTTGAAGGCTCTCCAACAAAGAGTTGATTCTGATCCAAGCCCTTGATCTTGTTCCTGCAATTGTAATCTGTCCAACTACCAGAGTATCTCTACCGTGCCCAGATTTGCACAATCACAGCCTATGCCCATCTCTGTTGCGAACCCATATCAAAGCCATCTGTTGCAAACCCAAATCAAACCCAACCCACCATCCCCAAATCAAAACATATTATATCAGGTTCTCAACCCAATCTCAAATCCTCTACTTTTGTCACGCCCATCCAGCACGTTCTAATCAACTTGCCATTAAATTTGGTGACCTCTGCATCTCTTGAAGCCACCTTCGTCACCAGCTAACCTAGATCTATTATTGTCACAGATCCTCAACACCTCACCTCACCTCATCTTTCAAGGCAACGCACTCCATTGCCCCCATTGCCATTGTAATTGTAGTGGCTACCATTGTCGTCCTTGTTCCGTCAGTGCACATCATCACGCCAACAACGCCGCCTCATGCACTCCACCAACAACACTTCTCTTTTATTCTTATCTTCTCAGGCGACGATTGACCTTGTATCAAACAAACCTGTTTGCGGATGCCTCCTATCGTATCATCTGCACATTCGGTTTACAAATTTGACTTTAATATTGTGGGCCATCATCTGCCTAATGTATCATCAGCCGAGTGTAGGACCATCTATAGTGTGTTTGGACTGTTCTAATAAGCAAACATCGATGACTTCTGTTGGTGCTTCACTCATGTGTTGTTGAGTCCTTTTCCTGCACAAACAGGGAACTTCGATTTTTTTTTTTTTACCTTTTTTTTTTCCAATCACCAGATCTCACGTGCGTGTGCATCTGGATTCAGATCCAGATTTATAGATTAGCGTATCCGGCCACCACCTTACGAAGTCACGGTCGCTGTCACCGCCATCTCAGATCCAGTGCAGTTTCTTCATACCATGGACAAATTCGACACTTCTCAACCTATTCAGACTATCTTGGATGGACCAAACTACATCTTTTGGGCTCAAGCTATGACTAGCTTCCTCAAAGGATGTAAACTTTGGCGCTATGTTACTGGGTATATTACAAAACCACAACAAGGGACAAACGCAACTAGAGCGGGGCACAAACCAAGCCAGCTCGAAAGCTCGGCTCAGATTGATTTGAAAAAGCTCGGCCTGGATTGGTTCGAATGGAAGTTCAAACCAAACCAAGCCTAGGAGTCAAACTCGTTTGAAAATACAAACCAAGCTCAAACTAGGGCAGTACCGGCTCGGCTCGGCTTGGCTCGAAGCTTGATTTGATTAAGCTCAGTTTGATTCGGCTTGATTCGGCTCGTAGATTATAAGACATTGTTTCCTATGGTGTGATCCGCTTGAGCTTTGAATATGATTCCATTTTGGGATCATGTCTTAAAATGATATGTAAAACATATGGACAGTGTGGATAATACATATACATGAATGCACATTGTTTGCTTGCACTTGTAAAATTATGTGCGCTTGTGTACTTTTGTTTAGAAAATGCTCTTACATGTCTATTTTGAAGCTGCACTCTTTTGGAGGATGTTAAACATCATATAGTAAGATACATTTGTACTTTTTTTTCTAACTTTTTAAATTCTTTTCTATTTAAATAAACAAGGTGTTTGGGCGGACGAGTCGTGTCGTGGGTATGCTCCCCACAAGTATGGGATCGAATCCTCCTCCCCGCATTCTTACCCAGTGGACGTGGAATTGCGGTGTTTTGCGTGTACCTGTAGGTATTAGTCCCATCCCCTAAGGGAGGCGTGGGGATACCCTACGTTATCAAAAATAAATAAATAAATAAGCAAAAAAAAAAAAAAGAACCGCCACTTGTTTGAACTTGGCCCGACCTGGTTCAAAATTTTTGACCAAACTGATCCTAGCTCAAACCAGATTTTTCTGGAGCAAATCAAACTCGGGCCGCATGGGTGGGTCCGAAACCCAAACCAAGTCGATCCACAAACTAAGGTGGCACAAAAACAAGCCAAACCAAACTAGGACTAACTTGGCCTGGCCCGGATCGTTGCCCACCTCTAGTTGCAACAGATGCCAAGTTTGCTGATCAACTAAAAGATTGGGACAACAAAAATCATCAGATTATCACTTGGTTCTGTAACACCTCCACCACATCTATTAGTCTTCAGTTTGGCCGTTTTGAAATTGCAAAAGCCATCTAGGACTTCTTGGCGCAATGCTACACCACATCTGATCTTTCTCATCAGTATCAACTTTTGAGTCATCTTCATCGAATGCGTCAAGAACCTAGCCAGTCTATTGATAGTTTATTCTCTCAGATGCATGCAACTTGGGATCAATTGACTCTTTCAGAACCCACATGAACTTGTTCTCAGGATGCTGCACAATTTACCAACTACAGAGATCAGCAATGTTTGGTTCGTTTTCTGATGGCTCTTCATGATAATTTCGAACATATTCGAGCCGCATTGCTTCATCGCAACCCTCTACCACATTAGATAGTGATGTCTCTGAGATACTCTCCGAAGAAACTCGCCGTAGTACTTTGAAATCTCAGCATACCAACACAGTTCTTACTAGTCATCATTCTAGGGATGAACAATCTTCCTCTAAATTCTACAAGTATTGTCGTGAAACTGGTCACTATCTACTTGATTGTCCTACCAGAGTTTGCAAGTTCTATCATAAACTGGGATCCGGTCATTATCAAGATAATTGCCCATGCAATTCTAATAAACAAACATCCAACTCTCGATCCAGAGGAAGTCAATCAAAATCTCAACACCACAACTCCATGCTTGCATCTCGATCTACTGTCGCTTCTGCTACTGAGGATTCTCTAGCTTTGGACACTTCTTCTCCATCAATCTCTGTTAGTGACCTTGAATCCATCCTTAAACAAGTCCTCTCCAATTCTGGTACTCAACCTTCTACTGCCCTTTCTGCTGCATCAGGTACTTCTTCTTGGTTCTTTGATTTTGCATGTAGTAATCATATGACATTTGATCCTACTGCCTTCCTTTTTAAAAATCCTGTTTCTCATATCCCTGTTATTCATACTGCTAATGGTTCACATATGCATGTCAGTCACATAGGACGTGTTTCTGACCCTCATGTGTCTCTTTCTGATACATATCTCATACCTAAGCTTACCTTGAACCTTATCTCTGTTGGTCAACAATGTGAACTTGGCCTTAATGTTATCTTCTCTCGTACTGGTTGTCATGTGCAGGATCCACAGATAGGACAGATACTTGGGATAGGCCGTAAAGTTGGATGCATGTTCAAGCTTATCAATCTTCACACTTCTTCTTGACCATCTCCTCCAGTACAGTCTGCCGCATCAGCCTCTTCCACTTCCTCTTTAAGTCTTTGGCACTCCCGCTTAGGTCACGTGTCCTTTAGTTGTTTACATTCTTTAGTTTTTAGTGGTCATCTTGGTCCTGTTACCAATGACTATATTGATTGCTTATCTTGTCAACTTGCTAAACAACCCACTTTATCTTTTAATAAAAGTGATTCTATTTCTATTCCACCTTTTGATCTCATTCACTCTGATATTTGGGGGCCTTCTCCCATCACTATAATGGGGGAGCCAAAATATTTTGTAATTTTCATTGATGATTATTCACATTTTACTTGGTTGTATCTTATGAATAATCACTTTGAGTTAAAGCAAATTTATTATGACTTTGCCCAAATGGTGAAAACTCAATTTTCGCATTCTATCAAAATCTTTCGTGCAGACAGTTCCATGGAATACAGAGACACAAAATTTCTTACCTTTCTTCACAGTCAAGGAACCATTCCACACCGCTCATGTCCTGGAACATCTCAACAAAATAGACGCAATGAATGTAAACATCGCCATATTCTGAACACAATTCGTGCTCTTCTCATCTCTTCTTCTTGTCCTGAATGTTTTTGGGGGGAAGCCACTCTCACTGCTACCTATGTTATCAACCGTATTCCCTCTCCTGTCATTGACAATCAAACTCCCTATGAACGTTTATATGGACATCCTCCTAACTATAATTCTCTCCGAATTTTTGGATGTGCTTATTTTGTTTTACTTCAGCCGCATGAGCGTACCAAGTTAGAACATCAGGCCCGTCTCTGCTGCTTCTTGGGTTATGGTATAACACACAAAGGTTATAGGTGTTGGGATCCTCTCTCTAAACGTCTTCGCATCTCTCGTCATGTTATCTTTTGGGAATATAAGATGTTCTCTTCACTGTCCAAATTCCATCTCTCATCACTTTACACTCCATTCTTTTTTATCGATCCCTTGGTTACATTATTTCCTGATGAGGTTGATACAGGGTCTGACCTCACACTTACGGCTCTTCCTGAGATGCCTGCTCTGTCTGATGATCCTGCTCTTGCCACTACTTCTGCTCCTGCTTCTGCTCCCGCTCCTTCTATTGATGATTCTAATCCCCACTTCGTTGTTCTACTCGAGTAAGAGAACCTTCTATTCATCTTCGTGACTTTCACTATTTTTCCATTATACTCTCTCATCATGAACCTCAATCCTATCCACGAGGCTCGATCTAATTCTCTTTGGCAGCAAGCAATGTCTGAAGAATTACAGGCTTTACACAAAACTCACACTTGGGATTTGGTTGATCTTCCTTCTGGTAAAACATTGGTTGGATGTAAATGGGTTTATAAAATCAAGACTAGATCCGATGGTTCCATAGAACGCTATAAAGTCGGTTTGGTGGCCAAGGGCTTCACTTAAGAACATGGAATTGACTATGAGGAGACATTTTCTCCTGTTGCTCGTATCACTTCAGTTCGTAGCCTCCTCGCAGTTGCTGCAGTTCGTAAGTGGAATTTATTCCAAATGGATGTCAAAAATGCATTTCTCAATGGTGATCTCACTGATGAAGTCTACATGCAACCTCCTCCAGGCTATGATCATCCTCCACATAAGGTCTGCAAACTTCATCGAGCTCTATATGGTCTTAAGCAGGCTCCACGGGCATGGTTTGCTAAGTTCAATACTGTTATTGGGGATTTTGGCTTCACCTCTAGTCCTTATGATTTTGCACTTTTTGTTCGCAAAATTGAGCACGGCACTACTCTTCTTCTGGTCTATGTTGATGACACGATCATTATTGGTGATGACCTTGCTGGAATATCTGCTCTCAAATAGTTCCTTAGTCACCACTTTGAAATGAAGGATCTTGGATCTTTCAGTTATTTTTTGAGCCTCGAGATTTCATCTGATTCCCGTGGCTACTATCTCTCACAGGCTAAGTACGCCTCCGATCTTCTAGCTTGTGCTAGTCTTATGGATACTGAGACTGCCTCCACTCCTCTCGAGCCTAATGTTCATCTCACTTCTTTTGAAGGTACTTTACTGAGTGATGACACCCTCTATCGACAGTTGGTTGGCAGTCTTATCTACCTCACTGTTACTCGTCCTGACATCGCCTATGATGTTCACCTGGTTAGCCAGTTTATGTCGGCTCCTCGTTTCACTCATTTTGCAACTGTCTTGCGCATCCTTCGTTATATCAAAGGCACATTATTTCATGGACTTCATTTTTCTTCAACATCTTCTCTTGAGTTGCGTGCCTACTCTGATGCCTGATTGGGCAAGTGATCCCACTGATCGTTGTTTTACTACAGGTTTTTACTTTTTCTTAGGAGACTCGCTCATCTCCTGGCGAAGCAAGAAACAAACTGTCATTACAAGGTCAAGCACTGAGGCTGAATATCGTGCTCTTGCTGACACTACTCAACGACTCCTTTGGCTTTGCTGGTTACTCGAGAATACAGGCGTTACACATTCTATTGCCACTGTTCTTTATTGTGATAATCGGAATGCTATTCAGATTGCCCACAATGATGTCTTCCATGAGTGGGGTGTTAGTGTATGGTAGGCCCATATACTAAGCCCATGTACTAAGCCTTACATTGTACTATTGTACTACACCTACCATCTTTATACTATTGTACTACACCTACCATATAAGCCTATAAATAGGCTTGTTGTATAGCTCATTATACATCATCGGAATAAGATATTCTCCCTTTATTAATATATGTCAACAATTTTTAATGGTGGATGTTCAATCAACATTGTTTTCCTGTGGTGTGGTCCACCTTAGATTTGGATCTGCCTCATATTTGGGTAATGAGATGAAAAATGGATGTACAGTGTGGATAAAACACATACATCATGGTAGAGCCCACAAAGCTTTGACACCAGATAACTGGCTGGTGTTGGACTGTTGGGTGACACTAGCCAAACGGTGTGCCGGAGGTTACACAGAACCGGATATGCAAATTGAAGCAACTGGGTGTTACAAAAATCCCTAAAAACCCTAAGCTCTGAGGGCACCCACCACAATGTCTGTGTCTCCATCTATCTGTTTCACTAGCTATTTTTTATATGCTAAAAAAATAAGGCAGATTCAAGACCCCATGTAGGCCACGCTACAAGAAAATATAGGAGGTAAACACACACCATTGAAGCTTTCCTAAGGCCCACCGTGATGTTTATATGCCATCTAACCTGTCTATACGGTGCCTCCACCTAGATGAAGGGAAAACACAAATATCAGCCTGATCCAAGACCTATGTGACCTCAAAAGTTTCATTCATAAGCATTCAATCAACATTGTTTCTTATGACGTAGCCCACTTGAGTTGTGAACCTACCTAAATTCAATCCCAACCGTTGGACACCATGACGGTGGGTTCCACAAAGATTAAGGTTACAGGGGATTCCTGTCCAATAGAACCAACCACTTTAGTCTAGTCTGGGTTTTAAAACATTGGTGCACATGGGTTTTCAATTCTACCAAGTGGAGTGCATGGTTGACAATCCAAGCCATTGGCATGCGATGTCTAACCATGGATGGATTATACACTGTAAATCTACTTAATTTAACAATCTTAATCATTTCATTTGAGGTCTACAAATATATAGTTAACGCTAGAAATATAACAATGGTTCAGGGTTTGAATCCATGGCTCAGTGGTAGACTATATTGATAGTTTCAACCATGAGATCATGGGATTAAGTGCCCAAGTATAATATGACTGTGCTTTTAAATAAATAAAAAAGTCAAGATTCAACTGTAGAAGCACATAATATTTGGCACACCCAACAGTAAGCATTGCGTTAAGTGGATGAAACATTAAATGCAAGAGTAGTTCGCTAGAGCGTTGCATCTGCCTCATGTTTTGGAATGGACAAGTTGGATAATCATGTACATAACAGCAAGGTTTATAGAGTACAGCTCATCAATAAAGGTTGTACGTACTCGCTAAAGTGCAAGATTCTAGGCATATGTGAAAATTTTCAAACGGTCCTGAACCGGTCACGTGATGGACTGGATGAGGAAATCTATAAAAGAGTAGAGTACAAAAAAGGAAGAAATACGGGCAAATACGGCAAACGTACAAATATGGTAATAAATTTTATGATGGTCTGCAGGACCACAAATGTATATACACCCTTTAACATGGACCATCTCTGTGGCCATGTTTTGTGGGCACCAGTTTGAAAGGTTAAAATCTTTCAATATCAAAGGCTTACAAGACGACTCCTATCAACTATCTTATTAGATCAACGGTTTGGATCACTCCATGGCCACAAGAAACTATACTTTTGTTGATCTGTTACCTCAGAAGAAGGACATAGGAACATTCCATGTTCAACCTAAGAAGTTCTAATATTAGTATCTGGGTTTTTCAATTGGGCCATCCTTCACCAATAGGCATGACACACGTGTGAGATCTATTATAGCTGTCCAATGCCGATTTCTCCCATTTAAAATTAACCGTTGGCCGAATTTTTTTTCCTATTGCCCACTTGTCATTTTCAAGAGTGAAGCAATCAGCGGCCAGGATCACCCGATTAATGTGCTTAATTATTGGGGTTGGCCCAATTGAGAGTGGAGCCCAACGGATGAAAGGTCCGGATCTTGTACACCTCTCACACCGTATATATACGAATAGGGGCTCCTATGGGCCACTGTGATGTATCTATTTTATCCACGTCGTCTATCCATTTGCTTAGACTATTAGGAAGCAGATTGGCTGGTGCACCGTATACCAGCGACGCTGCTGGTGTAGGGACGTGGCGGACGCAGAGCGAGTCCGCAGTCCTCGAGCACAGTGATTGTATGAGACGGTGCAAAGAAGATTAAGGCTTGTGGACTCCACAATGATGTATTTAGTATATCCAAACCGTCCATCCATTTGGCGAGATAATTTTAGTGCAGTGATACTTAAAACGAGTCATATCCAAACTCAAGTGGACCACACCACTAAAGGCAGTGGGGACAATGATTCTCACCTTTAAAACATACCCAGGGTCCACCATGATGTTTATTTGCCATCCAAACTGTTCATAAGGTCACACGGACCTGGATTAAGGGTAAAAATAAATATCAGACTGATCCAAAACTTCTGGGACGTCCAAGAAGGTTTCAATGGTATACGTTCAATCTCCCACTGCTTTCTGCAATGTGGTCCACTGGATCCTTGGATCTCTCTTATTTTTTGTCTAAAGCCTTAAAATGATCCCAAAACATGGACAGATGGTGTGGATATAACAAGCACCTCATGGTGGGACCCACAGAACTTGATAACGTAACTACACCAGCAACCTCGCTGGTATTGGGTGCACCAGCCAATCGGCTTACATTTTAAGGCATGAGCCCAAACATGAGGCAGATCCAACGGTAAGGACCACACCATGAATGACTCTTGCATTTAAAACTGTGCTTGTGCATTTAATACAACCTAGGCTTATTATTAGGTGTGGTCCACGTAAGAGTTGGATCTGCCTCATTTTTAGTTTCATACAGTAAAATGATCTGAGAAAATGGATGGACGGCGTGGATAAACAGATACATCACCATGGCCCCACAGGAGCCCCATATGGACGGACGACATATATGAGTAATGATTGCTTAGACTGAATAGAATGAGGAAATATCTTGTACCTCCTTTGGAAGCGTGCACTGCTGTCTGTAAAATAAACGACTCCAATCTCTTCATCTATGTCCAAATCATTGGTAAAACGGAAAGGGATGCCTTGGGCATGAGTTGCCAGCTGTACGGCTGATCCACCACTGGGGCCCACCATGAGTAGCCCATAGTAAGCGTCGGCTATGTAGAGATTGCCAGTCTTCTCATCGAATCGCAGTCCTAAGGGGCGTCCACACACGTGCTCCAATCTCGGATCGTGTGAACCCTCACAATAGTTCCTCATCGCCAAGCTAACCGAAAAAGAAAAGGACAGGTCAGGTCTAACAGGCGCTGCAGGCGTTAATGTTTACGTGCAAAGCTATGTGTGCCGTTTGGCACAAGGAATACGAAAAGAACTGATGTAGAAGTATGAGGTTTCCAATTAGTTGTCCACATGCTTTGATCTAGACTGTCTAAATTATGGGTCCACAGCAGAAAAATAAAATAAAATTAGGCAACTTAACAATTGAATAATTGATACTCAATTTCTCTTGAACCGATTACTTGCGTTTGACCGTCAGTTTGGTGTCCAGAAATCAAAGGGTTAGGTTAACCATACAATTCCGATTTTCAATATATAGCCCACCGGCTAAAGGACATTTGATTCAAGATCATAACAAAGGAGAGAGATTTTAAAACACAATAAAATTGTGCATTTCAAATACTTTTAAATCCACGCTACCAAGCGACTTTTGAAATCTGAATGCACTCAAATACATTCAAAACTGCATTGCCAAACATCCCTAACCATTTAGATATCTATCCATCCGAGTCGGGCGCATGTTATAATCAGATTGGATGGCATGTAAAGTGCACAGTGGGCCCCACTCACGACATGAAATTCTTTAATCTTAAGCATCTACAACCCAACTGTTCCCTCTGGGGTGATCCACTTGTGTAATGGATACTTTATAGGTTGGATTTTTTGGACACCAAATGAACATGGATCTTATGGACCGAATAGATGTGGACCTCGATCCCTAAATGCCCTGAGTAGTATAATAAGCTTATTCTCTCCTAATGGGGCAGAAAGTTGGGCAAGCGGGGTTAGGTTGGTGCTCAACCCTAACCTAACCCAATGTTCTTATACCTCAATCCTAACCCAACCCAAGCTCAGGTTGGGAATCTCTAACCTAAGCCCAACTCAAGCAGACTGGGTCGGATTGATCAGGTTTGTCAGGTTGATCGGGTTTGTCAAGTTGATACATGCTAATATTTTCGTTATTACAGTAATATATTATGTTTCAATGCATGTCTTATTTTTTTGTACCTATAACTTTTTTAATTACATATATAGTGGTTTATTGTAAAGAACTTTATGTTTCTTTCAAATATAAGATAACCCCTCCAATGCTCAAACATATCAAATTTCTAACATTATAAATTTACTTATTAAAGTAATATAAACCAGTAAGTTTACTTAATTAAAATATAATAAAATTATAAATAATTTGTATATAGATCAAGTTTGAATTGAGTCGAGCAACCCGAGACCTTAACTTAAACCCAACCCAAGCTTTATCAATTGGTATTTGCATAGCCCAAGCTGGAGATCGGATCCAATACTTCTAACCCAAGCCCAACCCAATGCCGGGTTGACCATGGGTTAGTTGGGTTGAACCCACCCAACTTTCGGCCCTATCTACTATTGGGAACTAGATTAGGTGCCATCGAAGCTTCATCCACATCCCCACTTTTCATCCGTTTCCTCCGATCATTTTATTGCATGATCCCAAAATTGAAGCAGATTCAAATTGAAGGTGGACCACACCACATGAAACAGTAGTGATTGACCATTAAAAACTTCTCGTGAGCTACAAAAGTTTCAGACCAAGCTGATACTTGTTTTTTCCCTTCATCCAATTCTATGTGACCTTATCAACAGGCTGGATAATAAAAAATAAAAAAATAAATAAAAAATAAAAGCATTCCGGTGGGTATTAGGGTTCTCACTAGGAAGTTTTTGATGGTATGCGTTTAATCACAACTATGTGCGGTCCACTTGTGATTTGAATCTGCTTCACTTTCAGGCTTATACCATAATACCATAAAATGAGCTCACAAAACGGATGGACGGCATGGATGCACAATACATACATCAAGATGGGCCCCACGGTCAGGGCCGTACCTAATCTGCTCACCTCCCACTGTAGAGAACTGCCTCGTTTTAAATACTGAATATAAAGCAAAAACGTGTATAGGTAAGTATAAAAAAATTGCATCTCTTTATGCATAACAAAATTCCTCATTAGCACTAAAAAAAAGGAAAGAAAAGACTTACTAATGGGGGGAAGTGAATGCAAATTCAGTCCATCCAACATCCTTCCCTTGCCACTTGAGAATCCGACCGTCGGATACTCCGGTGTAGGGCCCTTCTCCATTCGGATCGAAAGCGATGCTCTCGGGGCCCACTGCATCAACGACGCTGATTAATTCCGAGCTCTGGAGCTTGTTGGAGGCTCCAGCTAGAAGGGGAGTATTGAAAAGAGAATGGAAAGGACGGATGGCTAGAAAGATGGAGATGAATGCAATTGCAATTGTAATGAAGACAACCTTCAACTTCATGGCTTTTGCAAGAAAAATGGAAATGGTTTGGATATGCATGCGTTTCTCCCACTTATATTATTGCTAGGGGGAGCAGATTAGGTCGGACAGCTCACCCAAGACAGTGCAGCCCTTACCGTGGGGCCCACCTTGATGTATTTATTCTAAATCCACCCCGTCCATCCGTTTTTCCATATCGTTTTAGGACATTATCCTAAAAATGAAATATATTCAATTATCAGGTAGACTGTACCATGGAAAACAATGGTGATTGACCATTAGTGGGCCACAAATGTTTAGGATCAAGCTTATGTTGGTTTTTTTTTTTTTTTTCCATTCATCCAGGCCGTTCATCCAGGCCTATATGATCTTATCAACAGATTGGATGAAAAATAAACACTACGGAAACATTAATGTGTGCCCTAAGAAGTTTTTAATGATAGGGCATTCCATCATCATTGCTGTTTTCGATATTATGGTCCACCTGATAATTGGATCTGCTTCATTTTTGGGGGTAATTCCCAAAAAACATCTGTAAAAAACCGATGGACGACGTGGATACAGAATACATACATCAAGGTGGGGCCCACTATAAGGGCCGCACCGTCTTGGGTCACCTGTTGAAGGGTGGTGATTTTTGTGGTATGGTCAATCCAAGGTAAGAGCCATGGTATCAATGGTTTGGATGACTGGACCGTGGGCCCTACTTGTACAAATTCAACGGCTGGATGGTACTCCACAAACTTTTGGCCGGACCAATCTTCAGCGAAGGTTACGAGGACAAGGCCACGTACACGTACACTGCAGAAATGAACCTTATCTTTCCTTGGGCTCAGATGGAGTGAACTCTTTGTCGTGATCTGATGGTGAAGGTTCCATCCATCGTCCCAACGAGTGGTTATTGGGTCCTCAACATATGGATGGCTGTATACATGTGTGGCCCACCTTATAGGACCCACTAAAGATGGGGGCTCAGGAATTTTCCTGATTGGATGATCCAGACCTTCCCAATGGTGGTTCACAAATAGAAGTCATGATAAAATAAAGCAACGGTTGGTATTCAACGGAACTGGAACCAAATAAAGATGGGTTGGGATGCTCTTACCTAAAACATAGGTAGGGCATTAAGGTGGATGGCAAACAACACACCATGGAAACATTAAGGTTTGCCCAAAAATGTTTTTAATGGTAGGGCATTCAATCAGATCTGCTTCATTTTTTGGGATAATGCCATGAAATGATACGTAAAAACGGATGGACGGCGTGGATACAGAATACATACACCAAGGTGGTCCCCACGGTAAGGGCCGCACCATCTTGGGTGAGTCCGTAGTCTCACCTACTCGACTCCCATTGAACCATGGGTCAAATTCGTACGGACAGCAAACGTGGGACATGGGGGGCCTGTGCTCTCAGTGGGCGCGAATTAGGTGTTAACCCGGTAACAGCTTAGTGGGTGTTACCCCTACCGTATGGCCCACATGGATGATATTTTGTATATCCACTCCGTCCATCCGTTTATACAGCCCATTTTATGGTAAGGTTCCAAAAATTATGCAGATCCAAATCTCAAGTGGACCATACCACTGGAAACAGTGTGATTGAGTGCCCCACCATTAAAAATTCCAAAGAGCCCATGGTAAGGTTTTGGTAATGTTTAATTTCAATCCAAGCTCTTGATAATGTCAATAAGGTCTTGATTAAGGGAAAATATAAATATCAGATTGATCAAAAACTTTTGTAGCCCACAAAACGTATTTAATAATTATTAATCACTGTTTTTAGTGGTATGGTCCACCTGAGATTTGGATCTTCTTACGGTTTTGGATCATATCCTAAAATGATATGAGAAAACAGATAGACGGTATAGATATATAAAAAATACATCAAGATGGGCCCCACACGGTAGGAGTAACACTAACTAAGGTGTTACCAGGGTAACATCTAATTCGCTCCCGCTCTCAGTTAAGGACACAGATTAGGTACAACCTAAGCCAGTGCAAAGCTTGCTTACAGGCTAGTACTAGGTATTGGCGGACTGACTTGTGTTAGGCTTGTTGACGAGGCACGTGCTCTCCGTCAATGCAGATGTGACACCAATGTGCCACGTTGAGCCTGAGCTCTCGGGTAGTACCTAATCCACTCCCCCCACTTAAGGATAAGTTCTTGCAGGCAGAAGCTATGTGGGGCCCACCGCTTATCTGCGTGGTATCTATTCCATCCATCAGTTTCACCAGCTCATCCTGGGTGGAAGATTCACAAGAGTTTTAACGGGAGGTCATGGGTTCAAGTACTCATTGTAGAGAAATGCCACTATAGTGTGAGTATGTATGTGGAGGTGTGCATGTGTAAAATAAAATCAAAATTTTAAAAAAGTACGGCCATTTCAAATGAAACAATAGGGATCGAGCACAAAACCTTGTGTGGGGCCATAGAAGTTTCGGATCAGACTACGTATCATACAACTCCCGTTTGGTAATAGCAGGAAAGCTGGGGATCACGCTTTATGTGCCATGTACTAAAGTATAGCAGTTGAAACAAACACATCACGCAGATGTTATCTGCTAACTGCGTCCCAAAATTATCGGCTTATGTTCATTTGAGTTTTATTGCAGCCACAGCAAGTCAAACTGATGTCAAATCATTGCTCTATCAATGAGGCATCCTCGGCTTATGTCCATTTGAGTTTTATTGCAGCCACAGCAAGTCAAACTGATATCAAATCATTGCTCTATCAACGAGGCATGCGTACGGACGTGAATGGACATGCATCACTGTCACTCTACTAAGCACTAATGAGGCCCCATCAATTGGTGATCCACACCACATGATCTGCTAGGCCCACCATGAATGGATGCCCCTAAAATATCTGGGTTGGAAATTTGACTTAAAGAGATCAATACAACAGTTCAGGAGGAGGCCAAACATTAGATGGCTAATATACCGCATAGCGAGATATAGAGGCACGAGGAAACAAAGAGGGTCTAAAATCTAAATGTACACTATAGCTTTTCATGTCTATAACATTATGATTGCTTATCTATTTCATGCATATGATATGCGATTGTAAAGCCATTAACGAGTTTTATATCCTAGCCAATCAACTAAGGTTCATTGGCTCTTGAATGGCTTTGAAAACTTTAGAATTCGTTGGGCACCATGGATTTGAGGGGATTTCACATTCTTATGTTTGTTTGGCACCATAGAGTAATTAAGGGTTTCGAATTCAGGGATTTCAAATCTCCTCAAAGCAAGGGTTTGAAATCCAAGGTGAAAGCTAGGATTACATCTAAAATCCTCCTATGAGTCACATGTGTAACATGTGTTGAAAACAATTCAAAAATTTAAAGAACCAATAGTAAAATCGGAACCTCACACCTGATCAGTAATGAAGTATCGCCGAGTAATATTATCTTCCGTTAGGACGAGGCGCGGATAACGTCGCTCTCTTTGAGATAGTTCGCGCCCCCTCGGACAATTTCGACCGATGCAGAGGATTCCGGCGCTCTACCCTCAAGATACAAAGCCCAACAATCGACCTTTCCGACGTGCACAGACCGAATAGATCCAAAAATCACCAATAGGACCACACCTTCGATTGCCCAAGATCAGATGAAGATTTGCAGAAAAGGATTAGGGTTTTCCGTCTGTCTCTTTCTTACTGAAAAAAAGACTATTTTATAAAGCTAAAAAAAATATCGTTTACGAAACAGACACGCCTATTAAAGCAAAAAACCGATGCCCGCTTGGAATGTAACTGGCGCCCGTTCGAGTTCAGACACGTTTCACACAGTGAAAACGACCATTAGATTAGTGGGCCACATCCAATGGTCACATACAAAACCAACGGTAAAAAATCATTGTAAGTTTTAGCAAAACCTGACTCATCAAGATTCTAATCAAACTGGCCCACCGAGAAGAAAGCACCCCCCCTGCGTGCGAGTACACATGGGTGTGCACGTGTGCACACGCTCGGTTAAAGGATTCTGGATCAGTTTTTCCACCGGTTGCACCCCCCCTGCGCGCGCATACGGGCTTGTGCATAGTAATGCACTATACAAAAGACTATACAAGAGGGATTCTATATAAACACCTTTTTTGTTCTCATTCCTATCTGATATGGGACAAAGGTTTGCCTTTGAAAAATCCTACAAAGAACACAAGTAAACAAAATATTGAATTTTTTGAAATACTTTTAACAATCCCCCACTTATTTCAAAAATCAACACAACTTGGGCAAAGCGAAGATCTACTGTGCATAAATGATGGTGACTTACAGTCTTGAACCTCACTTAGTAAGACATGTTTGGGTTACAAGAAATTAGTGAATTTAATCTTGAACTAGATTTCTATAACGTAAACCGTGCACGAGACACACACAGTAGATTTTTGTATAAAAGTATATGGTGTTTTAAAGCTGCATCTTACAACCATGTGCAATATCCTGAATTCATGAGCGCTCTAGAGAATTAGCTCATTCTCATAGGAAGCGGCCCCACTTCCACATTCACATAGGTGAATTTATCAAGGGTGTCTCTGTAACAATTGTCACCCTCACCTTAAAGGCTATAAATTCATTAAGGGATTTACCCATCCTTAACACGTCACAGAGATTTGTATTATTTACAACATAGAGAGGGACTTGAAAAAATAAAATTTTCTAAATTTTGTAATGTTTTCTACCAGAAATCACATGAAAACTTGTTTTTCCCATTGAACCTAATTCTTGGGATCTTCAGTCCTTAAGTTGGATTACTGTTTTCAGTGATTCATTCTTCTATAGGCTTAAGTCCTATCTCCCTTGATGTCTTTCAGACTTTCTCCCTAGCTAGGCCTTTTGTTAATGAATCCGCTATGTTCTTAGTGGATCTAAGGAAGTCTGGAGTTATTACTCCATTTTTCAGTAGTTGTCTCACACAACCATGCTTCAGACTAACATATCTGGATTTACCATTATAGCACTTGTTATTGGCTCTTCCTATAGCAGTCATGCTATCACAATGAATGGATATGGGAGGTACCGGTTTTACCCGAAAAGGAATATTAATTAATAATGTTTTAATCCATTCTGCCTCCTCACCTGCTGCTGCTAAAGCTACCAATTCTGATTCCATAGTGGAATGAGCAATGCATGTTTGTTTTTTAGATTTCCATAAAACCGCTCCACCTGCCAAAGTAAAGATATAGCCACTAGTAGATTTGGAATCATCTACAGCTGAATTCCAATCTGCATCACTATATCTTTCAATTACAGATGGGTATCTCTGATATTGAATACCATGATTCCATGTGCTTTTAAGATACCTAAAGACCCTAAATATAGCATTCCAATGCATGTAATTCGGACAATTGGAATATCTACTTAGTTTGCTCACTGCAAAGGCTATGTCTGGTCTTGTGCAATTCATAGCATAAGCCAAACTACCAATGACACTGACAGATTCAGTACGAGATACTTCTTCACCATCATTTTTCTCTAATTTTATACTAGGGTTAAAAGGAGTACAAGCAGGCTTGCAATCATAATATTTATATTTATTTAAAATCTTCTCTATATAATGAGATTAAGTTAAGATTACACTAGAATCATTTCGAATAATCTTAATTTCTAAAATGACATCAGCTTCACCTAAGTCTTTCATGTCAAAAAGAGAAGATAAAAACACATTTGTTTCACGAATAGAATTGAAGTTTGTACCAAAGATCAAAAGATCATCCACGTATAAGCACACCAAAACAATAGAATTATCTGACACCTTAGAATAAAGGCATCTCTCACCCTCATTATACATAAAATCATTTGACATCATAACATAGTCGAATTTTTCATACCACTGCCTTGGAGCTTTTTTTAGACCATATAAGGACTTTAAAAGTCTACACACTTTGTTTTCTTGTCCTGGTACAACAAAACCTTCCGATTGGTCCATATATATTTCTTCTTCCAATTCACCATTTAAGAATGCAGTCTTAACATCCATTTGGTGAATTAGAAAGTTATTAATCGAAGCTATGGCAATCAAAATACGTATAGATGTCATCTTAGATATAGGAGAATATGTATCAAAATGATCAACCCCTTCCCTTTGTTTAGAACCTTTGGCTACCAACCTAGCCTTATATTTTCCAATTGAACCGTCTATTCTACGTTTCCTTTTAAATATCCATTTACAACCTAAGGTTTTTGCCTTAGGACGTAGGTTAACTAATTTCCACGTGTTATTAGTTTTAATCGAATCTATTTCATTAGTAACCACTTCTTTCCAAAAGATAGTATTGTGTGAGGACAAAGCCTCCTTCAAAGTCACTGGGTCACCTTCTAGTTGTGCTAAAAACACATGAAAATCAGGATCATAATCTTTGGCAATCTTAAGCCGTTTACTTCTTCTAATTTTCTGTTCAGATTCAGATTCAGATGTTTCTAAGTCTACTGGATGAGAGCTAAAGGGTTCATCTATATTAACAGAGGAGGAACCTCCACTGGATTGACCTCCCACTGTTTTTTAGTTTACAAGGGAATGTATTTTCATGAAACTCTGCATCTCTAAACTCAATAATTAGATTTCCACTGATATCTAGGAATCTATAGGCTTTGCTATGAGATGCGTACCCAACAAGTACACACTTGGTAGTTCTAGATCCTAACTTGGGTCTTTTGGGATCAGTGAGCCTTACATAAGCTAGATAACCCCATACTCTAAAAATATTTAATATTTAGTTTTCTACCATTCCATAGTTCATAAGGAATTATTTTAGAGTTAGTTGTAGGTACTCTATTAAGGATATAACAGGCAGAATATAAAGCTTCTCCCCAAAGACTTAAAGGAATCCCAAAACTCAAAAGCATAGCATTCACCATATTAATAAGGGTTCTATTTTTTTATTCTGCAATCCCATTTTGCTGGGGAGAATAAGGAGCAGTTAATTCATGAATAATTCCATTAGATTCACAAAAATTATCAAATTCATTAGAAGTGTATTCACCACCTCTATCACTTCTTACAATTTTAATTTTTCTGTCTAGCTGATTTTCTACTTCATTTTTAACAATAATAAATTTAGAAAGTGCTTCATCTTTGGATCTTAACAGATATACATATGCATATCTGGAATGATAATCAATGAATGTAATAAAATATTTCTTACTGAAAGTACGTCGGTAGTCTAACACGACACCTACGTATGTACGGAAGCTTAGAGAGCAACTAGAATTATGGCTAAACCTATAGGAGGGGGGTGATTAGAACCTTTTTGAAATTCTTTTCACCTACTTACACAATTCAACAAATTAAACTAAATAAGCAAGAACACTTCGGCTTTCAAGCCTAAGTGGGTCCAATCACAAGACTAGCATATGGTTAAGCAATAAACAATCCTAGTCTAAGCATGCATAAGTAAATAAATGATTTAACTAATCAAGCTCCTAACCTATGCAACCTATGTAGACTTATGAGAATGGATCAATGAGCTCAAGTCTACACACCTAGTGAAAGTACATCTTGTGTGTGGATGAGCCAATCTAGTGCCTAGTATACATTCCTATCAAGCATTCATAATTAAACAATTAAACATCCAATGCTAAGATATCAATGTGCTCAATACAATCGCAAACACAAGCATGTATAGTGGTTCGACTCTGGGTCTACTCAACTCCCGGTTCAAGTACTCAACTCCTTTGAGCACACCGGCATTCACTATCGGAGGTTTTAAATGAGATTCACCTCTCAACCTTTACACGGAGGTTTTACCGGTTCACCTCTCAACTATAATCGGAGTTTTGGACAAAGGGCTAACTCTCAACCCGAACGGAGTTTTGGACATAGGCTAACTCTCAACCCGATCGACGCACGTTCATTCCCGTGTCGGAGGCTCCCCCTTGGAAACTTTGTTTAGGCCCGGCTAACGGGCTAAGGAACGGCTAGCGTCCCTAGATCGAGTTTGACAAACAAACTCTAAATGGACTCTCAATAAAGACAACCTTACTTATCGGATGAGTCCCTTGTTCAGCGCCAGTTTGGGTTGCTTGATCTCCGCTCTCCCGTGCTTCAATCAGCTTCCCTTGCTCCCACGATCGTGTTGCCATTACATCGCCAATGCCTTAGCCACACTTGATCAAACACCTTGCATGTGATGCCTTTGAGATGCCCAAGGTGATAGGAGGGTAGGTTTAAGAACTTTACAACTAATGGGAATGGGATGCCTAGAGGTTCTCTCCTACAACGATCTCATCTTAGAGTTTTGGACAAGGATATGCCAATCAAGAAGGTTCCAAACTCTAGAGATCAAGAGGGGATGAAAGTCATCTTCTTCATAAGCTTGGATGCTCCAATCTTGTGTTAAAGCACAAGAAGATGCCTTGCATAGGTTGGGAATGAGCCTCAAATGGTCTCCAACAATGGTGGCTTCACTTCTCTCGAAATCCCTTTTCTTTTTCCTCAAAATGAGCCAAGCCCCTTTATTAAAGGTGTTCAAACGGTCAAAAACGGCTCCGCCGATCTGTTCCGACCAGTCGGCCAAAGGCCAAAGTAAGACAGAGAACTACTTGTCTGGGGGGGGTCTGTCCGGCCGGTCTTGACCGGTCGGACCAGCCCAGCCGACCGGTCACGACCGGTCGGCCCTATGGCCTGTTTAACACAGCCAGCCGCTGTGAGGTCTGGCACCCTGGCCGACTGGTCTTGACCGGTTGAACAGGCCTGGGTTTAGCTCAGCTGATTGCTGACCCATGCATTCTTCAACCCTCACACTTTGGCCAAAGTTTGGGTGCTCTTTTGGGACACCTAGGGCCACTCTAAGATGACTAAAGGTTTTCCTAAGATGGTCAAGGTCATCAAAGAGGTTAAGGGTTGGGTTTTGGTCAAGGTTAAGGCACCAAAGCATTACTTTTACCTGATTCTTCTTCCTTGATGCAGCGGGGCCACTTGAGTCTTTGGTCTTTGTCTTCATTAGGCTCAACCGATACTAGACTCACTCACGTAAGTGATTGATAAACAAGGTCCACTAGTATGCCACAGAAAAGTGCACTAACACTTACCACCTCTAATAAGAGTTTCTTTCAGGTCACATATATCAGAATGAATTAAACCTAATAATTCAGAATTTCTTTCCACCCCAGGAAAATGTTTTATGGTTACCTTAGATTAGTGAAAAAGATTCGCACTTTCCAAATTTATTATTTTCTAAATGAGGTATAATACCATAAGCAATAAGTTCTTTATAAATTTAGCATTTATATGCCCTAATCTACCATGCTACAAAGAAACAGATCACACCATATAAGCAGAAGCATGTTTATTCATTTCAACATTTAATTTAAACATCCCATGATCACTGATTTGCATAGCCCTTACCCACAAATGAACTATTCTTTGTTATTACAATATGATCAGACTCATAAACCTGTTTCAACCTTAGCCTTGTTCAAAAGGTAGCTCGAGACCAAGTTCTTAGACTTGGGCTTGAACTTCTTTTTGAAGTGGCTGGTTTGATTCTGTTTCAGGTTAGAGGGTTTTCCCTTTGGCTGGACCTTATCATTCACCAAATTAACCTTAGAAGCTTCCTCCTTTGATTTTTCATTTTTGTCTGCAGTCTGGCTTATTCTTCAATACGCAGACATATAAGGAGATTTTTCATAAAAAGCTCTTTAGTTTTGTGACGAAGGGAATTTTTAAAATCTCTCCAAGTTGCAGGCAATTTTTCTATCACGGCTGCAACCTGGAATAAATCGTCCAGTTTTATTCCCTCAGATATAATTTCGTGGGCTATTAGATTAAACTAATTAGCTTGTTCTACTACAGATTTATCATCGACCATTTGGTATTTAAAATATTGACTAACACCATATTTCTTCACGCCTGCTTCCTCTGTCTTGAATTTCTTTTCCAGAGAAGTCCATATTTTGTCAGAGGTTGCAAAATCACAGAACACATTATAGAGTTGATTGGACAGTGCACTAAGGATGTAATTTTTGCAGAGATAATCATCATCATCCCACTTCTGATAGACAACGGATAATTTAGGTTCGTTCATATCATTTGGTCTTTCTTGTTTCATAACATAGGCCACATGAAGGGTCGTGAGGTAGAAGAACATCTTCTGCCTCCATCTTTTATAATGTTGTCCATCAAAGGTAGCTGGACGAATTGATTTACTGTCGGCCGAAGCACTTCCCATTGGGGCCATATATCTCAAAATTGTTAAAAACAATGTAAAAATTTAAAGAACCAGTAGTAAAATCAGAACCTCACACCTGATCAGTGATGAAGTATTGCTGCGTAATATTATCTTCCGTTGGGACAAGGCGCAGATGACGTCGCTCTCTTTGAGATAGTTCACGCCCCCTCGAACAATTTTGACCGGTGCAGAGGATTCCGGCGCACTACCCTCAAGATACAACGCCCAACAATCGACCTTTCCGATGTGCACAGACCGAATAAATCTCAAAATCACCAATAGTACCACACCTTCGATTGCCCAAGATCAGATGAAGATTTGCAGAAAAGGATTAGGGTTTTCCGTCTGTCTCTTTCTGACTGAAAGAAAGACTATTTTATCAAGCTAAAAAAAATATTGTTTAAGAAACAGACACGCCTACTGGGCCATGAAAGAAGGAAACAGTTTCCTCCCTTGATTTGCCTCTTGCTTTCTGCTGCGGCCCACCAGAGTTTTGGATCAGGTTGAAAGATGGGCCATAGGGGTTTTTCGGGGTGCTGTATCGCATGGACAGCTCAGATTTTGGGCTTACATCATGTGCGATGAGCCATGAAAAAGTGCTCATGAGTCTCTCTCACAAGAAGTGCCCAGGTGAGCATTCCTCTCTCTCTCTCTCTCTCTCTCTCTCTCTCTCTCTATATATATATATATATATATATATATATATATGTATATATATATATAGGGTTTTTAACAACCAGCTATGATCTAGAGTCTTTGTTTTAGTTATCTAAGAGTTGTTTATGAATTTGGGTAGAATTAGACATATTTTAGAATTTTTAGTAAATTTACCATTTCAGAAAACTTTATTATTTGGAAAAGGATGTCTAATTTAAGTTGGATTAGGAGTATAGAGCCTCTTTTACTCATCAACACATCAAGTATGTTGTAAGCAACATTTTTCATTCGATAATATTATTTCTTATTCTTGATTTAGAGATTTCTAATTTCTAATTCATAGACTATTATAGGGAAGAAAATGGTGATTTTTTTTTCTTTTTTTTCCCACGCATCCATTACCTTAATAGCTAGGATCATCCAATCTTGAATAATGTCGTATGTCTTCCTTCAACCTCCATCTGATTAGTGGTGGGGATTAACATAAACATTTAGGGGGCATTTGGATCTTAAGTTACTTAAGATAAGCTACTTATGCCTCAAGTAGCTTATCTTGGTTTATATGATCAAGCAACTCTCCAAAGGCATCCAAGGTTCAAGGTTAGGTGATGTCACTCTCTTTCGCTCTATAATTGATCAAACCAAACTTACTTATCTCAAACAAGGTACTTATCCATTATTGTAAGTAAAAAAAAAAAAAAAAGTAAATTATTTGGTGGTATCCAAATGGGCCCTTGGGGGCATTTTGATCGTAAGTTACTTATGCATCAGGTAGCTTATCATGATTTCTAGTACTTGTTAAACTGAAATGTAACGTCCCGAGATTTCGACTCCCGTGTATAACATAACGACCGAATTCTTGTTAGTTCATTTATATGCAAATCAATCACATCATACTACAAATGGTATATTTTGAGTGAAATGGTGGAATCATGCTTAATACTTTATTAAACTAAGCTATCAAATAACTATCTGAGGAATTTCAAAAAAACAATTTATAACGTCACTATCAACTATGTCCTCAAACTAGGACTTATTACAGAATCAATAAAAGACTTAAGGGGCATTTGGCAAATCTATTAATAAGAGTTTATTTGCTTATTCTAAAAAAATAAGCTCTTATTATGAAAATAGACCATTTGGTAAAGCTTTAATTTTAGAGCTTATTTTTTTAGAAAGTAGCAAAAAAGCTCTTAAATAATTAGTGATAGGGAGGTCACTTTTTCTTTAAGAGCATATTTAACGTAAGTGGGGAGACATTTTAATTAATTTTTAGACAAGTTTGTCCTTAAACTTTATAAGTAATTCCCATCTTGCACTCCTCTTCTTTAGAATATCTCTAAGGTGGGCCCACATGATGAACAACCCATATTGAAGGTGGGTTTCCACATCAAGGTGGGCCCACATGATGAATGCCCACATCAAAGGTGGGACCTACATGATGGATGGGGGACATTGAAGGTGGGATCACATGATGGAAGGTTGACATCAAAGGTAGGCCCACATGATGAACAAACCATATTGATGCACATGATTGACGGTGAACACCAAAGGTAGGTCCCACATGATGGATGACCCACATTAAAATGTTGCCTCGCATGATGGATGGACTATCCACATCAAGTGGGCCCCATATGATGGAGACGGTTCATAGTGAAGGTGGGACCCACATGATGGATGGTGGACATTGAATGTGGGACCACATGATGGAAGATTGACATTAAATGTGGGACCACATGATGAATGACCCATATTGAAGGTCGGGCCCCACATGATGGATGGTCCATGGCAAAGGTGGGACCTACATGATGGATGGTGGACATGAAAGGTGGGTCCCACATGATGGACTATCCACGTCAAGTGGGCCCCACATGATAGATGGTCCATAATAAAAGTGGGACCCACATGATGGATGGTCCATATCAAAGGTAGGATCCAAGTGATGGATGGTGGATATTGAATGTGGGACCACATGATGGAAGGTTGACATTAAAGGTCGGCCTACATGCTGAATGACCCATATTGAAGGTTGGACCCCACATGACAGAGAGTCCACAGCCAAGGTGGGACCTACATGATGGATGGTGGACATCAAATGGGTCCCACATGATAAATTACCTACTTGATGTGGGCCCCACATGATAGTGGTCCACAACAAAGGTAGGACCCACATGATGGATAGTGGACATTAAAGATGAGCCCCTCATAATGAATGACTCATATTGAAGTGGGGCCCCACATCAAGGTGGGCCCACGTAATGCAAGGTTCACATTAAAGGTAGGCCCCACATGATAGATGGCCCACATCAAAGTGTGGCCCAACATGACGGAACATGCACATCAAGTAGGTCCCATTTAAATGGCAGTCCACGTCAAAGGTGGGATCCACATGATGGATGGTGGTCATTGAAGGTGGGCCCACATGATGGTCAATTGATATCAAAGATGGGCTCACATGATGAACAGCCCGTAATGAAGGTGGGGCCCCACACAAAGAATGGTCCACATCAAGGTGAGCCCACACAATGGACGGAGTGGGCTTCACATGATGGATGGCTCACATAAAAGTGTAGCCCCTCATAATGAACAGTTGACATCAAGTGGGCTCCACCTAATGGACGGTCCACATCCAAGGTCTCTCATGATGGATGACCCATATCCAAAGTGGGTCGTATGATGGATGATCCATATAGAAGGTACACCTCACACAATGAATGGTATATCAAAACTAGGCCTCACATAATGAACAATACACTTCAAAAGTAGGGCCCACACTATGGACACATCAAATGTGGAGTCCATGTAATGGTGATGGGTAGTGGATATTGAGGGGCCCCACATAAAGGACAATTAGCATCGATGCTTGCCCCCACATGATGGACGGTCCACCCAAACAACCATTTGGATTATTCTTATATTTAAGTTGTTGTAATCTTTAAACATGACATCAACTACCCTTAAAAGAGCTCTTATTTGAAAGTTTTACCAAATGTGCTTATTTTAAATAAGAGTTTTTTTTTTTTTTTTTTTGTGGAGATTTTACCAAATGGGCTTATTTAAAACAAAAGTTAGAAGAAAAATGAAAGAGCTTATTGAAGTAACTTTTATTCAAAAAGCTCTTATTAAATTAGAGTAGAGATGTCAAACGCCCCATAAATATAGAACTAAGCCACTACAGCCTCATCATCCACCATCTGCTCCCATGAGCCCTCATAGTCGTCTCCTTGAGGTTGGGCTCTTGAGGATCGTCACCTGCATGTTCTATATTATTTTTCACAAAGAAACTGTCAAAAGCGGCATAATGAAAAACTACTTTAAGGTTAGAATAATAATCACATAAAAACTCATGACAAAACATCCATTAATCTTACTTAATGCAAGGCATAATATGCATAACCTAGTATACGAATCCTTAGACATGCCACCAGGGGTTTTGGGACACGTAAGCCCATAGTTTTGTTCGACCACGTGAGAAACGAGACACTCATAGCCCAAATCTACAAGCAACACTGTACGGGAGAAGTATGATACTCTAGCCTATTTCCAACTCCGTACACCCACATGTAGCCACGTGCATGCATGAGTTTAGCCATCCTTTATTATTGTTATAATTTACACCAAGCCAATTAACGTACAACTAACCTTTGGTACCACTAAAACTATCCCCATGGTTCATCACTCATCAAAACAGTCGTAATTGACACATCACTTCCCAGGATGGCAACCCGTGCTACTAAGGTTCATAATATCCTTAACAACTTAAAGAATAAAAATAATAATTTAACAACCACTTAATCAGGTGATCTGATACCACCACCACATATCAGGGTGGCCACTTAATCAGACAAGTTAAAAGCGTCGTATCAGGTTAGGGCAACCTCATAACCAAGTGTTCCGATATTTATCACCACATATTAGGGTCCATTCACAACATACATAAAATAAATACACCATAAGGATCCCCATTTGGCAATATTAATTATTCTTTATACAAATATGGAAGAGATGGTAGTCCCTTTGAAGGTGGTTACACAAATCTCATATGTGCAACAATCATTCTATTACTTGTTTGTTCTTTAAGTCCATTATACGCCCTCATCACTATATGACAAGATTATGGTATCTAAAGGCATATATACATTATCTTATAAGAAGGAAAAAAAAAACTATACAAAAGCATATAAGAAACAACAACATACAAATCATGAGATTATTACACTAACTTAAAGGAGTCCTCACCTATGGTCGTTGACGTGCTTGGAGAGCATAAGGGTTGTTAGAGAATTGGGAAAATCAGAGAATCTGCCAAGGGGTGGCTCTCTCTCTCTCTCTCTCTCTCTCTCTCTCTCTCTCTCTCTCTCTCTCTCTCAAATTCGTGGATGGGGTTTTCTCTAGCTAGGAGAGGCCCTATTTATAGAGATAGGGTCGGATTCTAGGGTTTTAAGAAGTTACTCAAGCTATACATGGACAGTTGAGGTTGAAAGATAGGTTTTGAGATGTTTCGGGTTACTTTGGATAGTGTACACTCAATGGTTTAAAAGGAGGTTTTGGACGTGTGTTATGATGGGTATAAGCCACAAAATGGACGTGGTAGATTTTGGAATGGGGACCACATGTGATCGAACGGCTGGCGTGAAGTTTTAAAGAAAGAGAGGGTACGAAAATGGAAAATTGCAAACAGACGACTTATCTAACGATCGGACACCTATGAAAGGTTGGAATTGTTAGTGCACTGATTCTTGCATCGTATTGTCAATTGCGTGAGTGTATAATTCAGTCAAGTCTTGTGAGCCCCAACGAAGAATGAAGACTCAAGACTTGAAGACCAAAGTAGTTTTTCGCACTCAAGTTCAAGCCAAAACAAGCTCAGAAGGTAAGTTGCATATAAACAACCCATAGGATACCAAAACACCCTGTTT
Organism: Liriodendron chinense; assembly: GCA_003013855.2. Taxonomy (NCBI): domain Eukaryota; kingdom Viridiplantae; phylum Streptophyta; class Magnoliopsida; order Magnoliales; family Magnoliaceae; genus Liriodendron; species Liriodendron chinense. The sequence goes on along the minus strand of ML058481.1, from coordinate 1,795,914 downwards.
AGTGACATTCTAATCATACTTAATTTAAGTCATTCGATCCACGGTATTAAGGTCAAGTTAATCAGCCTTAGACCTCCATTATGTAAATGTCAAACCTTGGAAAAACCTAGGGAAACCACCTTGTTTGGGCACCTTCAAGGGATGCTGAAATTCAACCTAAATTAAGCCATGTACTAAGTTTGGCGACCAGTCAACTGAAGAAAAGTTTTGGACAACAACAATTTTAAAAAGAAATTTTTAGTCTCTGGTTGTCTATAGACTGGTCTGAGGATCGGTCGTTAATAGACAAAAATAGTCCAGCAACATTTGGTCTGAACTGTTAAGGGAAGACTGGCCTTGGGACTGGTCGTCAGACCGGTTAGACGCTTAATCTGACCGGTCCTCAGGGGTCTTGGACAGGTCTGAAGGTGACCATTTTATAGTCATTGGAGCCAAATTCTTGGACTCTATAAAGGCATATATTGAAGTCTTTAATGCTAATCCTTTGCACACCCATAGAGAGCATTAACAGAGGCATTTAAGAGCATTCCCTAAGCTCCTTTACTCATCGTTGCTTTGATTTCATCATTCAAACCAAGTGATTCATGGCACTTTAATGAGCATTCAAAATTCGGTTTGAAGTATGAACTCAAGCATAGCATTCATGGCTATCCTAATCATTGAAGCTTCATCTTGAAGACACTTATAGCCATTAAATGATCAGATTGGTGGTTCCTACATTAACCATTGTATTGAAATAGGCAAATTGAACACTAATACCTTCTCCCACCTACTTGGCATTAGTTTAGGAACATCATATGCATTGGTAACTGATCGTGGGAGCTTGAATAGTAGCTGAAGCATTCGTGGAAGCTGAAGCTACTCAACAGTGCCGAATTGGGGCTCATTAATTGTAAGTGTTTAAGCTTATAGAGTCCATTGTTTGATTCTCCCTTCTTGTTGAGATTGAGATCTAGAGATTTTGACCCAATCTCGTACTTGTCCTTGAGTAGGATGTGTGTGTCCTTGTGTAGGACGTGAAAGTCCTTGCATAGGCCTCCGACACGGGAGAATACGTGCGTTGTCCTTGTGTAGGAATAGACCTTGTGTAGGTTGCAAAGGTTGAGAGGATAGTGAATGCTGGTGTGCTCAAAGGAGTTGAGACTTGAACTGGGAGTGGAGTAGACTCATCGTCGAACCACTACACATCTTGTGCAATGTATTAAATGCTTGTGTGGTTCATTATTTTTGTTTATTTCTTATGATCATGATGAATTGCACTCTACATGTTTGATGAAATGCATGCATGACATTCTCTACTGTCATCCTAGTTGCATCATGGTGAACTTACATGCATATCAACTGTTTGATCAAATATCATTCTTAATGTAGTAGATAATCTAGAGAGATCTTTTAAAACTGATTCACTAGCTTTGCATGTGCTTAATTGGTAGATTGAATTGTGAATGCTATTAACTTTTAATTGGCAAAGAAATTATTAAAAGTCCTATTCACCCCCCTCTAGAATATAAGCATACCTTTAAGTTCATCTCAATAGTGGTGCAAACTGTAATTTCAAGGATGGGTTCAAATAGGCAGGTAGGTTACATAAACCAAAGCTCCACAGTCATTTGATAGGTTTCTTGCACAAGAGAAGATTCTAGAGAATTTCTTTACAAGGTGGAAGAAACTTCATTTTTGAGGCGATTCTCCACGCTGGTTAGCTAGAAGGGATCCTTAGGATCCTCTAGAAGCTTCCCTAGCTTCCCATGTAAAGAGGACTCCTGGATTTAAATATCTAAGTTTCCAATGATTGCTTCGGAGAGAGAGATCGGCTCTGATTCATGATGGAATGAGAAGAAAATTGATAGGACAGGATTTTGGCATCCTATGAAACGGATAGAAGATTTGGATCATCGAATCGGGGCCCACCTAGTGGATCGTGGAGAGACCAGCAGCGCCAGTGTACGGGCAAAGATGGAAGTTCCGTCTCTGGCTTGGTTAACGCATAGTCAAAGTGTGTTGACCGTGCACTATAACGTGCACGCTATGCGTGTGGGTTCCACCATGATGGTTGCAAAAAATCCAACTTAGTCATCATGTTGGAAACAATATTTTTGGGGTTGGCACCAAAAATGGGACAGATCCGTGATCAGGTAGGCCATCTAGGGAACATTTTCTGATTTGGCCATTTGTAGGATGATTGGAAGGCTGAAAACTAACGTGTACGGCTAAAATGTGTTCAAAAGCTTAAGTATGAAGTTTTGCATCATTATGATCGTCTAAAACTAGCTTACTTAAAAATGACAGTTTAACTTAAGTTTAACTAATGACATTTTTGTAATTATCATAAATGTTCGAGTTTAGTGAAATCTAACCCTTCTATGTTGTTAATGGGGTCATTCTAAGCAACTTTAATAAAGGGTACCCTATCGGATCTCCTACAGATGTCCCGTTATTCAAATTTCAACATCAACGACCAATATTTAATTAAAAAACATTAGAAATAAATTTCAAAAAAATTTAAAATAAATATAGTAAATCCGAGGCGTTACAACTCCCCCACTTTAAAACTAAACTTCATCTTCGAAGTTACCTGAATCTACATTGAAAAGGTGCGGGTAAGCTCTCTTCATTTATTCTTCGGTCTACTAGGTGGCCTTCTCTTCTCTGTGAAACGACCATAGAACTTTTACTAGTAGAATGACTTTCCTTCGCAATACGGTTGGTCACACGGTGCACCCACCCACCGGTGTCCTAGGTGAAATGCATAGGCGTCTTCCTGGGAAAGAAGACATTGGCACTCGAACCCGTGACCTCATTGTCGAAATGCATTCTATTTACCATTGAGTCATGGGTTAGAACTCATAGAGAAGGTATAATAAGAAGCCAGTTTTTTTGCCACGTTTGTAGAATAAGCTAATTCTCACGCCTGTGTATGTCAAGCCCATTATGATGTTTGCATGACATCCATTCTGTCCATCATGTGAAATCGCTCATGTTATACTTAAGAACTGTAAAACCTGTAAATTCAAAATCCAAGCTAACAACAACGTATAAACCTAAAACAAGTAAAATGTTGGGAGTGACCCACTTAGAGTTCGAAATAACCTAAGGCTACAAATTGACTTGCTAACATTTTTTAACAGTTGATTTACATGGGCAACGTTTGAACTGTTCTGATAATTCTATTGATGTAATTTTAGTGGAGTGTTTGACGCATGACATTAGATGGGATTAGGTTGGATGGAATTGCATTTGGTTTCGTGCAAATTTCATATAATGGTTGAGGATGATAGGAGGCTTAGAATTAGGTGGGATGGAATTGCATTTGATCCCATGCAGGATTTTCGTGGGATTTCAAAATCCCACACACATGTGGGCCCCACATTGATGCATATGTTTTATCCATGCCGTCCATCTATATAAGCCCTTTATACATGACACTATGGTTATACACATGTACAAGTGACTGATATCTGTTGTGAATTTGGTCTGTTGATCACAATTCCATGGTCCACCAAATCAAATTTTGCTTAATCCAAATGTTTTTCTCATAGTAAGAATTTGATCTCGAACATGGGATTGGACGATGAAAATATCATGGTATCACCAGACATGTAATCATTGTGCAATAAATGATGTTAATCCCACCTAATACCATTCCATCCCTTCTAATACCATGCGCCAAACGCTTAAATGAGTCAAGTGTATAAAGTTGATACTTGTTTTTTCCCTTAATCCAATTCCATGTGACCTTATCAATAGGCTGGATTAAAAATAAAAATAAAAAACATTCCAGTGGGTATTAGGGTTCTCACTAGGAAGTTTTTTATGGTAGGCATTTAATCACAACTATTTCATCTGGTGTAGTCCACCTGTGATTTGGATCTGCTTCAATCTTAGGCTTATACCATAATACCATAAAATGAGCTCACAAAACGGTTGGACGGCATGGATTCACAATGCATACATCAAGATGGCCCCACAGTCAGGGTCGTACCTAATCTGCTCCCCTCCCACTCTACACAACTGCCTTGTTTTAAATACTGAATGTAAAGCAAGACGTGTATAGATAAGTAAATGCATGGACCCACCTTTCTTTTGGCTTAATCGCCATTGATAAATGTTGATGCCAAAAATTGGCTAACAGATGTTGGTTAGGGACCAACTTTAATTCTTCCTCGTCTAAGCTCCACTCGGAGATGAATGGTGTAGATTGGGAACCTGCAATCACCAAGAAAGGTTAGGACCGCCACCGGTTGGCCCGGCTTACGGCCCTCCGATGGCAAAGTCAGTACGGATACTGAAAGGAAAGGTTGTTGGAGGTTTAATGGCGGTGGCTTGATCACCTCGAGAGATTGCGGAGTCCTCTTTACAGATAATTATTGGAGAGATTTAAGTGGATCTTGTTGGGATAATCCTTATCTTATCTGGATCCTTATCCTTATCTGTATGAATGGGATAAGCCTTATCCTTATCCTTATCTGGATCAATGGGATAAGCTTTATCCTTATCTTATCAAGAGGGATAAACGAAGGCAGATGAGGCCAGGCCTCTTGCCAAGCTGAGGGCCAGATGTTGAGCTGAAGTGGGCCAAGGTCGAGAGGGCTGAATGTAGAGCTTTCTAGAATGCTGAATGCCGAGCCCGAGTGGGCCAAGGCCTGAGAAGGCCGAATGCCGAGCCCGAGTGGGCCGAGGCCTGACTTAGCTTCCTCTCCTAAATAATCGGTCAATGACCATACTTGGTATAGAAGATGAACCCCAGTGGGAAGCTTTCCATATTTTGAGCTCAGCCCGAATTTACCCATAACAGAAGCCCCCCTATTCTCGAGCCTGACTTGCTCGGCTTGGGAGTAAAGAGAAATGGATGAGTTGACATTTGAATTTGGCCAACTGCATGAGATCGGCCTAGTAGGGTGGCCCGTAGGCTCTGCTAATTATACGGGTCGACATGTAGAGGTGACCTATGGACACTTCGCGTTTTGGTCCGACTCTTTTGTCCATTCCGACTGCCCAGGTCGGTCTTTCGACTCTTGGTCTAGGGCTCTTCCGACTGCCCAGGTCGGTCTTTCGACTCTTGGTCTAGGGCTCTTCCGACTGCCGAGGTCGGTCTTTCGACTCTTAGTCTAGGGCTCTTCCGACTGCCCAGGTCGGTCTTTCGACTCTTAGTCTAGGGCACTTCCGACTGCCTAGGTCGGTCTTTCGACTCTTGGTCTGGCCGCCAAGGTGATTGATCCCGTCATGGTCAGTCTTGCTGACCTGGAGATTTGCCATGTTTCTTGGAGGAGAGATTTCTCCGCGCTATATAGTTGCGGGGATGGCCCTTATGGGCCAGTGTCTTGATTTCATATTTTTTCTTAAGGATGAGGCCTCACGAATGAATGCCCGAATCATGGCCTGAGGCATGGATGAGGCAAAGCGATGAGACCGAAGTGAATAAATACGTTTCAATACTCGGATCACGACCGTACTCGCATCTGGATTACGCGGAGGTTGTCTGTCGAAGCCTTCAGGACGATGCCAAGGACGTCTGCCAAATACCTGAGGTGAGTGTCGATCCGAGGGCGACGGACGCCAAATGATGAGCCGAGTGATAAGGCCAACAAAGCCGAGGCCTGTTGCTTAGCGTAGGTGGGTGAACCATAAATAGCGATGGGACCGAGCTCCTATGCGTAGCTTCCTGAGGCGAGTGTCAGTCCGAGGGCGAGTAGGCTGAATTCCCAAGGTTGAGCTGAGGGCGAGTACCTAATGCCGTGTGCCAAAATAACGAGGTTGAATAGGCCGAGCCGAGGTGAATGCCGACAGCCTAGCCGAGTTCCTAGGCCGACTGTTTAGGCCGAGGCCTGCTGCCCACTCGAGGTCTGTGGATGAGGTTGAGGCGGTCGAGGCCTACTTGAGCTCGTTGAGATGATGAATGGGCGTTTAGCAGATGGTCATAACGCTAGACACATGTGTGATGATGGCTAAAAACACCCTCCATGTTGGCACATGTGGGCTAGTCGAAAAACTCCAGCTGATTACTAGTTAACAGGGTTCACTTTGATGGCTAGATTGAGATGGTGATGATCATCTGTCATAGTTGTTGGAGGTGTGGACGGTCATAGACGGTGAGCCCAGCATGGATGGCTGGATGGACGTCTTCTACTGGACATTGGAAATGAGGCCCAGTTGATGGATGACGGAGATCTCCCCATCTGGTTGTTGTGTTTGTAGGGCCGATGGTGATTTTGACGAACACCTTATCTGCAGGATTGAATAGTTCGATGTGATGAAATTCATAAGTGGTCCTTTTGGTGGCAATCTAGATGAATTTTCCATTCTGAGCAGCGGCGGGAATGAATGCATGGAAGTGGGGTTATGTGACTCATTCGACGACTATTGATTCGATTCGGAATGGGCTTCGTCGAGGGAATACTGTTTTGTAGATGCTCCACCATCTGTCATTAGTTGATGAAGATCATCATTCATCCATTCAGTCATCTAGGGGGGCTTTACAAACTTGACATGTGTGGGAGGTTGTTGAGCAAGGTTGGCATGCTTTAGAGTGGTGAGAGAGGAGTTTTGCTAGATCCACACAAGTGGAAGTTGGTGAGAGAGAGAGAGAGAGAGAGAGAGAGAGAGAGAGAGCTCCTCTTCCTCCTTGCTTGCTGGACGGCTGAGCTTGAGGAGCTGCCGCTGATGTACGTCAGAAGGTGGCCCACTTGAGCTGGACGTGATGGTGGAGGATGCAGATCTCCTTCAGATTGGGGTACTCCATGTTGGTTGGATGGACGGTGAGATGGAGTTTCTCTAGTTGCATGTGCACGCAGTGGGGTCCCCTTTGGCTGGTCCTGGAGCCGATGGACGGTCAGAAGGTGGGGGCCTTGGACGTCAACCATCTGGACGGTGGAGAGGTGCAGTCCACCTTGTTGAGGGACGTCCATTGCTGGATTGCTGGAGGTGGAGATGGATGAACGATGGCTGATGTTGGGTCCAGATTGCTGGTGCGTGAGGAGATGCAGTTGCAACTGGACGGTTAAAGGGATGGATTGGAGCTGAGATCCCCTCCATTGGCTACTAGCCAAATGATGGACGTTGTGGAGATAGGGTCCATTGTGTTGGACGGTTGAGATGAGGCAACCCGACCCTTTGGTCCGCACGTGCTGGTGAGTGCAGATGGGCGTGATTAGCTTGCATTAGCTGCTGTAAACAATGGAGATTGAATCTCCATCAGAGCTTGCTCATTGCTGGTGGAAGTTGGTTGCTGCCTTTTTTTTCTGGCACGTGCACACTGTTTGTGAGAGAGGTGGGGCGTCTGATGGTGCTCAGACATGGAGCTGATGCACGGGCCACACATGATGGATGGATATGGGATAGCCTCTGAGCACATGGATGGTTGAATATCCTTCATTGCTGGCCGATCACGTGTTTGGAGATGGAAGCTCCTGTGCTTTCCATAAATGGTGAGGATGATCTGCTGATTGTAGCCCAGGGTGTTGAGAGTGCTGGAAGGATCTGCTCCATTGATGAGATGCTCTGCATATGAGATGGACGGTTGCCTTGATGCAGGGTTTGCTGGCCGTTGGAGAAAATGTCCTTTGTTGGATGGTGGAAAAGCACCCTTAATCAGCTGGATTAAAAATGATGGCGGAGCCACTTCATTTGTGAGGTGAAGAGCGATTGAATGATGAAGAAATAATCAAGTGAACGATCTAGTCGTTCCCACAGACGGCGCCAATCTGTTGATGCCAAAAATTGGCTAACAGATGTTGGTCAGGGACCAACTTTGATTCTTCGTCGTCTAAGCTCCACTCGGAGATGAATGGTGTAGATTGGGAACCTGCAATCACCAAGAAAGGTTAGGACCGCCACCGGTTGGCCCGGCTTACGGCCCTCCGATGGCAAAGTCAGTACGGATACTGAAAGGAAAGGTTGTTGGAGGTTTAATGGCGGTGGCTTACTCACCTCGAGAGGTTGCGGAGTCCTCTTTATAGATAATTATTGGAGAGATTTAAGTGGATCTTGTTGGGATAATCCTTATCTTATCTGGATCCTTATCCTTATCTGGATCAATGGGATAAGCCTTATCCTTATCCTTATCTGGATCAATGGGATAAGCTTTATCCTTATCTTATCAAGAGGGATAAACGAAGGCAGATGAGGTCAGGCCTCTTGCCAAGCTGAGGGCCACATGTTGAGCTGAAGTGGGCCAAGGTCGAGAGGGCTGAATGTAGAGCTTCCGAGAATGCTGAATGCCGAGCCCGAGTGGGCCAAGGCCTGAGAAGGCCGAATGCCGAGCCCGAGTGGGCCGAGGCCTGACTTAGCTTCCTCTCCTAAATAATCGGTCCATGACCATATTTGGTATAGAAGATGAACCCCAGTGGGAAGCTTTCCATATTTTGAGTTCAGCCCGAATTTACCCATAACAATAAGTATAAAAAAAAAGTACTTATTATTACTAGAAGAAAAAAAAAAAAAAAAAAGACTTACTAATGGGGAGAAGTGACTGCAAATTCAGTCCATCCAACATCCTTCCCTTGCCACTTGAGAATCCAACCGTCGGATACGCTGGCGTAGGGCCCTTCTCCGTTCGAATTGAAAGTGATGCTCTCAGGGCCCACTGCACCAACGACACTGATTAATTCCGAGCTCTGAAGTTTGTTGGAGGCTTCAGCTCGAAGGGGAGTATTGAAAAGAGAATGGAAAGGATGGAGGGCTAGAAAGATGGACATGAATGCAATTGCAATTGTAATGAAGACAACCTTCAACTTCATGGCTTTTGCAAGAAAAATGGAAATGGTATGGATATGCGTTTCTCCTACTTATATTATTGTTAGGGGGATAGGGCTCTCAATGGAGCGGGTCAGATCCGATTCGCTCTATAATGCGGACTTGGATCTTAAAATAGGTCCGATTAGTTAAATGGACCGGATTTGGATCTTAAAATAGATCCGATTACTTAAATGGAGCGGATATGGATTCATAGGAACATATTCGAGTTCGATCTGAATCCGATTAAGATCCGACTCATTGTCACCTTACTGTATATGTTATAGTCATGCTGGCCATCCGTTTTACAAATTATTTTAGGCCATGTTGACCATACCATAGTAAGTAGTGGGATTTGCATCATTTTTCTACTAAATTAAACATATTATATTATATATTTTTTTAGATTTGTAATGGGGTGGATTCGGACCTAGATCCGACCCGAATCCAATGGTTATATGGATTTTTTTATCAGAAATGGATCTAACAATTTGTAAATGGATCGGATATGGATATCACCTTTTGGATCCGAGTTGGATCCACATCCGATCCGAATCGGTCTACAGATATACGGACTTGGAGCCGGATCCAACTGGATCCGATCCAGATCCAACCCATTGAGAGCCCTATAGGGGTAGCGGATTGGGTGAGAAGCTCACCCAAAACAGTGCAGCATTTACCATGGGGCCCACCTTGATGTATTTATTCTAAATCCACGCCGTCCAGCCGTGTTTTTCCATATCACTTTAGGGTATTATCCTAAAAATGAAATATATCCAATTAGCAGGTGGACTGTACCATGGAAAACAATAGTGATTAACCATTAGTGGGCCACGAATGTTTAGGATCAAGCTGGTATTTGTTTTATCCATTCATCCAAGCCTATGTGACCTTATCAACAGATTGGATGAAAAATAAACACTACCGAAACATTAAGGTATGCCCTGAGAAGTTTTTAATAGTAGGGCATTCAATCACCACTGTTTCCTATGGCATGGTCCACCTGATAATTGGATCTGCTTTATTTTTTGCATAATGCCTAAAACTGATCTGTAAAAACGGTTGGACGGATTGGATACAGAATACATACATCAATGTGGACCCCACCGTCTTATGTGAGTCCGGGGTCTCACCTAATCCGCTCCCATTGTCAAGTCTCATTTAGTACTCCAATTGCATAAAAGATATGTATTATTATACAATGACTGGGCCCGATGGATTGTAAAAGTGGGGCCCACTTTCTGTATCCAAACCATTGGTACGATGGGTCACACCATCAACGGTCCTTTCTTTTTTATTTTTTTGAATGTGAACTCTTGCTATATATAATTTATTAGTGATATATTTGTTTGTAATTTCATTATGAGCTGTCTTTTTGTTGGGTCACCTGTTGAAGGGTGGTGATTTTTTGTGGCATGGTCAATCCAAGGTAAGAGCTATGGTATCAATGGTTTGGATGACTGGACCGTAGGCCCTACTTGTACAAATTCAACAGCTGGATGGTACTCCACAAACTTTTGGCCGGACCAATCTTAAGCGAAGGTTATGAGGACAAGGCCATGTACGTGTAATTAGTTATTTGGGTCACTTCAGAAATGAATCTTATCTTTGGAGAACTGTAGAGATTCCATCCATCATCCCAACGAGTGGTTATTGGGTCCTCAACACATGGATGGCTGTATACATGTGTGGCCCACCTTATAGAACCCACTAAAGATGGGGGCTCAGGAATTTTCCTGATTGGATGATCCAGACCTTCCCAATGGTGGGACACAAATAGATGTCATGATAAAATAAAGCAACTGTTGGTATTCAACAGAACTAGAACCAAATAAAGTAAAGGTTGGGATGCTCTTACCTGAAAAATGGGAAGATCCTGATGCTGCAATGGTTGGTCCATATAACAAAATCTCATAGCTGATTTTGTGGTGAATATGCCATCCATGTTGTGGAAAATCATATAACAAACTGGTTTTAATGGTAGGGCATTCAATCACCACGGTTTCCTATGGTGTGGTCTATCTGATAATCAGATCTCCTTCATTTTTGGGACAGTGCCATAAAATAATCTATAAAAATAGATGGGTGGTGCGGATACAGAATACATGCTCCTGTGTCATGTAATACAATAGGGCTCTCAAAGGGTCCGATCTAGTTGGATCCAGCTCCAAATCCAAAAATCTACATACGGATTCAAATCAGATTCTCGGATCCAAAAGGTGATATCCATATCTAATTCATTTATAAATAGCTAGATCCATTTTCTATCCAAAATCTATATAACCATCATCAGATCTAGGTCCGAATCCACCTCATCATAATTTTAAAATTATATATAACATGATATATTTAATTTAGTAATAAAATGATACAAATCCCACTATTTACGGTGATATGGTCAACCTGAGATTCACATGTCTTAATTTTGAGATGTGGCCTAAAATGATTTGGAAAACAAATGGCCGACATAAGATATAACATATACAGTAGCATGATAATGAGTCGGATTTGGATCAGATTCAGTTGGATCCCACTCCAAATCTGAAAATCTATAAATGAATTTAGATCGAATTCAAATAAATTTTTGTGAATCCAAATCCTGTCCATTTAATTAATCGAACTTATTTTAATATCCAAATCCGCATTATATGTATTCAGAGTGAATTGAATCTCGAATCTGACCCACTCCATTGAGAGCCCTAATTAAAGAATACATGCATTGCACTTTTGTGCCATGTAATATTAATGTGTCGTAGTTGAAACAAACACATCACAAACGCACCACACTTTAGCGTCTTCAAACTACTACCAAGACTTTCAGATTTATATTTTATTCAGTCACGTCAAGTCAAAATGATATCAAATCATTGCCAATGAGGCATCAGAAACTCGTGACCCGTATGGACATGAATGGACTTGCAACAAAGTAACTTCAGTCAACACTAACGAGGCCCCATCATTTGGTGATCCACACCACATGATCTGTTAGGCCCACTATGAATGGATGCCCCCCAAAAAATCTGAGTTGGAAATTTGAATTAAGAGAGCACATTACACCAAGATGGCTAATTGGGAGAAGTTGCAAACCGTTCCTGAAGGATCTAGGAACGGTTCATAAGCTGTGTCTAAGAAGGGCGTTGTTAAATTTTTGGAGCGGTTAAGTTCTAAGAACGGTTACTAACCCTTCCTAATTTCCAGCGTCAATTATTAATTAAGAATAATTTAAAATTATATTTATATTAAATATTAAAAACAGCCAAGTGCAGTTGGGATGTCCACCATTAAAAATCTTATGGCCCACCTTTTTATAAGCCATCTAGTCCCTTCAAATATGCATGGACACCCCAAAATATCAGGCCATTCCATAGGTGAAGGAAGCAAAAGTCCCTTAAAATCAATATTTCCAAGCAAAAATGATTTACTACAAAAAGCAAAAATCAAGTTAATAACATTTACTAATTAAATAAGAACACAGCCCAGACAAGCTAAGGAGATCACTACTTTAACATTAGGAAATGAATCAGCATAGGAACATTTATTTATTCAGATATGGTCAGCCAGCAAAGCATGACCATAAGTATTCGAGAGTACAACTTCCACAAAAAAGGCTAAACAACGGCAGGAATGGCATCTTCGCTGATTTGGCACCAAAGTCATTATTTAAGGCCACAATGAAACTTTAGATTGTGAGAGAGTAGTGAAAAAAAATCAAAATGTTCCATGTGGATCAGTTAAATGTAATCATCAGGAAAAACTCAACAGGACAATAAGATTAGATTGTGCAAAGGGAAAAGAAAAATCAAAATGTTTCATGTGGATCAGTTAAATGCAATCAACCTGTTAGTTGTAATCAGAGATCACAATGTCTTACCGATGTTGCCTCAAGTTATGCGATGCCTTCGTAACCTTAGTCGCCTCATTATAATAGATCAGGGTATCTAGCCGCATCCTGCTCATCTTCAAAGACCTGAAAATTACGGCTTCTTAGACAGAAAATTCAAAGCAACTTCAAGATATGCTCCAGTTTGTTGTTCTGGATTTGCATGCATTGAATGCCATGTTTGTCAGTAATTTGCGACAAACACATTGTAGTGTAACCCAAACTACCATTAACTAAGAGCTCATAACTCTGTTGATGGCTTTCACCAATCTCATCGACCTATTTGTTATAGTCAAATTGCGATGGTAAAAGGTAGCGAAGACTCGAGACGTGCGAGCACCTTTATGACGGCATCTGACAAGCGAGCACTCTTATGACAGTATTCGATTTGGGAGCCCACCTGGTCGAGGCTCACATATTGGACAAGTACGACACACAACTACCGAGTCACCGAGCCCTTATGGTTGAGGCTCGAATATTAGGAAAGTACGGAATACCCTTCTGGGTATACGAGCCTCTGAGCAGTGGTCGTCAAAAGAGTCTGCATCTCAAATCAGCGAGGAGTTATCTTTGAGCCCGAGCGTCCTTTTCAGTACCAGCAACCCATATAGACCAACGTTGGGCTCATCTTGATTCGTGGTTCCAAATCTCAGGGGATCGTCATCAGGGAACGTAATCGACTAGAGGTCTAATTGGATCGAACCATTTCCTTATCTCGGGATCAAAAGGATAAACATATTATCCCTAGAAATTAGTAGTAATCTTGACGTCTTGCGTAACAGATTGGGTCATTGGGATTTATATAAATGGACGGCTTCATCGATAAGAAAGGTACATAATCTCTAAGCTTCGAATCCCATCCTATCCTTTTACAATATATCCCGTCTAACTTAAGCTTCGAAGGGCCAACGGCTGGACACAGGCCACCCTTAGTTTTCCTTGGTGCTCTTTCAGGTTTGGAAGGAGGCTGTCTTGAAGGAAGGTGATCATCTAGGGGTCTTTGTTACCAAATTCGACGTAAACAGATTAGCGTCGTCTGTGGGAACTGATCATCAGGGTTAGCCACTCTAATCCCTGATCGAAGTCTTCCCACCATGCCTCCTAAGAAGACGGTTCAACCTTCTACTTCAAGGCAGACGCTACCTCCACCTGATATTACCGAACCAGCGCCCATCCCTCAGACAACTTCGACGGGCATCCCCCAGGGAGATCCCAACGTGCCATCGCAAAACCCATTATTCGATGCCTCCGGCAATCAAGAAGATGTCATGCGTTTCCTCGGAAACACACTCCTAACCCTCAACGCCGGATTTCAAGCCTTATCTAATCAGCTTGATTAGCATTTCCCGGAGCCCCAGTAACAACTTTCTGAAGAGCTGCCGGCGCAACCTATACCAGTGGCTTCTAAACATTCCACGGACGAGCCACAAGTCCAGCCAAATCATCCTCCGTCAAATCGAATGCCACTCTGCAACCAAACCCCTGTACTACCTCCGCATTCCATACACTCCAGTACTTCCCGGCAATAGCAATCTCAGGGGTCCACCGTCAAAACGTCAGGTTACACCTTACCATGGGAAGGAGACCTCAAGAGAATCCACGATCGTTTTGATGATATGGAACAACGATATCAGGCAAATCGACCATCTGCTGTTGTGGCGTCAATACATCGATCCGAGTCTCCTTTCACCTGCGAGGTCATGGAAGCACATTTACCTAGGAAGTACTGCACGCCCGTCATCACCCCGTATACAGGTACTGGCAATCCTCTCGAACACCTGGAAACATATAAGTCCCCTATGGAATTGGAGGGACATGGTTCAGAAATCATGTGTAGGGCTTTTTCCCTAACCCTAAAGGAGGCAGCGCGTACATGGTTCCGGGGGCTCAAGCTCCGATCCATCGGGTCCTTCGCACAACTATCGGAGCTATTCCTCTCTCAATTCATGGGAAGCATCCGTACTAAAAAGCCGGCATCTCACCTAATGGATTTGAAGCAGCAACATGGGGAGACGATAAAGGAGTTTACAGTACGGTTCACTGCAGAAGCCGTCCAAACTGAAGGTTATACCGAAGATAAAGGCCTCACCGCCCTCATAGCCGAAATTACAAGCGAGAAATTCAGATTCGCCCTGGATAAAAACCCCCCCAAAACTATGGCAGAATTCCAAGCGAAAGCCAAAAAGTATATTAATGCGGAAGAAGTCGCTTTAGCACGTCACGGTGTGCAAGGCAAGAAGCGAAAGTTTGAGGAGATTTCTCCTCCTGACAAAAAATACCGGCGTGATCGACGGGACCGCTCCCCTAAGAGGCCTTACTCTGGTAAATATCGTTATTATACCCCTCTTATTCAATCTCCGGAGAAAGTATTAATGGAGATCAAACACAAGCCTTATGTGAAGTGGCCTACAAAGATCAAATCTGATCCCGAAAAAAGAGATAAGAATAAGTATTGCTATTTCCACAAGGATCATGGGCACAACACTCAAGATTGCATATCTCTACGAGATCACATCGAAGCTCTCATTCGGAAGGGTCATCTTCGAGATTATGTTGTCCGACAAGGTCAGTCACCTAAAAGGGCGGAAGCTTCGCCACACCAGAAGAAATCACCTCACCGCCCTACTTCACAAGAAAACCTTGAACCCACTGGTGAGATCCGGACCATCGCCGGAGGACCGGCTTACGGGGGAGATTCTCAAGCTTCAAGAAAAGCATATACTCGCAAAACGTCCCATAAGCCTCAGCATATCTATTGGTTGGAAAAGACGCCCGATACGACGAGACCCAGCAATCATCCGATCTCCTTTTCCCTTGAAGATGCAGAAGGGATTCACTTCCCTCACGAAGACTCCATTGTGGTCGCACTAAAGCTATCAAATTATCTGACTCATCGTATTATAGTGGATACAGGTAGCTTTGCTAATATTCTCTACTTGGAGACTTTCAATAAAATGGCACTTGCCAGGAGCCTGCTCAAACCAATCTCAACCCCTCTCATCGGCTTCGGGGGTGAAGTGGTAACACCTGAAGGAAGCATTGACCTTTCAGTTACTTTCGGTGAAAGCCCAGCGAAAACGACTACCTTCGTAAATTTTCTCGTGGTAGATTGGAGATCAGCATATAACGCCATTTTAGGTTGACCTTCTCTCAATAAGGTAGGGGCAGCGTTACACCCTCTATACTTGTGCATAAAATTTCCTACTCCAACTGGAGTCGGGGTTGTATGAGGAAATCAAAAGGAAGCACGAGCGTGTTACGAAATTGTCGTACAGGACCGAAAGAAGGCCCAGACGACACCAGTTCTGATGGTGGCAAAAGATTCATCAAGCCCTCCGATGGCTACCTCGTTGGACCCAAGGGGGAGTGCTCTCCAATCAGGAACTCCAGGGGAAGAGACAGTTGCAATCTACTTAGCTGAAGATGATTCGTCCAAAATCGCCTACATTGGATCCTCTTTAAGCAGCGTCTTTTGAAAAAATCTGGTCCGTTTCCTCACAGAATACCAAGATGTGTTTGCCTGGTCTCACAGAGATATGCCGGGTATTAACCCCGACGTTATAGCACATCATTTAAATATTAATCCGAAGTATAGACCTGTTCACCAACGCCGACGTGCCTTCACTGCAAAAAGGTAAATGGTAATCAAGGCTGAAGTCGAGAAGCTGCTCACAGTCAATTTTATAAAAGAAGTTGACTACCCAGAATGGGTCACGAACGTGGTTCTCGTTCGAAAAGCTAATGGCAAGTGGAGAATGTGTGTTGACTATTCAGATTTGAACAAAGCGTGCCCTAAAGATAGCTTCCCGACCCCGCGAATCGACCAACTGGTTGATTTAAAGGCAGGGCATGCCCTGCTCAGTTTTATGGACGCCTATTCCGGTTATAACCAGATCATGATGTATCCGCCCGACAACCAGCACACTGCCTTCATCACTGACCAAGGCCTGTATTGCTACCAGGTAATGCCTTTTGGTCTTAAAAATACAGGAGCCACCTATCAACGCCTAGTCAATAAGATATTCGCCGCACAAATCGGTAAGAATATGGAGGTTTATGTCGACGACATGCTCGTGAAAAGCGTCATAGAAAACGACCAACTTACAGATCTTCGAGAAGCCTTCGACTTAATGAGGAGGTATCAGATGAAGCTAAATCCAGATAAATGTGCGTTCGGAGTGTCCGCTAAAAAATTTCTCAGATTTATTGTCGGCCAACGGGGAATCGAAGCAAATCCTGAGAAAATAAAGGCATTGATCAAGATGAAGTCTCCGTCCACCCTCAAAGATGTCCAACGTCTGGCTGGTCGCATCGCATCGATGAAAAGGTTCATTTCACGGGCCTGCGATAAATGTTTACCCTTATGAGCGAGCATGATTTTTAGTAAATTTATCATTTCAAAAAACTTAATTATTTGGAAAAGGATGTCGAGTTTAAGTCAAATTAAGAGTATAGAGCCTCTTCTTACCTTTGACAAGAAGAATCTTTTTTTTTTTCGGGGGCCTCCGATAAATGTTTCAAATTCTCGTGAAAATGCCAATTTAGAAACCTTGCATGAAAAATTGAAGTTTTAGTTAAAATGGCCACACCTTGGGGCTAATGCAGTAAAAATCTCTCCCATTGTCGAGTCTCATTTAGTACTCCAATTGCATAAGAGATGTATTATTATACAATGACTGGGCCCGATGGATTGTAAAAGTGGGGCCCACTTTCTGTATCCAAACCATTGGTACGATGGGTCACACCATCAACTGTCCTTCTTTTTTCATTTTCTTGATGAATCTTATCTTTGAAGAACGAACTGTAGAGATTCCATCCATCATCCCAACGAGTGGTTATTGGGTCCTCAAAACATGGATGGCTGTATACATGTGTGGCCCACCTTATAGGACCCACTAAAGATGGGCACTCAGGAATTTTCCTGATTAGATGATCCAGACCTTCCCAATGGTGGGACACAAATAGATGTCATGATAAAATAAAGCAACGGTTGGTATTCAACGGGACTGGAACCAAATAAGGATGGGTTGGGTTGCTCTTACCTGAAAAATAGGAAGATCCTGATGCTTTCAATGGATGGTCAATGGACAGACGGTAAAGAGAGTAAAAAAATAATGTTAAAATCTTATAGCTGATTTGGTGGTGAATAGGCCATCCATGGTGTGGACAGTCATATAACAAACGTTCATTCCACTCCGTCCATCCATTTTTCCAAATCATTTTATAGCATTATGACACAAAGTGAAGCAGATCCAGTTATCAGATGGACCATAGCACTGGAAACAGTTGTGATTGACCATTAATGGTTCAAAAAAGTTTTGGATCAAGTTGATATTTGTCTTTTCCCTTCATCCAGGCTCACGTGACCTTATCAATTTGGATGGCAAACAAGCACTATGGAAGCATTAAAGTGTGCCCTAAAATTTTTTTAATATTAGGGCATTCAATCACTACTGTTTCCCACGGTATGGTCCATTGATAATCTGATATGTTTCATTGTTTGGGATAATGCCAAAAAATGATATGTAAAAACAGATGGACGGCATGGATATAGCATACATACACCAAGGTGGTCCCCACAGTAAGGGCCGCACTATCTTGGGTGAGTCCAGGGTCTCACCTACTCCACTCCCCATTAAACCATGGGTCAGATTGTATGGACAGAAAACTTGGGACGTGGAGGGCCTGTGTTCCCACCAAGGACCTGGATTAGGTACTACCTGATCCTGTGCAAAGCCAGAGACAGACTAGTATCTGGCACATGGTATTGTTGAAGAGCAGACATGACAGGCTTGCATATGCTTGCTGACATGATAGGTCTCTTCTGACAACATGCTCTCCACCAGTATAGGACCTGACACATACATACCGGGTGGATCCTGTCATGAGCTCTGCACAGGCTTAAGTAGTACCTAATCCACTCCCCCCACTTAAGGGGAAGTTTCTATAGGCAGAAGCTATGGAGGCCCACTGCATATCCGCGTGGTATCTATTCATCCATCAGTTTCACCACCTCATCCTGGGTGGTACATTCACAAGAGTTTCAATAGGAGGTCATAGGTTCGAGTACCCATTGTGGCGAAATGCTACTGTAGTGTGAGTGCGTGTGTAAAAAAAAAAAAGAAAAAGTGAGGACATTTCAAATAAAACAATGGGGATCGAGCACAAAACCTTGCGTGGGCCACAGAAGTTTCAGACTAAACTACGTATCATACAACTCCCGTTTGGTAATAGCAGGATCACGCAGATGTTATCTGCTAACTGCATCCAAGCATTATCGGCTTTATGTTCATTTGAGTTTTATTGCAGCCACAGCAAGTCAAACTGGTATCAAATCATTGCTTTATCAATGCGGCATCATAAACTCCTGATGCGTATGGACGTGAATGGACATGTACCACTGTCACTCCAGTCAGCACTAATGAATTTGGGTATTTTGACAACCAGTTGTAATCTAGTGTCTTTATTTTGGTTATCTAAGAGTTGTTTATGAATTTGGGTAGAATTAGACATGTTTTAGTATTTTTAGTAAATTTATCATTTCAAAAAACTTAATTATTTGGAAAAGGATGTCGAGTTTAAGTCAAACTAAGAGTATAGAGCCTCTTCTTACCTTTGACAAGAAGAATCTATTTTTTTTTCCATGGTATGATCTCCATGCGTCGTACCTAATGAACAGCTAAAATCTCATATGCAATAACATGAAAATTTTCACACTAAGAAAAATAAACCCCCACACGTCTTATGGCCCCATTGTGCTATTCAGAGTCATCATCATTTTTTTTTTGTGCCAAAAGATGAGTTTAACTTTCCATGACTAATGAGCAGGATGGCCTAAAAAGTCTCATAACCGATCGAGCATAGAGTTCTCTTGTGTCAAAATTGCTAAGGCAAGCACAGCCTCTGACCAGATAAATCTGCTACCTAGTGAGAAAACTGGCCTCCCATGGGCTTTAGAAATATCCAATGCCCACCCACAACTCTAATTTCAAGAGAGACTTTTTAGGAGATCTTTTGGAGTAACATGATTGACACTCCAAGAAACTTCAAGTGTAGACGCTTACCAAGGTGAGCCCTGTTTTCCTGAACATTCCACTCCCACTGGGAGGGCTTTGCGGCATGCATTTAACCTTCCAGGAGTAGCCATGGTGTCCTATGCTAAGCTCCCAAATGATAGAGCCCAACTCCAAGGCATAGACCTATTGGGTCAACTCGATGGGTCAACTCACTCAGTCAACTCACCAAGTCAGCTTAGCCCTTGCACCAGGTCAATTCACCTAGTTAAAGCCCAAAATCGAACCTAAGTCCAAGCCCAACTCTGGCCCTCAGCTTTGAAGCAAGTCCGAACCTCAAAATTGAGGCTTTTCTACCCCAAGTTTAGAGCTCCAACTATCCAATGCTGGAGCGGAGCATCCGTATGGGTGGCACCTAGGAGGCCGCCCGAGCTGCCACTTCTCGCAACTACAAATACCCCATCTCCCATTCGTTTTTAGCATCCACTCATCCCCTCTCTAGTTTGAGAGTTCCGAGTCCATCCCCACCCCCTTCAGTACATTCCTCCACCGAGGAAAGCCTGAGTGCAAGTGAAGAGTCTACCCCGATCCAAGCCTCTCAAGCCATCCAAATCTCAATCCAAGCCACTCGAGCTAACCTGTATGACACCTTTGTCCATTCAGTCATTTATAGTTTAAGCATCATCTAGTTCATCTCTAACATAGTGTCACACTCTTTATTTTTCCAACTCCCCTACTTACCACATCATAACAGTCTTCACACTTGATCAACCTTAGCGTATGCTCCGTGGTTTGCCGATTTGATTGGATCCTACCCATCATAAAATTTAACTGATAAAAAAAAGTCATCATACATCACTCATAGCACCTGTCAGTTCAAGAAGTATGCTCTGCGGCTTGCCGATTTGATCGGATCCTGCCCAACAGAAACTTTTACTAATCAGACCCTCATCATACATCGTTTTAATACTTTTTCCTTTTCTTTTAGAATATACGAGAGCTCATCCTAACCTTCAAAGATAGTCAAATCAAGTGAAGTAGAGACCATATATACATTTGTATGGGCAGAGTGGGTGCCTAACACCTTCCCACCCTGTAACCGTGGTCCCTTACCTCAAATCTCTGACCATGGATCAAGGAGTTATTTTAGATCAAGGAATCTTCGGATCCCCTTCTCAAACGTTTCTAAAGGGTCTAGCCAATTGTAGATTTGAAGTAACTAGACAGTGGCGACTCTAGTATTATACAAACTCATTTCCAAACTAACCCAAACAAAAATATTAAAAAAGCCTGAGAGAGAGAGAGAGAGAGAGAGAGAGAGAGAGAGAGAGAAAGATAGGTAAGCCCATGGAAGCGGCGACGCGCGCGTACGCCCATAAAGGGAGGAAATGCGGACCTCCAACGTTCACAGAACGACGACTCTGCTAGGGATATGCTAGTCCCACTAGTCGCGACTCGACTTGAAAAACTGGATCTTTCAAATCTTTGAAGGTTAATAACTCTCACACATTCTCATTTACATTAGCATCGCATACATTTATACCAAAAAGAAAAAACCTACAAATCAAGAAAATTCAAAAACCCAAAAAACATACTTCTCTCACCATTGCGCCTCTTCGAGCTCAATGTCCTTGAAAACAACTTTCATACCGCAGCATAATCTACACTAGAGCTCAACAAGCCATGTCAGACTATGAAGAAGAAGGCCACCTCTTTCTGGTCCTCAACATGATCGAAGCGCAACCTGTTGCGCAGCAGCAGCAAATAGAAGGCATGCCAATCATTCAAGAATTGGCACAAGGGGCAAGAGAAATGCAAGAAATGCTCTTACAATTTATGCAAGCACAAACTACAGCAATAGTAGTCAACAATCAAGTTGGG
Source organism: Liriodendron chinense (assembly GCA_003013855.2). Classification (NCBI taxonomy): domain Eukaryota; kingdom Viridiplantae; phylum Streptophyta; class Magnoliopsida; order Magnoliales; family Magnoliaceae; genus Liriodendron; species Liriodendron chinense. The sequence continues at coordinate 1,774,410 of ML058481.1, read as the reverse complement.
CCAGTCCAACCACAACAAGCTTTCAGGGCCCTTCTGGCCTTTAGTTCAAATCAAGGGCAACCGTCGGAGTCCGCCCGAGATTCCCGACAACAGCCATTACAGCCCCCAACGGCAGGGCACTCTTTTGACCTTTAATCAACCACAGCAAAGCCCCACCGATGGGCTCTCTTTTCAATTTTAACACATCTCTGCCGATGGAATTTCAAATCAATTTCAACATATCCCCACCAATGGGATTCAATTTCAATTTTCGACAAAAGGAACAGCATTGGCGAATGCCTACAACGAAGGCCAATAACAAACCTAAATCAATCAACGGACAGTGGCGAATACCTAGCAAGGGGGTCACTTCCCAACATCTCAGCCTCCTACAAACAAGAGCAATTTTTAATTCTAACATATCTTCGTCGATGGGATTCCAGTTAATTTCCAGTAGTCTTCAATTCAGCAATCTCCAATTAATTTCCACCAATCTTCAATTCAACAATCTCCAGTTAATTTCCAACAATCTTCAATTCAGCAAATTACAGTTCAATCTCAACGATCTCCAGTTCAATCTCAGCAATTTCCAGTTCAATCTCAACAAAATCATATTCGATTCAGTCTCGGCAAACTACCTTTCAAAGGGTCGAAGACATTGACCACTATGCAGAAGAAACAGAACGCGCCTTGCAAAGAGAAGCTCCAATCCCTCAACCAAACCGAGCAGATTTTTAATAATTTATAAATCACTAGGAGACGATTTATTGAAGTCAAGCTGAAGATCAAAGAGTATCTTATTCTCATTTTAGGTGGGGTGTCTACATGATCCATCTGATGATCACCATTCATTTTCTTCCTCATTGCATTAGCATCAACATGATATAACTTTCATAATTTAATTCTGAGTACAAATCCATATCTAGAGTTAAGAGTGTGGATAGCCATGATTATTTGATGATCTATCTTGATGTAGTGAACCAATATGCAAATATACAAATAGATGAGTCCATTATACTTTTTATGATTAGATCTACTAATTCTGTGGTTAGATATTAATAGAAGCATGTGAAAATGTGGTTTATCATGTCCATGTACATGGTCCATCATAATAAATATTAAATATCTCATTCATCATGCATATTTATACATTTAAAATATTTTCCCTAATTCCATATATCATGAGCATTAAAATGACACTTTCTGATCGAGGTAGATCATGCACATATGGTGTACACATGCGTTACAACACACACTTATATATGTACCCTTGCACATGAGAATTGATGTGTATTTTCATAAGTGTGCCCTCAATCATGGGAATGGTCAAGATTTATATCTTTTTAACTCTTCATCTCTAGATCATAGAATGAATTTTAGAATAAACTAATAATTTGAATAATTGAGTGGACGATTTAGATTTTGCAATTAGTGCATGTGGGACCCACATTCATGCGCCATGTTTATGAACCTTGTATACTACCCTGAGTACCCTCATACAAAATCTCTTCATAACATTTATCATTCCCCAAATTACCAAAATCAAATCGTATAAGATCTGGACCGTCCAACCTCCACCTATTGACAATTGAGATATTTTTTCAACTTTTTCTAGAAACCAATGGTTAAATATATGATATCTTATATTTTTGTTAAATCGCACATCAAGTGGACCCAAATCTGGTGGAACAACTCAAGTGGACAACACCATTAGGGGGGACCCACGCTGCCATGTGGGCCACCACACACTGGCCACGCGGCCAGCCTTGTGGGACCCACACGTTGCCCACTTAGGCAGCATCGTGGGCCCCACATGTCAACATGTGGGCAACCTAACATGGGCTGCTTTGGTGGTGGCTTATCAACTCAATTTTCTACATTGCAATAGATCGCAAGAAGGTATGATCCAAACCGTAGTTTAAATTTGTTATAAAAATCTTATATATATAATCAACATGAAAGGTCATTGGGGACATCATAAGCTACATTTATGAAAAACATGTTCGATTCGATTGCATACTCTATAAAAGCCCATCAATATGGCTATGGAGAAGTTGTGCAAGAAATTCAAGATAAAAGCATCACTTCTCCATGCCCTACAATCTGGTTGCCAATGAATTACCCAAAACATTTGACAAAATGATTAGCAAGCCAATGAAGAAAATCATTTCAAAAAATAATTGAGATTGGAATGAGTGCATTCCCGAAGTGCTTCAGCATGTCGGACCACCTTCTCAACGCCCACCAATGCCATGCCTATGGGACTGAAGTCTCGCTACCCCTGAAAGTGTAAGTACCCTCTCTAAAGATTGTGGCACAAGAATCCCTAAACAATAACCAGAACACTAGGATTCACCTCGTCGAGCTCAATGCCCTCAAAAAAGGCTCAACAATAATTTGAAATATACCAGGTCCACATATATGCAGCTTTCGATATAGAGGTACGATAGTACTCATTAAAAAAGGGAAACCCAATGCTCGCTCTCAAGCAACAAACTGTTGTCACTCATAAAATGAGCGGAGATTTGACAACAAGTGGATTGGGTCATACATGGTTCAAGAAATGCATTTTAATGGAGCTTATTGAGTCACCGACCACTAAGGTATCTGCATCAACTCCCCCATCAATGTATGATTCCTCAAAAGATATTATCCCTAAGTATCAACATGCTCCAAAGCTATGCACTAGCTTAAACTACAATAATACCTCGACCATCACGTGATCACATACATCAACATGAGTCTAAACTAGTACTGTAGTATCACAACCATCACTTGGTCACTTATCTAATGCTCCTCATGGAACAAACTCCTCACAGGATGGATATTCCTTAGTGAGTCTCAGAGGAAATGCTCCAAAGCCCTTCATGAGCTTAAAGGGGTGTTTGTTTTTCAATTCCCCCTATAAATACATGTAAATAACTAATGATGATTTACATTGGTAAGTGGTGTTAATTGCAACCATTTCTCGACTTTCATTTCTCATGTTTGTTATCAAAGAATAATGTTGAAAGCATTCATCATGAATATCTCACATTGTTTTTTCCCTTTATGAAAGAGGAAAATAGATTTCATCCATTATTATAGTGTTCTACACTAGAAATGAAGATTATTCACCTTCACGATTTCAAATCGATGGCCCATGTTCTGTGGAACTCGGGAAGCACAAGTGGATGGATTGAACTATATGATCCACACAAAGATCATCATGGTCGATCTAATGTATGGCCCACTATAAGTTTAGTGAGGGACATTCACCATTGTTTTGTGTAGTATGGTCCACATCATATACAACCAATGTTCTTTTGTGGGGATCAAGTCCTATCATGACATCTAACTACTGATGGATGGCGTGTGTGTGTGTAAGGCACATATATAACAAGAGTGCACAAAAGGAGGAATTCTTCCGAGATAGTATTTTTGGGGATCCACCCAACCCACACCCCCATTTTGGTTGTTGGAACTATTTTGAACGAGGGGGATGTACATTTCTGTCATCGACGCCGTCCATCCTCATATCACAAGTTGGATGGCAATTAAGCATTCAAGTAACCCTCAAATATCTAACAGTGGTATAATAATGAAATCATTCTGTAGAGAGATGGCCATCAAGATAATTTCGTTGTTGATATGTGGGCCCCACATTCAAAGAAGCTAGCAGTTCGTTTTATACCTAGTTCATGTACCTATGAAAGGAAGATGACAAGATAGTAATTATAAATAATTCCTAAAAAATAATGGAAATGAAACCTCTACCTTCTTTCGTTGATGAAGGTGGCTCAAAGAAGAGAGTAGCAGGGAGGAAATAAGACAATGAGAAGAAAGTTATAAAAAAAAAAAAAAGATTGCTACAATGTACCGAATTGTTATGGTAAAGAGGTACCGAATTGTTATGGTAGAGAGGACCACCATACCTGCAAAATATCTTGTCGAGGAAACCAAGGGATGATGTAATCCATTGAGATTTCCCTCATAAGAAGGGAGAAATCGATGGTTACTAAATGGTGTCAACATACGTTTTTTATTATGGTGGTAAATACCACCACACCAAACATATGTAAATCTTCATTATTAGCTATTTCCATGCATTAACAAAGAGAATTGAAAAACAAACACCACCTAAACTGCAGCAACACTCACACTCCAAAGTTATATAAGAGTTAAAACTGTGACAATGAAAAAATACGGTGGTAAATACCACCACACCAAACATATGTAAATCTTCATTATTAGCTATTTCCATGCATTTACAGAGAGAATTGAAAAACAAACACCCCCTAGACTGCAGCAACACTCATGCTCCAAAGTTATATAAGAGTCAAAACTGTGACAAGGGAAAAATGCTTTGCTCCGCCACGATCAATTAATCCCTAGTGGATCACTTACTCAATCTCCCGCACAAGGATAAACTACAAGCTGAAGAACATACGTAGGTAGCTTTCATCCCTAGTGTCACTTACAACAATCGTCAAGCACATGGCCATCAAACACAATGGAGTATACGGTTCAGTAGACTATAAACATTTACATATCCTCAGTGTACGCGTACATAACCAACATGTGAAATTCATGCATTTTCTTATATGCAATGAGGTTAAGAGAATGGAAAATTTTCATGCATTTTCTTGATTAATTAATCTCAAGCTTGGACATACTTTCATATTGGTTATGTTGTCCTAAGATGCGACCAAGGTTAGGTCCCCACAGCATAAAATCAACCAAGAGTTATGCCATCCTCATGTTATAGCATGTCGCAACCAAGTGTTGCACAATTGCATCTAAGTGTTATACCCAGTCCATATAGTGACCAAGTGTCATCCCTACAAAGCAATGCATGAGCATGATTAAGGCCATAACATGAGAACATACAGCGATGAGCGCTCAACCTATTGTGGTAACTACGACATCACTACAACATAAGCAAGTTAGAAAAATAAATGTCAGGAAAAGCCAAAGTAAAATTCTACCATTTCAAAGCATATCATCAACAAATGAGGTCACTATGGGCGTTTGGATTATAAGGCACTTATGGCCCATTTGGATTGTAAGTTACTTAGATAAGCTACTTATGCATCTTAGTAACTTATATTAGTTTCTACTTATTAAGCAAATAAGTGTGTTTGGTAAACAACATACTTATCAGCCCTGTACCATAATTTACAGCTATGGACGAGCACCTCTCTTCTCGACATTTCTTCGAATAAGCACTATGCATCATCTATTTTGATATTGGAACTGTAACTCGATGATAGTGAGTTCTAATTTTTAGTTGGTTGGAGCTGAGATAGTGTATGCAACTAATACAATCTTCGAATGCCTACTTATAAATCATCGTACGTAGCCGGAGTATCAAATCACTCCCTTATAAAAGAAAGGCAACTCAGTGACCATTGAACGAACAATTGTACAAACATTTGGCCCCATTATTATTTTGGGGACACGCATGCACACAGGGACCGAAAAAGTGGCACATGTTTACCTCAATTTAGAGCATCCAAATTGAGGGGCCCTTCTTTAATGGGGTATTTAACCAGAATTATGGTAAGCAAGCTACTATTGAGTGTGGAGCCAAGCCACACCAATGCATGGTCAGGCGCTCAGACGGTCTGAGGACCGAGCGCCCGATATTCATGTGTTTGAGACAGACGTCTCCAGACTGTTCTAGGAACAGTCGAGCGCCCAACGGTCAAGAGGACTGGGCGCCCGATATTAAGGAATTATTTTTCGTTTCTCGTTAGACTATTTTTACATAGGGCGGGCACCCGACCGGTCGCGACCAGTTTTGCAGGCTTTCCTATTTTGAGTTCTATTTCCTTGTTTTACTATAAAAAATGGTTGTAACTCGGGATTAGGCCATGGGATTAGGGTTTCTATACGTCCAAGGTGAGAAAGAGGCGAGAGGTTAGCAAAAAGGGCCACCTCTATGCATGAGAGCATCGAAGAAGGTAAGTATATTGCTTGTAACTTTATCTTCTTCATAGTGGAAGTTTGCACCATGGTTTTTTACCTTTGCTAGGGATTTTTCACGTAAAATTCTGTCTTGCAAATTGTTGGTTTATGTGAATTCTACTTCTAGTTATTATTTATTCATGTTTATCGTTTTTGGGTGAGACCGGAGATTGGATCTCGGTTCACCGGCGTTGTTGGCATGCTGCGCAACAACTGATATCAGAGCTATTAGTTTAGTTCAAGTGAGAGCGATGACGGAAAAAGGAAAAACTAGAATTGAGAAGTTTGATGGTTCAAACTTTACCTTCTGGAAGATACAGATGGAGGATTATCTGTATCAAAAGGACCTCTATATTCTTTTAGAAGGAAAAGAGAAGAAACCAGAGAAGATGACAGATGATGAATGGGCTTTAGTGGATCGGAAGGCTTTAGGAATGACCGACTCTCTTTGTCTAAGAGCGTCGCCTTTAATATATCGAAAGTAAAGACCACAAAAGAATTAATGCAAGCTTTGGCTACAATGAATGAGAAACCCTCGGCATCCAACAAGGTTCATCTTATGAAACGGCTATTCAATATGAAGATGTCAGATGGTGAGGGCGTGACTGAACATCTAAATGAGTTCAATACAGTCACGAGCCAATTGAAATCCGTTGGCCATCACTTTTGATGACGATGTTAGGGCACTATTGATCTTGTCCAGTTTGTCAGACAGTTGGGATGGTTTGATGATTGCCGTGAGCAATTCCTCAGGGTCTACAAAGTTGAAATTCGATGATGTGACCGATCTAATTCTCAGCGAAGAATCTAGAAGGAAGGCATCGGGAGCCTCAAGGGATTCAGGGAATGCTCTAAATATTGAAGGAAGAGGAAGATCTTCGAACAAAGGAAGCAATAAACACGGGCGTTCTGAGTCGAGGAATAAGTCAAAGGGACACAAGGACGGGTGTTGGCATTACAGGAAGAAGGGGCACATGAAGCAAGATTGCAGGGCGATTAAGAAACAAGAAGGAAGCTCTCAAGGTGGGAAGGATTCAGTGAATCTATCTTGGGAGAGTGACACAAAAGCATTGATCTTGTCTCTTGATGTGCGGAATGAGTCTTGAGTTATAAACTCGAGTGCTTCATTTCATGCTACTTCGTCGAAAGAAGTTCTTCGTGATTATGTGTCAGGTGACTTCGGGAGAGTCTACCTGGGTAATGATGAGCCATGTAGTATTGTTGGCAAGGGAGACATTCACTTAAGTCAGAAAGATGGAACGGTCTTAAAGTTGAAGGATGTCAGACATGTACCAAGTTTAAGAAGGAACTTGATCTCAGTGGGGCAATTGGTCGATATTGGATATGTGACGACATTCACGAGTGATGCATGGAGGGTCACAAAAGGTGCATTGATAATATCTCAAGGCAAGAAAGAATGTACTTTGTACGTGACTTCTGGATCGTATAGATCACTCGCAGTCGTATCAACTGGAGTGAACGGGCAGTTATGGCATCAGAGGTTGAGACATATGAGTGAGAAATGGATGAAAGTGCTATTGTCAAAGGGGAAGCTACCAGGGTTGAAGGCAATCAATCTAGAATTTTGTGAGGATTGCGTAAACGGCAGGCAGAAGAGTAAGCTTCAAGAAGACAGGACGCGCTCCAAAGACGCATCTATTGGAGCTTGTATACACTGATGTGTGGGGAATGGCACAGGTATCATCTCTTAGTGAATCACGTTATTTTGTTTCTTTCATTGATGATGCTAGTAGAAAATTGTGGGTTTATTTCTTAAAGTACAAATCGGATGTGTTTGATGTATTTAAGAAGTGGAAGGTTATGGTAGAGAATAAGACAGATAAAACTATGAAGTGTCTCAGATTGGATAATGTGGGAGAATATTGTGACAAGAGATTTGAGGAGTATTGTGCAGAAAATGGAATTAAACATCAGAAAATAATTCTGGCGACACCGCAGCAGAACAGTGTAACTGAGCGCATTAACAGGACCATCCATGAGCGCGCCAAGAGCATGAGGTTACATGTTAGGTTGCTTAAGACGTTTTGGGCCGATGCTGTGAATACTGCCGTATATCTCATCAATAGAAGTCCCTCAGCACCATTGAATGGTGGGCTACCAGAAAAAACGTGAACTAGAAAAGAGGTGAACCTTACACATCTCAAAGTGTTTGGTTGCACTTCTTATGTTTACATTGATGCAGAGCACAGAAACAAACTGGATGTGAGTCCAGAAGGTGCACGTTTATAAGCTACAGGCAAAATAATTTTGGCCACCTGTTTTGGGACACAGAGAACCGAAAAATCATCAAAAGCAAGGACATAGTCTTCAATGAAAAAGTGATGCATAAGGACAGTGTGCAGCAAAAGCAGAACAAGGCCGATGAGAAGGAATTCGTAAAGTTGGAAGAGTTACCGGACATGGGTGTTACAGTGCCACGGGATGAGCATGCACGGGAGCATGATGAGGCAGAGCCGCAGACACCGATTGTGAGGAGGTCTACTCGAGAGAGGAGACCCAAGGTCCGATACTCACCCTCCTTAGATTATCTACTACTAACAAATAATGGTGAACCAGAGTGTTTTGAAGAGGCATTACAGTTAAATACATGGGTTAAAGTGGGAGCAGGCCATGGATGATGAGATGGACTCTCTTGAGTCCAATCGTACGTAGGAGCTAGTCACTCTACCCAAGGGTAAGAAAGCTCTTCATAACAAGTGGGTTTACAGATTGAATGAGGAGCACGATGGTTTGAAGTGGTACAAGGCTAGATTGGTTGTGAAAGGGTTCCAACAAAAGATAGGTATCGACTTCACTGAAATATTTTCACCAGTGGTGAAGATGTCTACGATTCGCATGGTCTTGAGTAGTAGTGGCTACAGAGGACTTACATCTAGAGCAGTTAAATGTTAAGACAGCATTTCTTCATGGAGACCTTGAAGAAGAGATATATATGCATCAGCCAACAGGATACGTGGCACCAGGAAAGGAGAACAAGGTATGTAGACTGAAAAAGAGTCTATATGGTTTGAAGCAGGCCCTGAGGCAGTGATACAAGAAGTTTGACAGTTTCATGTTGGGAAACGGGTATAAGAGATGTCATGCAAACCACTGTTGTTACTTGAAGAAGTTTGATACGTCGTACATCATTCTTCTTCTGTATGTTTATGATATGCTTGTGGCCGGATCAAGCATGAAGGACATCTCAAATCTCAAAAGACAACTGTTTAAAGAGTTTTCCATGAAGGATTTAAGAGCTGTAAAACAAATCTTAGGCATGAGGATAAAGCGTGACAGGGAAAACAAGAAGCTAAGCCGGTTAGCACTCCATTAGCCAACCACTTTAAGCTTTCTAAGGAGCAAGGTGCGAAGATGCAGGAGGAATGGGACTACATGGCTAAAGTCCCATACGCGTCAGCCTATAGGGAGCCTCATGTATGCTATGGTTAGCACGAGGCCAGATATTGCTCAAGCAGTGGGAGTTGTTAGCAAGTTCATGAATAACCCCGAGAAGGAACATTAGGAAGCTGTGAAGTGGATCCTCAGATACCTAGTAGGTACTGTGGATGTAGGGTTGTGTTATGGAGGATCGAAAATCAAGCTACAAAGCTATGTTGAGTCAAATTTGGCAGGGGATATCAACAACAAAATGAGCACTACATGGTATGTCTTTAACCTGGGTAGTGTTGCAGTCAGTTGGGTCTCTCAGTTACAAAAGGTAGTATCATTAGTACAATAAAAGCAGAATATGTTGCAGCTACAAAAGCGTCCAAGGAGATGGTGTGGATGCAAAGTTTTATGGAAGAGTTGGGGAAGAAGCAAGCAGATTGCAAGCTATATAGTGACAGTCAAAGTGCAATACACTTAGCTAAGAATTCAGCCTTTTATTCAAGGACCAAGCATATTGACATCAGCTATCACTTCATACGTTCGTTACTGGAAGATGGATCGATTGCTCTGGAGAAGATCCATACAAGTGAGAACCCTGCGGATATATTAACCAAGGTGGTCACACGGGAGAAGCTGAAGTTCTGTTCAGCTTTGATTGGTCTTCAGGATTGAAGACTGGGAGGTAGTGCACTCCAGATGTAGAAAACGAAGGATCATGTGGTGAGGTGTCTCCAAGTGGGAGATTGTCGAGTGTGGAGCCAAGTCACACCAAGGCATGGTCGGGCGCCCGAAATTCATGTGTTTGAGACAGACGTCTCTGGACTGTTCTAGGAACAGTCGGGCGCCCAATAGTCAAGAAGACCGGACTGTTTCTACATTGGGCGGGCGCCCGACTAAGCCCGACCGGTCACGACCAGTTTTGCAAGCTTTCCTATTTTGGGTTCTATTTCCTTGTTTTACTATAAAAAAGGGTTATAACTCGGGATTAGGTCATGGGATTAGGGTTTTTATACGTCCAAGGTGAGAAAGAGGCGAGAGGTTAGCAAAAAGGGCCATCTCTGTGCATGGGAGCATCGGAGAAGTTAAGTGTATTGCTTGTAACTTTACCTTCTTCATAGTGGAAGTTTGCACCATAGTTTTTTTACCTTTATTAGGGATTTTTCCACGTAAAATTATATCTTGTGGATTGTTGGTTTGTGTGAATTCTACTTCTAGTTATTATTTCTTCATGTTTATCGTTTATGGGTGAGATCAGAGATTGGATCTCGGTTCACCAGCGTTGTTGGCGTGCTGCGCAACAGCTACTGCCTAATTGAGGCCATCAAAGGGATGGTCAAGATGATGCCTATTCAATGGTCTGAATTCAACAAGTAGATATCCATTAATTTGAAGTTAGGGCTATCCTTTGAATCTAGTTTTGGTTATACTCCCTATGTAAAGTGGGTCCCACCATTTGGATGGTTTTTATTTAGGTACACGTATGCCATTACATGCTGAGTTAGGCGGTTACCACGAAAATCAACAATGTTTATAGTTATTGATGAGCACCTCTCATTTTAGTCGGTGGATAAAAAGTAAAAAAGCAAAAAAAAAAAAAAAAAAATGCTAAAATACTTAACCGATTTTCAACAAATAAGTAACGATAATTATTTATTAACCAAAATAACTTATCTCAAATAAGTTACTTAACTGCAATCAGCAAGAAAAGCAACTTATTTGGTGGCATCCAAACGGACCCTTAGATAAACTATATTTATGCCTTAAGTAGCTTATCTTGGTTTTTACTTATTCAGTAAATAAACTTATTTGGTAAACAAACGTATTTGTTAGTAAAATGTAGAAAAGCATGTTTTGTTTCCAACATCACATAAGTATTTTTCCCTCAAGTATGTTTGCTTAACCCTCATATTTATTGCCCATCATGTGGGGCCAACGTTTGATGTGGACTGTTCATTATGTGGGCCGTCCGTTAATGCAAACCCACCTTAGATGTGAGCCATTCATCATTAGGGGGCCGAACTTTAATGTGTATTGTCCATTATGTAGGGCCACCTTTGATGTTGGTCATCCATAATGTGGGGCCCACCATCAATGTTATTGTCCATCATGTGGGGTTCACCTTTAATATCCACCACCCATCATGTGGCTTGTCCATCATGTGGGATCCACCTCTAATGTGACCCTTCCATCATGCGAGGCCCAACTTGGATGTGGGCCACTCATCATTAGGGTCGACCTTTGATGTGGATCGTCCATCATGTGGGGCCCACCTTGATGTGGATCATCTATCCTGTGAAGCCTACCTTTAATGTGCATTATTCATCATGTGGGCCTAACCTTTAATGTGGATTGTCCATCATGTGGGCTCTACCTTCAATGTTGGTCGTCCATCAAGCGGGGCTTGCCATAGATGCAGGCAATTCATCAATAAGGGCCCACCTTTGATGTGAACTATCCATCATGTGGGGGGCCCACTACCCATCATGTGGAGCCCACCTTTGATGTGGACCATCCATCATGTAGGCCCCACCTTTGAAGTGGGTCGTTCATCATGCCAACCACTTTGGATATGGGCTATTTATCATTAGGGGCTGACCTTTGATGTTGACCATCCATTATGCCATCCAACATTAATATGGGTCATCCATCATGTGGGGCCCACCTTTGATGTGGAATGTCCATCTCGTGGGGCCCACTTTTGACTGGGACAATCCATCACATGGTGCCTACTATGATAAGGACTGCAAGAGAGATCAAGCCTCCTTAACATAGACATAAAAGAAAAAGAAAAAAAAAAACTCACTGAGATAAGTAGCTTTTAGTACTTAAGTTACTTTTATAGTGATGCTTACCAAAACTAACTTAGGTGCTGTTTGGTAAACTGAAAAGTAAGGCCTAAAAATTAATTTTAATACTGGAAACTTATAGTGCTGAATTTTAGTACTTAAGTACTGAAAAAGCTGTTTGGTAATTTGTTTGAAAAATGTCCTGGTATCTGAAATTAAGTGTCTTTTTTCACAAAAATCTGTTTGGTAAACACAAACCATGAATGACTGAAAATTGGTAATTTGTCATATTTGCCCATATTGCCTTAATTTCTATCTTCTATAAAGTATGAGATAAAATATGTTATTGCCCTGCCACCAAATTTGGCACACAATATGCTCAATTTACATACATCTCTTAAACACAATCTTTGAGTTGATGGACCATGTGCTATGTTCTTCTTAATGGAACAATCATAACCCTTTGATTAGTGTCCTTGAATTAGACAATTAAACATCTTATATTTAATTGATAAAGGCTGATTTGAAGGTTAGGATCATCTAATATTTATTTATTATTTTATTTTATTTTTGCTTGATTTATGCCCCATGTTAACAACATTGTTAATCATGAAACCAGTAGGCTCACCTGTAAACTCGAGACATGAATCATACTTAGGTGGAGCATTATATAACTCCCATTGTCGACAGATGACTCAAAACGTATGATGACACGACACACTAGCATATATTGAGTCATTCATCTCTGGGTCCCACCTACAACATGCTTTTGGTTCGATGACCTTAAAAAAAAATAAACATGCTTTGGTTCAAAAAAAATATTCTTACCATGAAGAATAAATGGGCCACACACATATAAATTTTTATTTGCTAAGTGTGCCACACCACCAAAATTTTAACATTCGTCGCTCAACAATTGTTAGGTTAGGTAATCATAACCAACCTATTGATGGCATTCAATCACTGCTTTTCCGGTATTATGGTTCACCTAAGATTTAGATTGACCTCTTTTTTTTATCTTATATACTAAAATGAGCCGGCAAAATGGATGGACATGGTAGATAAAACACATACATCATGGTGGTGCCCCACAGGATACTACTATGTACAAATCAATGTAAACTATCCCTTGGCCATTAAAAAATGAGATGGCCCACCTTGATGTGTATGTGGAATCCGCAGAGTCCCACCATTTTACCTGCTTATTTTAGGTATGAGCCCAAAAATGAGGCAAATCCAAAACTCAGGTGGAGCACACCATAGGAAACAGTGGTAATTGAATGTCCACCATTAAAAACTACTTGGGGCCACCAAAGCTTTTGGATCAAGCTGATGTTTATGTTTTCCCTTCATCCATATTTGCCTAACCTACTCAACGGTTGGATGAAAAATAAACATTATAGTGGGCCCCATGAGGCAGATTGAAGGTTTAAGTGGACGCCCACCATTAAAAACTTCTAAGGACCCTTGCAATGTTTGTTTGTCATCCAACTTGTTGATTAGATCACATAGATCATACCTTGTTTACCTGTGAGCCTCACTATAAAGTACGTGTTATATCCACACCGTTCATCCATTTTGTCAGATCATTTTTGGGCATGAACCAAAAAATGAGGACAGATCTAAATCTCGGGTGGACCACACCACAAGAAACAGTAGTGATTGAACACCTATCATTAAAACTTCTTAGGTCCCTCTCTAATGTTTATTTGCCATTCAATCTGTTGATTAGGTCACACTGACCTGAGTGAAGGGAAAACACAAATATCAGCTTGATCCAAAACTTTGTGGCCCTTAAGAAGTTTTTAATGGTGGGATTTCAATTACCACTGTTTCCTATGGTGTGGTCCACCTGAGAATTGGATCTTATTCATTTTTTTGGACCATGCCCTAGAATGATCGGGAAATATTGATGGATGGGTCGGATATACAGTACATGCATTAGTTACGTTAAACAGCCCCTTTTACGTGGATTGTGGATTGCGTGCCCGTTGAATAGGCACCACCATGTTGATGTGGCAAAGTTCCATGGCCCCACTGGTGATGTATGTATTAGAGTATTAGATCCATATCGTTCATTCATTTTTCTAGATTAGTTTAGGTCACAAGCTCAAAAATGAGGCATATCCAAACCTCAAGTGGACCACACCATAGAAAAACAGTGAGGATTGAATATCTATCATTAAAAACTTATTAGGAGCCACATAAGTTTCAGATCAAACTTATATTTGTGTTTTCCCTTCATCGAGGTCTGTGTGACCTCATGAACAGATTTGATGACAAATAAACAACATAGTGGGCCTTAGGAAGTTTTCATCAGTGGGCATCATTATTCCCATTGCTATCCATAGTGTGGTCCACTTGAGCTTTGGGTTAGCCTCATTTTTTGGTTCATGCTCTAAAATGATCTGGCAAAATGGATGAATGGCGTGGATATAACACATACATCTAATAAGTTAGAGAACTTTGTCATGTCATTTAGGCTTCTACCATGTTCCTTAAAAGGTGGCACAGGTTAAAAGAAGAGGGTAAAGTCGTCATTTTGAAAAAAAAATAAACTTGAAATCATCTAGCGCTTTCAATGTTAAGCATTAAGCCTAGGGGAGGAAGCTTTTAAAAAAAAATCAATTTTTTCAAGTGAAAATTTAGATTAAGCGCTTAATATTTTAAATTTACCAAACGATCTGAATTAGGAAAAATCACTGAAAACAACCATTTTCAATGATAAGTGCAAAATTTAAGTCTTACCAAACAGGCCCTTAAGTGAAAAAAGTAACTTAATGACTTAAAATAAGTTTAAAAAGTAACTTATTTAGTGGTATCCAAACAAGCCCAACAAATGATTAGACAAATGCTATATCAAGGGAGCATTTAGATCATAAGTTACTTTGGATAAATTACTTATGCCATAAGTAGCTTATCTTGGTTTTTGCTTATTCAGCCAATAAATATTTTTGGTAACCAACATGTTTATCAACCAAAAAGTAGAAAAGCATGTTTGCTTTCCAACATGATAAGCAATTATCCCTCAACCCCCGTCTCTCTCACATCCACCATCCATCATGTGGGGGTCAACCTTTGATGTGGACCATTCATTGTGTGGACCCCACCTTTGATGTGGGTCATCCATCATACGGACCCACCTTGGATATGGGTCATTCATCACTATGGCCCGATCTTTAATGTGGACCAGTCATCATGTGGGGCCTACCTTTAATGTTGGTTATCCATCAAGTGGGGCCTACCATCAATGTTGTTGTCCATCATGTGGATCCCACCATTGATGTGGACAGTCCATCATGTGGGCCCCACCTCTGATGTGAGTCGTCCATCACGTAGGGCCCACCTTGGATATGAACCAGTCATAATTAGGGCCGACCTTTGATGTGGACTGTCCATCATGTGGGGCCTACCTTGATATGGACCATCCATCATGGGGCTCACCATTATTAATTGCCCATCATGTGGAGCCCACCTTTGATGTGGACTATCCATCCCACCTTTGATGTGGACTATCCATCATGTGGGCCCCACCTTCAATGTGGGTTGCCCATCATGCAACACTTGCCTTGGATGTGGGTCATTCATAATTAGGGGTCGACCTTTGAGGTGGATTGTCTATCATGTGGCGCCAACTCAATATGGGCCATCTATCATGTGGGGCTCAGCTTCAATGTCCACCATCTATCATGTAGGCCCCACTTTTGATGTGGACCGTCCTTCAGGTAGGCCCCACCTTTGAAGTGGGTCGTCCATTATACCAGCCCACTTTGGATGTGGGCCTTTTATCATTGTGGATTGACCTTTGATGTGGACCATCCATATCTAGGCCCACATTAATACGGGATCATCCATCATGTGGGGCCCACCTTTTATGTGGCTCATCCACCATGTGAGCCCCACCTTCAATGTGGACAGTCCACCACGTGGGGCCTTCTTTGACTTGTACAGTTAGAGAGACAAGTAGAAAAGTCACAAGTTAAAAAGCTAATAAAATTTACTTAGCTTTTGGAACATAATTCACTTTTACAATCATGCTTGCCAAACTAACTTAAGTGAAAAGAGTAACTTAATTACTTAATATAAGTTAAAAGTAACTTATTTGGTGGTATTCAAACAGACCCTAACTGTTACTACATGATAGCCCAAAGAGCAGGTGCTTCATGAAGATTGCGGAAGATTGTATACTGAAAGTGGTACAAGAAAAGCAGTAAACCATGGAGATCACAAGTGATCACGACTCATGTAAAGGCACAGATTCGCAGGCACCGCTCCCAACTTCTTTGGCGGCAAGGACTGACATGCGATACTTCCACAAGCTTAGCAATAAGTTCGATCATATGAGCCTCAATATCGACCTTACCAAGTAAAAGTTCATCACGCGCCTAAGAAAGGCATTCATAACTAACTACACAGATCTGAGAAAGGAATTCATACTTGTGTGGCAGCCACAATCCCTTGTCAATGCCTGTATTGCCTTGCCTAGAAGCACTGGCACTCACTTGTGCCCCTTGTGGCTGAAGATGACCTTATCATCTCCATCTTCCATTGCATTTTCTTGAAGTTACTTACAAACATCTCAATAGAATACATAGCTGGGAAGGGTCCCCAAGTCACCGGCTATCCCACGCCTTACTAGTTACATGGCTATCTGATGCCATTACCTCTCTTGACAAGTCAAGTCCATGATGCCCTCCGTCTATATGAGATGCCTAATGCCCAACTACTGTGTAAAATGCCAAACTGTCCGCAACAATCCTAATTAACAAATGCAATTAACTATTCAATAGTTGTATGGAATGCATTACCCTATTTATGGTTCATAGATTAATATTATATTAATTAAGAAACAAAATTACAAATTGAACCCTGACTTTATATGGATATTTTGTTATATTCTACAAATGTGTCATTCCAATCCTGGCCACTCATCCATCTTGAATCCAATCTGTTGGTTTCATTCCTCTAGAATGCCTATTTCTTTCTGCATGTCTGGCCTACTTAATCAACTGATGGATTAAGAACATTCAAGTGAAATAATTTATCAATTTTCAGGCCGGGATGGATAGAGTTGAATTGAGCCTGGACCAACCAATTTTTTCAAGCACGGGCTTGGGCCTTCCATTAGGGGTGGCAAAACTTAACCTAGCCTGGCAACCCTGACATGGACCCCACCCAAAAAAGTTGGGGTGTGGGTCAACCAATTTCCTGTATATGGGTCAGATTTTGGCAGTGTCTTGTCAAGCCTCTTTGCCTCCTTGCTAAATGCTAGCTCTGCGCATGCACTCAGGAGTGTTCTATGTAATATAATACAAGTTTAAAAACCCTAAATTAGATTATGTTGGTTTATTTTGGAATATAATAATTTGAATTTATATTAATTAAGAGTTTTGAATGTGTTGATATTTTTATAATTATATACAAAATTACAATATTTTTATATTGTTTAATTAAATGTGTTAGCTGGGTTGGGTTCGGATTCACACATCCTCATTGTGACCGGAACCCAACCTAATTCTACTACCTGAGTTTATGGTGCGTACCTACAGCTGGTTGGAGGTGATCACTCCTCAGAAGAATATTATTTATAGAGCTTTGCAAGGCCACACGGATAGATGCCCTAGCCCAAGAATCAACAAATGTACAGCCCAGAATGAAAGAAACAACCGCATTGTTAACAAAAAATTCATCCATTTTGAAAGATGTTAAACTGGTGTTTGTTTTTGGACCCGTGATTGAGTGGACAGGGCCTTGTTTTCTAAGAATGATTGGACCCCTGCCTGTGCTGAAATAAGCCTAATTTTAGTGGATTTCCTAGCTTTTCTTCCTGCACGAGTTATATGATCTCTGCAGCTAATACCCCAGGAACTGGAGACAAATGCCTGCATCTTCTCTGTTTTGGTCTTACCAGGTTTTGCAATTCAGATATCAATGGCTTTTCCCTTTTAAGTTCAGAACGAAGGATTTGTAGTTGCGATCGACCCAATTCATCTTCCGGGTCACGCGCCTTTGTGCGTTCAGGGGCTCATTATCTAAGGCACTTCAGTGGGCAAGTCCATATCATCTCCAAATGGGGAAGGGTTGTCATCCCCTCTAGCTCGTTTCTCATGCCAAGCTCACGTCGTTTGCTTCTAAGCACCTTCTCTTAGTGTGAGGCCTGTCTTGTTTTGGCCCTATAGGGGCCACGTCACCTCTCTCTCATTTGCCTGAGGTGTGGCCTCTCTAGTTTTATGCCTGGGATATGGGCTCTGCTTGGCCCGGAGTGTGAGTTTCTTTTTCCCTCTCAGTTCTTTGGCTTTGCCTGCCTCTTGCCTCTTGCCTCTTGGTCTTTGTAATTTTTGGGGAACTGGCCCTTTGGTATTAATTAAGAAGTTACTTATCTTCCCAAAAATACCACCAAAAAAAAAAAAAAGACAGCTAAAGTTATTTAGCCCATACACCTGTTTCCATTATTGGGGCCCACATGCCGATTGGACCAGATTATTGTTGGGTAACAATTTAAAAGGACAGACCGACCTGATGGATGGGTTCGATCTCTCGCATGGTAAGTACACCAAATTTATTGCACGAGTTTCCTACTTTGTAATATCCTGCACATTTTTCATAGAAGGATGGAGTGCAGCAAAGGGCACCACCTTGTGGCAGCCCCGATTCTAGTGTGGCGCCAACCACCTGCTTCGCAATCTTATGATTCTATCCATGGTGGGCCCCACAAGGGGGTCACTGTCAGATCCTACTCAACAAGAAATGATGGAAAAAAAAAAGAAGAAGACATCACTACATCTGCAAAGCATGCTAACTCTCATCCTATTAAGCTACAAATGCATATGGGAAACTGGAAGCATAACACATTCTACAGGAAATTGTACGACAGCCCAAATAAAATAAATATGTCAGTTTATAACTATCTCATACCAAAATCTGTTACAATGGCATCCGTGTTCTTACCCTGCAAGGTGGTTCTCAATGATGTAAAACAATGGCATTTGTTACCTGTATTAGAAAAAAGCTTGGAGATGGACCACTACTCCTCTTTCTTGCTAGACTTCATATCACTATCACCACCACTCATCTCTCGCTCTTGCAACAGAGAACTACTACAACTGCTACTACTACTAGAATCAGCTGCAACTTTTGACTCGTCGAACTCCAACAGCTACATCATATCACAAACTGATCAGAGAGGCTCTTCACCATCAATTACCAGATAGAATGATAACACATGAAAAGAATGGTTTCTAGCTTGAAATATTGCTCTACCTAATAGAGCAATATACACTCTAAATAACCCAGAAGCAAAATATTCCCACTATATATGGCATTGATGAATTCTGCTTCTTTCAGTTTATATTACTGATGAATTCTGCTTCTTTTAGTTTATATAACTGATGAATTCTGCTTCTTTCAGTTTATATAACTGCATACTGAAATCTACGTTCTACACCCACCATCATTGATTGGACTGATCACCTACAACCTACTGTTGGTTGACTTGTCCTACACATAATTTAAAAACTCAAAAACTCAGCTCCACTGATTATCCAGCCAGATCAGGTTGGCTTGAAGACTCAATCCAACTCGTCTCAATATTTAATAATTAAACTAGGAATTTAATTACACTAATAGTATAACAACTAAATTTGCAGTTTTGAGCTTAAAATCAATACATGGTCAGATGGTAAATGCCGTTGGCTGGCATTGGTTGTGGTTGTAAGTTCAAATCACTCCGCCGTGTCTTTTTTCTTTTTAATTAAGTCTCTTGACTCAACTAAGTGACTCAGTTTTAGTCATCTCATCCCAAGTCGTGGCGACTTGACCAAGTAGGTGAACCGACTCGAAGAGTCAAGCTGAGTCAGAACCAAGTCAGACTCAGCGAGTTTCACACTGAATCAGCTCAATTTCTAGTTGAGTCAAGTTGATTTGGCCGAGTTTCATGTCAAGTCACTAAGTTTTAGAACTATGGTCCTACAACCCATTTTACAAGCATTCTTCTCATGAGACAAATTTTGAAGGCATAAAACATGGGTTGCCAGTGGTAGGTGATTAGTTTTCGATTGACAAGTACCCCTTCCATTTCTAAGCTTTGGGATTATGATACTAAATCTAAATCTTGAAAGAATGGATTTATCTACCAACAAGGGTGGGTCTAACTAGTCAGTCCTGATGAAATTTTAGTTTATTAAAAAGAGAAAGCTATACTTTGCTTGCCAAATGCATGAGGTCAATACTATTAAATACAGAAAAGAAACATTAAACTGGTTGCATGGGGGTGATTCAATGTGATCGGATTTACACACAAAAAGTCTAATGGCAGTCATATCGGTGAGCCTAAATGAAAAGATTGACATTCCGATTTTTTTCCTGAGCCATTATGTCGCATCGTTTTTACATGATCAAACGGGCACGATGAAGCCATTATGTCATGATTAGATAGGTTTTTGGTTTCTCCCAAGTGGACGGAGAAGTATCCGATCTCTTGGCTACAGAGACTTCCAAGACCTGTGTCAGATCATCATCCAATATTGCTGGATATTGACAGCGAGAATTGGGATCCTAAACCATTTCGATTGAAGTTAACGTAGATGGAGTTGGAAGGATTCTCCGATCTTGTGGAACAGTGGTGGAAATTCTTTGAGGTGGATGGTTTCGCGGGATTCAGGTTGTATCAAAAACTGTGATTACTAAATGGGGAAGTTGAATGTGGGAGAGGTAAGTTTTTGTACAGCAAAATGCAGAAGATGATATTCTGAGAAAAATTCACGCAATTGATTTGAAAGAAAGGGGGTAGATGACAGAGGAAGAGAGACAGTTGCATATAAAGTTGTCTTTCAACTACTCGATCCATCTTAAGAGGGGCCGTTTGGTTAGAAGAAGGCAACAAGAATACCCGGTTCTTTCATAATAAAGCAAGTGTGAGATCAAGGAATAATAGAATATGTAGTTTGGTGGTGGATGGGAAGAGGGTAGAAGAGAAGGATCAGATATGCACAGGTTTTTTTTTTTTTTTTGAAAGGTGAGAACACACACACTCTTACACCCATCCACACACCACATGGGTTCTCAAACCCATGACCTTATAGTGGAAACACTTAGTGCCTACCACTGAGCCATGAGTAGAGACCCCAGATATGCACAGCTACAACGCAATTTTACTCTAAACTGTTAACAGGGGAGAGATGGAAAGGCCCAGATTGGACAACCAGCTGTTTAAGCAAATATCAGATGAGGAAGTGGAGAATCTTGAAAAAGCGATAACGGAGGAAGAAAATCAATGCAGCAGTCGACTCCTCGGGGAGGAATAAGGCACCAGATAAAAATAGGTACTTGATGGCTTTTTACCAGGCCTTTGGAATGTTGTGAAGGGCGATGTGGTGAACTTTGTCAGAGAGTTCTTTGACAAAGGTAAGCTATACAAGGAAATGAGGGCCTCTTTTATTGCTCTTGTTTTGAAGGAGCAGATAAAAGATTTCAGGTTGCTTAGTCTTATAGGGAGCCCCTATAAGATACTTGCAAAGATCCATGTGTCAAGGTTCAATGTCACTTATGGCGACATTATATCGGAAAATCAGGGGGCTTTGTGGCAGGTAGGCAGATTTTAAATAGTGCGCTCATGGCTTATAAATGTATCAATTCAAGGTACAAGGTAGTAGAGGCGTAGTGTGCAAATTGGATATTGAAAAGGCATACAATCGTGGAGATTGGGAGTTTTTTTCTTTCTTTCTTTCTTTGAGAGAGATGACAACATTTTATTAAGAAACTCGCCAAACACGAGAAAAGAATACAACCCCAACACAGCAAAAGAACAAGCCAAAGCCAGCATTTTCAAAGTGGAGAGACTTGGATTCAAGAGTGCATTCACTCAGCAGCAAGAAATTTGGTTAATGGATCGCTGCAAGAATTTTTCAAGGCTACAAGGGGCTTAAGGCAAGGGGATCCCCTATCTCCATTTCTGTTTGTGGTGGTACCAAAGGGGGTCTTAAGTAGGATTTTGGACAAAGGGCAGGAAGCAGGTATAATTAGCAGATTCAAGGTGGACACAGATGGGGCTTGGATTTCTCATATTCAATATGCAGATGATACCATCTTGTTTTGTAATGTGGAATCATGAATGGTGGATAAGCTTAGGAAGATACAAACATGTTATGAGTCAGTTCCAGGGCTGAGGGCTGAAAGTTGAATAAGTGTGAGATGCTAGGAGTGGGATTATCAAAAGATGTGCTTGGCGGATATTTTGGATGTGAAGCAGGAACATTTCCCTTTACATACCTTGGTCTCCCATTATGTGTGGGAAAACCGGCAAAGGATATGCCGCTATACTTTGTCATTATTTGAGTACCTTAAATAATGAAAGAGCCGTCGTCTATTGTTAGGAGGTCAGATAACGCTCACTAAGGTGGCTCTTTCAAATATGCCGCTATACTTTGTCATTATTTGAGTACCTTAAACCAGTTGGTGAGACTGGAAAAGTTAAGAGAATTCTTATGAAGAGGGGCAGAGGCTATGCAAAAGTTTCATCTTCAAAAATGGGAAGAGGTGTGGAAACCTGTTGCTAAAGGGGGAGTGGGTATAAGGGTTTTAGAGTCAACAAATTTGGCATTGTTATGAAAATGAAGGTGGAGATTTGGCATTGAAGAAGGGAGAATATGGAGAGAGGCGGTTAGGTTGCAGCCAAGTACAGGATACAGTGGGGGGATGGGAGGTGAGAAATTTCTCAAGTTAGAGAGCTTCAAGAATATGGAAAGCTATCATCTCGTTGGCTTCTATGTTTAACAGGTAGCTTTTTCACTTGGGGTCGGGAACTGGATCCAAATATGGGAAGATATTTGGTGTGGGGAAAGGTCCCAAGGCTTACTCGATTGATGCCAGATAGGAATGTGACAGTGGCAAGTTGTTATTTCAGGAGTGGAGAGACAGGAATACGGCGTCCTCCTTGCCTAGGGATTTATTAGAGGGGGGAAATGGAAGGCTTCACGAGGTTGTTGGACAGGCTTAAGAATTATTACCCAACAAAAAAAGGACATGATGGTTTGGAAGGTCCATAATTCAAGATGTTTCTTGTTAGGATCATTCTATATGTTATTACGAAAGCCATTGCTTGGGACAGGATCAGAGTATGCTCACTTATTTTGGCATTATGGGGGCCCTCCCAAGGTGGCAACTTTTATGTGGTTGGTGGGAAGGAAGAGCATTCTTATGATAGATAATCTTCAAAAGAGATCTATGATCATTTCCAACATGTGTGCTATGTGCAAGAGTAATGCTGAGACAATAGACCATTTATTCATTCATTGCCTGCTTGTGGGGATGGTGTGGGATAAGTTCTTAGTTATTCTCAACATAAATAAGTGTTTTGAAATATTTTGGGGGAGCGGAATAGATAATGTTTCCAATATAGGGGAGGTTCAATGGAGGAAATAGGAATTGGTGGAATGGATGTCAGGCTTGAAGAGAGTTGACGTTTGCAAGCTTGAGTCAATGTTGCTGATGTAATATTAGTGATGTATTTTTATGCCTTGAATATTGCCTCAGTATTTAATTAATAAAGGAATGGCTATCTCGAAAAGAGGGAAAAAGGCATCTTTTTCAACTTCATTGATAGCTACTCTCCCTAGGCAACTTCTTTCTCATCCCCAGGGTCAATTGAACAAAAGGAGCATTTCCACCATCAATCTTTTGGGAATTCATTAATGTATGAATCATCTTATATTTACATAACCCCCTGACGCTTGAAAACAGTTATAGAAAACATACAAATTCAAATAAATAAATAAGAACTCCGGACAAGAACACCCAAGCTAGCAATAAATGAAAATGGAAGGACCACATTCCAAATGATTGAACCTCCCATTAATTCGTAATAACCCACCACCTTATTCTCTTCATTCATCGTAAGGAGAATAAGAGAGAGCTTGCCAAATTAGTGGCCCCAACCAAACATCCTTACCCTATCTCCTCGTCAAACAACAACTTGAATCCCTTCCCCAAGAAACACCCAACTTTACCAAGGACTTACTGCCCCACCTGATCAGACTTCCTACCAATCATGCTATTCGATCCTGCATCGCTAGGACTGTCAATGTATACCCAGATCCACGGGTGCCCGATGGACCCAACCCAATTTAATGTAGCCGACCCTGATTAATTGGGATAAGGCTTTGTTGATGATTATGATGATTATGATAATTATGACGATGATCAATTGTTTGGACCTATCAACAAATTGGGTTGGATTTGGGTCTCACTTTCTGGACTAGGAAAAAATCAGCTCTATCCAGGTTTGGGTCCAGGTCCATCAACTTGGACCCGGTTCAAATCAATTCAAGTCCAGTCAAGTTGGGTTCATGTCTGGTCCAGTTTGTTTTAATAGTATATATTAAATTATCTTGATTATTATAGCAACAAAATGAGGTTTCCTAAGCCACATGCACACAAGATATCCCATTTCCATACCATGCATGTGTCAAAGTGGCACATGTGATCTAATCCATCCAACCATCCATCAAGTGAGCCCAAACATGCAATTCATGGTATTAAAAAAAGGTAATATTACGATTGTATCAATCATTACGTAAAGAAAATGGTCACCCTGTATGAGGGTGAATCAGTCCATTATTAAAAAAAAAGGTCCGTATCAGCTCATATCAACAACTACAACCAATATAGCCTAATACTATAAAGGGCCCATTATGAATTTTTTTTTTTTTCAGTTTTAGCTTTCTTGTTTTTCCACTTCTTTATTCATTTCAACCATAAAGGAAGCATAGAAACTAATTGTGAACTAGATCTAGGGTTGAGGATCAAAACAAAAAATTTGAGTGGGATTCGATGAACCGAAATGAAGGGGACCATTTTGGGAAATATCAGAAGGGGTAAGCCATCACTTCTTTTGTTGTGTTTATATGTAACATGTAACAGGCCCTAATACACCAAATTATGCTTGATTTGTGCACGATTAAAGCCAACTGGTCAACTTCCTCAATAAACAACATTCTTACCAAAGAATAAGCCTGTTACACCATCAAGTACATGTGCAAAACAAAATCACAACAACAACAACAATACATATTTGGGATCCTCACCTCTTTTTTTTTTCTTTTTTCTTTTTGTTTAGAATTTTACCAATAATTTTTCAGATTTTTGCTGATGGGTGCTCGAACCCAATCAGATCCAGGTCCGGGGTCTTCAAGAATGAGACCCAAACTCGAAAAGACCTGGACCCAGTTAGCCCGGGTAAGGGTCCCATAGGACCTGATCCAAACTCACCACACTGACAGCCCTATGCATTGCTAGTTGATAACCAACCAAGCCACTTCCAGAAAATGACATCCCCACAGAGCTTCAGTTCTTCCCCAAATCTCCACCACCATTTACCAAGAAGTGCCCAATTCTTTTCCCTATCCTGCCCAACCCAAGACCACCTACCCCTATCGGCATTTGAACGTCTCCCTGTTTGACAAGATGGAACTTGTGCCAAATCACCAAATTTCCAGAAAATGACATCCTCACATGGAGCTTCAGTTCTTTCCCCAAATCTCCACCGCCATTTACCAAGAACTGCCCAATTCTTTTCCCTATCCCTGCCCAACCCAAGACCACCTTCCCCTTTCGGCGTTTGAACGTCTCCCCATTTGACAAGATGGAACTTGTGCCAAATCACCAAATTTCCAGAAAATGATATCCTCGCTTGGAGCTTTGGTTCTTTCCTAATCCACCGCCATTTACCTAGAAGAACCCATTTTTTTCCCTATCCTGTCCAACCAAAGACCACCTTCCCCTTTCGGGGTTTCAACGTCTCCCCATTTGACAAGGCAGAACTTGAGCGCCTTTTCTCTACCCTCCCACAAAAAACCCCTCTGCATTTTCTCAATTTACTTAGAAAGAAAGTACATAGGAATAAAATATTTGAGAAAGTGGGACTTATAAGAGTTATTCCCCCCAAAGAGAGGTAAGATTTTTTTTCCCCAGTTTGCTAGCCTGTTTTCAAATCTCTCAACTACCAAATCCCAAAATGAAGTGACATTCTCATCCCCACCAAGGCGGGCCAAGCTACCTCATTGGAAGCTTCTCTACCTTACACCCCAAGACCTCCAAAAAGCAAACCATCACAACTCAGTCAATGCCCACCACTGCAATGACACTCTTCCTCAAGTTAACCCAATATAAGGAATGCCAAAATTAAAAGGCAGAACTTGAGCCCCTTTTCTCTACCCTGCCACCAAAAAAACACCCTCTGCATTTTCTCAATTTCCTTGGAAAGAATGTACATAGGAATATTTGAGAGAGTGGGACTTGTAAGAGTTATTCCCCCCAAAGAGAGGTAAGATTTTTTTATTTTATTTTTTTCCTAGTTTGCTGGCCTGTTTTCAATTCTCTCAACTACCATATCCCAAAATGAAGCGACATTCTCATTCCCACCAAGGTGGCCCAATCTACCTCACCAGAAGCTTCTCTACCTCACACCCCAAGACCTCCAAAAGGCAAACCATCACAACTCCATCAATGGCCACCACTGTAACGACACTCTTCCTCGAGTTAACTCAAGATAATGAATGCCAAAATTAGAAGCACAGAACTTTGGTTGATATAAAGCAATTGCAAGTGTTTACAGGTAAGTGTAAATTCACCTGTTCCACACAGATGGGGAATCGAATCACTCTCTACAGGTCAAATCTAATGATCAACAAGAAGATGATTTCATGTGATTAGGATGGCCAAGTAAATTATGGGGGAAATGGTTTTCCTTTGAAGAAGAAGAAGATACATAATCCATCAGAGGCCATGGGTTCTAATAGTGTTGGGAAGGAAGAAGATACATAATCCATCAGAGACCATGGGTTCTAATAGTGTTGGAAACATGTTCCCAAAACATTTTGGCTCATATTGTTGCCTAAAGATCAACAATGAGAATTGTCCTAATGGGCACCACTTGCTCCAATGGAGGTTGCACCCAGATTCACTCCTGGGTGTCTGCTACAACAGGGTCTGGCTAGGGCCCAGGTGACTTGTGCATCCAGAACAAATTTAACAACACCGTTCACAATTGCCAACGATATTAGGAAGATATGCATATTAAGTTCATCTATGAGATTGGATTAGAACAAACCGGTTTCACTTCCCCATTCCATACACAGTGAACAGCAACTGATCCAACAACGGCAGGCACAATATATAGAAGAGCAGGCTGCAAGTACAAGAAGTAACCAGTAAAAGACAAGCCAGGAAAGATATGGAAAAGTCTACACATTCCAAGAGAGTAATAACAAGTAAACACCTGTGCAGCTTGAAACCAATTCATCACAACAATGGTCAGGATCAAACCCAGTGTATATCCAAAAAATGCACTCTTAAAATATCGAGTTTCTTTCCCCCTCGACACATCAAAACGCAGTGCCAATGCAACAAAAATACCTGTCCGAATAAACAAAACCATGCTAATGATAAGAATCAGATTCAAACTACTGCACGCATGAGCCTCAAAAAATGTTTTGTAGACAAGGGCTTCTATAAAAGCAATAAAGCTAACCAACTAAACAATGATTGCATAATACTCTATACAACTCAATAAAACAGCCCCACGCCAACATCATTGCTGTCTCATCCCAGCTTATTTGCAGTCAGCTTTACAAATCTTGTTTAACCAATCATTGCGATCCAAAACAGGAATTCGCATGGTTGCATGGCAGGAGCTTCCCCATCCAGCCATCCACCTGACATTAATCACCTTTTCAAGTTCCCACTGCTTATTATATAGCTGCTGTATGTGGTTATAGTGGGTAGTTGCTGGTCATTACATATAAAAGATGTGAAAGGTTAAAGAAAATTTCATTTAAATAAGGGTAATCTGGGTTAACAAGAAGACATGGTATGGGAACAGAATTCCTTAACTTCTCATCTGGTCATTCTTACCATGCAAATCTGCAGTCTTATTAGCCTCTTCATGTATATGAAATTATGAATGAAAGAGGTAGCTATGTACTCTCTAATATGGGTTGTTCCTTTTTACCCCGAGCAATGCTGAAGCAATTCATGCAAGGAGAGATTGGAAAAAGGTGATTCACCTCACAAACACCAACAACAGCAATGTTCAGGAACTGGGCCACTCATCAGATGGGGGCCACCGCAAACATGCACTGTCCCAAAAAAAGAAAGGTCCACTCAATCAGACAGACCACATGTGTACATTGAATATCGATCATAGGTGATCTCTTTCTAATCATCCATTTCCCCATACACATGAAACCACTTGATGAGTGATCCGGCCTGATTTTTTGGACCAGGGCATGTTCAGTGGCCCCCATATGATGGATGACTGGACCAGACCTCAAACACGTGCACCATATTGGCATGGGTAGCATATCACCTTATACCTTAGCACTTTCTCTAACTTCTCCATTTCCTATCTGTCTTTACATTTTACATTCATACAGGTTGCTGCTATCAATAAAAAAGATGTTAACAGAAAAAAGAAAGCAAACCATGCACAACAAAGAGTATAACTGTATAAGCATTAAGTCCTACAAGCTGAGAATAATTCCACATCAATAAAATGCAGTGTCACAAGATAACAATCTACAGTTGAATTTCTACTGAGGAAATCTATCTAAAAGGGAGAAGGAGGGCCAAAGGGACGTGGGTGGAGGTGGTAAGAAAAGACTTGATGTATCTTTTCAACAAAAAAAAAAAAAAAAAAAAAAAGTAGACTTGATGACCAATGGTCTAACTGATGTTATGGCCCTTGACAGAGTGGAATGGCAGAACGGACTTGTGAAGCCAAAGTTGGTACAAGGCTTAGATGATGATGATGATGACGGCGACGACGACGATGATGATGGCTATATGAATATCGAACCAAATCTGCTAGTATTGTCAAAGAATCTACCTTCTAGAAAGAGTCATAGAGAAATATATATATATATATATATATATATATATATATATATATATATATATATATATATATATATATATAGGTGGTGTCCCGGCCTTTTTGTGGGACTCCGCCTGAATGTCTGTTCTCATTTCTTCCTTTTTATATGAAATTATATAGTTATATATATATATATATATATATATATATATATATATATATATATATATGAAACCAAATTTGCAAGTACTTTCAAAGAATCTACCTTCTAGAATGAAAGCAGGATCCAAAATATCTAACAATATAAACTCATATCAATTACTCAATTCAAATGTAATTACAGCTTTTGTAACATCCCCAAGAAAAAGATTGTAGGTTGCATTTGGTCCACCTAATTAAAACCCTGACCTGGGATTACAATGTCTCCAAGCCCAAGCATGGAGAATGGTCTTGAAGTGTCCGATGTTGGAAACAGAAGCTGCAATAAACGGTAAAAAGTTACAGAGGCTGCATTATAGAGAAAAACGCATTTGACTTCAACTTGAAATTACAGACTGTACAGAAATAGGTAAAACAAACTGTTCATCTTACTAAATGGATTGACTAGAAGCAAGAGCTAACCTTTATAGGGGCATCAAATGATTTTGCAACACTAACCATCACTGGGGTAAAGAAGACCCAGAAGATATCATACACAAACAATCCAGCCTGCCAAAAGGATAGTAAGTGTGAAACCAATTATATAATGAAGACCATGAGAATCTTTAAACAACAACAACGTTTCTTTGAATAATCTGACTAACTGCAGAAAGACTATTGTACAACATCTTCAAAAAGCGCTAAAAAAAAAATTCATGAAGATAAATAAAGGAAGTCCCTGGATATTTTAGAAGCAACACAACAGTAAAGCTAGAAACCTTCTAGGGTGCATAACAAGTAAAACAAAACCCAAAAGAGGGCTGCATGCCCCACAATAGAAATAAAAGCAACAAATGATCTCTAAAGTTGAACAAAAAGTCATGAAAGTTACTACTTTCAATCAAGAAATCATTATGTTAATAAACCACTTGGTAGAAAACTAACAGTGCCAACAGGAATAGATGTAAGAAATGAATAATCTTCTCCTAAAGAAACTGCCCTCATGGTACTGAGAAAGTATCCAACATGATGGTGACCCTCTCCTACAGATACTGCATTTGGTTACAAAAATCATGATTTATGCAGTTTGCTTCCGACCTTCTACAGAGAAATTCAGTATGTGATAATCCAAAGCAGCTTTGATTGTTTCAGAACTAAGAAAATTTTCAGGACACTTCATATTTGCTGAAAATAGAGGAATTTCCATGGAAAGGGTGTTACCATTGACTTTTTTTTTTTTAATTTCCAGGACAAGCCATTTCCATTTCCTCCCATTTTCTAGAAGATGCTCCTTTTTCATCTCCTTGCCCATACTTTAAAAAAAAAGTAATTTTCCAAAATTTGAGGAGAAGAAACAATCCATCTCTGCTGACTATGGTATCTCCCTTCACAGATCAAGATCATCCAATCAATTTGGTTTGAAGGCATTCTCATTTACAGTAGGTTCCATCATTTGGACACCTTGGATTGTGGTACCTGCATGCCAGGTTTGCCATGGTTATACATGCATGTGTATGATCATCCTCCTGTGCCAGTGCATCAAACAAATCTTTCTATGTGTTTTTCTATTTGGGAGATGATACTGTAAATCTAGTAGTGTAGAACCAAAATAGGGTACCATCTCCGAACATTATATGTGGCAGGATGATGTATTAATCGGGATTGGCTATCTAGTAGAGGCTGTACTGAGGACAATGTATCAATTTTAAGACTGAAGACCAATTCTATTTGCCAACTGCATATGCACATGTGAAAATCTAACCATTCCACATGTGCAAGATCCAGGAAGTTCATCATTTGGGTCCTTCAGTACCCGCCTGAAAATCAAGCTATATGTGCACTACATGCAGATAACTCTGTGATACTTTCACAACCACATGTTTTCTCATATACACATGGCCCATCTGATGCGTGGACTGGTGGGGCATTGGTGCTAACAAGCATTCAACATGGAGACCCTTCTAATGAATCGCCTGGATCTCGCTCCATAACAGCAGGCGTGAATCCATGTGTGTTGAACAGGTGAATATGCGCTGCACCAAATAGAATGTCCACATGACCAGAAACTGTGACATGTCATCTCAGGCCTGTAAATGGAATGATATAATATTCTGGAATAGATAATATGGTAGAGCCAGAAGAACCAAAATATGGTAGAGCCATCTCTCCATAGTACATGTAGCAGGGTGATGAAGCTATAAGACCCATCCATTTACTGGGCCCATGTATGCCAAGTTGGCACATGTGCATCACACGTTGCAAGTTGCACATGCGAGATGGGCCAATATAGCAATGTAAAATGACCAAAATCAGCAATGGGTGTGTGTCATTGATGATATTTAGACATGCATCAAGCAAGTTATTAAAATTTTCCACAAAAAAAATATGTTAGCCAAAAAAAAAAAAAAAGACAATTTTCCACAAAATTTTCTTTTTTGTGTGTGTGTGAAAACGAACAACAAAAATGTCATTTCCTTTCCAACCCATTTCCTGAAAATCATCGCTTCTTTTTCTTTTTTCATGCCCTATATAGATGCCTTTCCTCCAAAAAGAAAAACAAGAATTTAAGCTTGCTGCTAGTTTTCTGCATGCTGTTCCACTGACAGCCTTCTACAATCCAAATTATTCAGTAAAAATGTTTTACCCATTAACAGTTATCTCCCAAATGCAGGGACCAGAATAGATCTGATGTCGTGAAATACAACACCAATACCGTAGGACTATTTTGGCTTGAGCTAGAATAAAGGAGGACAATGAATAATTCAACTTAAATTATAAAGGAAACAAAAGTATTTCTCAAAGAGCACACAGTTCCGAGCAAGTAAAAAGAGGAATAGAATACATTTTGGAAAGACCGGCGTAATTGTTCAGTACATATTCAGATACTAGAGCAAAACTAATAGAAGCCTAGTTCACAGCTACAAATATATTCTTAGATAAAACATTTAATATAGGATCCAATTCTTACCAATAGAATGCCGCCAGTTTTAAAAGACCCAAGAGAGAGCATTTCTATTCCCTGCAAAATAAATTTTGGAATGAATTTTCCATACATTTCACAGTGCATTTATCACACAACCAAATTCTGAGACAGACAATAATAAGCAGAGGATATCCAGCTGACAGAAATTCTCGATCAGTGTTCATACATTCCATAAAAGAGAGAAAGTACATAAACCATATTCTCAGGCATAGTCAATGATAAGCAGAGGATATCCAACTGACAGAAAGTCTCTTCAGTAGTCATGCATTCCATGAAAATAGAGAAAAAACATGCTTTCTCAAGACATTAGATAACTGAAGGTGTATCATCATCATCATTGCATCCTTGTCCTGATGCATAGATAAATTTTCCAATCAATGACAAAACTTATTGAGAAAGAGAGCAGAATACACAATGGAACAACAAGATCCCAGAACAAAACAAAGACCAAGGGAAACAACTGCCTCGCAACCGAAACTGTGAATCCAGATCCAGGGAAAGCAAATGCTCAAACACAACAAAAGGACCATAACCCCAGCCCAAAACATTAAAAAGGAGTGGCAGTTCAGTGACAATATCATCCATGATCATGCCTTCAAATTCTTTGCAAGAGAGAGCTCAATAGATAAGATTCCTTCTAGTTCTATACCCCATGGCTCTGAATGACAGTATCGGCCGCCATATCAGCCCCGTGGAAAAATGATACGATACGGCGTCGCATATCGGTCAGATTTCTTTTTTTCTTAAAGCAACAAAATATGGAAAAAAAAAAAAAAGGGGGGGGGGGGGGGGGGGGGTTGGAATTTTACATGATAGTACCTCATTAATTCCGTATTTACATCCAAGTACCTTCTTAAATAACGTTTTCAACAAGATACCTCATTAATTGAGTTATTGCCAAAGGGGTACCTTTTGTTAATTCTTGTTTAACTTCCGTCTTAATTTTTCTCAAATGACTAAAATACCCACCGAATTAATGAAGATGCGTACGGAAATTGAAAAGGTTCCTGGATATGTTATTCTCTAAAAAAAGGAAAAAAATCATAGAATTTTCCTCCGCATCTTGCATAAATACATGGCTAATGGTGGGTGCTATGTGGGTCCCATCATGATGTATGTGTTTTATCCAAGCCATCCATCTATTTTTTGAGATCATTTTAGGACATGAGCCCAGAAATCAGGCTGGTACAAATCTCAGGTGTTCTGCACCATAAGAAAGAGTGGTGATTGAATGCCTACCATTAAAAACTAACTAGGGCCCACTGTAATGTTTATTTTCCATCCAACATGTTGATTGGGTCACACAGACCTGGATGAAGGGAAAACAAAGGTACAATTTCATTCAAAACTTTTGCGGCCACCCAAGAAGGTTTTAATGGTGGGTGTTGAATCACCACTGTTTCTTATGGTGTGGTCCATCTGAGATTTGGATCTGCGTCACTTTTAGCTCATGCCATAAAATGATTTGAAAAAAATGGATGGATGGCATGGATAAAACACATACATCACGTTGGGGCCCACAGAGCATCATATGTAAACTACATCCAAGTTAAAGGCTCCTTTGCTGGTGGAGGCTACAGGTCTCTGTACGATGTATGGGGTGGCCTCACCTAACACCATGCAACCGTGACCATGAGGCCCTTCTTGATGTATGTATTGCATATCCATGCTGTCCACCCATTTTAACAGCTACTTTTAGGACATGAACCAAAAAATTAAGTAGATCCAAATATCAGGTGGACCATACCATAGTTAACAGTGTCAACTGAACCACACCATTAAAAACTTCATAGGCCCACCTTAGATTTAAGTGGGCCACACAAGAGGAAAAATTGGGGAAAGAAATGCCTTCAGTTGAAACCTTCTTGAACTCCACCTTGATGTTTATATGCCATCCAAACCGTTTATAAGGCCGTTTCACAAGGACGAAATGAAAATACAAAAAATCCTTAGCCTAATACAAAACTTTTGTAGCAATGTGAATGTTTCAACAGTTGTCATTGGATTCTCATTGTTCCCTCTCGCATTGGCCACTTGAGTTTTAGATCCTGTTCAATTTTTGTGGCATGTTCTAAATTGAGCTCACAAAATGGATGGACGGGGTGGATTTCTCACAAGGGACCCACCTAGCATCTGAGCCTTGAATAAGGCTTTTGCAGCAAGGTTGCATAACGCGGCAATTTGGTCGAGGCTAGGGCTTACTTTATCCAAAAATGTGTGATCCTTCGCGAGCATATAACTTGGATGCAGTTTGGATGCAGTGTTCTCTGCACCCCACCGTGATATTTATGGTTTATCCACACCGTCCATTCATTTTTCCAAATCATCTTATGGCATGAACCAAAAGTGACGTAGATCCAAATCTCAATTAGACCACACCATAAGAAACAGAGATGATTCAATGACCACCATTAAAAACTTCTTAGGAGCTATAGAAGTTTTGGATCAACCTGATATTTGTATTTTCCCTTCATTTAGGGGTCTATGTGACCTAATCAACATGTTGGATGGAAAATAAACATTAAAGTGGGCCCTAGTTAGTTTTTAGTGGTAGGCATTCAATCACCATCGTTTCTATGGTGTAAAACACCTGAGAATTGTTTCAGCCTTATTTCTGGGCTCATGTCCTAAAACGATCTAAAAAAATGGATGGACGGGGTGGATAAAACACATACATCATGATGGGACCCACATAGCACCCGCAGTTAGCAATGTATCTAAGCAAGATGTGTTACAGAAATTCTACAAATTTTTTTATATAGAATTACAGCTCGTTAACATATCCAGCAACCTTCTTAATTTTCGTACACATCTTCATTAAGTAGGTGGGCATTTTAGTCATTTGAGAAAAATTATAACGAAACTTAAACAAAAATTAACAAAAGGTACCCTTTTGACAATATCTCAATTAATAAGGTATATGGATGAAAACATTATATAAAAAGGTACTTGGATGTAAATATGGCATTAATAAGGTACTATTATGTAAAATTCCAAAAAAAAAAAAAATCAGAAAAATAGGAAAAAAATGAGATATTTATGAATCTATCATTTTTTTTTTGTGTTTTGACCATGTATTCAATGGTGTATCGGACCATTCTTTGACGAGAATGTTGTTTGTCGATTTGACTTGTTGAAGGTCAACTAAATGGACCCTAATTGAACACAAATCAAACATGATTTGGTGAACAATGGCCCATTACATTGGAAATACAACAAAAAGAAGATGAAAATATAAAAAAGAAAGTGAAGGTTTACCCTTCTTTCCGATTTTTCCCATAATGGTCCACTTCGCTTCAATTTGTTGAATCTCATTCAAATCATTTGTTTTCATCCCAAAATTGGTCTTGATCTAGCCTAAAATGAGTTTTTAAGATTCTTCCATGGTTTAAATGAAAAGAAGAAGAGGAGACATAAGTGAATTTTTAAAGGAAAAAAAAAAATCAAATTTGGAGTTTTATGGGCATATCGGCCCTGTATCAGCATCAATACATGCCGATACAGGCCAATACAGTCCAACCGATTCCAATACGGCTGATACAGTCCCGTATCGCGTATCGTATTGAGCTGATACAGACACAATACGTCTGTATCAGCCGATACGATACCGATTTTCAGGACCATGCTACACCCCCACCACCTCGTGTTAAAAGCACCATCACCCAGCCCACCCGTTGAAATTCCTTCTAGTTCTGCACAACCCCTTCTTGAAATACGTGAGCTGCTTAACCTTTCAAGCACCCATGAGATTCTGAAGAGATCGAAAACAGGCACAAAATGTGTCTTGCCATATCGCAATTGATAAAGAGGTGGTGAACCAACTCCAAGCAGTATAGATAACTGAAGGCACGAGATATGAAAAATAAGATAATGAAAGACCACAGGCTTCCAGACCAATTATCCATGAATCATGAAAAATCAGCAACCTACAGCTAGCAATAAATTCAGCAAACTGTTTGCCTGCCTATAAATCTTGGATCAATGAATTACACCTCTACTTTGGGCCTCAACACTCGGTCAAATCAAATAGGAGAACTACATGAGACTTTCATCTTGCACAGCACCAAAGTGATAAAAGAAAGAAGAACTCATCTTCTTTCTTTTTCTATTACCTTCCTCGTGCATGTATAAGACCAAAACCATCCAGACTGCCTACCCAATAGCATTAAGGGAATTCCCATCAATTGTAATTCTCTGAAAATCCTGTGCAACCCTTAGTTGTATGAAAAGGGGGAAGGAAAAGATGCAAAAGAGAAACGAAAGACCAAAAGGCCAATATAAAGCATTCCCATAAAACAACAAGGGAAACTAAACAGATCAATAGTGAAATGCAGAAAATCATCTTTCAAATGGCTTTTTCAGAAAATTACCACATTCTAAATATAATAAGTGTTTTAGTCATAATAGGTCTAAGTCTTAGTAACATGGGATGACAAAGGTTAGGCAATGAAAAAGCTTAAGAGCAAACCCCCCACACCCCCCAACCGGTTTTACACCCACACACACCACATGGGTACTCAAACCCATGACCTCGGTGTTGAAACGCACAGTCTACCACAGAGCCATGAGTAGGGAACCGAATATTAGGACCCTTATTTCTTAAACCCTACCCCCTGTCCCTTTTGACCAACAAAAACGATTGCTCCTGATTCAATGACAAATTCTAGCATCCCCCTTCCCTTTCCTCAAAATAGATAAGAAAAGAGAAATAAGATGGAGAGGGAAAGGAGAGCTTAATCGGTTCTTCCACTGAAGATTTTATTTATAATTCATCCTAAACCAAAAAAGACATGGTACACCGTAGGGGTACCAAAGACCATATACAATATGTAACACTTCTAACAATTTACAAGCATGCACCTTCAGTTCATGAGCTGATGAAGTACCATACATGCTTCTTATGAAAACAAATTATCCAGTATTGGGCTAGTTATTCAATAATATGGATCATTTGTCGGTGGAGGAAGGCCCAAAAGGATGTGGGTAGAAGCATGAATAAAAGACCTGGGGAGATATGGTCCACGTGACAGAATGGAATGGAGAAAACGGGATTCATGTAGCTGATCCCAATTAGTTGGGAAAAGGCTTGGATGATGATGCTGATGACTCTGAACAGAAGTGTACTCCTACAGAAGCCACAATGTTGTAGATGGTATAAGAGAGAATTTCATCCAAAACACATTCAAACAGCGGGCCGGCCCTGCCCACACCTTTCCCTTCAAGGATTGAAAGGTCACCAATCAATACGCCATTCATTTTCCTGGACAAATTCATGAATTAGTAAGTCACACAGTATGCTTAGACATTCATTTAAGATGGTTTTGGGTTGGGTGATTTTCTTTTTCTTTTATTTCCCAATAGAGGTGCTTTGGAAATATGTTCAACTTTCCATTTGAACCTATGATGTTTCTTACTTCTATTTGTAGATAGCCTTAGCTGTTCCATGTTGCCTCACCATTGCCACCACAATCTTTATTCATTTTTGAAGATTGTTTTTGAGATCTAAGTGGTGGTTTTTTAATTGGTAACAAAGCTAGCAGCTGATTCATGCTGTAGCGGAAGGCAAATAAATATATGTGATATTAAAGCTATAAAATGTTCGATGAGATCCTATTGTTTGCTTTAGACCCTTAGGGAACCTCATTTCTTTTGCTAGAATAACCAATATTTACTAAACTTCTCCCATAAAGACCCTAAAGGCTTTGAAATGTAGAAGCAAACTTTGGATATCTTAAGAAATCGGTGTTTGAAATTATTTACTGGTTTAAATAGTCATTCAGCAAGAGATGGAAAAGAGTAGCGGTGGGGTTTGGCGACAAAGAGCAGCAATAGAGAAGGATCCTGACGTAAATACCGAGGGCATCATCTCGTGAACAATCAGAGAGTTGGGTCGCCGATGCTCCAAAAAGCAAGGGCATCATCTCATATAAGGAGGTGGTGATAGGGAGGAAGAACACAGAAGGTTGCAAAAGGGAGTAGTTAGGCGATACAGGATCAAGGAAAATGGGTGATGACTGAAGTGGTTCATGGAGAGAGTGGTGTGGATGATACCGGAGGTGATTCTCAGTCCTGGGAAACCCTACATTTATCAATCATAGCCACAACCAGAGTTGCAATTCCTCAAGTTAGGAAGTGGTAGGATGACTGCTGCAGATTAACTCTAGAAATGTACAGCATCAAACCAATCGGGGACAACGAGCACTGGATCCAATTGGGTCCAACAGTGAATTTGGATCTCGTGGTCATGGCAGTTGGGTGCTTTGCACAAAGATGGCCATATTCTTCAGATTCAGGGGTGGGAGGAATTTTCCTCTCTTGTTAAGGAAGACATCTGGTTTCTCATTTGAGCGGTTCCACTGGAGTTTTGGTTTCAAGAGTTCTTCATAGCGGCAGCATCATGCTTGGGGGAGATCGCTGAACTGGATTAAAAAATGGAGCTAGCGAAGGAGGCCAGAGTAATCAGAGTTTGTATTCGAAAGAAGAAGGGATTTGTTCTCCCAAGTAACATTTTTGTCCTTGTCGGCAATAGGAGGGTGGCCCTATTCTTCGGATTCAGGGGTGGGAGGAATTTTCCTCTTTTGTTAAGGAAGACATCTGGTTTCTCATTTGAGCGGTTCCACTGGAGTTTTGGTTTCAAGAGGTCTTCATAGCGGTGGCATCATGCTTGGGGGAGATCGCTAAACTAGATTAAAAAATGGAGCTAGGGGAGGAGGCCAGAGTAATCAGAGTTTGTATTCAAACGAAGAAGGGATTTGTTCTCCTAGGTAACATTTCCGTCCTTGTAGGCAATAAGAGGGTGGTCTTGCCGATTCAGAGGAAGGAAAAAGGTGGGATGCCTACCAGGTGGGGGGATCTGTGGAGAATGAGGGAGGATGCTCAGTCAACTACCGACGATGGCCTCAACTCTGATGAAGATGAGGGAGTACATATGGGGTTTCTCTTCAAGCGTACCAAGAGCAAAAGTAGGGCGTGGGACAAGCTGGTTGGAGGGAAGGCAGTAGGTGGGGGAGAATCGAGTGGCAAGTCGTGCTCTGATGGACCACACAAAGCAACTCCTCCTCTAAACCTAGGTTTTTTCAGGTTCGGCCTCCAAACCTGTTTCGTCTTCGAAGCTGATTGACACCTCTCCGAGGTCCGTTCTGAGCCAAGACACGCGTCAGCTTGAAATCTCTCAGACGAGTGCATTCTTTTTGGCTCGGTCATGAATGCCAATACAACGTTGTTACGTGACGCATGTTGCAAAGATCAACGGCTAGATCAAGTGGCTTGTGCAATTAATGAGCCAGAGCCTCTTGCATTAGCCCTTTCTCTAGCATGTGCAACAACTTATGTTTCTGTCACACATTCGCCCGATGTTGCCTCGTGCGAGAGCTCTTTAAAGTCGTTGGTTATAAAACCAGCTTTTGTTGTTTTACCAAGGGATCATATCCCTCAAAAGCCTTCGATGGGATTTCGACAGAGATTCGACGCCTTGAAGATTCCCAATGGTGAGATCCTAGACTCATCATTGAATCTTGGGAGTGATGTCGACCAAAGGGAAGTGCAAGAAGACGATAGATGGGCGATTTCATAGTGTCGAAGCATTGAGCTTGTATCTCTAATGGAGGCGGTTGGTTAGACAGACGGGGAGATCACCTTAGCAGAAGCAACTGGAGAAGGAGACTTCTTTGAAGAGGCTCTAGATGTCCATCCCCGCGCACGCGTGCTAAGAAGATGTAAGCTGAGGCAAATCACTTTGACTTGTTGCTCGTTCCGGTGGGTCAAGAAGCAAATGGAAATGCAAATAACATCTCGACAGAACAATACCGGTGGGCCAAAGACGTCTTGGAAAGGGTAGAGGACTAGTGGGTATGTCCTATAGGACCGAAGACGAGGACGTCCATGCGTTTTTTCAATTCGTTAAATCCAGGACTACTCAGTATCTTCAGGAGGCCCATCTACTAAAATCCAAAAATCTCAAGGGTTGGAGAGAGCTTCTCCGCCTCGAGTTTACCATCAACTATGACTTCGCAACCAGACACTCTGGAGGCAAAAGGGCTAGATCAAGTTGAAGTGTTGAGCAATGATCATTCTCTCATGAATGTCAAAGGACTAGGAAGAAAGTCCAAAAGGGTTCAAGTCAAGAAATTTTGTAGCAAGGAGAAGGTAGATAATATCGCAATACAAGAAACAAAGCTTCAAACCTTCAACAAATGCATGCTCGATTCAATTTGGGGGTTAAAGTATAAGGATTGGGCAACGTTAAAAGCTTCAAGGTCTGCAGGGGGTATTTGCATTGCTTGGAATGCAAAACGAATGGAAGAGCTCAGATACCTTCTCCGGGACTTTTTCTATTTTCGTTTTGTTGTGCAACTTCTCATCTGGGTTCCAATGGGTATTCACTGTTATGTATGGCCCATGTGTGTACAACGCAAGAGAGCACTTTTGGGAGGAGTTGGATAAGGTTAGGCAGAAGTGGGTGGACCCTTGGTTCATTAGGGACGATTTAGTGTGGCCCGATTCTCTAATGAAAAATCCAAGGGGGGGATAAGATTTCCAGGAGAATGTATGGATTCTAGAAATGGGTCAAGAGTCAAGAAACGGTGGACCTTCCTATGGGGGGAGCCATATTTACGTGGTCCAATGGGCAAGAGTGTTGGAATATTAAAATCATAGGGTCTTTTTTGTAATAAAGTTATTCAGGACTTATTAGTGAATAAGTTGTATTGAGGCTGTATATTGTAATAAGTGTGGGAATTCCTACATATATAGTAATATTATCTTTAGGAGAGAGGTGTGACGGAATACCTCTTCCTCTCTCTCAAAACTCTCTCTTCCCTCTCACGTCTTCTCTCTCTCTTCTTCCTTATTCCATCTTCTTCTTTGTTTCTTTATGGTATCAGAGACTTGATCGATCAAAACGAAATTTCACCCAATACAACCTCTCTATTCTCATTAGAACCAGTAAGATCTAGCAAAAGAAGAGGATCTAAAGTACTTCCTAAAGAAGACATGTGCTGACGTCAGCGTCCGTACGGCTGACATCAGCAACGCAGCATATGTACAGCTCGTTTTGCTTTGGAATCATCTACACCTTGTGAGGAATCATGTGAGGATGTTTATGGTGATTTTTTCTAGATTTTTTTAAGAAGATCTATATGTTTAATGAATTTTCTGGTATTTTTTGAGAAAATACCCAAATCGACCCATTTCTTAGATCCTGTTCAAATCTAAAGTTTTTTGTCTGCAAAACCTATTGCATAAGGGTCGTTTTTTAATGTCCTAAACAAAGGAGGTGTTCTTTGTAGAGATTTGACATCAAAAAACATTTTTTAGGTCAAAATGGGGGCCAACTGGACCTTTTTGGGCCTTTTAATGCACAGCATATAGACCATAATTATGGTGTACATTTCTGCACCCTCTAAACTTGGTTGTTGGTGCTGCATGGTGACTTAATTGGTATTTCTTCTTTTTTCTTCCTTCTCTTGCCTTTTCTGTATTCATGGATTCTAAACCACCACCACCGGGACATGGCCTTGATGGTCCGATCTCCATTACTTCTACAAAATTTAACGGAAGTAACTTTCTTCTTTGGTCCCGGGCCATTCGGATGTATATTGTTGGCAAAGAGAAGCTTGGATACCTCACAGGCACTACAAAATGGCCTGCATCCTCGACAGATGCATGGGATTCTTCCAATGCCATTGTTATGGGCTGGTTACTCAACTCGATGGAACTTAGTATTGCTTCTAGATATTTTTTCTATGAGGCTGCTGCTGATCTATGGAAATCACTCAATGACACCTATGGAACCATCTCACACAAGCCTCGCATCTTTCAACTAAACACAGAGCTGTATTCTCTCACACAGGAGAATCTTTCAGTTACTAAGTATTTTGGAGCCTTGAAAAGTCGTTGGGAGGAACTGAGTCACTTGCAGCCCCTTAGTGAACTTCTATACCCTCGCAGTGCTGAGATTGTGAAATCACAAGAGGATGAAGCCAAGACCTATAAATTCCTAGCTGGATTGAATAGTGAGTATGAGGCACTAAGGACTCAGTTGGTTGCTACAACCCCTTTTCCTATGTTCCAAACAGCATATTCTATTATCCATTCAGAGGAAGCTCACAGGCGAGTCATGTCAGCCCTAGCCCTGACACAGGAAAGGATTGCCTTCACTTCCACTACCGTTCCACTAAGTGACGGGAGTGGTGGTTCAGATACTCGAGGCGGATCCTCATCTAGAGGACGTGGTAGAGGTCGAGGGCAATTTTTCTGCACTCACTGCAATCATTCAGGACATTCCTGAGAACGATGCTTCAAGCTTCATGGCCGCCCTGCTGCCCACCGTCGCAGCTTCTGATGATACTGGACACACTTCTGATACTTATGGCATTACTACTTTGGATTCCTCCCACACAAAAACTGTTACTATCAATCTATGACTAGGGTAGATGTGATGGAGCTTCAACATCTTAGATCTCTTCAGTCTCGGTTAGCTACACCTCCTACCAGCTCCTCACAGTCATCTGCTTCTTCCTTTGCTACTACGACAGGTACTGCACTCCATGCCTCCTCCACTCCTACCATTTAGATTATAGATTCGGGGGCATCAGATCATATGACTGGTACGCATAGTTGTCTTCTTCCTTCCACCTCTTCTTCTTGTTGTCATTCAGTTCGTCTTGCTGATAGATCCTCTACCCCAGTTAAGTTTATTGGCTCAGTCTCAGTTTCCCCTTCTCTCACCTTATCCAATGTTTTATACATTCCTAAGTTCAATTTAATATCGGTTAGTTGTCTTACTAGAATATTAAATTGCAGTGTGACTTTCTTCCCATCTTATTCTGTTTTTCAAGACTTGAGTATGAAGAGGATTATTGGTGCGGGGTATGGACGTGTTCTCTACTTCTTGCAACAGGATGTTCTTGTTGCTACTGGTGCTTCAACATCATCTCATTCCTTCGCTTCTCGGTCATGCAATTTAGAGTCTAATAAAGATCTGCTGCCATCTGGCATGCAAGACTTGGCCATGCTTCTATTAGAACATTACAATGTCTTGTTCCACAATTTAATAAAATTAGTGATATTTATTCTACATGTGAAACGTGTCAGTTGAGTAAACATGTTAGAAATTCATATCCTATTGTTGAGCATCGATCTGACCAAATGTTTGCATTGGTTCATTCTGATATTTGGAGACCTAGTCCTGTTAAATCTCTAGATGGCTTCTCTTACTTTGTTACATTTATTGATGATTTCTCTCGTGCGACTTGGGTGTATTTGATGCGTCAACGTGATGACTTGCTGACCTTGGTTTGCCAGATTTAGTGATGTTATTCTCTCTTTAGGCTTTAGACAATGTCAGGCAAATCATACGGTTTTCATTCATACCAGACAAGAAGGCAAAACTATTCTTCTTGTATATGTGGATGACATTGTTTTGATTGGGGATAACTTGGTGTTTATTGACCAAATTAAGCACAAGTTGAGTAAGGAATTTG
The DNA here is from genome assembly GCA_003013855.2 of Liriodendron chinense. Lineage (NCBI taxonomy): Eukaryota > Viridiplantae > Streptophyta > Magnoliopsida > Magnoliales > Magnoliaceae > Liriodendron > Liriodendron chinense. The sequence goes on along the minus strand of ML058481.1, from coordinate 1,730,835 downwards.
AAATTAAAGATCTGAGGGCCCTACAGTATTTTCTAAGGATTGAAGTTGCCCGTTCATCTAAAGGTATCTTCATATCCCAAAGAAAGTACACTCTTGACTTGCTAAGTAAGACTGACAAATTAGGTGATCGTCCAGCTTCATCTCCTATGGATCAGAAGCACTCATTACATGCATCTGAAGGTGGGAGCTTGAAAGATTCTAGCATGTATCAGCGGTTAGTTGGAAAACTAATCTATTTGACAATTACAAGACCAGACATTGCTCAGGCTATAAGTATTGCCAGTCGCTTTATGCACTCGCCAAAAGCGCCTCATCTGGATGCTGTACATCGTATATTGAGATACCTAAAGTCATGTCTAAGACGTGGTATTCTTTATAAGAATCATTGACATGTTAATGTTGCTGGGTATTTTGATGTTGACTGGGCAGAATGTTCAACGGACAGAAAATCAACATCTGGCTATTGCACATTTGTTAGCGGCAACTTGCTCATATGGAGAAGCAAGAAACAATCGGTTATATCTCAATCCAGTGCAGAGGCAGAGTACAGGGCTATGGCTCAAGGGGCATGTGAACTCTTATGATTGAGATCCATTATGGTAGAGTTAGGTTTCTCTATCACCTCGGCTATTCCTTCTCTACTGCGATAACCAGACAGCTATTTATATCGCATCTGACTCCGTCTTTCATGAGAGGACCAAACACATCGAGGTAGATATACATTTTATTCGTGAGAAGATATCTTCAGGCCTATTAACTACTCCATTTGTCAGATCAACAAATCAACTAGCAAACATATTCACAGAAGCCCTTCTTCCATGCTGCAAGAAATTTCTAGCAAGTTGGGTATGACAAATATTCATACTCCAACTTGAGGGGGAGGGTTGGAATATTAAAATCATAGGGTCTTTTTTGTAATAAAGTCATTCAGGACTTATTTGTAAATAAGCTATGTGTTGAGGATGTATAGTGTAATAAGTGTGGGAATTCCTACATATACATAGTAATATTATCTTTAAGAGAGAGGTGTGACGAAATACCTCTTCCTCTCTCTCAAAACTCTCTCTTCCCTCTCACGTCTTCTCTCTCTTCTTCCTTTCATCTTCTTCTTTGTTTCTTTAAAGAGAACCCTCTGATGTCGCGACTGGATAGATTTTTGGTTTCAGCAGATTGGATAGAGAAATATCCTTTGGTTAATCAACAAGGGTTGCCGAGACTTGTATCTAACCAAAGGCCTATTCTATTTGAAGTTTGTGAAGAAAATTAGGCTCCAAAACCTTTTAGACTTGAATTGGCATGGTGTAGCAGCCCAAAAATTCAGGGATTGAGTACAAACTCGATCCTCGATATCCTGGGTGTCACTCATGTGTATGCAGATGCATGTTATGCATACGTCTTATCCATGTGGCATCAAATCATAATGATAGGTTAAGCAATGAAATAAAGATACAGCTGCAATTAAGTGAGCTAAGGCTAAAATATACGGTACCACATCTCGTAAAAAAAGGAGTCCACTCGATAGGTCTAACTAGGCCTCATCTAGTGCGTTTATACCTGGGGTACCTACATCAATGAAATAGCCTGGTTGGCGTTTTAAAACACCGTCCCAAGGATTGATCAACTCAGTGGTTCAATTTCCCTAAATTATTTAAGATACAAATGCAGTCAAGTATAGATAATAATTCAACCATACATATATAGCAGTCAACAGGCATAAGCTAAAGACAACGTCTTGCATACTTAATGCATGAATGCATGAAATGCATATGCATGCCCGATCACCGTTTTGATTGCAACCGACAATGAGTGGCACCACCACATCACCCACACAGACCTGAGTCGTCAGTGAATGGGGCACCACCCGATCACCCGCACAATGCATGCCATGCCGAACCATGCGTGATTAACCAAGTAGTTAATTATTCCAATTTCGCATCCAGCCGGTTGGTGAAGACAAAGTACTAGTGTTTTATCACCCGGCCGACTGGGACCATCTGGCTCCCTGCGTGGCGAGCACCTATCATCGCCAATAACCCCATCGATCCAATCTCGGGTCATGCACGAGGGCCTGATTTGACCGTGACTCGTCAGCATCGCCCAACTCTAGCGAGAAAAGGGCTCATCACCTTATCCCATAGTCAAGTGATAGGCTCGTCACCTCCACGAGTGCTCACTGAACACTACGAGGAGGCTCGTCAGACCAGCATAGGCCGACAGCTCGGGCATAAGTCTTATACCACCATGCCCGGCTCATGAGACTTGGGGACCAATTTGTCATATAGTTATAAGTGAGCCGCCCAATGGTAACACTGGTACTTGGATTCTAGCAAAGTGACAATCACACAGCACATGCAGATCCAACTAGGCGTCAGGCCGGCACCTTCGATTGGAGGGAAGTACGGAAAGAAAGACATTAGGCACGCAAGGCTCGTGTGGTCCTCACCACAGCCGGTCACCCATCGTCCGCCTCGAATCAACCTTTCCAACCTAGGGCGGTCGACCTCAAGCAGCGGCCCTAAGTCCTTTTTCCGATTGCCTAGTTGGACAAACAATTTAACAGCATTCATGGCCCGAAACATGAAAGGTGTCATACAATTAAATCTCAGAGCATGCAAGAATTTTTGAAATACTAAGCATAACATGTCGTCAACTCACCATGGGTACAATATTCAATAGTACACAGCAATAATTACAGACATTTAACATAAAATCCCCTACAGTACAACAAGTGATGCACATGCTAATACAATTTATATGCACAACACCCACAAGCATGCAGATGGTCCTAAGCATATAAATTAAGGTAAAAAAGTTGCAACATGCACAATTCACCCTTCAAGATGTAGTTAGGGATTGTACATCATCTCAATGAGGGAATTGAGCATGTACCAACAAGGAATTAGAGTATTATCTAAGGATAACAACATTTGGAGCCCTAACAACCTAGAGGTAAATGGTCCGCACCTTAGTTCTTGGTGAATTTCGAGAAATCCTACAAAAAGAAGGTTTGCATGTTAGAAATTTGAGGGAATGATCTAAGAAGGATGGCAAGATTTTGAGGAATTAGGCTTCCTACTCACCTCTAGTAATAGTTGTAGGTGTGCTTCAACGAGAGACAACGACTATAAAGTCGTTGGGTCTACTGAAAGCTAGTGGGGTGACATCCAAGGTGCTCCCTCTAGTTCAAAGCTCTCCTTTCTCTCTTCTCCCTACTCCCCTTCACCCCCTCCCTTCCTTTCTCAGCAAGTTGAAGAAATGAAAGAAGAGTGGGCTAGAGAAAGGAGTTTTATAGTGGTGATTTTGAGAAAAATGGCCCTGACCCCTGAGTGTTGAAATGTTATGAAAATGGCTCTATGAGGGGATGTTTTAGTTATGTGGGGCCCACCTGGCCATTCTGGACTGATCCAGCCCATAGGATAGCCTCATGGTGAGATTTACCTATGGGTGCGATTTGGTGCAATTCAAATGCGGTGTTTATCGGATACAGGGAAAAGTTTGTTTAATGATCACCGATCATTGATCGGGGCCATGGCTCTGGGGGTTGGGTTTGATGTTATGCTTAGATCCTAGGTTCTCTGTCTCATGGACATGCAAGGGTCCTAATGACCCGCCTAAGAAAATGTGAAATTGGTAATGATAGCTTGTGCTAGTTTTTGTGCATATGTATTTGCACTTACATGTGCCTTTGCTGATTTTCACACTACGTGATTTCGGACGTCAGCTCTCTCGTGACACCAATCCAAGGTCGTCGAGCCCAGCGAGGGGGTCGTCTTACCTAAGTTTCAGGTTTGGTGGTCCACTAACAGGCGGTCTAAAGCTCTCGTTTTCCATTTTAGTTATTCCGATAATAGAGTTGAAGGTGAGATTCCTTGGGTATGATATGTGGGGTCCAATCTACCTATGCTTGAGGTTTGGCCGTTACAAAGTTAGCTGAAATGGTGTTTGGCAAGATGCATTCATACCCCTTAATTCCAAAATCATATGGAACATTGGTCTAATTCGGGTTATGAATATAATCTAACCCGTTGGTTGTGTGGTTCTTAGCTAGATGTTCATTGTGTTGCGGTTAGATAGATTTTTTGACGGTAGGGTTTACTAGATTGCAGCCCTAGATTCGTAGACCACATAATTAGGCCCAAGGTTTTGATGATCAAGCCAACTCATTAGTTTTCTAAAGGCGTCTAATCGAGTTTGTACGGTTTTTCAGTTTTCTAGATTAATTAATGGTTGGTTTCTTGAATCTCAGCCTTCGACTCATGGATCTCGAGATTGGGGCCAAGATTTCGCGATCAGGTGAAGTCAACGGCTCTTTAAGGATGTATAATCAAACGTGTATAGTTAGACTTGCGTATTAGAGTAATTTGCATAGTCTATTGATTTTGGATTCTCAAAATCAAGGTTCCTTAGCCACTTCCTAGGTATTTCGAGTCTAAATACGGGTACGTGCACCTATGGTTGCCTAGCAATTCAGAAAAACTTCTAGTGACGCCTGAGTACATACGATACCCGAGTTGACAAAAATCTGGGGCGTTACAATCTACCCCCTTAAAAATCAATTTCGTCCCCAAAATTGTCTAAGGCTTCTACTAGGTTTGTATTTAACAACCTTATCCGTGAATATGCAGATGCCAAATGCAGTCATTTCAACTTGTACTCATTGTTGGGTTTATTTTCAATAATCAGATCTACTTATACAACTTGGTGTAGTTTTTTCAATCCTAACTGTTCCCCTTATATGAGTTTCATTATCAACATTCCGAGATTGACTCGAACTTTGTTTAGTTATTCAAATCGATAATCTAGAGGGCCAAACTTACGACTTCTAAGATGTACATACGATTAGGCTGGTGGCATACTCTAACCCATAGTTAGTGATCAAATCATGTGTATAACTTGAATCAATTCTCTTCGATCAGGTATAGTGCATACTCATTTAACCAGACTGTATTCGTAAAGTTCTACCCCCCTTTAAAAAAAAAAATTCAGGAGGCACAAGGACCTACGTCTTCGTCACTAATGTTACGATAACGCGATTTCAGTAACGCTTAGTTCACAAACCTGCTACATCACTACCAAGTGAGTTGGTGGAGATCATACTTCGATGAGTCTATTACTTGCATTCCGAGGACAGCTCTGGTCTTACTTAGTGATCTATCCTATGTTTCGATCCTGGGACTATGGGCTTATGAGCTGACACACGCTTCTGTTGCGCCATTCTGATCAGATGGACGCCTAGCGTAACACCTAAATTTTGTTTTGACTGATTTCATCATGATAGGTTTATATGCATGCAGAGGTGTATACTAACTACACTAGCCTACTTTGTTGTGGTCTACTCTCTTAAAGATAATATTGCCCTTGGGATTCCAGAATATCAAGTTTGGGAATATTGTTGACCACAAAATTGTGCCTATTTATCCCCAAATCCAACACTAGCTTTACATGGATTCTACTTTCAAATCGATTTATTTAGGTACAATCCCATGTTCGCAAGTAATCGAGAAAGGAACGAAGAAATCAAGCTAATTAGGATAATTTGAATGTCAAAGAGAACAAGCTGCAGCAAGTTAAGATGATGAGGGACCGAGTAGCAAAAATTTGGAAGTCCAAAGCTCAAAGTGCAGAAAGATAACAAGGATTGATCAATTGACTACTAGGGTCGATGGGTCGACATACTCAGAAATTTAATGGTTTAATGTTGGAACTTACTGGACCAATTTTTATTTTTATTTCTTTTGTCATTTGGATAGGTCAACAGTTCTGGTCGACCAGTCGACGCAATGAGTAAAATTTAAAGTTTGTTGTTGGGTAATTGCTCTAAAGGTTCGACCGGTCATAACTAAATTTCGACTGGTCGACGGGCGAAGTCAATATGCGATCTGTTATGCAAAACTTAAGGCGTTGCTCAATTTTTCTATACTTAATAGGTATTTTCTGAGTATCTAGGGCATCCTAGGATGGGAAGAGAGAGAAGATCAAGGGCGGAGAGGCTTCGGCTGCTGCTAAATCAGGTCAACCTTTGCCCAACCACATCGTATGCAAGGGTTCCCGACTGGACACCAAGAAAAACAACACCAGAGGTACTCATGACTGGTGGCGGCGGAACAGTTTCTGACTCTGGCTCCATCTTAGGAGTCAACTCGCACGAATTTTATGCTCAAGGGAATCTGAATTTTGGAAGTCATGACCTTCTGTTAAGAGGAAGGACTTTTATCATGGTCCGGACTTAACCCTTTAAAACAAACCTAGCCTAATAGTGTTGGAGGATGTATACATTACAAGTACGCAAGGAAATTTAAACCAAGCAAACTAACAGACATACTAACTCTTCAACCCCATGCTCAATCCGAATGTTGAAATGGTCGTGCAGTGTAACTTCACCCTCCAAATTACCTAATGCTATCCCAAGACCTGTGGGCTAGGGGCCCATCAGAAAGATTTCTCAGGACTAAACTCCTATGCATGTTAGATTAGAGCTACATCTTGTGGACAACTAGCTGGGTGCCTCTCTCTCCACAATCCTAAATGCGATTTCTAGGCTCCCAACGATACGGTAGCTCCCCTCCTATGAAGGATTTTCAGCCTCAAACTCTCTTCTACATGTTGCCTTGCTATGGTTGTAGGAGTGGCCAAGGATTTTCTTGGACGACTCTCTTCTACATGTTGCCTTGCTATGGTTGTAAGAGTGGCCAGGGATTTTCTTGGACGAGTTTCGGAAAGGAAAGGAGCGAGCGAAAGAGGAGAACTGGGGTCTAATACTCCCCCCCAGGGTGACTTAGGTTGCTTAGTTGCAGTTTATTTGAGCAGCACGACTAAGTTTCGCAATCGCTAGACGGCACCCAATGTTCTACCAATTCAGGTACGGCTCCCAAGCTTGCTCAGATATCCTTTAGCACTTACATAGGGTTCAAAGTATTTCGGCCGGGGTTTTCCTTACCTAGGGTGATGTATTATGTTCTTCATGATCGAACTAATACGAAAAAACAGTTGTGATAGGTCTGAATCCAATACGTCGATGATATGCCTGACCAGGGCAGAGCGCTTGTTGTATCCCGTCCTAGTCCTGGTGGATTCCGATCTTCTGCTCGATTAAAGCAATGAGTCCATTGGTAATCACCCAAGATTTGGAATCGGATCAAACAGCGAATACCTCACTTACGCATGGTTTCGTAAGTCCGTTGTCCGATCATTTTCAGCGCTTAGGGAAAATCATGGATTATTAGGAAGTTCACGATTGCCCTCTAGGTTAAATTCAAGGAGTGTTCGTGTACAATTTATGTTTCAACTTGGTGAGTAATGGATTTCCCACAATACCCAAGTCTCTAATCCTAAGTTCGAACAAATATCCTCAAAGGGTTCACAGGGGCCTAAGATTCCGTCTTTATATTCTCTATCTTCCTAAATTCTAAGGGACTTCACCTTAGTTTAAGTCTCTATCCACAACTTACCTTGATCTTCAGGGAGATCCATTTAAACTTCAAACCTCAAATTCCCATCGACCTAACTTAAGTCACTTGGGGTTGGTATAGGACCCACTTCTCAAGGCCTGGTAGTGCACTCTTTATCCCATTCGTCTAATCGTATCGACGCCGATGCTCCCGACCGACGAAGGTTCGATGCTGCTTGCATTAATTATAGTGTTGGTATTTGGGAAAGGAAAGGCATTAGAAAGATATACGAGTGACGCAGGGAAAGGCGTGTGAAAGAAAGGGATGGACATTGCCTCCTTATCATGACATAAAGCTTGAATTGACAAGGTGTGACCACTTTTAGGTCTATAAGAGGATAGGAAAACCCAAAATACTTTATTAAAAATCTATCTCTAAGACAAGGTTGCAAAGCTTCGAATAATAAAACAAAACCATGACCAAGAGTCCTAATGCCAAGAGACTCAGAACTAGAGGTGGGCACAAACCAAGCTAGCTCGAAAGCTCAGCTCGGATTGGTTTGAAAAAGCTCGGCTTGGATTGGTTCGACTGGAAGTTCAAACCAAACCAAGCCTCCGAGTCAAGCTCGTTTGAAAAAACAAACCAAACTCAAACTAGGGTAGTTCCGGCTCGGCTCGGCTCGGCTCAAAGCTTGATTTGATTCAGCTCAGTTTGATTCGGCTCGTAGATTATAAGCACACTGTTTCCTGTGGTGTGATCCACTTGAGCTTTGGATGATTCCATTTTGGGATCATGTCCTAAAATGATATGTAAAACAGATGGATGACATGGATAATACATAATACATATACATGATGACATGGATAATACATCATACTGTTTCTTTGCATGAATGCACACTGTTTCCTTGCACTTGTAAAATTATGCTTGGGTACTTTTGTTTGGAAAATACTCTTACATGTCTATTTTGAAGGTGCACTCTTTTGGAGGATGTTAACCATCATATAGTAAAGATATGTTTGTAGTTTTTTTTTTCTAACTTTTTAAATTCTTTTCTATTTAAGTAAATAAAGAAAAAAAAGAGCCACCGTCTATTTGAAATTTTCAACCAAGCCGATCCCGACTCAAACCAGATTTTTCTGGAGCAAACCAAACTCAGGCCACATGGGTCGGCCCGAAACCCAAACCAAACCGATCCACAAATGGCGGTGGTCCAGAAACAAACCAAACCAAACTAGGGCTAACTCGGCTCGGCCCGGATCGTTGCCCACCTCTACTCAGAACCTATAGAACATACTAAAATAGAGGGCCTTAATCAAATCTAATTATGTGGGATGACTCTTGACACATTAAGGAACAAATCCTAAGAAGACCCAATTACTAAAACCCTAAGTTGAAAAAGATATGATTGATTTAGAAACTTAAAAAAAGGGTACATTTTCCAGAAAGAAAATTTTTAAAAAAGGAAAGAGTTGTTTTCTTGAGAAAAGGATGGTTCCATTGGCCTCGGATGACCCGTTCTACCCCAATTTCATATATTGTACGTCCCAAAACTCATTTTGAAACAAAAGTTATGACCGATTTACAATTTGCCCCCTGGTCGATCCTGATTTTTCAAAAACAGCCCTGAACTTTCCTCAGTTGCCCACGGTGGCACTATGGTACTCTGGACAAACGGCCTTGAAGTTTTCCCAGATGGCAACAGTGGCATCGTGGTTTTTACAGTGGCACCATGGTACTCTATCCACTCCCTTTTTCACAAAAATAGCCCCAATGGGCAGCTTACATGCGCTTACTTCAAAAAAATGTACCATTTTAATTACAACTCCAATTGAGGTGATTCAAAAACCCACAGAAAGCTTGATGAGTCTAATTTGATGGAAAATAAATAGAAAATCAAAAAACCAATCCAAATAGGGAAAATTTTAGGTTATTTTGGAACTGTAAAAAAAATAGCGTTGGTTCTGGGCATCTGGTATTCCTAGATTTTTCTTAGAAATAATTCTAGAGCTGAAAATCGGATGAAATTTTGTAGCATAAAATTGGACTCAAAGATGTATTATCAAAAAAATAATAATAATAATAATTCAGTGGCTAAAGGTGTCAAAATGTTGCAAACAACGGACTTATTGAAAACTAGAATCTTCTGCAACTACCATGCTGTCAATGAACTGAGAGTTGAAGAAGGGTTTGTGTGAGGGTTAGGGCCTTTGGGGATTTAGGGAAGAGAAGAGAGAGTTAGAAATAAGAGGGGGGGGGGGGGGGGGGGGGGGGGGTTTGTGTGAGGGTTAGGGCCTTTGAAAAAAAAAACCTACACTTGCATCATCGGGCCTCCACGGTGGCAGGGTTAGGGCTCCCTTTGGAAAAAAAACCTACACTTGCGTCATCGAGCCTACACGGTGGCACTGTGACTTTCTGGACTGTTTTGGGGGTTCTAAGGTAGGGATTCACGGTGGCACAGTGAGAATATGTGTAGGTTTTTTTTTCCTTTTTTCGGGGGGGGGGGGGGGGGGGGGGGGGGGTTCCTTTCTTTTCTACCCTTTTACTAAGCCATTAGGCCACTTGGCCCCTTAGTGCACATGCATCGCCCCTAATATAGTCATTCCACCCCCCTCATTTATAAATCCTTCCATCTAGTCAAGGTCCTAAGGTTCAAGATTTCTAACTTTAGGTATACGGGCCGCTCTACAACTCAACTAATAGAGAAATTTGAGATGTAGGCATATGATTGAGACAGAAAGTGCATTCCAGCAATCTAACAAATTATTTATAAACCCTTTCTAGCCCAAGGAAGTCGACCTCAAGCAATTACCCTCATTGTAACGCCTCGGATTTTCACCGACTCGGATATTGTCTGTACTCGGGCGTCACTAGAAATGTTTCTAAATTAGTAGGCGAGCATAGGTGCATGTACCCGTATTTAGACTCAAAATACCTAAGTGGCTAGGGAACCTCGATTTTGAGAATCCAAAATCAACAGACTACGCATATTACTCTAATACACAAGTCTAACCGTACAAGTTCAATTAATCTTGGTCCATCGAGTAATCTTGGTCCCAATCTCGAGATCCAGAAGTCAAAGGCCGAGATCCAAGAAACCAACCATTAATTAATCAAGAAAACTGAAGAACCGCATGAACTCAATTAGACGCCTTTAGAAAATTAATGAGTGTACTTGATCATCAAAACCTTGGGCCTAATTATGTGGTCTACGAATCTAGGATTGTGATCTAGTGGACCCTACTTTCAATAAATCTATCAAACCGCAACACAATGAAAATCTAGCTAAGAACCACACAACCAAAGAGTTAGATTACATTCATAACTCGAATTAGAACAATGTCCCATATGATTTTGGAATTAAGGGATGGGAATGGATTTGGCCAAACACCATTTCAGCTAACTTTCTAACGGCCAAACCTCAAGCATAGGTAAATCAGACCCCACATATCCCAAGGAATCTCACCTTCAACTCTATTCTACGAATAGCTAAAATCACCAAACGAGCTTTAGACTGCCCGTTAGTAAACCACCAAACCCGAATCTTAGGTAAAACAACCCCCTCACAAGGCTTGAAGACCTTTAACTGGTGTCACGAGAGAGCCGGCCCTCGAAATCGCAGAGTGTGAAAATCAGCAAAGGCACATGTAAGTGCAAATACACATGCACAAAGACTAGCACAAGCCATCATTACCAATTTCACATTTTCTTAGGTGGGCCATTGAGACCCTTGCATGTCCATGAGACGGAAAACCTAGGCTCTAAGCATAACATCAAACCCAACCCCAGAGTTGTGGCCCCGATCGATGATCGATGACCGTTAAACAGACTTTTTCCCATATCCGATAAATGTCGCATCCGAATTGCACCAAGTCGCATCCATAGGTAAATCTCACCATGGGGAGGTTATCCCATGGGCTGGATCAGTCCAGATGGGCAAGATGAGGCCCACATAACTAAAACAGCCCCTCATAGAGTCATTTTCATAACATTTCAGCACTCAGGGCCATTTTTCTCAAAATCACCACTATAAAACTCATTTCTCCAGCCCACTCTCCTTTCATTTCTTCAAGTTGCTGAGAAAGGAATGGAGAGAGAGCGAGAGAGAGGAGAGCTTTAAGCTAAAGGGAGCACCTTGCATGTCACCCCACCATGGTGTGCCGAAAAGGCCGTTTCGAGGCCATAAAGGCCATTACATAAAGGTAACGGTGGCAACCGTTACACATTACGAGGTCATAACAGCCGTAGCGGTCATTGTACAAAAAAAGGACCTGTAACCACCATTAATGGCCCGTTACCCCCCCCCCCCCCCCCAAGCCTTGTAATGATTTGTTACAGGATAGATACAGGTTTTTCGAATTTATTTTTTCAACGTTATGGGGCAGATATAGGTTTTTTTTTTGAGTTTTTCCTTTTAAATAAAAAAGAGACCGCAACGGCCGTAACGGGGGACATAACAGCCATTACAGCCACTGTTACCGTTACGGAATACCTTGCACTCCACTAGCTTCCAGCCGACTCAACGACTCCATAGTTGTTGTCTCTCACGGAAGCACACCTACAACTACTACTAGAGGTGAGTAGGAAACTAATTCCTCAAAATCTAGCCATCCTTCTTAGATCCTTCCCTCAAATTTCTAACATGCAAGCCTACTTTTTGTAGGATTTCTCGAAAATTAACCAAGAACTAAGGGTGCGGACCATTTACCTCTAGGTTGTTAGGGCTCCAAATGCTGTTAGCATTAGAAAATACTCTAATTCCTTGTTGGTACATGCTCAATTCCCTCCTTGAGATGATGTACAATCCCTAGCTACATCTCAAAGGATGAATTGTGCATGTTGAAACTCTTCGACCTTAATTTATATGCTTAGGACCATCTGCATGCTTGTGGGTGTTGCGCATATCAATTGTATTAGCATGTGCATCACTTATTGTAGTGTAGGGGATTTTATGTTAAATGTCTGTAATTATTGCTGTGTACTATTGAATATTTTACCCATGGTGAGTTGGTGACATGTTATGCTTAGTATTTCAAAAATTCTTGCATACTCTTGAGATTCGGGCCTATAATAGTATGACACCTGCCATGTTTCGGGCCACGAATGCAGTTAAATTGTTTGTCCAACTGGGCAATCAGAAAAAGGACTTAGGGCGGTTGCTTGAGGTTGACCGCCCTGGGCTGGAAAGGTCGATTCAAGGTGGACGACAGGTGACCGGTTGTGATGAGGACCACACAAGCCTTGCGTGCTCAATGTCAGCCTTCCCGTACTTCCCTCCAATTGACGGTACCGGCCCGACGCCTAGTTGGATCTGCGTGTGCTGTATGATTGTCACTTTGCTAGAATCCAGGTACTTGTGTTACCATTGGGCGGCCCACTTATAGCCGCATGACGAATCGGTCCCCAAGTCTCATGAGCCGGGCATGGTGGTATAGGATCTATGCCTGAGCTGTTGGCCTACGCTGGGGTGACGAGCCTCCCCGTAGTGTTTAGTGAGCACCCATGGAGGTGACGAGCCTACCACTTGACTATGAGATAGGGTGACAAGCCATTTTCTCGCTTGAGTTGGGCGTGGCTGACAAGTCACGACCAAATAGGCCCTTGGGCACGACCCGAGATTGGATTGATGGTGTTACTGGCAATGATAGGCGCTTGCCGCGCAGGGAGCCAGATGGTCCCAATCGGTCGGGTGATAAAACGCCGGTACTCTGGCTTTGCCAACCAGCTAGATGCGAAATTGGAATAATTAACTAGGTTAATCATGTATGATTCGATATGGCATGCATTGTGCGGGTGATGGGGTGGTGCCCCATTCACTGGCGGCTCCGGTCTGTGCGGGTGATGTGGTGGTGCCACTCACTGTCGATTGTGACCAAAACGGTAATCGGGCATGCATCTGCATTTCATGCATTCATGCATTAAGTATGCAAGACGTTGTCTTTAGCTTATGCCTGCTGACTACTATGTATGTATGGTTGAATTATTATCTATACCTGACTACATTTGTATCGTGAGTAACTTGGGGAAATGGAACCACTGAGTTGATCACTCACTCCCAATCCTGGGACGTTGTTTTAAAACGTCAACCAAGCTATTTCATCAATGCAGGTACCCCAAGTATAAACGCACTAGATGAGGCCTAGTTAGACTTGTTCAGTGGACCCATATTTTTATGAGATGTGGTACGGTATATTTTAGTCTTAGCTCACTTAATTGCAGTTATGTCTTTATTTCATTGCTTAACTTGACCTATCATTATGATTTGATTCCATGTGGATAAGACGCATGCATAATACGCATTCGCATACACATGAGTGATATCCGGGATATCGGGGATCGAGTTTGTACTCAACCCCTGAATTTTCGGGCTATTACACATGATTAGAGGTCGATGGTTTCGAGGATCTTGTTACAGAATGGTGGACTGCCTTCTCAGTTGGTGGATTGGCTTTAGATTGGCCAAAAAGCTTAAATTGTTGAAAGAGAAGTTGAAATTGTGGAAGAAATAGGTGTTGGGCAAAAGGGAAGAAGAGTTCAACAAGTTGGATGCAGAGATACATAATATGGGCTTAACAAAAGAGGACAGGGATCAAGGATCTGTTGGAAGAGGAAAGATTGAGAAGGGCTAACCTAACTGGTAGATATGCTAGCAAGGCCAGGGAAGAAGAGATTAAATGGCGCCAAAGATCACGAGTAATTTGGTTGAAGGAGACAAGAACACCCACAACTTTCATAGCATTGTCAGTGCTAGGGCATGCAATAACAGAATCTCGAGCTTAGTGGTGGATGGGTCTACTATCACAAGTAAAGACCATATATGCGAGGCAATTGTCTCCTTCTACAGAAATTTGCTTTCCACCAAGCAATGGGACAAACCGAAGTGAGATAATTTACAATTCCAACAACTCTTCCCCAACAAAGCGTCCTCCTTAAAAAGACCAATTTCAGAAAAGGAAGTGAAAAAAGCCATTAGTATGATGTGTGGAGACAAAGCTCCAAAGCCAGATGGTTTTCCCGTGGCCTTTATTTAGAGGTTCTAGCACCTTGTGGGGAAGGACATCACGGACTTCATCGTGGAGTTCTCGGAATGTGGTTGTCTTTTGGCTGAATTGGGCGCTTCCTTCGTTGCCCTCATTCCCAAGGATGAGGGGGATGAACATCTTAAAGATTTTAGAATGATTAGCATCTTCAAGGGGCCTTATAAAATTCTGGCCATGATTCTAGCCCTTAGATTCATGGAACTCATTTCTAAAGTCATCTCGGAAAACCAATGGGCTTTTGTTTTGGGTAGCAATTTGCGCTCTTATGGCACATGAATGCATTGATTCCAGACATAGAGCGAGGAAAAGCGCCTCGTTTGTAAGCTAGACATTGAGAAGACCTACAATCACATTGACTGGGAGTTCTTGGATTACATGTTGGGCATGTTGGGATGCGAAACGAAGTGGAGGGGTTAGATTAGGTCTTGCATTCGCTCTGCTTCTTTCTCCATCTTGGTAAACAGGTCCCCCAGAGGCTTTTCTAAAGCTTCCCGAGGTTTTAGGCAAGGGCCGAGGCGATCCACTTTCACGGTACTTATTTGTGGTCGTTGAAGAGGCCCTTAGCACGATGCTTCGGAAAGGCGAGGAGAATGGACTTTTTTGTAGTTTCTAAATACCAAGACTCGAAGATACTATCAGCCACCTCCAATATGTGGATGACACTCTTTTTTTGCAAGGCGAAAGCGGAGTCGGTTAGGAACCCGCGAAAGGTTATAGTGTGCTTTAAAGCAGTATCAGGGTTGAAGGTCAATGTGACAAAATCTGAGATGTTGGGCGTGCATATCGAAAAAGCGGATGTTCTTCGGTTTGCTAAAATCTTCGAGCGTCGTCTTGGTTCCTTCCTATCAAAATACATTGGATTGCCTCTGTGCATAGGTAAGCCAACTAAACACCTTTAGGATATGGTTATTAAAAGAATAGAGAGGAAGCGAGCTTCCTGGCAATGTAGACATCTTTCTTTGGGAAGTCGCCTAACTTTGATTAAGACAGCCTTTTCCAATATGCTGGTGTATTTTCTATCTTTGTTCAAATACCGGAGATCGATGTTGGAAAAGCTTAAGAAGCTCAGGAGGGATTTCTTATGGAACGAGGCTAGTGAAGGGCGAAAGTTTCATATTCTAAGGTGGGATGAGGTTTTTAAACCTATTGCAAAGTGGGGAGCGGGTATTAGGCCCCTAACTACTGTTAATATGACTCTTCTTGGCAAATGGATATAGAGATTTTGTGTTGAGAATGGCAGATTCTAGAGAAGGTTGATAGCTGCAAAGTATGGTTTATAGAAGGGTGGTTGGTTTGTTAAAACCTCTTGTTTATAGAGCCTCGGGTGGTTGAAAAGGTATTCCATCTACGTAGCATCTTGTGAGTGGGTCAGTGGGGGCATCGTCTTCAGGATAGCTATAGGATCTCGTATTCGATTCTAGGTGGATGTGTGGCTCTCGGGCGTTTCAAGACGTCTTTTCGAGGGTAGCTAGGGTCGCTCCAGACCAATTTGTTCGGGTGGCAGAGTGCTACTCTTGGGAAGGGGACAAAGTCATTTGGTCTCCGCCCTGCCGTAGAAACCTTGTGGATGAGGAATTTGCATACGTTGCTGGATCTTTTAAATCCAGTAAAACCGGATTTGCTTAAAGAAGATAGGATTGTTTGGGAATGAAATAGTTCCGAGAAATTTTCATTTAGACCACTTTTCAGCTTCCTCTCCAAATTATCTCCAAACTTGAGCCTGTGCCACCTGTTTCACCATTGGTTCTATTGGGGGGGGGGGGGGGGGGCTCGAGTGGTGGCTTTTGTTTGGTTGGTGGGTGGGCAAAGAATCCTCACAGTTGACAACCTTCAGAGAAGAGCAATGGTGAATCCTCACAGTTGACAACCTTCAGAGAAGAGCAATGGTGAATCCTCACAGTTGACAACCTTCAGAGAAGAGCAATGGTCCTCCCTAATATATGCTTAATGTGTATGGGCAACAAGGAATCGATCAATCATCCATTCATCCATTGTCCTTTTATCTCGAGAATTTGGGACTTTCTTAGTCTAATATTGCTTGGGTTATGCCCAAATCTATGGATGAGCTACTTTGGGCTTGAAACGGGGGTGGAGTTGGCAAGTCTCGAAAAGTTGTATAGTGGCTTCTTATCATGGCTAAATTTTTTATAAATTTGGGGAGCTAGGAATGGTCATCGTTTTGAAAACAAAAGTGGCAGGGTGAATAAGGTCATTCAGAGAGTTAAACGCCTTGTGTCGGAGTAGGTGGTTTGTATTCTTTTCTTGCTTTTTGCGAGTTTTCTAATAAATTTATTGTTCTCTCTTGTTAAGTTTCTCTTTTCTTTTTCTTTTTTCTTTTTTTTTCTTTTTCCTTTTTTTGTCTTGGTTTTTGGCCAAGCTGTCGTAATAAAATCTATTCATAATCCTTCAAAAAAAAATTATCGTTCTCTCAAAAAATATATATTCACTAATATATAGAATAACCAAGAAACTTGCCAATCAGGAGTGAGTTCGTACGAGTTGAGGGCTCTCAAAGGGCAAGGGGAAGTTCCAAAAGGACGTGGATGATTGTAGTAAGAAAAGACTTGATAACCTATGGTCTAACTGAAGGTATGGCCCTTGATAGAGTAGAATGGTGGATCATGATTCATGTAGCCAGCCCAAGTAATCGGATAAGGATTCTGATGATGATGATGATGATGATAATGATTTTTAGAATTAAAATTAATCAGACCCAACTAGACTCAGCCCAACTTTAACCAGGACCATCACATGGACACGATTTGAACCTGACTAGACCTGATTTTTAACCAGGTCCAAAAGGTGAGACCCGAACCCAACCCTTTTTCTTAGCAGGTCCAATAAATGGGAACCCGGGCAATTAAAATCAGGTAGGGTGCATCGGGTAACCACAGGTCTAGGTACCCATTGGCAACCTTACATAGAACCTCATATGGAATAGCTAGGGCCATTTACAGATGATGTTCAGAAATCCTGAATCTTTGGAGGAAAATGTGAGATTTTTAGAGCATTATCATTGAAAAACTGAAGCAACACTAACAATAAATGTTTAGGCATATGGTAAAAATACAGGTCTAAAGGAAAGCATGAGAATTTCAAAAGCAATGTTGCAGGGAAAAAAGTGAAGCGAAACTCATGACACATGTTTAGGCACGTAGAAGCACTCACTAGTAGCTCTTAGTTAAAACCGTTTTCCCAATGCAATAGAAAAGATAAAACGCACAAGAATAATATATAAGTTGCATGAAGAAATTATCAGAAATGCCGCTTTTTGTTGTTGGGGCGCAAACAAACCTGAATGCAAAATGCAAGCCCCAATATATTGTTTGCAAGCCAATGCTTTTTTGAAGCATACCATGCACAGAAAAAAGTTCCCGGAATAGCTGCAACAATCTGAGACTTCGTGAACTCCACCTCCACAGCTGTTAAAGAAATGCAAGCAAAACATTATTGGCTAATGAGATACAGAATATAGGTATGCCAACAGCTCAACTAAGTTGGATGACAAGGAATATATAATAAAAAAACACCATTGACATGCTGCCCAACTATTGCAGTCAAAAACAAAATCTATCAGCTTCCTTCAGCAATCCTTTTACTGTCACAACTCTGTAATTCATTCGAAATTGATGTGCTAAATATCTATTACAGTAGACAAACAGAACATAAATATCACTGTTTTGCCCTTCATAAATGAAATGCAAAAGCATGCATTACCTCAAGATATATGTCTTGACAAATGAATTAATTAAATGAAACTGCATGTGCATCCTTTCTTATAGGCATCCTTTCTGTTTGAGGGTTACAAGTCATACATAGTTTGGATCTTGCTACAATCGATCATCCCATGTCAGGTGGGTTGTCTACACAATCAAAATTTTAGATGATAGCGCAGCCCCATACATGCCTCAACATATGCCAACAGGGCACACGTGTGACACCCAAGCTGTCCATTAGGTGTGTGGCGTGTGCACTAATAGGTGACCTGGCCCAAGAATCAGCTGGCCCACAAATCATGTGGACCACAATGTACAGAACAAAATAACAGGCCAAAGAATAGTTGGTGAATAGTCGACATTCAATGTGTATTTATGCCCACCGGATGAACCCACCTAATGGACAGCTTAATCTCCCAAATTTGTGCCATGTTGGCATATGCAAAGGTGTGTACAGGAGATGGGCTATACATGTGGGGAATTAGCATACGTCTAAACTGAAGTATTGAAATAAAATAAGATATTGGTGTGATCTGATGTACAAAATTTCAATATAATGATATTCATAGAAGTCTAACATGAGAACAATTTCAGGCTCCACATGCTACAAGAAGAGCAGCAAAATGCGGCAATCGACACTCTTCATACTATTTAAGTACACTAAAAACATTGGGAACGAACATCATTCAGAAGCCAGAAATGGTGAAGGGTACTCAAATAATGTTACAGTTTGTTTACGTAACTCCACTAAGAAACTGGAAATGCTTGGCATGGGATGGATATCAATCCAACAAAAAAATTCCACATTAAATGCATGCTTGGTTTCTAGAGTTCTGTGCACAACCAATGCAAGATTGCCATTGCAGATAACGAATACGAGTAATCAAAACATCATATGAATGACAGAACTAAGCAACCCAAATGGGGAATCAAGAGTGCAATGTAGACATCATGGAAGCAAATTGGTCAATGTGACGTGAGAATTTGTATAGAGAGAATAAGAAATAGCACACATACAGTGGAAATACGGAAGATGCCAGCAAATGTAGGTCCATATTCCAACGTTTTGGAAGAAAACGCCTAATAGCAGGTAGTAAGGTTGCACTGCTCAGAAGAATCAAAGATGAATGAGACGTCAAAGAAACAAATTGCAGCATTAGTTCCAATAACCAACATCAAACAAGAAATTTTAGCAGTAAGAACCATACGGAAAGAACATACGAAAGTGCGATGATCCCAAGTATAAAGAAGTAGCATGTCAGTACAGCATTAACCAAGTCTTTCGATAGAAACTTGAAGAGTAAAAATAGCGATAGAAGCATCGCACTTCCAACCAGAGGAAAGCGCATGGCGTGCTCATTCGACATCATCTCCTGCAAGTATTAAACAGGTCACAAGAAATTCCTGATGAATGCACAGCACATCAATCAACCTGAGACAAGGAAGACTCTACCAACCGCAGGAGGTGTTGACTTGACAGACCGATGACAACCCACATAAACTGCCAGACTTGCTGTTAAAATTACATTCAAATTTGGATCTACATTCACAACAAGCGGTGCCAAAGTTAAACCTGCAACACAATGAGCATTAGTATCACATCTACAAGTGCTAAAATTCTTCACAAATGAGGAGGATTATTACTGAAAAACTTCACTTTCAAGCATTACAACAATAAATCAAATCAAACTATTTCACGATAGTTGCAAAGATCTTGTCGTAAAAATAAAATATCCAGGTGACGACTCACATCAGCATAAAATAAAAAATAATCCAGGCTACAAGCTTCCAACTACGGGCACCATAAAAGAAAAATGAACTCAGCAAAAATATGACAAACAAGCCAGACAGGTACTGGTTCCATGCTCAAAAAAGATTATGTGAAAGAAGAAGAAGAACAACAAGAAAGAGAAGAAGAGGAAGAATAAACGGGCCAAGAAGATGAAGAATGAAACAAACATGTGCATCAGACAATTGAATTGGGTAGAGTATCAACCACTTGAAGTTGACTCACAATTAGTCAAAACCAAGGTTGACTGAGGGATATTTCAATTTTGTAAGAACTTGATAAGAAAATAAGGGTGCGTTTGTTGCAGGCAGACAAATCCTGGATTGCGCCCTCATTGCCAATGAATTTATCAATTCTAGCTTCAAGGAAGGTGTGAAGGGCATAGTGTGTAAGCGGGATATTGTAAAGGCTTACGAAGGGGTGGTTGATTTTTCCAATCCTCTTGCAAATACCCAGAAACAGATAATCATTATTAACCTTTGTAATTCCAGCAGCATTCTCAATGTGACATTGACAGCCACATATTCCGTCTCTAAACCCAAGGCAGAAAACGTAAAATCGGTGGGGCCCATTGTGATATATGTGAGTTATCCACACTGCCCATCCCTTCCGCAAGCAATTTAGGGCATGAGCCAAACAATGAGGCAAATCCAAAGCTCAAGTGGATCATACCACAATAAACAGTGGGATTTGAATGCCTACCATTGAGAACTTCTTGGGGGCCCTAGAAGTTTTGGATGAAGCTGATATTTGTCTTTTCCCTTTAACCATGGTCTCTGTGTCCTTATGAACAGGTTAGAAGACAAACAAACATTAATGTGGGCCTAGGAAGGAAATAACTCTCAATGGGGGATGTCTTTAAGACCATTGTTTCCTGTGGAGTGGTCCGCTTGAACTTCAAATCTGCCTCTTTTTTTGGCGCATGCCCTAAAATGTTCAGGTAAAACGAATGGACGGCATGGATAAGTCCCACACATCATGGTGGGGCCCACAAATTTAAGTTGGCCCTTTCCTAACCGATTTTGAAGGACAAAATATTAATTGATCTCTGTTATCATGGCAAACATTCATAAAAAGTAATAATGGCTTATTTCCATGCATTTGTGGAAGGATTTGAAAAAACAAACAACCCCTTACAACCACATGATTGGACTTTTCTGGATTATATGCTAAGCCGTATGGGATGAGGCAAGTAATGGAGAGGATGGATCGGGGAGTGGATTCGGTTGGCTAGTTCTCGATTCTAGTCAACACGTCACCCAAAGGTTTCTGCAAGAGCTCCAAACATATTCAGCAGAGAGATCCCCTCTCCCCTTTCCTATTCATGATAGTGGCGGAAGCTTTGGGTAGAATGCTAGAAAGAGGGCAAGATTTGGGTCTCATTTATTGCTTTAGGATTGACAGAGGAAGTCTCTGATTTTCCATTTTCAGTTTGTAGACGACACCATTATTTTTTGTGGAGCAAAGACAGATATGGTGGATGAGCTAAAGATGGTGGGGTTTTTCGAAGTGGTGTTGGGTTTGAGAGTGAATATAGCTAAGAGTGAGATTTTGAGAATCCAAATGTAGGCCAATGAAGTGAGGCACTTGGAGGGGGCTTTCAAATGTAAGGCGGGGTCTTTTCCTTCCACATATCTGGCCCTTCCTCTATGCATTAGGAAACTAGCAAAGCACCTATGGGATAGAGCAGTAGAAAGGTTTAAAAGGAATTAGCTGGTTGAAAAGTGGATATTTGTCATTGGGCAGGAGGATAACACTCATTAAAGCAGCTCTTTCAAATATGCCACTGCTTTATGTTCATTTTCAAGCGTCCCAAATCGGTGATAGCACAATTAGAAAGGTTTTGAAGGAATTTTTTGTGGCAACGTTTCGAGGAAAAAAAAGAAATTTCATCTAGTTGGGTGGTAAGACGTTTGTAAGCCATACAGGGAAGGAGAAGCCAATATTAGGGATTTGGAAAAGGAACTTGGGACTATTGAGCAAATGGTGGTGGAGATTTGTGACAGAGGAAGACTCTATGCAGAGAGAGGTTATCGCAGCAAAATATGGATGCAAAAGGAGGGGATGGTCGACTAAGGACTCATCCTCATATAAAGCATCAGGGATATGGAAAAGGGTGTCAAATGTGAAAGCCAAGTTTAAGGAAGGGACCGGGTGTTCCATAGGTAATGGGGAGAAGATCCGATTTTGGAAGGATGTTTTGCTAGGCAAAATTCCCCTTCAAGATGTATTTCCAAACTCGGCACGTTTAGCGGCAGAAAGCAACATCTTGGTTTTTGAGATGTTACTCGATTAGCACTAGTGCATTACCATCGCTTTTTTGTTTTAAGAGATGACTGAAAATTTATTAAAAGACCTGCCAAAAGACGAGGAAAGACTACAAAACAATGCTACAACAAAAACCAAGAAGAAAGATTAGCAAATTTGTTGAAGGAATCCTTCTAATGAGAAGATCTAAGACTTTGTCACACTCCTAGACAGTATCCAACTCAATGCTCCATCTATAGGGAAGAGAGAACAAATGGTTTGGCACAAGGATAACTCTTGTAGATTCTCGATTCACTCTTTCAACAAGATGCTTTGCTACCCTTGGATGGATGGCGCAAACCACTTTCATGTGGAGCTATGACCTCCTCCGAAAGTGATAGCTTTCATGTGTTTAGTAGGGAGGAAACATATCCTAACAGGTAACAGCTGACAACCTTCAAAAAAGGGCAATGATAATTCCAAATGTATGCATTATGTGTATGAGAGACTCGGAATCAATAGATCATTTGTTTATTCATTGTTCGTTCGCTCAAGCAGTGTGGTCCGGTTTTTTCAATTCATTTAGTATGTTGTGAGTGCTACCAGGTATCATGGTGGTGATGTTTTTATCATGGCATGGGGAAAGCCTTGGAAAGCAAGAGAGGGGCGCATGGAAGTTATCATTGTTGGCCTGATTATGGACCATTTGGGGGGAAAGAAGGAATGGGAGATGTTTCAACAATTCGAATTCCTCCGTCTCATGTGGTTTATAGGGCTAAGCTATGTTTGGCAGGGTGAATCTCTTGTATAGAACCTTTAAAAGATACAATTTTTCTTTCCTTCAACCGGGTTAGTAAGCTTTTGCACCATCTCGGCGCCTTTTCAATAAATTCACATTATCTTTCACAAAAATAAAATAAAATAAAATTTGAATTTGAAGAACTCAAGCAGTTTAATCAAGTTTTTGAAATTCAATCATCTTACAAGTCAAACTCGAATGACTTGAACAAGAATTCAACCAAGTTTTAACCAGATAGCAATCCACATTCAATCAAAGTTGAATCCTTCTTTTTAAGGATGTCTTTGGATGTCCACCAAGTTTGACGGTGCAGACATCACGAACCAAACTCCTTTTTACTCTATTTTTTTTCTTCTTTTTTGCGCAAGGAAAAGAAACACACCTGCTAGAGCCAGATTAGCAACCCGTTCACTGGTCTTCATTGCCAACAACTCGAAATTAACAACTCTAGTGTAGTGAGCACAAGAAGAAGAGATATAGGTTTCAGTGTGTCAAATTTGTACTGAAGAGCTTGCCATGTGATGTTATTGAATGCATATAACTCTTGAAAAAAAACTTCTACAATCAAATCAAAGAAAATCTTGAGCAGAGATCTTTCCCCTTGACGCAGGCCCTACAATAGATAACAAAAGCAAATTAGATGGAAGCTAAATGCATTTGCTTAAAAAATGACCAAGTTGAAATATTTCTTTATTGCATGAATGGCATATGCATAATACATGTAAATGCCCAAAGAGGGTGACTCATTCAAGAGCCACTTGTCATGTGTGTCAGTGTGTGGACATTCTGAGTCATCAGGTGGGCCCCTCGGCCCTCCATGTGGAGGCCCTGGCCCAAAAATCAGTCCGTTAAGGCATTAACTATTCAGGGAGACCACACATATGTGGTCTCCATTCATCCATTATACATTTTCATGAATATGCGCATGCATATATGAAGTTAGGGATTCAATGCCCCTAGAGGCACAAAATTTGCATGCCTCCTTATCATGTATCATGCAAGTGGCACATGTGTGTGTTGATTCGGACCATGCATCATGAGGGCTCCTCATTGATTGGGTACCACCATTGCCATAGTCATCTTAGCCTTTCTCCTAGCAATTAGGGGTTGGCTTCTGAATGTAGATTCATAAAGTTATCCAATCGGCTTCCCAAACAAGCCTGAATAATCCTCTTTGAGATCTTGGAGCCAGCGATATTAGAGGGCCCAAATTCCACTTACCCGACTCGTAGAGCCAGGCATTTTATTTACTATCACTACCATCAAACAAACTATAACAGATTTAATGAGCCACTCGCAGTTTCACCGTTTGAATTAATTCACACTTACGGATGCACGTTTTGATCTTGAGACAGCTGAAATTTTCTTTGTATGGAATATCATAACCAACAAACAAATGAACATTTTCTCACTGAATGTAAACCATGCTGATTTTCATCGTTTACTGCCAATTTAAACATGACCAATTAAAAGATAAGGACTGTCCAAGCTGTTGTTTTAGGATATGATCCATTCACAACTGGACCTGCTGAATGAACAGTTCTAACCTCGTCCATGTGCGCCACGTGCACTGAAATGATGTAGAGGCACAGTAACGCCATAGATTAGGCACTAGATCAGCTACAGTATGTATACTGGAGAGATGATTCAGTGCTCCCATTGCAGAATAGGATATGAACGCATGGGCACAATCATTTGATCTAGACTGTCCAATAGGGTCCATCGCACATTTCATGGACCACCATGCCAAAATCTCACCATCAAATGATTCTATCCACCCAACTGTTGGGTACCCTTTTTAGCCATTTGTTTTGCAAGCAATCGATGGATGGTCAGGATTGTGTAATCTAAGTAATTCTAAGCAACAATAAACAATCTAAGATGGTCGCCACCAGATCAATGATCAAATTGACAATAATACCTCTTGTTCAATTAGCAACCATGATCGTTCATTCTGTGCTCGATCTGTTGGTTAGAATCATCCTATGATGAGTGGATTGGACCGAATAGATTGTCCAGACTGACTGATAATTGGTCCAATCATCAAGTCATAGCGCTGCAACTTATAGTGCTATGAGAGCCCGGGATCATTTCACAAACATATTTGTGGATTTGACAGGAAGTGGATTCTCTGTGGCGTGACATGGCCCAAGCTCTATGGGGCCAACCTTGATGAATGTGTTTTATCCACACCATCCATCCATTTTGCCCGCTCATTTTAGGGTGTGAGTCCAAAAATAATGCAGATCCAAATCTCAGGTGGACCACACCACAGGAAACAGTGGTGATTGAACGTCCACCATTAAAAAACTTTCTAGGGCCCACTGTAATGTTCACTTGCCATCAACCTGTTGATTAGGTCACACAGACCTGGATGAAGGGAAAACACAAATATCAGCTTCATCCAAAACTTTCGTGGCCCCCAAGAAGTTTTTAGCGGTGGCAATTCAATCACCACTGTTTCCTATGATGTCATCCACCTGAGATGTCATCCACCTGAGATTTGGATCTGCCTCATTTTTGGGCTCATGCCCTAAAATGACCTGGCAAAACGGATTGACGGCATGGATAAAACACATACATCACAGTGAGCCCCACAGAGCTTGGGCCACGTCGTGCCACAGGGACCACAGGCAATCCACTTCCGATTTGACAACATTCACCATGTGGCAACGGAACAATCATCCATCCAGACCGCCTGTTTGATGGCCCATACCTTTTGACAGTCAATACACCACCAACCATACTAGTCAGATGATACTATCCATACGATCAACAACAGACCTTCTGCAGACACTTAATCACCCAAAAGTTAGGTGATCCATCCGACAATCAGAATCTGTGATTGTCACAGATAGCAAAATCCTGACAATACAAAAAGATGAAATTTCCAAAAAAGAGAAGAGCCTGAGATTTCATTTGAATTTCCAGAAAAAGAAAAAAGAAAGAAGAAGAAAAAGAGAGAAATCCGAATATTTGAATGAAGAAAATAAGGATAAAAGCAATTAGGGTTTTTGGTAATTGCCGACAATTTCCAAGGGAAAAATAGGAAAAAAAAAAAAGAAAAATTGGAAGAAGAAGAAGGAGAAAAGATTTTGCGTACCGGAAACGGAACGAAACAGGCAGAGGCTTTGCTCTTCCGATACCGTTACAGATCGGAAAGCTGTCGATGGTTTTGGTGAGCAGATGGAAGGGTTTTTCTTTCGAGGAATTTTAATAACATCGACCAGCAGGGACGCGGATTTCCTCTAACTAGTCCTGGTGGGATGCGGATTACGTACGACCAGATCTGTGTGGCGGCCACTCTGATGAATTTGTTTATCCATACCGTCCATCTCTTTTCAAATATCATGCTAAGCTATATATCCAAAAATCAAGCAGATCCAACGCTCTACTGAACCACACCATAGGATGAATCTTCATTTAATGCAAATTGCATTTAATATTTTTGCGTTTAATACGTATTTAATGCAACCAAGCCTACTATTTGGTGTGGTCCACTCGACTGTTGGATCAGCCTGATTTTTAGGTCCATATGTTAGCATAATCTTAAAAGAGGGATGAACGGCGTGGATAGACAGATGTATTAGAGTGGGCTCCCACACAAATCTGGTCAGACGCTTAAAGATCCGACCAGGGTCCGATGCAATCCGCGTCCGTTCTGGTGCGGGTACTACCCAATCCGCCTCGCCCACAAAGACGGTGCAGCCCTTACCGTGGGCCCACGTTGATGTATGTATTCTGTATCCACGCCGTCCATCCGTTTTTCCGGATTATTTTAGAGCACCATCCCAAAAATGAATCAGATATAATTAGCAGGTGGACAATACCATGAGAAACAGTGGTGATTGATCATTGATGGACCACAAAAGTTATAGATCAAGAAGGTGTTTGTTTTTTTTCCCTCACAGAGGCTTTTGTGACCTTATCAACAGATTCGATGGCAAATAAACACTACCAGAACATTAAGAAGTTTTTCACTACGGCTTTCAATCACCACTGTTTCCTTTTGTATGGTCCACCTGATAATTAGATCTGGTTCACTTTATTTTCCTCTTTTAGGATAATGCTATAAAATTATCTGAAAAAACAGATGGACAGTGTGGATATAGAATGCATACATCAAGGTGGCCCCGGGTCTCACCTATCCACTCCCCACATGTACTTAGCTACAGACGACCATCTAGTCAGGGTCTCTTGGGCCCACTGTGATGCTATATTTTTCATCCACACTGTCCACCTATTTTTAGGGATCATTTTAGTGCATGAACCCAAAAAGAAGGCAGATTGAAAGCTCAATTGGACCACACCACAGTAAGCAATGGGGATTGAACTCCTACCATTGAAAATTACCTAAGGCCCACCCCTATGTTTATTTGCCATCCAACCTGTTCATAAGGTCACATAGAGCTGGAGGAAAGGAAAACATAAATATCAGCTTGATCTAAAACTTTTGTGACTAAAAAAGCTTTCAATGGTAGGCTTTCAATCCCAACTGCTTCATGTGGTATGGTTCACTTACACCTTCGATCCAACTCCTTTTGGGGCTCATGCCTTAGAATGATATATCAAAATGGATGGATTGTGTGGATAAAAATATACGGCGTGAATTAGGTGTTACCTCATAACAGCTTAGTGGGTGTTACCCCTAATGTATGGCCCACAAGGATGATATTTTGGATATCCACACCGTCCATTCATTTCTATATACCATTTTAGGACGAGGTTCCAAAAATTATACAATATAAATCTCAAGTGGACCATACCACTGGAAACAGTGTGATTGAGTGCCCCACCATTAAAAATTCTCAAGAGCCCATCATAAAGTTTTGGTAATGTTTATTTGCAATCTAAGCTCTTCATAATGTCAATAAGGTCTTGATGAAGGGAAAATATAAATATCAAATTGATCCAAAACTTTTGTGGCCCATAAAAAGTTTTTAATGATTATTCATCACTATTTGTAGTGGTATGGTTCACCTGAGATTTTGATCTTCATAGTATTAGTGCACTTTTCTGTAACATACTAGTGCACCTTATTTATCAATTATGTAGGTTAATAAGTCTAATGTCAATTGAGCTTAAAGAAGACGAAAACCAAAAACTCAAGTGCATCTACTACATCAAGGAAGAAGAAACAGATAAATGAAATGCCTTGGTGAGCCTTGAACCTTGAACCAAAACCAAAACACAAACCTCAAGATGACCTTGACCCAATAAGCATTCCATTAGTCATCTTAGATTAGCATTAGGTGTCCCAAAAGACTACCCAAAGAATGACCAAAGAGGTTGCCCTTGCTGCAGTAAAACACAACTCAATACAGCTAGCAAAATAGGTCTGATGACCGATTCCCTAGAAGGGGACTGTTCGCTCGCCTCAAGTGCAAGGCTGCGATGTAGTAATAAGTCTCGGTAAGACCGAGGTCGATCATCAAGGATTGTCATAACAATTCTAAGTTTTATAACTAGGATTGGCTAAATTCAGATTTGTAATGATGGATAGTAATTAAGAACATAAATCTATCTACTTAAGAATTAAATCAGGGAAATAGGCACCAGAGCGCCAAAGATCCACTTATAATCATTCACAATGCCAATTCAAATCATTCAAAATCGATAACTCAATTGGAATCAGAGTTCTATTCCTATCCAATCGGAATATAGAGCAATCAAATCATCACAACATGTCCAACATAGATGGATCATTTACTAATATGGTTCTCTCATAATCAACTAAGGCATTGGGCGTATTCAATCACACAGCCCAATCATTCACAAAACAATTAAGATTACATTCATGATTCTTCATCAAGCCTTATCACTAGACTTGATTTAGAAGCGTGAATTAAACTTCTGTTGAACCAAAATCAACACATAAACACCTATCTCAGATCCAATCAAAAGATAAGAACTTATTCGAGTCTAGTTCTAGATAAGCACTTAGGAAACTTGGTTTGTAAGATCCCCTAACATCCAACATATCATGATGGATCTAGGATCTCTACAACCCAAAATCCTATCAATCAACACCCCATTAAGCAATCTCAGTAATCAAAACATCCCATGTAAGATAAATCACAAGAGATAGAAGATTAACTAAAAATATTAACTTTATTTCAAACTTGAACTAGAAGTGTTCTTCATAAAACCAAAAGTACTTGAAGTAATTCGAATTAAGCATTGTAAACTGTTGGTTGTGGACCTTTGGGGGCCTACTTGTGGGCAACCACTTGTGGATTGGGACCCATAGGGAGTGGATCGGGAACCATAGTAAGTTACCGCATCCCTACCGCATCCCTTTTCCTTCCGGGAATTTATTTTTCAAATTCCGGAGGTGGTTAGATGAGATAAGGATAAACCTTATCTCATCTCACCATCTTATCCCTTTTATCTCTCGTATGAGTATTATAAAAGGGATAGTTCTCTTCCGATATACAACACAAAAAAAGAAAAAGGATAAGTGATATACGGAGAGAAAAGAGAGGAATAGCCTTTGAGAGTTCATCTGGTCCATATATCAGATCTGAGCCATGGATCTGATCCGGTGACCATCTTCACCGTAGGATCAGAGGGGTGAACAGACCCATTTGTTCCCGTAGCAGATAGGCGAACGGTTGGATCTCACCGTACATCCTCGGCTTTGCGAAGGTTCTCATCGAGTAGACCGTCAGATCCTGGAGGCCCACACTTCCGCAAATTACTAACAGTGGTATCAGAGCATTGAACGACGAATCTCCGATTTAAAGAGGATATAATCGCAATCGAGGTAAGTGGCCTTAATTTTAGGATTATAGATTAAATTAATTTTAATAATATGTCGATCATCAAATTAATCATCTAATTAATATTCCTTTTTGTCCAAATCCCATTTTATTTATCTCTGAGGTATGGAGATTAATAAAATTGAGATCATAAATTAATTAATTTAGAGGAATTAAATTTTTGTGATTAAGACCAGATTCATATGGGCCAGGGCCGCCGACCCAAGTATGCAAGGCATACTTCTTAACGAATGCCTGACAAATTACCAGCATAAACAACTAAAATCTTCACCTCTTAGCCATAGCTAAGAGGTTTAGCCAACCATGAATAGGTTAAACTAAAACTTAAAAAAAAAACTAATGAAAAACATGAAAAAATCGAGTTTGGAGGAGTTACAGACGCTCCACAACGATCTTCTTCACCTCCCACGAAGTCTTAAGCCTTCTGTGATATCTTAGAAAGAGACCCTAGGTGTCATTTTATAATAGAGAGGTTCTACTGCCTCAGAAACTTCCAAAATTACATAAGGATTCCCGCAGCTCATGATTTTCGAAGCTTGCTAAGCAAGCTTGCTGGAATCCTTGTAGAAATACACTGGTCGACCGGTCTTGACCGGTCTGATAAGAGTTCAGAGAGTATAGAGAGGGGGCCAACCTCATGGCCAACTAGTCTTGACCAGTCAGACCTGTACAGGGCCTCCTCCAGCGTCTTCAAAAGGTGGGCAGCACCAAGGCCGACCGGTCTTGACCGATCATGGCCCTTTTTCCTCCATTTTTTCTTTCTTTCTTTCTTCTCTTCCCTAGCCCACCTTGGGTCTTCATCCAAGGGCTCCTAAATGTGCTCTTTTCATCATCAATTGAGTGCACTCTCTCTCTCTCATTCCTACATCAACAAAACATGCATTAGATGCGTCTCTTAAGCATGCAAACCATGCATATAATGCGATGCAATAGGCTAGAATATGTATAAAATGGGAGCTCAACACACCCCACAACCAACATTTTGCTAGTCCCGAGCAAAACAAGCGTGAAACAATCCCTTTCTCCGAAAACTCAACTCTCTCTTGAAAACTATGGTTCTATAGACTTTAAGATATATAAGTGCAAAAATCAGAAAAACTAAATGATGAGAGATTAAAATCTTAAATTTTCCAAACATAATAAGTGTTCACATAGAGTCCCCATCGATTTATTGACAAATAGACAAATTTGAACATGAATGGTCTAGTGTGCATTGTGCATGTTCATCTCATGACTTTCCAAGATTACTTTCTTTATAAATCAACTAAACCAAATATCTAAGAGTATACAAATCAATTAATTTTCTATGATATGAATTTACCTTACCGTCCTTCCGACGACTTTCACACTATGTCTCATTTTCAGCTTTAGTTACAGGTAGACCATCCCCCGGTTGGTAATAGGTAGCCCTTTTCGAAATTTTCCACCATATTATTAATCATACCAATATTTTCCTTCCTTCTTTCCTTTTTATACACATTCGATATGATTTTTAGAAATCCATATCTTTCATTATTTTCCCATGGACAATGATGGACAATGTACCCCGGCTTGGTTCATCAATACTTCAAATCTTCAGTCTCACCAATCTACAAGTCTAGTAATCCCTTTAAATCATGAGAATCATGTAATGTGGACTAAACTCAAAAGTGTTCAAATATTCTATCGATCATACAAATAGGGGAATTCATATGTAAAATTATCATGTTTAAGTTAATTTAGAGATTTCAAAACCATATCATTTCATCTTTCATCCTTTCATACTCATGACATCTCAAGTGCATAGAAATGAAGTTTTCCAAAAGAGTTTTAATGTTTCAGAAAAATTAAAAATCTTCTACAAAAACCTTGCTCGAAATGTCACAAATTGCTAAATTCGAGGAATCTCACCTCCCAACCAAATCTTGCATTGTCCTCAGTGTAAAAAAATATGCAATGAGTATGAATCATGAGAGCAATGATAAAATAAAGGAGAGTGAGAACGAGAGTACCTGAAAGAGTCGATCATGGAAGTTTGCAACTCCAAACAACTAAACAATTAAAATAAATGAAACTACTCTATACCTCCGTCAGACTAGGAGGTTAATCTTGATACACGAGATCATCCAAATGAATGAAATTTAGCAAAATTAGTAGGTGGAGTAAAAGATTTTTCAGCAATACCATCCACCATCCTGCTTCATAGTGCACATGAGTGATGTTTGTCATTCTAATCCATTGAAAATCCTGCTAAAAAAATTCAACAGGTTTCTCAAAGTTATCACTCCATGTGTTAGGAAAGGAAGAATTATTCGGTTGGAAGTCATCAAATATGAATCTCCTTTCCAACTTATCTGGGAAAAAATTATTCAGATAAGGATCATCACAGAGATTGTGCTATTCGATTTGTACAAACCAAAGAGATGTGGAGACTTGGAATTCTTCTTCACAAGTCGTTATGGTCTCTACATTTTCAGATTCTACTAGTGCATCCACTATTAATAAATCAGTTTTACACTCCGTTGAAGGAGTCTTTGTAGGCACCGGTGAAGTTTCCCTTAAGGCATTGACAATATCACGGATCACAGGATCATCCCAATCCTCAAAACATGTCAAACATTCCTCCAGTGTGTAGGAAACTTGGACCTTCTCGGTCACTTGTGCAAGTTGGAAGAGGTCCTCAACCACTACACTTTTAGAAATTGGCCTCTCCATAGGCAAATCAAGCACTAATCCATCAACTTCCTGCATGACAAAATTGTTCAAGTCAGCGATTGGTGTCTTGTCAATCAAATTGTCCAATTTTGGCTTTTTCAAGGCCTCATTAATATCTAATTTTATTTCTTGCTTGGAATGAGTCAAGCAAACTTCTAAAGTTTTAGAAAATTTGGCTGATAGTGGCTCATCATCATCTACAATTGTATCTATAAAAGTAATCATGTGGATCTCATCTTCATCTCCATCCTCATCCTCTTGTTGTTTGTGTAAGTGAAACACGTTCGGCTTCATAGTCATATTTCCAAAGAATGTTTTCATCACTCCATTTCTACAATTGATTATAGCATTAGCGGTTGTTAGGAATAGTCGGCCTAGAATAACAGGAACTTGAGTGCATGCATTTGAAACCGCTTGTGTATCCAAAATGATAAAGTCTACTGGGTAGTAGAACTTATCGATTTAGACTAACACATCATCAATTACTCATCTCGGTATTCTAATGGAGCGATGTGCAAGTTGTAAAGTTATCTTGGTGGGTTTTAATTCACCAAACCCAAGTTACTGATATACCGAGTAGGGAATCAAGTTAACACTAGCCCCTAGATCGAGAAGTGCTTTATTGATCCGGAAGTTACCTATCATGCAAGAGATTGTAGGGCTTTCAGGATCTTTAAATTTTAGGGGAGTGTTTTGTTGTATGATGGCACTTACTTGTTCCTTAAAAAATGCCCTCTTGTGCATGTTTGTTTACGCTTTACGGCACATAGGTCCTTTAGAAATTTGGCGTATGAAGGAATTTGCTTAATTGCATCCAACAAGGGAATGTTGATTTTTACTTGTTGGAAGACTTCTAGGATATCCTGATTTTCACTTGGCCTTTTTGTTGAGACAAGACGTTGGGGGAATGGAGCCACAGGTTTATACACACGCTCCGGCTCTTCATCTTGTGGAGCATTGCTCAATTCACCTTCACTCTTAGAATCAACCGGGTCATTAGGCTTTGTGGCCTTCACTGGTTTAAATTTTTCAATTGTTTTGCCACTTCTAAGAGTGGTGATGGCTTGAACATATTCCACATGAGGGTGGGTTGAAGAATTGGTATTTGTTTCTGATTGTTCATTGGAGTTAGGATGAGATTGGGTCAAAACAGTTCATTTCTCCCTAACTCCTAAGTGTGTCTCAATTCTTTCAACCGAACTTTTGAGTTTATTCATGGCCTGCATGTTGGACTGATTTATCTGAGTTTGTCATATCATGAATGCGTTCAATGTATCCCCAAGAGTGCTCTTTTGAGGAGGCCCTTGGAAAGCATTGTTTGTATTTACCATGGGTCCATTTCTCCCATTAAGATTTGATTTACACCGCCAATTAGGATTATTCAAGTTAGAATTTGGTCCACTAAAGGGGCGTTGGTAAGCATTTGTGGCATTCGATTGAATTTGCAAGAAGACTTGAAACGCAGGGATTGTTAGACAATCCTTTGTTAAGTGAACATCACTCTCACAAATACCACATATACTCTCAATAGCCTCATCAGTGATTATCATGTTAATACTCCTCAATTCTATGGCCTCAACCTTCTTTGTGAGACCCGCCACATTTGTGTTTAAATTGTCCTCCCCATCTAATACATGCATACCTTTCTCTCTTGGGGCTAACTTGGGACTACTAGTCGGATTAGAGATGTCCCAAGATTTGGCATTCTCGGCTAGCATATCAAAGTAATCCCAAGCATCATCGGGTGATTTATTCAAACACTCACAATTACACATCATTTGAACAAATTGGCGTATGTTTGAACTTAATCTGTCATGGAAGAAGTCAATCAAGCGCCATTTTTCATAACCATGATGTGGGCACTCTAATAAAAGGTCTTTGAACCTCTCCCAACATTGAAAAAATGTTTCATCTGATTTTTGGGAGAAATTCATGACAGTCCGCCTTAGTGCATTGGTTTTGTGAACTGGGAAGTACTTTTTAAGAAACTCCAGGGTCATCTCGGCCCATGTCCCGATACTTATAGGTTTAAGTGATTGAAGTCATGATTTGGCTTTGTCCTTTATAGAGAAAGGGAACAATTTCAGTTTGATTACATCTTGGGAGACATCATTAAGTTGAAAGGTGTTGGCAATCTCCTCAAATTCACTAAGGTGCGCATATGGACTTTCAGAGTTGAGTCCATGAAATTTCGGGAGTAACTTAATCATTCTCGGTTTAAGGTCCACGTTTCCTGCATTAGTTGGCAAAACAATGCAGGAAGACGTGATTGTTCTCTCCAGTTGCAGATAATTTCGCAATATTTTAACTGGAGAAGCGTAATATTCCTCATTCTCATTATGTTCCATCCTAATTGGTGGTGCATCATGCTCAATATTTTCAACATTGTGTAGTTCATTCTCCTCCATAATTTCAGAGGATTCAGGATTCCCTAGACGTTTTCTAACTCGTCTGTGATAGATTAGGCCTTCAACTAAATCTTCCTCACTTAGAAGTCGCGATGTATGATCACGCTCCCAATGAGGCATAAACTACACAAAATTAAACTAAATCCTAAAATCTAAAAACAAAAACAAAAACTACAAATTAAATGAGTCTAAGTTAGAACGGGGTTACCGGATTTGAAGAACTAGGTTAGTGAAAAAAATCCTACAAAATAAACAAAATTTATTAGTAGTAGAAAATTATGATAAAAACATATTAAAGCAATGAATCATAACCTAACCTATCTAACCTAACTATACCTTAATTACAAAATTCAAAACCGTTAACTTAATCCTCGGCAGCGGCGCCAAAAACTTGTTCGTTCGCTTCAAGTGCAAGGCTGCGATGTAGTAATAATTCTCGGTAAGATCGAGGTCGATTCTCAAGGATTGTCGTAACAATTCTAAGTTTTATAACTAAGATAGGCTAAATTCAAATTTGTAATGATGGATAGTAATTAAAAACATAAATCTATCTACCTAAGAACTAAATCAGAGAAATAGGCATTAGAGTGCTAAGGATCCACTTATAATCATTTACAATGTCAATTCAAATCATTCAAACCGATAACTCAATTGGAATCAGAGTTCTATCCCTATTCAATCGGAATATAGAACAATTAAATCATCACAACATGTCTAACATAGCTGGATCATCTACTAATATGGTTCTCTCATAATCAACTAAGGCATTGGGCATATTCAATCACATAGCCCAATCCTTCACAAAACAATTAAGATCACCTTCATGATTCTTCCTCAAGCCTTGTCACTAGACTTGATTTAGAAGCATAAATTGAACTTCTGTTGAACCAAAATCAACACATAAACACCTATCTCATATCCAATCAAAAGATAAGAACTTCTTCTAGTCTAGTTCTAGATAAGTACTTAAGAAACTTGGTTTGTAAGATCCCCTAGCATCCAACATATCATGATGGATCTAGGATCTCTACAACCCAAAATCCTATCAATCAACACCCCATTAAGCAATCTCTGTAATCAAAACATCTTATGTAAGAGAAATCACAAGAGATAGAAGATTAACTAAAAATACTAACTTTGTTTCAAAATTGAACTAGAAGTGTTCTTCATAAAATCAAAAGTACTTGAACTAATTCGAATTAAGCATTGTAAATAACTAAATGCTTCACCTCTTAGCCCTAGCTAAGAGGTTTAGCCAACCATGAATAGTTTAAACTAAAACTCAAAAGAAAACTAATGAAAAACATGGAAAAATCAAGTTTAGAGGAGTTGCAGACGCTCCACAACGATCTCCTTCACCTCCCACGAAGTCTCAAGCCTTCTATGATATCTTAGGAAGAGACCCTAGGTGTCCTTTTATAGTAGAGAGGCTCTACCGCCTCGGAAACTTATAGAATTGCTTAAGGACTCCCGCAGCGCATGATTTTCGAAGCTTGCTGAGTAAGCTTGCTGGAATACTTGCAGAAATACACTGGCCGACCAGTCTTGACCTGTCTGATAAGAGTCCAGAGAGTATAGAGAGGGGGTCGACCTCATGGCCGACCGGTCGGACCTGTACAGGGCCTCCTCCAGCGTCTTTAAAAGGTGGGCAGCACCAAGGCCGACCGATCTGGCTTTCCTGGCCGACCGGTCTTGACCAGTCATGGCCCTTTTTCCTCCATTTTTTCTTTCTTTCTTCTCTTCTTTGACCCACCTTGGGTCTTCATCCAAGGGCTCTTAAATATGCTCTTTTTATCATCAATTGAGTTCACTCTCTCTCTCATTCCTACATCAACAAAACAAGCATTAGATGGGTCTTTGAAGCATGCAAACAACGTATATAATGCGATGCAATAGGCTATAATATGTATAAAATGGGAGCTCAATAGGGACATTAAGAAATATGATCCACAGGCCTTAATTCGACCGATCTGACGACAAGTCAGCTGGACTATCCGACCGGTCGTGACCAACCCAATTAGGACAGCGACACAAATATATGTCTAGGCCTAAATCGACCGGTCGGTCAGCAATATTCGATCGATCGTCGACCCATAGTCGACTGGTCGACTAAGAGCCGTTGGACAACCTTTTTATATCAATTGAAGCTTTCTTTATAAAACGGTTTGGCTTGATTTTGGAGGTGATGAGAGAAAATTTAGTGCATTAGAAGCCATATTGATTGCCCATAGCATTAGGCTCAAATCCCAAGTATTCCAAGTCATATTTATTGTGTTTGATCACAAGATAGAGCATTCAAAGCTCACATGATGATAGACTTGCTCTCTCTTGATCTTTAGATGTTTTAGGCACCTCAATCACAGGTAGATCTTTTGTCTAATAGGGTGTTTGGCATCTTACAAATAAGAGCTTATTGGCTTATTTCTAAAAAAAATAAGCTTTTAGATCGTTTGGTAAAAGTCTAATCAAGTGCTTATTTGTTTAAAAAGTAGCAAATAAGCTCCGATTTAATAAATTGGGGAGGGGTTACTTTTTGAAACAGAGTTTATTAGCTTAAGCGGGTAGACATTTTGGACTAATTTTTGGACAAGTTTGCCCTTTAACTTTTTAAGAAATTCTCATCTTACCCTCTTCTCTTCTCTTTACAACTTCTTCAAGAAAGGCCCACATGATGAACAACCCATAGTGAAGGTGGGCCCCACATGATGAATGACCCATATCAAAGGTGGGCCTACATAATGCACGATTACATTAAAGGTGAGCCCCACATGATGGATGGCCTCCTTCAAAGTGTGGCCCCACATTATGAACGATCCACATCAAGTAGGCCCTACCTAATGATAGTCCACATCAAAGGTGGGACCCACACGATGGATGATGGACATTGAATGTGGGACCACATGATGGAAGATTGACATTAAAGGTGGGCCCACATGATGAATGACTCATATTGAAGGTTGGGCCCCACACGATGAGCGGTCCATAACAAAGGTGGGACCTACATGATGGATGGTGGACATCAAAGGTGGGTCCCACATGATGGACTATCCACATCAATTGGGCCCCACATGATAGATGTTCCACATCAAAGGTAGGACCCACGTGATGGATGGTGGATATTGAACGTGAGACCACATAATGGAAGGTTGACATTAAAGGTGGGCCTGCATGATGAATGACCCATATTAAAGGTTGGGCCCCACACGATGGACGGTCCATAGCTAAGGTGGGACCTACATGATGGATGGTGGACATCAGAGGTGGGTCCCACATGATGGACTATCCACATCAAGTGGGCCCCACATGATAGTGGTCCACAACAAAGGTGGGACCCACATGATGGATGGTGGACATCAAAGATGGGCCCCTCATGATGAATGACCCATATTAAAGTGGGGCCCCACATCAAGGTGGGCCAACGTAATGAAAAGTTCACATTAAAGGTGGGCCCCATATGATAGATGGCCCGCATCAAAGTGTGACCTAACATGAGCAAACATGCGCATCAAGTGGGTCCCATTTGATGGGCATTCCATGTCAAAGGTGGGACCCAGATGATGGATGATGGTCATTGAAGGTGGGCCCACATGCTAGTCAGTTGATATCAAAGATGAGCCCACACGATGATCTGTTGATATTGAAGATGGGCCCACATGATGAATGACCTATAATGAAGGTGGGACCCGACATAATGAATGGTCCACATCAAGGTGGGCCCACATAATGGACGGAGTGGGCTTCACATGATGGATGGCCCACATAAAATTGTGGCCCCTTATAATGGATAGTTCACATCAAATGGGCCCCACCTAATGGATGGTCCACATTTAAGGTCTCTCATCATGGATGATCCATGTAGAAGGTGCACCCCACATGATGAGTGGTGGATATCAAAAGTGGGCCCCACATGATGAAAAATCCACCTTAAAGGTACGACCCACACCATGGACACATCAAATGTGGAGTCCATGTGATGGGTGATGGGTGGTGGACATTGAGGGGCCCCACATAAAGAACAATTAACAGTGATGTTGGGCCCTACATGATGGACGTTCCACCAAAACAACCATTCAGATTGCTCTTATATTAAAGTTATTGTAATATTTAAAAATGATGTTAACTACCCTTAAAAAGCTCTTATTTGAAAGTTTTACCAAACGTGCTTATTTTAAATAAGAGTTTTTTTTTTTGGAGACTTTACCAAACGAGCTAATTTAAAACAAGAGATAGAACAAAAAGGACTTATTGAAGTAGTTCTTATTCAAAAACTCTTATTGAATTAGAGTAGATATGTCAAACGAGCCCTAAATCTTTTTAAAGATCCTATTAGGTGGAATTCCTCTAGGCAATCAACTCCTACTAGTTATAGAGAATTCACACCATCTCCTATCACCTTGGGCATCTCAAGAGCATCTCATGCGATGTGATTGATCGGTGAAGCTGAAGTATTGGCAACGCAACGGCAACATGATCGGGGGAGCATCGGGGAGCTGATTGAAGCACGGGAGAGCGAAGATCAAACAACCCAAGAAAGCGCTAAGCAAGGGGCTCATCCGACAAGTAAGTGTCATTGTGAGAGTCTGGTCGCACTCCTTCCTCATGGAAGATTGAGTATGAGAGTTTGGATTTAGAAACTCGACCAAGTCTCTAAGGAAAGCCTCTAGCTGGGAGTGTATGCTAGGTTATAGGATTAGAACTGAAGGGTAGGGAAGATCCTTGTCAAACTCTTGGGTTTGATGGAACTCGTAAACATCTTGGTTGAGAGATGAATCAATAAAATCTCCGTCATAGGTTAGGAGGAACCTTGTCAAACTCTCCGGTAGGGTGGAACCGATTTGAAACACCTAGGTTGGGAGGAACCCGATTTAAACTCCCTAGTGAATGTCGATGTGCTTAAGGGATGAGTACTTGAATCGGGAGTGGAGTAGACCCAAAGTCGAACCACTATATATGCTTGTATTTGTGATTGATTTTAGCACATTGTTATCTTAACATTATATATTTAATTATTTAATTATGAATGTTTAATAGGAGTGTATGCTAGGCATTAGTTAGGCACATTCACACACAAGATGTACTTTCACTAAGTAGTGTAGACTTAAGCTCATATGATTCATTCTCATATAGTCTACATAGGTTGTATAGATTAGGTTATTGATTAGTCAAATTATTTTATTATCTATGCATGCTTAGGCTAGGTTGTTTAATTGCTTATTATATGCTAGCATTGTGATTGAACCCACTTAAGCTTGGAAGCTAAGTATTCTTCCTTAATTAATTTATAATTACTAATTAGTTTAATTAGGCAAGAGGTTTTTAAAAGGGATTTTTAAATGGTCGTTCTACAAGCTCTGTTTTAAGCCTCCATACACTTAACGTCTACAAGTGTGAGCAATGGACGCGTATATGCGTACAAGTGTGAGCAATGGTTCAATCAGTTAGAGTTTCTGATGAGCTAGATCCGCTTAAATCGGTAAGCTGCAGAGCATATGCTAAGACTGATCAGGTGCTAGAGGAGATGTGATGCCAATGGATGCAATGAGCATGAGCGGTTGGAAAAATAAAGGGTTGAATAAGGATGAACTTGGATGGTAGGATGGACGAGTGTGTCGTGCAGGATTTGTTTGAACAACTTGGAGTGGAACTTAGATGACTTTAGAGGCTTGAAACTTGGCTAGGCTGGACTAGACTAGGGATAGTCTCTTCTCACTCACTCTCATTCTCCTCAGTGAAGGAATGGACTAAATGAGAAGGGAGATGAGTCGCTTCTCGTAGAGGAGGACTCGAAAATTGTAGATGCCGAAATTGATGGTGGAGGGGGTATTTATAGCTGCCTAAAGTGGCAGTTCTTGTTATTTAGGGCGGGCAGCATCCAAGGTGACACCTGTCCTTTGCTGGAGCTCCAACTTTTAACAGCTAGACTCCGAAGCTATGCGTTCTTTCCTCCCTAGTTTGTTGTACTCTTCAGTCCAGCTCAACTCTGCGGCTAAGCGTTGGACTTGGGCTTAGGTTTAGGTTCGGTTAAGGCTTTAACTAGGTGAGTTAACTCAGTGGAAGGGCTAGATTGATCGAGTGAGTCAACTCACGAGTTGACTCACCAAGTTGATTCATGAGGAAGTTTTGGCCTAGTTTTTTATAAGGAAGGTTTTTCAGGGTTTATGGCTTAGGGTTTGTGATTGGGTGAGTTAACTGGATAGGGTTTTGGTTTAGGCTTTAGGGCACAGACAAGGTTTTAGATATGGGTACGAATCAAGGGTTTGAGACCTGGATTAGGGTTTGGATAAGGGTATGGATCACCATCCATCCCAACCATTCAATCATAATTATCCATTTGGCCTGGGGTGGGGTGTCTACATTGGGTCATAGGTGTGTTGAGAGCAATAATCTGTTTGAGGAAGACTAGGGCATCCTCGATTATAGGCAGTTTATGACTGGGAGTAGTGTTGGCGGCATCTGATCCAGAAGATGTTTGTGCAGGCTGAGGAGGGACGAAAACAAGTGGAGAACCAGGCACAACAATTGGTTCTGATCGTGGGACCGAAGAAGAGCTTGGAACGGAAGGAGCTAATTCTAGAGGAGGTTGAGGAGTCAATCTAG
Source organism: Liriodendron chinense (assembly GCA_003013855.2). Classification (NCBI taxonomy): domain Eukaryota; kingdom Viridiplantae; phylum Streptophyta; class Magnoliopsida; order Magnoliales; family Magnoliaceae; genus Liriodendron; species Liriodendron chinense. Next base: position 1,689,375 of record ML058481.1, on the reverse strand, counting down.
CAGGCTCTGATGGTAAATTACAGGAAGAAACAAGCATTGGAGTCTCCGATTGCCATATGTTCTCGACCTTGGTCGACCGAAGGAAGTGGGCCACTCTCTGTTGCTTCTGAGTCATAGATGACCAACTCGGTCGGTGGTAGCCGTGACTCAATCGTGGTCGAGATTTTTTATTATGACTCTGGCCGAGGGACTGTGGTGGTCAGAGTTGGTGGTTCCGCGGTTGAAACTTCTCTAGGTATTGCTAAAAGTAGGTGACCTTATGTCAGTATGATGAACATTTCATCTAAAATGGTTAGGGATAAGATGTTTTCAATAATAAAAGAAAAAGGAATACCTGAAGTTTTCAACCCAATTCGACCACGTATACCAGTGGGTGCTGGAGGAATGATTGGAGCTATTGGGATGAAAATACCAACATTTGGCGTAGTGGTTGTTAGAGTCGCCGATGTTAAGGAAGACTGACCTGATACACCTTTTTGTGAAGGGCTTGAGGTGATAACCTTTCATCTTTTTTAAGATGGAGGTACAGACTCGACCCCTTTTATTGTCACAGGAACGTTTGATATGGTTGATGTATTCTTCTTCGATCGTGTAGCTGTTTGAATGTGCACGATCGATTTCTTCTTTGGGACATCAGTCGAGGCTTTCTTCTTCTCGACCACTATTTTCTCGACCTTAGGGAAAAGTCGGTCAATAATTACTTCTTTGGGCTCGATCACTATCGAATGATAGTAATCATCCCACCATTTGCAGAATGAGCTCAGTTGTCGAGGGCAATAGGTAAAAATAGGAAGATTAAAAGTAGCCTGTAGTGCTTTAAAATTATTACTAAGGGTTCGATATGTAGCTACTAAAGCAACAATGATTCGACAATGAGGAGGTTGATTTCCTATCTTTTGAGAGAATGAGACTGGAACACATTACACAAAGCCAAATTGACGTGCCAGGAGATTTGACTAGTACTACTTGACCTAGTCTTTGGCATTAACTTCTGTCTCGATAGTGCCACCATATGGAAGATATCTGTAGATTGATAACTCTTCCAAGCCAAATATCTCCATTTTGCTGATATTACATCAACTATTTCATACTCGCTAGTAAACCAAGTTGGACCGAATTCCTTATTGCTAAATAGGGTGCATTCTCGGTCAAGCCTATCAATATTAAGAGACAAAAAGAAATCCAAATAATAACCAAAAGAATTGGATGCATGGTCATACTCCAGATTCTGTTGACAGTAAGAAATGAATAAAATAGGTAGAGGAATAGACGTAACAACAATGGAACGGAAGTACTCATGCCACATCTGGATAACTAAATGGGTCATCCGCTTTGATAAAAACATTTGGTGGTAGCATCGGATATGCAACAATATACAACTCCGAGAAAGAAAGGGGCAAGAGCTAGCTGACGACAACAAGCTAATGCTTTGGCTAATCATGCATACTCCTTGGTAACCTAGGAGGATCTCATGCAGAATATGTGACACCAGAGCCACGTCAATAGGAATGTTGTATCTTCCTAGTCATCGACTAACTTGGTTGATTTGCATTGGGAAGAAAGGAAGACCGAGTATGATCGATCGGACTTGTCAAGATAAACGAAAGTATAAGCTTCGTTTTGTGATATGTAGGCTCACTGAAGGGAAGAAGACGATGGTTGGACTCATAGGACCACATTCAAAATGGAAGGAATTGGTCAAACGGCTCGGAAAGGTAAGGCTGCAGCAAGTAGAGATGTGTTTGTTGTTGTGTTTTGAAGTGAAAGAGAGATGCAGTCATAAATGCCGATTCGCATCCAAGTTTCACCATGTTGCTGCGAAATTTGATCGAACCATTCTAACAATCCATCAAGCTGTCTTGGCCATGCTTTAGGGGACTTGAGGACGTTGTTAGGATTAAGAAGTGAATCAGATTGAAGGATGTGTTTTTCGCCTGTACATAGAGGAAAGAGCGATTTCATAGGCGAAAGTCTGTCAGGTTCGATCATGGGATCCAAGGTTGGACCAAGTGCCAGATATGATAAGTTTGAATCAATTGGAACTGGAAAAATGATTTCTTCTATAATTCTGGAGCACATCCTTTTCAATTCTTTAATGAAGAGGACGAAGAAACAACAATGGAAAAGGCAGAAGGCTCTGATCGACAAGGGAGAAGTGGCGTATGGAATAAGGATGATAAAATTTGAATTTTTTTCTAATGAGCATATATATATCGGTCAGAGATATGAGCATTAATAATAGGATAATGATGCTCCTCGTACAAAGTTGTTTATTTAAGGAAACTTCTATGTGTCCCAATTAGAACAACTCGCAGGTAACAAAAACTATCGTTTGGTTTCTTCTTGGCCAGGCAGAGGCTATTAGGAGTTGACACATGTTATAGTGGAGTGGTCGCATTCATTACAAAAGCATGGATAATCGTCGCACTCACCTTTTTGACTCAAACGCGAGGCGAATTGACCAGGCTCAGAAGGACGAATGGAGGGAAGACATGTGGCATTGTACGGAAGCAATACAATGCGCATGCAGTCCGTAGAGACATGTGGAGCTGATTTTTCGGGTTGATAGGTGGCGCTGGTTGATTAAAATAGTCATCTGAGAGGAAATGATCGAAGCAAGTGCTGGAGAGTTTGAAACACTGCAAGAAGAGGAATGATCTCAAGGAATTGCTATAGTTGTAACAACTAAGTAAAGAAGGAATCTAAATGGTTCTACTTAGTCTATAAATAGGAGATGAAGCCGACGGAGCAAAGGGTCTCACACCAACAAACAAACAAACTTTATTTATCCTTTCCTTAACTTATCTTAGCGTAGTCAATAATTTAGGAGTAGCTGTAATCTCAAGCCATGCACGTTGGACGGAATTCGTTGTAATCGCTGGTCCATGCCCATTGGACGAACTTATCTCAATACAATTGGTTCTCTTTCTTCATAATTATTTGTTCGGCAGTCAATCTCCTCAGCTTTTATCCCTTTTACAGGTTTGTGTCTGAAAGTCTCTTTTAGTGAAAGGCAAGGTGTAACCCATCTTTGGAGGACGAACCCCACTCTTCGAGAATCACTTGGTCGCTCTAAATCTATTCACGAGTGGTTTAATAGGTGATCGACCTTCTTAGAATCCGGTCATATACGATCAAGCACAACGTATCTGCCTATCTCAAGTCTCAACGCTTGAGATCGAAGTTGAACCGGTTGAAATCGAGTTGCATAATCAGTTCTAGCACGCTCCCCTAAATAACACCGCGTGGCTACAATTATTACTCCAGCGACGGAAAACCAAAGGCCCAACAATTTGTATTTAAAGCATGTGGTTTGTGACCAACTTGTAACTGCCTGCGCATCATCCATAAGATGCTGTTAGTATCAATTTCTCTTTTATTGCGTGGAGTTGTACCACTTAGGTGGCAACGAAACAGAACACGCTTGCTTCTTCGCGAGGAAAGTTGCTGCTCACCATTCGATCAAACATCCGCCACGTGTACAGTGGCTTGGTGCAGGCAGATGAAGTACAGAGCGGATTAGGTGTTACCTAGGTAATAGCTTAGTGGGTGTTACCATTACCGTGGGGCCCATCTTGATGATGTGTTGTATAATCCACACCGTCCATCTATTTTTCCAGCCCATTTTAGAACATGTTCCCAAACATTAAGCAGATCTAAATTTCAAGTGGACCACATCACGGGAAATGGTGGTGATTGAAGACCCACCATTAAAACTTCTTAGGACTCACTATAAGAATATTAGTGATGTTGAGGTGTCACTAGGTCAGCTAGCTCTTTAAAATCTTGTTTGCCGGAAGCAGACTGCGAAGTAAGTAACTCGGTATGCTTAGCGTACTGGGTAAACGGGTCCATTGTGATTTACGTAGTTTATCCATTCCATTCCATCCATTTTACTGGATAATTTTAGGGTTTGATATAAAAAATGAAGCATATCCAAAGTTCAAGTGGACCACACCACAAGAAACAGTGTGAATTGAACGTTTACCTTGAGAATTTCTTTGGGGCCACATAAGCTTTGGATCAAGCTGATATTTGTTTTTTACCTTCATCCATATCTCTGTGATCTTATGAACAGGTGATGGCAAATAAACATCACTGTGGGCTGTAGGATGGTTTCAGTGGTGGAAGTCATTATTCCCACTATTTCCTGTGTTATGGTCCACTTGAGTTTTGGATATGCTTCAATATTTTGCTCAACCCCTAAAATGGCTTGAAAAAATGGATAGAAGCGTAGATAAACCGCATATATTCATGGTAGGCCCAATAGAGTTTACTCAATATGATAAAAGTGTAATGAGTAACTCAGTTCTCAATCTGATTTATTGTTTGCCATTTTCCTCACTCCTGCCATTGTTGAGTTTCCAGACTTAGTGATGAAAAACCATGGATGGCTTGGACCCAATTTAGAAACTCACATAATTCATAAAAGCCAAGGAAGAATAGAATAAAATCCTCAAATTTGTGCAAATTAATAATCTTAACGAATTCATCGTCATCGGTTGACTGACCTGACAGTTCGATCGACTGAAGTCGGTGGAAAATGTCCAGTGAGCTAACCTGAAAATTCATGGTATTTTCGATTGACCGACAGAGGTAGTTTGGTTGACTAAACATGTCCATTTTTCGTCCAGCAACCAAAAGTTAAACTTCATTGTATTTTGGATCGACCGATGATTGAGTTCGGTCGATCGAGGGAATTCTTGATCGACCGAGGATGACGGAAATAGTATAACAACCAAACTGTATTATACCAGGTAGTTTCAATCAATCGACGGTGAGGTTCGGTCGACTGAAAATTGTAAAAAGTGTCCAGAAACTTAATATGAAGAATGAATTTTTTTTCGATCTTAATAGAGATTCAGATTCTAGATTCAAAACCATACAATTGTTTGGAGGATTTAGCTTTATTGAGAACATGTGAATGAATCCTAACGTGTCTCATACTTATACGGTTATGATAGTTGATGTGATTGCTTTAATTCTGACGATTGCTATGTTGTTATGACTGATATAATTATTGTGTTGTTGTATTATCAGGATCCTTCTCGTATAATTCATATTATGAACATTACTAATGTATATTGAGTATGTGGATATGTAAAACACTGATGTTATGAATTCATTGTTTACTCTCAAGGAGTGTTGTATATGATCTCACATGATCGTCACCGACATTGAGCATGCACTACATGTATCCTTAGCATTATGCATGCACACCTCGTGCTTGGGTTCCTGGGGATCTCCGTGGATGGTTTCCTGGTAGAATCATACCAGATGCCCACGATTAGTGGAAGCGTACTTAAGGAGTAGATCTGTAATTTGCCCATGCCTACCTCTGGTAGAAGCCTACCTAGGTGCAGATGTGGGTTGCACAGTTATCCAACTGAAGCAAGTTGACAGTTTCTCTTATACTCACTTAACATACATTTCATGACATATCGATATATACTCATATAAGTTTTGGATGTTGTTTGTACTATCTTACTAGTGCTATGTATGAACCATGATGGCTTCGCTCACTAGCCTGACCAGCTAGCATTGTGGATTGACAACCATACAGAGGCGAATGAGGTGGACAACCCAAACCAAGTACAGGAGAATGAAACTGGGCTGGTGGATGAAACTTAAGACCAATGGCCATACTTGATGGAAGACGAACTCGTCACATTGGACGGTTGATTTCTTCATGCAACCAATTTACTAAGAAATTTAGTTCCATTTATGATAGCTACTGTTGTTTGAATTACTTTTGAAGAGTGTTTTTAGTTACAACATTGTAGAACAAAGTTTGAGTATTTTCGTTGAATAAAGTTCCAAATAGGTGGACATAGTTAAATTTCATATTTATTCCGGTGATTATGTACACTTCGTGTACGAGTCATGGACTGTAAATCGGATATGCGGGTGCACACTCTATACCTAGATTTTGGGGCGTGACAGTTGTAATGACGATTTTTCATCATCTAGTGGTGTTTCTGATAACACTGAAGACAGATTTAGAGGATTTGATAAGTGATGTTTTCATGCATGTCCCAACAGTGAAGTTTTCTTTCGAAAATCAGAACTATATTAGTATTTGGAAGAGCCACTATTTCCTCGCAACCAAGAGTTTAACATATTAAGTTGGTGGCGAATCTATATTCCAAAGTTCTTAACACTTTCAAGAATGTCCGATGACATTTTGATGATTCCAGTTTTTACTGTTGCATCGGAATCAACATTAAGTACTGGTGGTAAAGTGCTTGATAAGACTCGTAGCTACTTACTTTCAGAAGTTGTGGAGGCTTTAATATGTCGATAGGATTGGCTGCGACCTCCAAAAAAGGAAAAGTAGATTTTTAATTTATTTTATTTTAATTATTATTATTTTTTCATGCAAAATTTTCTAATTACTATTTTATGTACATGCTAGGTGTCTCTTCTCTTACCATATGTAGGAGTACAAACACAAGTTAGAATTGCTATGGCTCTTCAACTTGGTACGGAAAAGTGTGTATGATATTTTTTTAGAGTTGATACTTGATAGAATTTCACGATTTTGTTTCCTTTTGGTATTAGTTTATGTTTAGACTATTAGTTTGACTTGATGGAGTTGATACTTGATAGATTTTCTTAGAATTTTAAATTAGTCCCGAGCTCAGCATGGTGAGATGCCAATTCGTTTATAAGACCTGGATAGGTGGCTAGCAGATCCGATCCGGCTCCGACCCCTTGATAGATCTGTCGAGGCGAGCTTGGATCTACTTGTAGGTCCGACGAGGCGGGTCTGGATCTTAAGATGTCGATCTATTTATAATCGGATCAATTCCGGATCTACCCTGATTTGATCTCTGCCTTCGACCATTGACAGTCCCATGTCCAAAAATATGCTTCCCATAAATGTATCATTAGCTAAAAAATCACTCTTGTTTTATCATCTGACCATTGAATTGGTGGACATACATTGGACTGGTTAAAAATGAAAATTTGTGCATACTGGAGCTTTTAATGGCAGGTTTTCAATCCCAACTACTTTTGTGGTGTGGTCAATTTTCATTTTGGACATGGCTCATTTTTTTTTCTATTTCTATAAAATGCTCTTGCAAAATGAATGAACGATGTGGATATAACACATACATCAGAGTGGACCCGATTAAAATATGCCACATCAAGGCACCTTTTGTAAGATCCGTACTCTGATTTGCCCTCCGTACGCTTAATTTATGATGTCGGTACATCCCGGACGGAACATATTAGTGGGCCCTGATCGCGAACCTGTTTTAGTATCGTATCGACCCAAGACCTATACCTTGACGACCACGTAGGCGCTGCGATTCTAACGCCGCGCGGCATGCCCCATTGCAATACCCGATGTGAAAGTTACAATCATTTGCGCAATTTGAGGCGGGTCGCGCAATACACGTGTGGTGCGGGCCCCACTTGCACAAATTCCTAAATAGTCTAATCAATCAATCAAACTATTAATCAATTCCCCACCTACCCCATCATCTTTTCCCATAATTCCATCACCCCTCATGCCAAAACCCTAAAATGCCCCTATTAAAGTACCACCTAATTCCTACAACTCTCCATTCTACCTTTCTCCAATTTCCCATGCAAGAGGGGCACTAAAGTCAACACCTACCCTACCCTATAGCCACTAACCATCATTTCTCTCACTTTTTCCCTTCCCTATCTACCCCTTTTAATCCCTCCTCTATCCCCAAAATCTCTACCCTACAAAGCTTCCAACGTATGAATCCCCATTTTTGTTTGTTGTTGCTAAGGTTTGAGAAAAGAGAGAGAGAGAGAAAAGAAAGAAAGGAAAAGAAGAGAAAAGATTAAGTAAATGAAGAGAGATTTGGAAAGAGATTGGAGAGATAAGAGAGAGAGTTCTTCAAAGAAAGAGAGTTTAAGGAGAGAGATTAAGAGAGAGCTTAGGGGGTTGTGAGAGTTAGAGGAGTTAGGAGTGAAGAGGAGGTCATCCGGACCATCCGATCGACGATCTGACCCGATCCAATCGTCTATTCTTCAAATGAGTATAAGGGAGGATGAAAATCCCCTTTTCCATTGTTTCTTTTCATTTTAGTTGGCCCACAAAGATGGGGACCCATCTTATTTATGCATCAAATGTATGATGGACCCCATAATGGCGGGGGTTCATCCCGTTAGCCGAATTTCCCTCTTTTCTTCACTTTTTCTTTCCTTTCCCTTTTCCATTTTCTTGTGAACTATGGTGGGGCCCACAAGTGGGTCACACTGTGAGACAGCATGCCCCGCACGCCGTCACAGTGTGGGCCACCTGGATATTTATTTACTATTCAACTTGTTAGTTAGATCACAAAGATCTTGATGAAGGAAAAATACAAAGATCATCTTGATCCAAAGCTTTTAGACCCCACATATGGACAACCAGATGGATGGATTGGATCGCCCACATATGGACCCCACATTGATTTTAAAATAATAATAATGATAATAAAAGGGGAGAGAGAGTCCAGACGCTGGACGTTCTTAGCGTCAGAGACGCTGGAACTGTCCAGCGTCAGACTTGCAAGGGCGTGAATGGGGTCCCTAGTCGTGGGACCCACCTTGATGTTTGTGTTTGATCCACACCGTCCATCTGTTTCTCCAGTTTATTTAAGGGCTGGATTCCAAAAAATGAAGAAATTCCTGATCTTAAGTGGACTGCATCACATGAAAAGTTGCAAATAATAATATCTACTGTTGAAACCTTCTTAGGTCCACTGTTGTGTTTATATGCCATGCAACCCACCCAATATAGGACTCATTGGGCCCACCTTGAATTGGAAAACCTGATAAACGGAGTAAATCATTCTCATGTGGGCCCCACTTGAGGAGGGGGGGGGGGCATCAGAGACGCTAGGAGTCGTATTGCGTCCTTCCTCATTATGGATGCAAAGTGTCCATATCGGGTTGTGGAGGGGCCCACTGTGATTTATCTGTTTATCCACTCCATCCATTCCGTTTCTAAGATCATGCGGATCACATGAGACGAAGAATGAGGCAGGTCCAACGGTCAGATTGACCACACCAGAAATGACTCTTGCATTTAATGCTTGGTGCATTTAATGCAACCCTAGCTCAGTATTTGGTGTGGTCGATCTGACCGTTGGACTTGCTCATTCTTAGTCTCATCTGGTCATCCAGATCTTAGAAATGGAATGTACGGAGTGGATGAGCAAATACGTCACGGTGGGCCCCTCCACAGCTTGGTATGGATGCTTTACGTCCATACTGAGGAAGGACGCAATTCGACTCCGAGACGCTAGGAGTAACCAGCGTCCACGGATGCTGGACTCCTTGAGGCTCCACAAGGTGGCTCACTCATGGGACCCATCATGATGTGTATGTTTTATCCACGCCGTCCATCCTTTTTGCCAAATCATTTTAGGCCACAGGCCCAATTTTGGGCCAGATTCGATTCCCAGGTGGGCCGCACCTTGGCAAACAACGAGGATAGATGACGTCAACCATTGAACCGTCCTAGGCCCATCTGTGATGTTTACTTGCCATCCAATCCTATTGGTAAGGTCACGTAGATCTGTAGGAAGGGGCCACACACTATCAAGCTTGACCCAAAAACTGTGTGGGCCCCACTACCAGAAAACAGTGGAGATTGAACAGCTACTGTTGAAGCCTTCCTAAGGCTCACTGTAATATTTAAATGCCAACCAGACCTGTGGCATAGGTCTGGATGAAGGGGGATAACACAAATATTAGCTTGATTCAAAACTCTTGTGACCCCAGGGGGGTCCCACGCTGCAGACAGCGTGCGTGCGCACGCTGCCCAGTAGGTGGCCCACCCTGTGGGTCCTACCTTGATGTATTTGTTTTATCTATGCTACCCATCTGTTTCTCCATATCATTTTAAGTTGTGGGCCAAAAATAAGGAAAATCCAAATGTTAGGTGGGCCACACCGCAGGAAACAGTGGTCGTTGATGCCCACCATTGGAAACTTTCTTAGGGCCACTGTAATGATGATTTTTCATCCAACCAGAGGTTATGGGGCCATCTTGAGGTCCCACATTGATGGATGTGTAGTATACCTTGCCTCCCATCTTCGCATGGGTGTGTAGCCACCCCAGTTTTGGGTGGGCCACGCATAGTAAATCGTGGTGATTGAATGCCTACGGCTGAAACTTCCTAAAGCCTATGGTAATGTTTATTTACTATCCAACCTATTGGTAAGGCCACTGTGGACCCCACCTTGGTGTTTATATTCTATCCAGGCCCTCCCAAGTGGGACCTGCTTGATGTGTATGTTTCATCCATGCTGTACATTTATTTCGTTAGCCCATTTTGTGTGTGTAGGCCTAAGTATAGGGCCGATGTAGTCCCAAGTGAGCCATGCCATGAAGACCTCTACATTTCTAACGAGGCCTGCAGTCTGGGTCCCACTCTCTACATATATTGGGCCATATAAGGCCAATATATATTACATGATATGTCTGATAACATGCTAGTGTACATAGCTTGATAGGTCACACTGATAATATGCTTAGTATAATGGATACCATGCTCATTTATATGCCTATACGCATAATTTGTATGTCTGTTATGGATCACGATTAATCATAGCATATACCATTTTGGCTTGTTATACTTAGGGGACCCGTGCGAGACAGGGTCGCCCCACATGATTGCGCGGTATGCGCAGGTTTGGTGCATGATTTGGATTGTATGACTCATGCATCTCGCATTATGTATGTCATGATCGCCTTCACACCCTAGCGACATTGGGGTGGTGGCCACCACAGTTACTATGGTGGTTGGCAGGAAATGGACACCGAAAACATGTTCTATAGCATGTGGGCATTATGGATGTCCTTGGGTGAAAGTGCCTAAACCCTGTAATACCAGTAGGATGCTCCAACAACAAGACCGAGTGGATAACATGAGCGCCCGGGTGCCAAATACTAGTAAGCCACGTCTCCCACTGTATCGAGGTCGGTTGGATATGGGTGTGACCTTATCCGCCCGGGTGCAGAGGGCTATAAGTTAGATTGAGTTTGACCAGCTCACGAAATGGGTATGTTATTGACAAGCCGGGTGGGAGTTGGCATACCACCGACGAGGCGAATAGTGAGGTCTTTTTTACTCGCTGGGTCATGCGCTCGATGTGCGGCGGCTAACGTCGAGTGTACTAGACCCCGGTGATGTCCTAAATGATAACCATTTTGATATGTGGATTAGTTGAGGATTTGTATGCTTGAGTTGCATCTTTAGCACTTGACACTTGACCTTATAGGCCTTTGCATTGCATAGCCTTGGGATGATTGATAGCATTCATGAACTTGGCAATTTAGCCCTCCATCGCTTCCGCTTACTCTGATATCTGTATACTTGTCATATGCATTGTACACGCACACACGCACTCTACTGAGCTTCGTAGGAGGCTTATGCGCGCTTGTTTACGTTACAAGTACTAGGGCATATCAACAGCGTTGAGTTCGGATCATGTGCCTGATATTTTGGACTTTTGCCACATTTTTGTATTTCCCCTTTCCAACACTATACTTAACAGACTATATAGTAGATATATGACAATGTTTTGTGGTTTTGGTTATGCTCCCTTACAAATTTTTTTTTTTCCTGAAAATTCTTCCGGTGGGATCTCAGGATCGGAACTTGGCACATGATAGCTAGGAACCGAAAATGGAGTACTACGGAGGCTGTTGGCATCAAAGTCGGCGATTGAAAATTTACTGAGCCCTATTTTCAAATTTGGGGTGTGACACCTTTGCCTACTACGTTATTAGCATATCCAATATGTGACAAGGAGTGATAATAAATTTTTGGATTCCTCCCATCTAAACAGGCCTTTAGAAATTTGTGTTCGACGAATGAATCCGAAGCAACGTATGCCACACATGCACTTAAGTAGTTTCCAGGGTATAAGTGATATATACTCCTGATTAGTGATCATATCCAAACTGCTGAATGTGAAAAGGGAAGTTATATGATACTCTGGGTAACTACGCCCCTTGATACACAGGCACTTAAAAATTGCACACGAGGCATATTTGAACTTGCATTAAACTGAGTTAATCAATCATAGGACCTCTTGTCCTAAGCCACGCTCTCAAAATTAAATTGGTTGAACAATACTACGTTCTGATTAGTGGAGGCTCACCAGAGCTATACATATTTTATTCTTAACCGTCCAATAAATGTCCACCAATCGGACAGCCATTTATTCCAATTGACTGTAATTTTCAGCTGATTATACATCTAAACTAGGACCACAATCTGAATGTTTTAAATCAAGACATTTTTATTTAAAGCATATGATTTGTAAGGAACTTGTAGCTGCCTGCGTATCATCCACATCACTTTGTCAGAGCATCAATTTCTCTTTTAATCGCGTGGAGTTATGCCACTTGGGCCGGCAACAATGGGCGCGGATTTCCTGCGAAAGCCTTGCGCATAAAGTTCCTGCGTTGGGAACCTAAGGTGGGGCTCAAAGTGATGTTTTTTGATAAATCTATCCCGTCCATCCGTTTTGGGAGCTCATTTTAGGAAACTAGAACAAAAATGAAACGGATCCAAGACTCAAGTGGGCCGAAAACGTGAGGATTCAACGTCCACGGTTGAAATATTTGTGGAGCCACGAGAGTTTCGAATCAGGACAATATTTGTGTTTCCAGTTCTTCCCAGTAGTAGTGACGTTATGATCGGTATGGACGTCATATAAACGTCACTGTGGACCCAGGGAGGTTTCAACGGTAGTAATTTATCTACCCACCTTTTCCTTTAGTTCGACCCACTTGAGGCTTGGATCCGGTTCATTTTTTCTTCTAATGTCTTAAAATGATCTCTCAAAATAGATGAACAGAGTGGATTTATCAAAAAAGCATCACTTTGGCCCCCACCTGGGTCCCAGTGCAGGAATTGCGCAAGCTTTCTAGGAAATCCATGCCCGCAACGGTGGAACACAGGATCACGGGGCGCAAATTCTGCGGCGCAAATTTCCTGCGAAAGCCTTGTGCAGGAAGTTCCTGCGCCGCTGTGAACTAAGGTGGGCTATGGTGATATTTTTTGATAAATTCACCCTGTCCATTAGTTTTGTGAGCTCATTTTAGCCCATGAAAACAAAATGAACCTGATCCAAGACGCAAGTGTGCCGAACTAAAGGAAAAAGGTGGGTAGGTAAATTACTACCGTTGAAACCTCCCGGGGGTCCACAATGATGTTTATATGACATCCATACCGTTCACAACGTCACTACTACTGGGATGAACTGGAAACACAAATATTATCCTGATTCTAAATTCCTGTGGCTCCACAAATATTTCAACTGTGGACGTTTAATCCTCACGTTTTCGGCCCACTTGAGTCTTGGATCCAGTTCATTTTTGTATTCATGCCCTAAAATGAGATCCCAAAACGGATGGACGGAGTGGATTTATCAAAAACATCACTATGGGCCCCACCTCGGTTCCCAGCGCAGAAACTTTCTGCGCAATGCTTTCGCAGGAAATCCGCGCCCGGAACGCGGTTGCTTCTTCGGGAAGAAAGCTAATGCTCACCATCCAATCAAACAACCTCCACGTGTACGGTGGCTTGGTGAAGGCAGATGAAGTGGGGAGCGGATTAGGTATTACCCGGGTAACAGCTTATACCGTGGGGTCCACATTGATGATGTGTTGTATATCCACGCCGTCCATCTCATTTTCCAGCACATTTCTACAAACACTAAGAAGATACAAATGTCAGGTGAACCACACATATTGGTGATTGAACGCCTACCATTAAAACTTCCTAGGGCCCACCATAAGCAGATCCTTAATGTTTATTTTTCATCCAAACCGTTGATAACATCAACCATACATGGATGAAAAGAAAATGAAAAAAATTATTTTGATCAAAAACTTTTTTGTCCTGCAAAAATCTTTTAATGGTCATTCACTACTTTTTCCAGTGGTGTGGTCCACAAGAGATTTGAATCTTCTTAATATTTTAGATAAAGAATAAAATGAGCTGAAAAGAACGGATGGATGGAGTGGATATGAACAAAATACATCAAGGTTGCCCCCACACGGTAAGAGTAACACCAGCTAAGGTATTACCCGAATAATACCTAATCCACTCCTGATGAGGTGGCACTGGGTTAGCTCGCTTTTTAAAATCTTGTTTGCTATTTTCATTACTCGCGCCATTGTAGAAGTACCTGAAGCTTTCTATTCATTCGTGTCCACCCTTCCCAAATACCCCTACTAGAATACCATAAGTTACCATCGTATCCCTATGTTTCATTTTGATATGGAGGGATGGTTGAAGGAGTTCCAAATTCCGGCGAAAAGTCCCTCGGAAGAAGATCTGAGACGATGGCGATCTGCCGTTTTTCCCGTCAGGAATTCGAAGCGTAGATTTCGAATTGTCGCCAATTTGGACAAACGATCTGAAGCCGAGGAGAAGAAGAAGGAAATCAAGGTTCCCCTCTCTCTCTCTCTCTATGATTTCTAGGTTTATTTATTTATTTCAATCTCGAACTATCAGCACTTGAATTCATATGATTTGTATCCGTTCTTTGAAATGCGGGGATTGGTAGAATCCGATTTTTCATAGCTGGATTCTGAATCCGGTAGATTCGGAGTGTAGTAGATCCATCTGGGGCTCACTGTGATGTTTGTGTTATATTCACACCATCCACCCGTTTCATCAGCTCAATTTAGGGCATGAGCTCAAACCCTAGATAGAACCATAATTCAAGTGGTAAAGAAGTTCAGAATGCTAAGATGGTTTGAATCTCTTCTCAAAACGTGAGTGAGTAAGAGACAGAGGAAGAAAACTATTTTATATATTTTTTCAATATACAACATAAGAGATAGTTTCCTGTTAAAAAAGGGGCGCAACTCATATTAGTTACAAAGATATTGTAAAGAGGCTGAGCTGTCGTGATTGGATCTCGCCGATCTGTCATGATTAGATATCGGTGATCTGATGATACCAACAGTCCAATTAGTGTATTTTTTGGGCTATGCGTTGTTTACAAATGAGGCCTTTGATAGTGATGGTGTGGATTGGTACACATGCCTGTCACTTATTTAGTGCTCGTTTGGATTATAAGTCAGTTTGTTTGCTTATAGAAATTTGGTAAACAACATAATTATCAATTAAAAATTTAAAAATATATATTTGGCTGTCCACGTTAGGTAGGTATTTTTCAAATCTCTTCAGTTAGTCTCCTCCTTTCTTTCACTGTTCTTTTTTTTTTTTCAAATTTTTTTCATTAAAATTTCTTTCAATTTTTACTTATATATATGAATCCACTTTTAATATATGAAATTTTGAATAAAAAAATAAAAAAATTCAAGACTGGGCTTTTATAGGTGTATTGGCTTGTATCGGCCCCGTATCGGTGCTGATATGCCATGTATCGGCTGATACAGATTGATGCAGGCCAATACGGGTGAGTTTTTCGTATTGAGTTAATACGACTCCATACTGCGTATCACCTTATGTCGATATGGATACGTTACATCTGTATCGGCCGATACAATATTGATATTCATATCTATGATGGCATATGGACATCATGGTGGGTCCTAGGATGATTTCAGCAGTGGCAGTTTCCATCTACCCTGTTTCCCGTGGTATGGCCCACTTGGGTTTTAGATCTCTCTCATGTCTGAACTCATATCCTAAAATGTGTTGGTCAAACAGATGAATGGAGTGGATATAAAACAAACATCACAATGGAACGCAGAGCTTGGGGTTGCAGGGGATTGTTGTAACCTGGGGTTACAGGCAAGTTGTGTCTGATCCATCTCTCCATAGTATACGTGGTGGGGCGATGTACTGATCCTCATCATCAATTTAGCCTGATCTATCACAGATGGTGTTTCGCAAATCATACCTATATCTTAGACAATGATGGCTGATCACCTATTTCTGAGACAATTTAGCAGTCACTTCTGTTTAGGGACTGGAATCATCTACAACGCCTGTTGTAGGAAGAGTGTGCAGCGCCCCAGCTCTATACACCCACCGTGATGTGACATCTGACCTGTCCATCAATTGCGAGACTTAATGTTAGGACATGACTCTAAGAATCAGGCCCCACACCACAGGGAACAATGTGGAAGGAGTTGCCCTCATCGTGTTGTTTATATGCCATCCAACCTGTCCAACCTGTTCATCAGATGGTCCCCACCAAGAGGGAAACACATGTCCAAACATAAGCCTGCCCCAAAACTTAAGCAGACCACAATGTATGAATGCAGATATCTCAGGCGTGATTTTACATTTTTTTTCATTTCGTGGCCCACCTTAGTTTTGGGCTGAGCTAATTTTTTATTTTTGCGGTGAACACAACGTGGCACAACTGATGGATGTCACACAACAGAGCTCAGGTTTTGCACACCATTTTTTTGCATCCAGGTGTTGTGGTGGGTTCTAGTCCTCAGTTTTGCAGCTCCATATTTGCTGCTGAAGTGTCACCTGTGTAGGACACCACTCCAGGTTGGACAATGGGGACCACCATGAAGATCACCTGTTTTAAAAATCAGGCAATCCACTCATTAGGTGGGCCACACCTATATGTTTTAGTCAAAGCATCAGCCATTTTGATTTTGACCTTGCAGGCCCACCTGAACAGTGGATAGGCCTCATTTTTTTCCAGGCGATCTTCATGGTGGGGCCCAACTTTTGTGGACTGGAAATACTGCACATATGATATTTTTGGAGGGAAAGATAGGGGCTTCATGCTAAGTTAGCGTGCAGCCAGCTGCGTATGTTCGAATCATTACTCTATAGCCATCATTTTGCTCTAATCTCCGTCACTGAATGCGAATCATTACTCTCTCTCTCTCTCTCTCTCTCTCTCTCTCTCTCTCTCTCTTCTCCTTTTTCTTTTTAAATTGTTGCCTCAAAGGCCACTGATCAGACATCTAGGATCATCTAATCTATGAATATCTTTGAATTGTTGGCCATCCATGTTTGGGGAAACATGATGGGCGTCAGCGTGATACTGAGGAAATGAATCTCGGCATGTGTATGTGAGATCTGAGTCATGCACCATGTGAGACTATGAGAATGTGAAATCTGGACTTGTATACACATCTGGTGTGCCACACCCGTTGGAGATTTTCTTTCTAACCATTCATATGAGTGTTGCCCAGCCGATAAATGAACTAACCTGATTTATGGGTCAGGACATTGATTAACTGGTTGGCCCCAACTAGTGATTGCCCTGGATCTCGTAAAGTCCCACATTGGCATGTGTGACATGATTCACCTCTTCAATCAGTCCCCATTTAATTCTCCATGGCATTCCTCAGTTTCTGAATACAGATATATGCAGTGGCACTCCCATTAGTATCTTAGCAGCTAGCAGACGTGGTAGTAGAATGGGAAAATCCATAAACTTGTCAAATTCATGGATTTGGATTTGATAAATTCCAAAGTCCACTGTTTGAGAATCCAACTTCAAATCCATGGGTTGGGGGAGCATTTATTGCATGGTAGGGTATTCATTGCAAAAGGAATTACTTTTTTGTTTTTATTGTTTTTGGCTTTTAGAAAGTCTCTCATTTTGAGGATTTGATAAGTTTTTATTTTCTCAAGGATTTGGATTTGCCCCAGGTTCATGAATTTGTAGAGTTGTTCATTTGGGAAACCATGGGTTTGACAAATTCCCAACAAAAAACAAAATGGAGAAATTTGGAATTTGTGGATTTCATAAATCATTGCCCCAAATCCCTCACCCCAAACAGACCCGAAGGAGATTGACCAATGTAGTAGGTCCATTGCCTTGAATGAAGAGAAATGTTTATTTATTTTATTTAGTTGTTCAAGTAAGTGATTCGTTATTGAAGAAGATAGCAGCAACCATTTCATTGGACATGCATCTTTTCTTTTCTCTTCTTTTCTCTCTCTCTCTCTCTCTCTCTTTTTTCAAGTGGACCTACATGATACATATTTCAACTGTGTTAGATGATCTTTCGAGTTAAGTCTCTCTCTCTCTCTCTCTCTCTCTCTCTCTCTCTCTCTCTCTCTTTCGAGTGGACCTGCATGATACATATTTCAACTGTGTAAGATGATCTTCCGAGTTAGTCAAGACTCTCTACCTTATAGCTGCTTCTTTGTGGTGCTAGTTGATGCTTCATTAATAGGCTTGAGATTCAATTTCCATAGCTGTGTAATGGCACAAAATCTGAGCCCTGGGCAAGAGGACCTAACTTTAATAGCTGGCATAATTACAATGAACATGGCTTCTTCTTTATTTCAGTGAGATCATGTGAGCGCCAAAGCTTCCATGGATGTGGCATGGGATTGTCTATTTATCCATTTTTTAGTAATCTTTTTTTTGTTTGGAATTAGTTTGGATAGAGTTACAATTGATGGGCCATTGCGATTTTCAGCTGTGTATGGCACTTGAATATTTCACTGTCCCTGCACGAAGGCAGTTGATCAGGCCATCAATTCAAGTGGTTGTTAAAGCTTAAAAAATGCAATGTGCATTGCCAAACTAATGAATGGTTCTAATGTGCCTGGCAATGGGCGATATAATCAAGCAGCGCCTCCATGTACGTCAATTCAGACCTGTTAGAGTTGTGGACCTTATTGCATATCCATAAAACCGTGCCGATTGGATGATCTTAATCATCTTATTTTAACTGTTTAATTGGACTGCAGGCCATTGTATTTTCAGTTCCTATTTGATGGCCACTGGTGAATGCTCTAGATCACCCGACAATTGCAATTCTTTATGGCTCCATACAAAATTGGCAAAGCTTGCATTTTATGTAGAGTGGATGGTTTGCCTAGTAATATTCTTGAACTTGATTTTTTTGTCCTTTGTCTTCTTGTTCCTAGGAGTTTTTGAAGTCTGCAAGGATGCTGTTAGAGTCGGAGCTTGCGCCGAAAGGCGTCTCCAGCTTTAAGGATTTGCCGGTGGTACAATCTGTTCATGTTGTATAGGTAGGCGGGCTATCTGAGATCTCTTCTTTATTTCTTGTCATTGATTTCTGTTGTTCTGTAATGGGCTTCTGGTTTCCTGTTCTTTTATAGATGTCTGTAAAGTACTCTTCAAGCATGTGAAAATTCAAAATCTTGAATTTTTTTTATGAAGGGCCTGTTTGGGGCGAGGGATTTGGGGCTGAGATGATTGAAATCTATGGATTGAAAATCTCATGTTTGTTTTTCGTTGGGGATTCGCCAGATCTGTGGATTTATGAAATCTATGTTCCCATAAATCACTGAAGTATTAGAGAGAATGAGAATATTAGAGAGAGAAAGAGAGTGAGAGAGTTAAGCACTGAAGTAGTTCACTAGTTAGAGCGTCACATAGACATCACGGTGAGCCCCTGTAGAGCTTTTTGTTGTATGGGATAGATTCGTGTCCAAACCCATGTACTTGTAGCTTGATTGCCCAAAATTCATGTATTTGCATTGGATTTGGATTTGTCTAATCCCAAAACAGGGCGTAGTAGAAACCCAACTACCCCAGCGTAAATGGGCTAGGTCTGACCCAAGGACCTTTTTTCCTTAGTCACCAATGCAATTGTCGTTCCAAGCCAATTTGCTTATGTACAGTTCCAACCAATGGTCCTCTACTTTCTTCTAAAAACAGCCCGATGCAGTGAGCTACTTAGGGCAGGGCTCACCTATCCAATTGGGGTTTTTGGCCCTCCTTGGATTGACTGCGTTTGAAGCTTTACTTTAAGCCCATGGACCATCTGGCCTAACCTTGGTCCAGGCCTGGGCTGAATTTGGGACCCTGGTCAATTGCAGCTAGGCCAATCATGCCATTGCCAGCGTGCCTAACCTTGGTCCATCCAGGCCTGGGCTAGGATTGCCTGATGTGGGTATTTTATGTCCATTGCCCTTTTACGGTAAGTCCCAACAGATGGGTGGTCTGGGTCACGTAAAGGCGTTGTACAATGTCTACTTGGTATCCATCTCACCTTGTTAGAATTAAGAGGAATTATGCAATGATTGTGGTGAGATTTCCAATTGTACTCTGGATTTTAAGTCTGTACAAGTGGGTCCCATGTTTATGTTAATTCAAGCTATTGGTATCCATCTTACATGTTTATGATGGGCCTCGTTGTGGATGTTACTAACATCAAGAAAACAAAGACATACCAACAGCAACAATTGACCCTGTCATTACTCCGCAAGCTAGCCATCAGAAAAAAAAGCAAAAGAACATCTATGGAGAACTCAACCAAAAACTGATCAACCTCAGATATCTGGTTGTCTGAGGGCCTATTACATTCATCCGCGTTCTTTTGGTCCTTCCCCCCCCTCCCTCCCTCTTTTCCAGAGGTTTTCAACTTTAACCTGCAGACTTCTTTTAACTGGTGCAGTTTTTGATCAATGTTGCACATAGCCAAACCATCTGAAGTCTACTTTTCCTTTTCTATTAGTGATACTCCTAATTTCCCTCGAAGGCATTCATTCCTAATTCTAATTCTATATTTTCTTATCTTTACGTGCTTGTACATAATTCTTTTTTACAGCAAGAGAAACATAATCCTAATCATCCATTGGCTCGGACATTGTTTGAAACTTGTTTAACTTGTTCAACAAGTTACAGGTTAACTATAGTCTATAGACTAACAACCACTCTAACAGCTAAATTAAATAACAGACCTATGTACTTGTAGAACATTGTTTGTGCTCATGGGTTCTGCGATTTAATATGATTGATTTGATACAGATCTGTTGAACTTAATCACAAGGAGAATACCACTGTCAACATCGAATAGAAAGGCTAAGCAGTGATTTGCGTCTACCTCGAAAAATTCCTATCCCTAGTCGAACTATGAATAGGCCTGCCTAGTAGATCGGTTTTATGCACAGGTAGTTGATTCAGTTTCTGTCTGCGTTTTTATGGTTCCTTTCGGCTTGTTGTAGTATGGGTTGCGTTTTTATGGTTCCTCTTGGGATTTTGTTTTAGTGTTGTAAAATGGAAGATGGGAGATGGTGGTGCTTATTTTCTCATTAAATGTTATGGTGCCCCACCGCTCCCCCAATGAAATTGGCTTTTGTTTATGTTTTTAGAAGAATTCTAGTTTTTGAAATGGAATCTGATATGGCACTTCTCCTTGGTCAGTATGATCAGTTTGCTGCTTTTGTTTTAATGACCACTTGTATGTTTATTGAAATGGAATCCGATGTGGCACTTCTCCTTGGTTGGTGTGATCAGTTTGCTTCTTTTGTTTTAATAACCACTTGTATGTTTATGTTTTTAGAAGAATTCTAGTTTTTGACATGGAATCTGATATATGGCACTTCTCCTTTCTCGGTGTGATCTGTTTGCTGCTTTTGTTTTAATGACCACTTGTATGTTGTATGATTGTGTTGATGATCATATCTTCTTTTGTGTTTGTGGATCATTTATGGACATTGTTATGGTTATGGGTATTGGTGGGCTTATGCAATCTGCTGTCTGGCAATGGGTCTATACCTAATTCAAAATTACTTAAAAGGTGTCCCATTTCCATTGCTATTTCAAGGTTTACGCAAAAGAAAATTTCCCCCTCATTTCCATACGATGGAGATTTGTTAACTGCACCAATATTGTAAATAGAATTTCTAAAGTGTAGACTTTAAAAAAAAAAAAAAAAAGGAAAAAAAAAATGAATACATGTGCGATGTCAGAGCCGCTGATATGAACATCCTCATTGTGTATGCATGCTCACATATAAAAGAATATGGTGGATGCAATATTCAGGTCGGCTGCGCATCTACAGAAAACTTGAGGATCTGTTAGTCATTGTCTGTCAACTGATTATTTTTTTTGTTTCACCCAAACTATGATCAAATCAGCCTTAACCTTAAGACATCATATACCATGCGAGGATTGCCTGATGAGTGGCTTTGATCTATCCACATGTTTCTCACTTCCATGTGTGAGGTGACTGCACCTCAAAGAATCACGTGTAGTTTTTTCTTATGTCAGTTTATTTTTGGGGGGGGGAGGGGTTGAAAGTGGACGGCATCACTACAGGCTTTATTAAAAAAGAAAAATTACATAATATTTTGGGGGGCAAAGAACCTGACCTCCAAAACAATGAACAAGATCACGTGGAACAAATAAAAGACAATCAATTTGTTTAGCGGCATGTGAGCCATTGCTATGCAAAAATAAAAAATAAAAAGTTTTAGCGGAACAAGGCACAAACTGTGTAAGCTAGTCCTCATAGATTGATAGACAGTGTTTAAAAAGAAAAAAACATGATCAAAAGATATTTAAGCTAATGTTGTGCTCTGTTGATGTACAGAATGGCTTGATTTTTAAGCAAGGTTATCACACTGAGCAACATCTTATGTACGGCTTGAATCTTAAGCATGTTAAAATAACAATAAAGAATCCTTTTTCCAAATGTGTGGAGTCATTTCTAATTCTATCATTTCACTTTCATTGATTTTCTTAATATACAAGTCTTATGGGTTTGCATGTAAAAATAAGTGTAGAAGGTGGTCGATTAATTATGCAGGCCCCAATTTATAAAACAATGTGGTCCATGTAAAAGTAAGCTATGCAAAAGTTTATAGGATATCCGTTTTATTCAAACATTATGGTCCATCTAAAAAGTGTTTTTCATTGCAATGATGGCCAGCACAAAGTCAGGCTAATCAATTCATCAAGTTGGCCACACCATCAAAATCAAGTGATGGTTGAGAATCTAACCCAACGTACTTGTGTGGCTGGCTTGATGGGTAGATGAGCCTGATGTTTGTGCCATCTTGATGATGAAGCTCGTACCCCAACTTGGTTTTGAAATGATCTTAATCTTCAATTAGTGGCCATCAAGATGGTAAGAAAATTCAAATAACGTCTATAATAAGAAAATTGAAATAAATATCCAACTGGCTGAATGGAAGGCATCTAAAGGTCAGTGGTGGCAGAACTTTGTGGGTCCCACCGTGATGTATGTGTTTTATCCACGCCGTCCATATGTTTTGCCAGTATTTTAGGGTATGAGCCCAAAATTGAAGCATAACTAAAGCTCCAGTTGACCACACCACAGGAAAAAGTTGAGACTGAATGACTGCCGTTGAGAACTTCCTGGGGCCACAGAACTGATGACAGCGTGGATAAAACACATACATTCAAGGTGGGCCCAACAGGCAATCTGATTAACAGCGTGGATAAAACACACACATCATAGTGGGCCCCACGGAGTCCTACCACCATGGATGTCAGGATCAGCAGGCAATCCTCGTCTCATTTCCAGTTTTCCACATACAAAGGTCAGAGATTAGGACAATTCGGACCGTTCTCCAATGGTAGCGGGGCCCACTTTATTGAAGTACATGTACGAACGCCTTTACGATGGATGCATGCATGCGTATAGCTGTGGTACCCTCGTAAGAGTAGCGAGTTGCTCCTCTTATTAAACTGAAATTGAGGTGGGGTTTTTGAACTCCCATATTTCGAAGCGCGCAGGGAACATCGGCTCTGTGTGGCCCAGTTATGGCCGCATTTTTTTGGCCGGCAGTAGGACCCACCCTTCAACGATCTAAGCCGTTCACCGATAAACAAAGCCTTGGATGAGCAATGCAGTAAAAAAACATAAATAAAACAATCCTTATTTGACAATCCTGGCCATCTAATGATTGACCTGAAAATAGGTCTTTTAAAGTAAATATAGGCAACGGTCCATATGCAACATCAAAAGTCTATTAGTGGCTTAGGCGGAGTTTGCCTTCAACAACATTTAAAATCAGTCCACTGACAGGTCTTCATTGGATGTTGTGTGTGGTTGAGTTTCCAAGTATACATTTGATTTAGTCCCTTTGTCTAAGTTACCGGGAATGAGTGTTGCTGCGAAAAATATGACAGATCGAATCTCGACCATGCATGCCGATATTCAAAACAAATTATAGATGTCCAACGCTAAGTACAAAGAAACGACTGATAAACATCGGCGCTAGAAGGTATTTGAAGTGCGTGACAACGTGTTGCTTCAGCTATGCAAGGATTGGTTTCCGACTGGGACATACAACAAGCCGAAAAATAAGAAGATAGGCTCAATTTCGATATTCAGAAAAATCAATGACAACGCCTATGTCGTTGATCTTCCTGAGGACCTAGAGACCTCATGGACGTTCAATGTGGTAGATATGTACGAGTATTATGAGTCGAATCCGATGGAGAACTCGAGGATGAGTTCTTTTCAAGTGGAGGGGATTGATGTAGAGCGGGCTGCAGATCTATTCTAAGTGTGAATGGACCGAAAGAAGCCTGAACTAAAGCTGACCTAGTCCGTTAGATCTAGGCCCAGTCCCATGTAGGGCATGACATAATTGGGCCCTAAATGCGTCCAGATTGGAGAAATTCATTCCGAATAGGGAAGATTAGTCGTTCGAAGTGCAAACTGTAAATTAGCCATAACTTTTGATTCAAGATGAATTACAGGACACATGACCTATGAATTTTGATTGAAATTTCATTCCGAGGTCAACTAACATGCATAAGCATGCTGCGTTGCTCCATTTAGTGAGAAAATGACTCATTCCTTTTCAAGATCGTGGTTTTATGTAAAACTTACTAAAAGTTTTAGATTGATCGTATCTCTTTTATCTTATAGTTTTAGTAGGTGATTCTTATAATTTTCTTCTTATCATGCCAGGAATCATCCGGTAAAGTTACATTAGAACTTACCATTTTTGGGAAATTTACTATTTCGGATAAGTTTTAATTTTAGTCGCATTAGGACTCTTAATTAGGGTTTGTTTTTCTTTACTAATGGTGTTATTAGAATTCGGAGGACATTCATTGATTAATAAAATTTTCAAATTTTCTTTTCTTTCTTGTGTATTCAAGAATAGCTTTGTTGAATGCTTTGTAGATTCAACGTCATGCCCTTCCCTGCATCACCCCCTCTGTGTTCCTAAGCCAAGATACGAGTGCTTCCATGCTGCTCTGCTGCCATGTTTCGTGCTTACTGATATATGAGGTTGCCTGGGGTGTGGTGGAGGTGTGGTCGACTTGTTATGAGTTTCAATGGCTTGTTGTTTTCCTCATATGCCTGGTTGTGCGGCTGAGTTTTCTCAGGCTGGGCCTGTATCAGTTTTTGTGGTTGCTAGGCTTAAGGTCGGTTCTAGGGTAGTGGTTGCAACTGGGCTTTGAAGCATGGATGGCATCCTTCTGGTTGGTCTAGCATGATTTGTAGGGGTGGGGTGCTCTTTTGGTCCAGAGCGTGATGTTCTTAGGTAGTCTTTGTATATATCCTGCGTGGGCTAGGTTCATATAAGTATATATGATAGGTGAGGCCTGGTGTCTTTTTGTTGGATCCGCCCGAAGGATTGAATGTAGACCATTGGTTTAATTCCTCTAAAATGCGTGTTTCTTTGTGCATGTATCATTTAATCAATGGATAGATTAGGAACATTCAATTGAGAAATAAGATGCTTGCCATATTTTAACTCAAATTAAATTGATTGAATTGTAGAATTCACTGTCATTAATTAAAATCCCAAAATCAGTTTCCTTAAAGAATCCCAATGTCTGATTGGTGGGCACTTTGTTAAAGTAGGACCACTGGATAATTTTCAATATGAACCATCCAATAGTTGTCCACCGATCTGATTGTCAGATGATCAAATAAGCATAATTTTTTGGTCATGATTCACCTAAACTGAGACCCATTTGGACTGTTTGCTTTGAGGTACTTATATTCCAAGCATGCAATTTCTAAGCACATGCATATCATCCATCACGCCCTGCCAGAGTATTGAAGTTTTTCTCTTAAAAAAAGCCTCATGTGGCATGCATTAACTCAAATTACATAGAATAGACTGTGAAACCCACTGTCGCTGAGTCACCGTCCCAAAATCAGGTACATTTGGTTGACCTGCCCTAACGAATAGCTCGTAGTGCTGCATCTCTTCCGAGACCAGTACCCTTTATCATGACCTCTGATTCATTTTTAACGGTACACCCATCCACTACCAGTAGAAGATTATCAAATAATCGTCAATTTCCGGTTCACCATACTTCTAAACTGAGAAACATTATTTGAATGGCCTAATTTGAATTATTTGTATGCCATGTATGCAATTTCTAAGTGCCTGCACATCATCTGTCACACTCCACCTGAGTATCAAAGCTTTTCTCGAAAAAGCTCAAAGAGTTACAAAGGGCACCAACATTTGCCTTGAGAATCTGATTTTGTCCGTCCAACGTTAAATAATGGAACTAATCAACCGCAGCGGTGCAGCCCACCTTTCCTGCCAAAGTGGCAGTTACATGGGGCATCCAAACCATGCAAACAGAGGGGCTCCATCAATGATTGCCTGTCGCGGAAAATCAGGCCAATAACCGTAGGCCAACAACCTCTCTATCTCTCTCTCTCACCATACCAAAGGTTTAAGAGCCAAACTTTACACGTTCCATCAGTCTTGAGGCTTTTGATGCATTGGTTAGGTTCTTAACAATTGATATCAGAGCCAACACCATGGAAGGGGCGACCTGTGGAAAGGGCAACTTGGACCAGAGTGAAAGCCGCCACAGCGTGGAAAGGGCTACCTGAGCAACTAGAGTGCAGCCGCCAAGTGAAAAGGGCTATCTGGATAACTAGAGTGCAACTGCCATGCCTTGGAAAGGGCTACCTGGAATAGAGGCTAGAGTGAGTGCCGCCATAGAGTGGGCCGCCGTGGACATCAGCTGTGGAGCATGGTGGAATGTTACAATCCCAAGGGTTTAAGAGCCTAACTTTACACGTTCCATTAGTACTAGGGCTTTTGGCACATTGGTTAGGTTCCAAAATTTGAGTGCTTGTGTGCTGCATTACATCCATGTTTGTGCTTACTGGTGATGATTGAGGCTAGTTCAGTTTTCTGAGGATTTCTGTCTCAGTGCTAAGTGCCTCTGAAGTTTGGAGTGGCTGGGTCTGTATGAGCTATTGTAGTTCGTAGGCTCAAGGTTGGTTCTAGGGCAGCGGTTGCATCTGGGCTTTGAAACATGGATGGCGCCCCTCTGGTTGGTCTAGCATGATTTGTAGGGGTGGGGTGGCTTTTTGGTTGAAAGCGTGTTCTTAGGTAGTCATTGTATATATCCTGTGTGGGCTAGGTTTATATGATAGGCGAGGTCTCATTTCTTTTTGTATAGCCAGATTTATCCAGTATCAATAAATTCAGATGGTGTGCTCCCACCTATCATATTAAAATAAAATAAAATAAAACAAAAAATAAAAAGATCTCCTCCTCAACACCTCTTATTGAGGTGGATCACTCGAATAGAGCAATGCTGACATGAGGTATTTGGGCAATCTTGTCCCTATATTCTCATCCGTTTCAGTAGGCACTCTTCTAAAAGTGGATACTTCAGGATCTTCTACAACTCCTCCACAAGGGGCCTCAACTGTGGACTCCTCATGATGTTCAATTCTCAAGCATTTCTATGTTTGAGATCTGGTCAGGCACTTTCTGGACCACCATGCGGTTGCCAAGAGCTCTTCTTGCTAAAAATGATTGAATTTTTGGATTCTACTGGTTGTCTCGACAGAGACTGGGCAAGTGGATCTGAAGAACTTAATCCATCCAAGAAAGTCGTGGCCATCTGTTGGTGGACCTTTGCCTGTTGCAAATTGGCTGCTGGCTATGTTTTTACTTCTGACTCTTTCGAACAGGGGATGACTAGGATTGCCTGATGTAGGTTTTTTGGGTCTGTTGCCCATACACGGTGGGTCCCACAAATGGGTGGTCTGGATCATTTAAAGCTATTGTACAATGTTAACACAGGTACCCATCTCCCCTTGTTAGAATTAAGAGGCATTATGTTGTTAGAATTAAAAGGCATTATGTAAATGATTCGGCTGAGATTTTGATGAGGACACAAGACCCATTCAAGTGTACCAACGAAGAAAGCGCCATCCACAAGCACCGTCCTTGTGGATAGGCGACTATTTAGGAGCCGAAAACCCTCCACACGTGATCAGACACATAGAAGACCCCATCTAGGGAGGACACGTGTGTAGGAAGAATAAAGAAAAGGACTGAAGAGCTTAAGACTTCGGGCGCCCATCGGGCGCCCGACCACTGTCTTCGGGCGCCCTGATCGGGCGCTCGAGTTTGGCCTTTCGAGCGCCCGAAACTCTCTGGACGTTTTTGGACGTCTTCGGGCGCCCGACTGAGCGCCCGAACTTTCGGTAGTTTTGTTTATTTATGCGTTTTTGCTTAGTTTTAGGGGTACTTTGGACTTCTTACGTGTTTTATTTGTTTATTTAAGTGGGCTAGGGCCTAAACACGAAAATTAACTTTAATATTGATTAATGAGAGCCTCTTTGAGCTTCCTCCTGCCTCCTCTCTCTCTCATGGTGATTCTTCTCTTCTCTTTGATCTTCTTCTTCTGATTTCTTCTTGCGTCCCTCCAAATTCTTCTAGGTATTTTATCTTCTATTATCCTTCTAAACTTCTGTTTTATTTATTCCCCACGATCTAAACTTTGGGAATCAAGCTAAACCCTTAAACCCCAAATTCCTAAATCCCTAATCCGAGAAACTTCTTGATTCTTCGGACTAGTGATTTTTATTGATCGATCGGGTATAACCATGCAAGATCGGGAGGTTCCATCCCTCGCCGGATCCAACCTATGCACTAATTGAATCCCATACTCCATGGTTGTGATGATGGCCCGCTCCAATGTATGTTTCCTTTATGTTTTTCTTAGTTTATGAAGATTAATGCTAGGTTTCATTATTATTATTGCTTTTAATTCTGCTGAATAATTGTGTTCATGAGCATGCATCATATTTAGGGCTGTCCTGCATCAAATTTGGTATCAGAGAATGGGCTTGCATGGTTTGTGTCTAGATCGAGTTATCAAATTAGGGTTTTGATTTTTAGGTTTAATTTAGGAAAGTCCAGATTTAAAAAGTTTCCTAATTTGAAAAATTTCCAGATTTGAGTCGTTTTCTGTTTTAGTTTATTTGTGTCAGTTCATATTAGCTTTGCATTCATCGCATCCATCTTGTGAGTCAAAACACCTAGTGGTCTAGTTGGGTAGAATTTTGGTTCAAGTTTTATTTGTATGCCCACTAGGAGAGGTAGAGGTTTCGGACTTCAGCCTATCATGAGTAACGAGCAGTTATCTGAGCAACTTGCTCAATTGATACAAAAGATAACCGCTCTAGAGGCAAGTCACAAGCGTGATTTTGCCCGCCTTGAGGACCAGATCACCACTACCAGGACCAAGGTTGAGCAACTAGAGGCATCCCAAAGGGAAAACCCCGCTGTTGGGGATGATGCGCACTCCCAAGTGGGAGGAATCATAGAGGAATGCGCTGCCACAGGTGGAGGTGGTGAAGATGGGGATCGTGGTAACGGTCGTGATGTTGTGTGAGAGGCACGAGCCACATATGAACATCAAGACCGCTATGATCTAGATGAGCGTGCGATGAAGAGTGTTAGAGTCGAGGCCCCGAGTTTTGATGGGCGCTTGGACCCCAAGGCATTACTTGACTGTGTTGCTGACATGGACCACTGCTTTGAGTGGTATGGCATGTCAGAAAACCGTCAAATGCGGTTTGCTAAGATGAAGCTTGTGGGTCAAGCCAAGCTCTTTTCGACCAACACCGAACGTAGGATAGAAAGAGTTGGTAGAGCCCCTATCACACATTGGTATGAGATGAAAGAGAAGTTGAAGGAGAAGTACCTTCCCCTCTCATACCGTCAGAAGCTCCTTGACCAATGGCAATCCTTGCGCCAAGGGTCAATGTCTGCCGCTGATTACATCGCTAAGTTTGAAGAATATGTGATGTGATGTGACATCCAAGAAGACCTTCTAGTAACGCTCTCGCGTTTTAAGAAGGGCCTTCGTGCGGATCTTCAGCGCGAGCTTATGACTCGGCCCTTAACGGACTTGGATGAAGCATATCAAGTCGTGCAGGAATTAGAGCAATATGTAGTCCGTCGTTTCAAGTCCCGAGACTCCAGTGCTCTAGTTCCCAGGGGACTAGACCTAATGTTGGTAGTCAACCTAGGGTACAGGCGACCATTCCGCCTAGACCTAGGGAGGACAAGGGCAAAGGGGTTCTTGGTACTGGTCCTAGCAACACGAGCCAAGTGAGGTGTTATGAGTGTGGCAATCTGGGCCACATGGCTAATCAGTGTCCTACTAAGAACCGTGGGAAAGCCTTAGTTATAGGCGAGTCCCACGAGGGTGGAGATGACCAGGGTAATTATGAAGTTGAAGAGTATCACCCTGAAGGAGGACTTACTGATGATGAAGAGTTAGATGGAGAAGCAACGCTTGCAGTAGTCAGGCGTGTGCTAGCTCAGTCTAGAAGTAGTGCTGACTGGCGTCGAAGCACCATCTTCTACACTATTGCCAAGTGTGGTGAAAAGAATTGTAAGATGATAGTGGACAGTGGAAGTTGTCAGAATGTGATTTCCACTAACACCTTAGAGCGCTTGAAACTGAAACCCACACCTCATCCAGACTCATATAAAGTTTCGTGGGTTGACAAGACATCCTTACCTGTCACCCATCAATGTCCAGTCCCCAAAGAGTTTGGGTCATACAAGGAATCCCTGTGGTGTGATGTTTTACCTATGGATGTGGGACATGTTATCCTAGGTAGACCGTGACTGTTCGATAATGATGTCACGATCTTTGGCCGTTCGAATGCGTGTACCTTCATGTATAGCGGTAAAAAGATCAAACTTAACCCTATGCCACCTGAGAGCACATTAGGGAAGAAAAAAGGATGAGAAGGCAAGTGAGCCTAAAGGAGTGGGGAAATCCAAGCCTAAGTCTCTACATATAATAAATGCAAGAGAGTTTGAAAAAGAGACTAAGGAGGATTCTATGGTGTATGCCCTTGTGGCTAGAGAGATTACACTTGAGGTTCCATTAGAGTTACCCCGTGAGGTGACTTCAGTCCTGAAGGAATACAGTGATGTATTTCCTAAAGATTTACCAAATGAGTTGCCACCTATGAGGGACATACAGCATGCCATTGATCTTGTCCCAGGGTCTACTCTACCGAACCTTCCTCACTACAGGATGAACCCTGCAGAACATGCAGAATTAAAGAGGCAAGTTGATGAGCTTCTGCAAAGGGGTTTCATCCAAGAGAGTATGAGCTCGTGTGCCGTGCTAGCATTGTTGACGCAAAAGAAAGACGGCACATGGCGCATGTGTGTAGACAGCCGTGCCATAAACAAAATTACTGTCAAGTACAGGTTCCCCATACATAGACTTGATGACATGCTTGACATGATGGCCAGGTCCACTGTATTCTCTAAGATAGACATCAAGAGTGGATATCACTAAATCCGTATACGCCCAGGGGATGAATGGAAAACTGCGTTTAAAACAAAAGATGGGTTGTATAAGTGGTTGGTCATGCCCTTCGGTTTGACTAATGCACCCACTACGTTCATGCGGGTGATGACACAAGCTTTGAGGCCGTTCATGGAAAAGTTCTTAGTGGTATACTTTAACGACATCCTTATTTACAGTACCACTAAGGAATCACACCTTCAACATTTAAAGAAGGTTTGTAGCGTCCTTAGGAAGGAAAAGTTGTACGCTAATCTTAAGAAATGCGCATTTATGTCTAGCCAAGTTGTGTTCTTAGGATTCATAGTGTCATCTGAAGGAATGCGTGTAGACCCTGAAAAGGCCAGGGCCATAGTTGAGTGGCCAGAACCGAGGAACATTCATGAGGTGCGAAGCTTTCACGGCCTAGCAACTTTCTATCGTCAGTTCATTAGGAGTTTTAGCAAGATCATGTCTCCCATTACAGAATGCATGAAAAAGGGAGAATTCGTGTGGTCTAAAGCCGCAGTCAAGGCTTTTAAAAAGATTAAGGGCAAAATGGTAGAAGCTCCTGTCATGCGTTTACCTGACTTTTCTAAAGTCTTTGAAGTAGCGTGTGATGCGTCTGGTGTCGGTATAGGTGGAGTGTTGAGTCAAGAAGGACACCCAGTGACCTATTTCAGTGAGAAGCTGAATGAGGTAAAACAAAAATACTCCACGTACGACAAATTTTTTTATGCGGTAGTGCAATCCCTGAGACATTGGCGACACTATCTCCTACCACAGGAATTCGTCTTGTTTTCTGACCATGAGGCTTTGAGATATTTATATTCTCAGAAGAAACTCAACCCAAGGCATGCCAAGTGGGTAACGTTTCTTCAGGAATATTCGTTTGTTTTGAAACATAAGGCTGGGGTTGAAAACAAACCAGCAGATGCCCTTAGTAGAAGAGTGGCGTTGCTCAATTCCTTGAGTGTAAAGGTAGTCGGGTTTGAGCAACTGAAAAATGAATACCCCACATGTCCTGATTTTGGGGGTACTTACGTGTCACTCTCTAGTGGCCAGCGTATTATGGGCGAATATGTTCTTAAAGATGGCTTCCTTTTCAAGGGAGACAGACTTTGCATTCCTCGTATGTCCTTTCGTGAATTCCTCATCTGGGAGCTTCATTCAGGAGGGATAGCTGGCCATTTTGGTCGTGACAAGACCATTGTCCTTGTGGAAGATCGTTTCTACTGGCCAAGTCTCAAGCGAGATGTAGCCAAAGTTCTAGGGTAGTGTCGTACATGTCAACTGGCAAAGCAGAGAAAGCAAAATACCGGGCTGTATACGCCATTGCCAGTGCCACACGCTCCGTGGCAGGACATTAGTATGGACTTCGTGCTTGGGCTTCCCAAGACAATAAAAAAGCACGATTCCATTTTTGTCGTGGTGGACCGTTTCTCTAAAATGGCGCATTTCCTCCCATGTTCGAAAATGTCAGATGCTTCTCATGTTGCTCGTATCTTTTTTGATGGTGTGGTGCGTCTCCATGGCTTACCTAAAACCATAGTGTCTGATCGTGATGTTCGATTTACTAGCTATTTTTGGAAGACACTGTGGCACATTATGGGAACTCGTTTGCAATTCTCTACTGCTTACCACCCATAAACAGACGGTCAAACTGAAGTGGTAAACTGTAGTCTTGGAAATCTTCTACGTTGTCTAGTGGGTGATCATGTTAAGACTTGGGACCTAATTTTACCAACTGCTGAATTTGCTTATAATAGGTCAGTAAATCGATCTACAGGGATGGGTCCATTTGAAGTTGTTAATGGGTATAAACCTAGAATGCCAATAGATCTTTTACCCATGTCTGTCACCCAAAGGTCTTCTGAATCGGCCGATGCATTTGCACGACATATCCAGGAATTGCATACGCATATTAGACAGCGGATAAGTAAGAGTAATGATAATTATAAAATTTCAGCTGATTCTCATCGTAGACTGCAAGATTTTCAAGAAGGAGACTATGTAATGGAGAGAATAAGGCCAGAGCAGTTCTCACAGGGTTCCGCTAAGAAATTACAAGCACGTAGTGCTGGACCATTCAAGATAGTGCAGAAAATTGGGTCCAATGCGTATCGGATTGACCTTCCATCTGAAATGGGCATTAACTCGACTTTCAATGTAGAAGATCTAGTCCGTTCCCCTAACCCTACCATTGATCCATCATTTCATTCATGGCCCTACTCTGATTTTGCTTCACAACCCCTTCCACCCCTCCCTCCACCTATTGTCCATAAAGAAGAAATTGAAGAGATCTTGGATGATGAGATAGTATCTACAAGAGATCGAGGGTTCCAGAGATATCTTGTCAAATGGAGGAACAAACCACTGTTAGAACTAGAGAATGAACATTCTCTGGAATGTTGGGTTTTGTTGCTGTGGGGTTCTAAATAATAGGAACATTCGTAGACAATTGTTCGCTCGCCTCAAGTGTAAGGCTGCGATGTAGTAATAAATCTCGGTAAGACCGAGGTCGATCCACAGGGAAAGAAGTAAACAATTTCAACTACTCCAATAACTAGAATCTAAGAAGTTTAAGAAAGTAGTTTTTCACATGAAATAGGAAAATCTGAAATTAAGAAGAACTAGAGCATCAAGGATCCACTTGTAGTAGTCCAATGCCAATCCATTCATCCAAGTACAACACAATTAGAATCAAAGTCCTATCTCTCATCTAATTGGAAGATATAACATTCAAGCACAACAATCCCACTTAAATCTGGAAATCAGATTTCTAGTTCTAATGAAGCACATAGAACTTGAACTTGTAGCCTTCGGAGTAACAGCCATGCCTATGGACTATGGCATGCTCAAGGGTTACTACAATTCTAATTCAAACAACCCAATCATGGTAATCTTAGAGAATTGCAAGGAACTCATGTCCGGAGCACACAAACTCTCACAAAACTTCTAAAAAACCAAACTTTATTCAAACTAGAACTTCAAAATCCAAAATTAAGAAAAGGGTACTTGAAATAAAAGAATTAAAGCATTGGAACCAACTACAAATTTCACCTCTAGCTCTAGCTAAGAGGTTAGCTAAGGAAAAGCATATTAAAACTAGAACTAGAACTAAGAAAAGGAAGAAAAACTAGCTGTAGGAGGCTAGGTAGCCTCCTGGGACTTGAACTCCTTGCTTCCCACGTCCTTGGTTGATTTGGAATAGAAGAGAGCACCTCCTTTTATAGTGCAACAATAGTACAGCAACATAGCAGAATTTGTTTCGCCTGGTACGGCTTAACCAATGGTCGGATTGCCTTCAAATTTGGTTTGTAGCTTCCTTGTAATGTGATCTTCCTCATAGATGATTTAGATTTCCAAGATTATCCTTTGAATGGGCCCACCAATCACATCACCGACCGCCTCTCAAAATCGCGCACTTTGGGTACCTTCAGAACCAGTCATCTTACTTTCAACGCTCCGGAGTGTACAGATGTCGGATTGATCCCAAATTTTGTACATTGGTAGAAAACTTCATCCTCTACATGATAGACGGATTAGATTGTCCAAAAACATCCTAAAATGTGGTCCGGAAATTAGAACACTTAGGGCTTTTATAAACTCTGCGCAGTTGGATCTTTCTGGATGGTCCATCTTTCTTCAACCGGTACGATCAAACCACACATCCTTTTGATCTGAAACTTTTGTGATTATTCATATATGGATGTGTTCTAAAATATGGTCAAAGTAGATTCTTCATATCATCAATGATGAGTCCTCTGGACCGGCCCAGAGTTGAACAGGGAAATCTGAAACTTTCTGGACAGTTCGTATTGTTTTGGCCACCACGGTCAATCCGTAGCTCCGATCGACACGAAACCACTTGGGTTAGTTCGGCGTCGAGCTCCTCTTCGACATGGATGTGTTGGATTTCCAAATATCATCAAGATGGCTTCAAAAAACTGGTCCGAAAAACCAGGTGCGGGAATACATTGCTGTTTTAGAATCTGGAATCTGAAACTTGCATGGCCGACCGGTCACGACCGGTCGGATAGGGCTGGCCGACCGGTCACGACCGGTCAGGCCCTCTTTGGCATTACTCCAGCAAGCATGGCCGACCGGTCAAGACCGGTCGGGCTTCCTTGGCCGACCGGTCAAGACCGGTCGGTCTCTTTTTCTTCTTGTTTTCTTCCTTTCTTTCTTCTATTTTCTTCTTTCTTTGCTTCCTTCTTTCTTTGGTCCACCTTGGGCCTTCATCAAAGGCTCCAAATGGCCCCTTTTTGGTCTCTAATTGAGTGAAGTCCGCTCTCATTCCTATAATCACAAAACATGTGTTAGATGGGCCTTTAAATCATGAAAATCATGCAAACCATGTCATGTAATGGGCAATGCAATGTATAAATTGGAGGTTCAACACACCCCCCAACCAGCTTTTTGCTAGTCCCGAGCAAAACATGCGTGAAACAATTTCAAACCTCCAAACCCAACTCTCCCTCAGAACCCATGATTCTATCCATTCCAAGGTGTATAAGTATAAAATTTGGAAAAATTAGGTGATAGAAGCTGAAATCTTGGACTCTCAAAACATAATAAGTGTCTACATGAAATTCCCACTGATTGATTGATAAATAGAAGAACTCGAACAAATTCAACCTAGTGTGCATAGTGAAAGTTCATCTCATGAGTTTCTGGGATCATCTTCTTCATAGATTAAGTAAACCAAGGATTTTAAGGTGCACAGAGCAACAACAAGCCTATGACAGGAATTTGCCTTACCGTCCTTCCGACGGCTTTCACACTACGTCCCATTTCCGGCTTTGGTTACGGTTCGACCATCCCCCGGTTGGTAATAGGTAGCCCTTTTCGAAATTTTCCACCATTTTTCCTTCATTCCCGATTTCATCCTTTCTTTCCTTTTTCTTTTAAAATTAGATAGGATTTTTAAAAATCCATATCTTTCATTATTTTCCCATGGACAAGGATGGACAAAATACCCCGGCTTGGTTTCTCAACACCTTTATATCAAAGTCTAGCTAATCCACAAATCACATAAACCTTTCAACTCATGAAAATCGTGTAATGTGAACTTGGTGTGAAGGTGTTCAAATTTTCTATCAATCACAACAATAGGGGAACTAACATATAAAACCATTATGTTGGGAGAATTCAAGACTTACAACATCACACACTTCATATCTCCTCTTCTTATACTCATATCATCTCGAATGCATGGAAATACGGTTTTCTAAAAGAATTTTGAAATTTTAGAAAATTCGAAAAAATTTGCGCATGTGAGGCTCGAAATGTTGCAACATGCTAGGTGAGGAATCTCATCCCACCCCCCAACCAAATCTTGCATTGTCCTCAATGTAAAAAGATATGCAATTAGCATGAACATGAGAGCAATGGTAAAATATGAGTGAGAACAATAGTACCTGAGATAGCAAGTTGA
The DNA here is from genome assembly GCA_003013855.2 of Liriodendron chinense. NCBI lineage: Eukaryota > Viridiplantae > Streptophyta > Magnoliopsida > Magnoliales > Magnoliaceae > Liriodendron > Liriodendron chinense. Next base: position 1,652,703 of record ML058481.1, on the reverse strand, counting down.
TCAATTCTAGCATCTTCCATTGTCTCGATGAGACTTATTCAATCCTAATTGCAGAAAAATAAATTCTAACCTACCTACCTACCTTTGATTAGTCCGATCAACTACATGATCAAAGTTGAGCAGGATCTTCATGAATTTCAATAAATTTCTCATGAGGACCATCCAAAGTCCTGCTCGACAGTAAACATGTGTGCTTCTTATCATCGAAGTCCAATCGTATTGTGCACCACATGCATAAAAGGAGGAGATAAGAGCAGCAAAAAGATATCTCCTCAAATTCTGATTTGGGTTATGATTGATTAAAAATGGGTCCTCCCAATCAGAATTTTCAATGGGCTGAAGGACCCATGATGGTGGAGAGACACTCATCAAGTTTTCATTGGTTAAAGTTGTCTCCTCCACAATATCAGAATTGTACGGTGCTTCCACAAACAATGGTAAAGAGTGTAAATCAGTGGAAAGGTGTTCTTCAGGCACCGGCACAGTGTCTAACAAAATGTCCAACTCCTTAATCATCTCATCATCAAGATCATAAGAGTGGGCCAAGCATTTCTCTAGGAAATCGAGATAGTCGGATGAAGGGTCCTCATCCTCCCTTAATGATTGAAGAAATTCTGTTTCAATGGTAAGGAATTCCTCCTCTATAGAGAGGAGGTCTTCCAAAGAGAATTCTTCAGATTCAGTGGTAAGCACATCATTTAACATTGGTTGATCTTTGAAAATTTCAGATTGTGCCACCTCATCATCCAAAGGAATAGAATTTTCAATCAAAGGGAGGTCTACCACACTAGAATTTGGCATGTGTTGTTGGTGGAACGACTCAAAAAGATCGACTTCGGCCATCTCTCTAGCATGCATATCCTCTAGAGACTCATAATCATTATGCCCTTGGGAAAAAGAAACCATAGGTTCATAACCATTCACCAAACCCTCATTGTAGGCAACCCCACTACCACTTTCAAATTTTATGGAATCCTCGGGTTCGTCAACCGTCATTGAAATCTCTTCATCATTAAGTTCAAAGCATCCAAAAGAGATAGTGGACTCACCATAATTGATGATGACATTGGGATCATCGAAATCAATCTCCTTTAAAAGTCTATCCATTAAATCCGAAGAAGGTGGGACTTGGATAGCCTCATCCTCCTCATTGTTGGGGATTGATTCGGTGTTCCCAATGTTGGGTTTAATATTTTGAGATGGCGAGAGGTTTTGTATGTATTGCTCAGTTGTTTTCATAAACTCTCGCAGCACATCCTCAAGAGTTTGTGTCGGTTGCGGCTCATGAGAAAGAAACTCTTGAGGATAGTTGTTGGCATCCATGGTTGGCTCATCTTCCAAGTTGAAATTTTGATGCTCCCACCAATTTGGATTATGCATGTCATATGTTGGGCTTTTAGATGGTTGTTGACATGTGTAGCCATACAAGTGATCATACATTGTCCTAACCGGTGGAACATTATTCATCTCTTTCCGATACTCTTCCATTATCTTACGTTGTGCCTCAATATGTGTATTGTTTTCATTAATGTAATCACGCATCGTCTTACGTGGGGAGGTAGTGGAGGTTGATTGAATCTCAGAAAAATACTTATGCTTATAATGGTTCCAATCATAATGATTTTGGGTCTCAAAATCTGACGTCTCATCCTCCAAAAGGTACTTGTACGCACCATTCGTCCAATCATACATGATGAAATTTTAAAGAATTGGGAACTACCCTAATCTAGAAAAAAGAACAAAAAGAAGGGAGATGGGGAGATGTTACCCAATAGAGTGAGATCTATGTCAGCAACAATGTCCTACAAAATCCAAAAATTAAGAAAAGGGTACTTGAAATAAAAGAATTAAAGCATTGGAACCAACTACAAATTTCACCTCTAGCTCTAGCTAAGAGGTTAGCTAAGGAAAAGCATATTAAAACTAGAACTAGAACTAAGAAAAGGAAGAAAAACTAGCTGTAGGAGGCTAGGTAGCCTCCTGGGACTTGAACTCCTTGCTTCCCACGTCCTTGGTTGATTTGGAATAGAAGAGAGCACCTCCTTTTATAGTGCAGCAATAGTACAGCAACATAGCAGAATTTGTTTCGCCTGGTACGGCTTAACCAATGGTCGGATTGCCTTCAAATTTGGTTTGTAGCTTCCTTGTAATGTGATCTTCCTCATAGATGATTTAGATTTCCAAGATTATCCTTTGAATGGGCCCACCAATCACATCACCGACCGCCTCTCAAAATCGCGCACTTTGGGTACCTTCAGAACCAGTCATCTTACTTTCAACGCTCCGGAGTGTACAGATGTCGGATTGATCCCAAATTTTGTACATTGGTAGAAAACTTCATCCTCTACATGATAGACGGATTAGATTGTCCAAAAAAATCCTAAAATGTGGTCCGGAAATTAGAACACTTAGGGCTTTTATAAACTCTGCGCAGTTGGATCTTTCTGGATGGTCCATCTTTCTTCAACCGGTACGATCAAACCACACATCCTTTTGATCTGAAACTTTTGTGATTATTCATATATGGATGTGTTCTAAAATATGGTCAAAGTAGATTCTTCATATCATCAATGATGAGTCCTCTGGACCGGCCCAGAGTTGAACAGGGAAATCTGAAACTTTCTGGACAGTTCGTATTGTTTTGGCCACCACGGTCAATCCGTAGCTCCGATCGACACGAAACCACTTGGGTTAGTTCGGCGTCGAGCTCCTCTTCGACATGGATGTGTTGGATTTCCAAATATCATCAAGATGGCTTCAAAAAACTGGTCCGAAAAACCAGGTGCGGGAATACATTGCTGTTTTAGAATCTGGAATCTGAAACTTGCATGGCCGACCGGTCACGACCGGTCAGGCCCTCTTTGGCATTACTCCAGCAAGCATGGCCGACCGGTCAAGACCGGTCGGGCTCTTTTTCTTCTTGTTTTCTTCCTTTCTTTCTTCTATTTTCTTCTTTCTTTGCTTCCTTCTTTCTTTGGTCCACCTTGGGCCTTCATCAAAGGCTCCAAATGGCCCCTTTTTGGTCTCTAATTGAGTGAAGTCCGCTCTCATTCCTATAATCACAAAACATGTGTTAGATGGGCCTTTAAATCATGAAAATCATGCAAACCATGTCATGTAATGGGCAATGCAATGTATAAATTGGAGGTTCAACACACCCCCCAACCAGCTTTTTGCTAGTCTCGAGCAAAACATGCGTGAAACAATTTCAAACCTCCAAACCCAACTCTCCCTCAGAACCCATGATTCTATCCATTCCAAGGTGTATAAGTATAAAATTTGGAAAAATTAGGTGATAGAAGCTGAAATCTTGGACTCTCAAAACATAATAAGTGTCTACATGAAATTCCCACTGATTGATTGATAAATAGAAGAACTCGAACAAATTCAACCTAGTGTGCATAGTGAAAGTTCATCTCATGAGTTTCTGGGATCATCTTCTTCATAGATTAAGTAAACCAAGGATTTTAAGGTGCACAGAGCAACAACAAGCCTATGACAGGAATTTGCCTTACCGTCCTTCCGACGGCTTTCACACTACGTCCCATTTCCGGCTTTGGTTACGGTTCGACCATCCCCCGGTTGGTAATAGGTAGCCCTTTTCGAAATTTTCCACCATTTTTCCTTCATTCCCGATTTCATCCTTTCTTTCCTTCTTCTTTTAAAATTAGATAGGATTTTTAAAAATCCATATCTTTCATTATTTTCCCATGGACAAGGATGGACAAAATACCCCGGCTTGGTTTCTCAACACCTTTATATCAAAGTCTAGCTAATCCACAAATCACATAAACCTTTCAACTCATGAAAATCGTGTAATGTGAACTTGGTGTGAAGGTGTTCAAATTTTCTATCAATCACAACAATAGGGGAACTAACATATAAAACCATTATGTTGGGAGAATTCAAGACTTACAACATCACACACTTCATATCTCCTCTTCTTATACTCATATCATCTCGAATGCATGGAAATACGGTTTTCTAAAAGAATTTTGAAATTTTAGAAAATTCGAAAAAATTTGCGCATGTGAGGCTCGAAATGTTGCAACATGCTAGGTGAGGAATCTCATCCCACCCCCCAACCAAATCTTGCATTGTCCTCAATGTAAAAAGATATGCAATTAGCATGAACATGAGAGCAATGGTAAAATATGAGTGAGAACAATAGTACCTGAGATAGCAAGTTGATCAATTCTAGCATCTTCCATTGTCTCGATGAGACTTATTCAATCCTAATTGCAGAAAAATAAATTCTAACCTACCTACCTACCTTTGATTAGTCCGATCAACTACATGATCAAAGTTGAGCAGGATCTTCATGAATTTCAATAAATTTCTCATGAGGACCATCCAAAGTCCTGCTCGACAGTAAACATGTGTGCTTCTTATCATTGAAGTCCAATCGTATTGTGCACCACATGCATAAAAGGAGGAGATAAGAGCAGCAAAAAGATATCTCCTCAAATTCTGATTTGGGTTATGATTGATTAAAAATGGGTCCTCCCAATCAGAATTTTCAATGGGCTGAAGGACCCATGATGGTGGAGAGACACTCATCAAGTTTTCATTGGTTAAAGTTGTCTCCTCCACAATATCAGAATTGTACGGTGCTTCCACAACAATGGTAAAGAGTGTAAATCAGTGGAAATGTGTTCTTCAGGCACCGGCACAGTGTCTAACAAAATGTCCAACTCCTTAATCATCTCATCATCAAGATCATAAGAGTGGGCCAAGCATTCCTCTAGGAAATCGAGATAGTCGGATGAAGGGTCCTCATCCTCCCTTAATGATTGAAGAAATTCTGTTTCAATGGTAAGGAATTCCTCCTCTATAGAGAGGAGGTCTTCCAAAGAGAATTCTTCAGATTCAGTGGTAAGCACATCATTTAACATTGGTTGATCTTTGAAAATTTCAGATTGTGCCACCTCATCATCCAAAGGAATAGAATTTTCAATCAAAGGGAGGTCTACCACACTAGAATTTGGCATGTGTTGTTGGTGGAACGACTCAAAAAGATCGACTTCGGCCATCTCTCTAGCATGCATATCCTCTAGAGACTCATAATCATTATGCCCTTGGGAAAAAGAAACCATAGGTTCATAACCATTCACCAAACCCTCATTGTAGGCAACCCCACTACCACTTTCAAATTTTATGGAATCCTCGGGTTCGTCAACCGTCATTGAAATCTCTTCATCATTAAGTTCAAAGCATCCAAAAGAGATAGTGGACTCACCATAATTGATGATGACATTGGGATCATCGAAATCAATCTCCTTTAAAAGTCTATCCATTAAATCCGAAGAAGGTGGGACTTGGATAGCCTCATCCTCCTCATTGTTGGGGATTGATTCGGTGTTCCCAATGTTGGGTTTAATATTTTGAGATGGCGAGAGGTTTTGTATGTATTGCTCAGTTGTTTTCATAAACTCTCGCAGCACATCCTCAAGAGTTTGTGTCGGTTGCGGCTCATGAGAAAGAAACTCTTGAGGATAGTTGTTGGCATCCATGGTTGGCTCATCTTCCAAGTTGAAATTTTGATGCTCCCACCAATTTGGATTATGCATGTCATATGTTGGGCTTTTAGATGGTTGTTGACATGTGTAGCCATACAAGTGATCATACATTGTCCTAACCGGTGGAACATTATTCATCTCTTTCCGATACTCTTCCATTATCTTACGTTGTGCCTCAATATGTGTATTGTTTTCATTAATGTAATCACGCATCGTCTTACGTGGGGAGGTAGTGGAGGTTGATTGAATCTCAGAAAAATACTTATGCTTATAATGGTTCCAATCATAATGATTTTGGGTCTCAAAATCCGACGTCTCATCCTCCAAAAGGTACTTGTACGCACCATTCGTCCAATCATACATGATGAAATTTTAAAGAATTGGGAACTACCCTAATCTAGAAAAAAGAACAAAAAGAAGGGAGATGGGGAGATGTTACCCAATAGAGTGAGATCTATGTCAGCAACAATGTCCTACAAAATCCAAAAATTAAGAAAAGGGTACTTGAAATAAAAGAATTAAAGCATTGGAACCAACTACAAATTTCACCTCTAGCTCTAGCTAAGAGGTTAGCTAAGGAAAAGTATATTAAAACTAGAACTAGAACTAAGAAAAGGAAGAAAAACTAGCTGTAGGAGGCTAGGTAGCCTCCTGGGACTTGAACTCCTTGCTTCCCACGTCCTTGGTTGATTTGGAATAGAAGAGAGCACCTCCTTTTATAGTGCAGCAATAGTACAGCAACATAGCAGAATTTGTTTCGCCTGGTACGGCTTAACCAATGGTCGGATCGCCTTCAAATTTGGTTTGTAGCTTCCTTGTAATGTGATCTTCCTCATAGATGATTTAGATTTCCAAGATTATCCTCTGAATGGGCCCACCAATCACATCACCGACCGCCTCTCAAAATCGCGCACTTTGGGTACCTTCAGAACCAGTCATCTTACTTTCAACGCTCCGGAGTGTACAGATGTCGGATTGATCCCAAATTTTGTACATTGGTAGAAAACTTCATCCTCTACATGATAGACGGATTAGATTGTCCAAAAAAATCCTAAAATGTGGTCCGAAAATTAGAACACTTAGGGCTTTTATAAACTCTGCGCAGTTGGATCTTTCTGGATGGTCCATCTTTCTTCAACCGGTACGATCAAACCACACATCCTTTTGATCTGAAACTTTTGTGATTATTCATATATGGATGTGTTCTAAAAGATGGTCAAAGTAGATTCTTCATATCATCAATGATGAGTCCTCTGGACCGGCCCAGAGTTGAACAGGGAAATCTGAAACTTTCTGGACAGTTCGTATTGTTTTGGCCACCACGGTCAATCCGTAGCTCCGATCGACACGAAACCACTTGGGTTAGTTCGGCGTCGAGCTCCTCTTCGACATGGATGTGTTGGATTTCCAAATATCATCAAGATGGCTTCAAAAAACTGGTCCGAAAAACCAGGTGCGGGAATACATTGCTGTTTTAGAATCTGGAATCTGAAACTTGCATGGCCGACCGGTCACGACCGGTCGGACAGGGCTGGCCGACCGGTCACGACCGGTCAGGCCCTCCTTGGCATTACTCCAGCAAGCATGGCCGACCGGTCAAGACCGGTCGGTCTCTTTTTCTTCTTGTTTTCTTCCTTTCTTTCTTCTATTTTCTTCTTTCTTTGCTTCCTTCTTTCTTTGGTCCACCTTGGGCCTTCATCAAAGGCTCCAAATGGCCCCTTTTTGGTCTCTAATTGAGTGAAGTCCGCTCTCATTCCTATAATCACAAAACATGTGTTAGATGGGCCTTTAAATCATGAAAATCATGCAAACCATGTCATGTAATGGGCAATGCAATGTATAAATTGGAGGTTCAACAACAATCACAAGCATTCACAAAAGGTACACAAGAAGAGGTATCGCAAGGCGAATTTTATTCCAGAGATTCTGAGATCTTGTACATTCCAGGCCGTGATCTGGCACGAGCCCTTAATTACATCGAATGATTGATGACCCTTGATTAAAAGGCGAAAGACTAGTCAGCGGGGACCATGGTTTCAGAGTTCATAGTCGCGGAGACCTGTGTTTTGGTGGTCGTAGAGACCTGTATTTGTATGATCGCGGAGACCTGTATTTGTATGGTCGCGGAGACCTGTATTTGTATGGTCGCGGAGACCTGTATTTGTATGGTCGCGGAGACCTGTATTTGTGGTGTTCTGTTATAGATTGAATCGTCTTTGTACGAGTCGGATGTCTATGTCCCATGTTTTGACCGGAGATCCGGGCTGAGACTGTCAGGGTTTATGGCCGGGAAGGACGACTCTGGGCCCGCGCCTGTCAATGTGGGGACAGGTGACCTCGGGAAGTCCATTCCACGGTTGTATGTAGCTGAATAGCTCAACCAGCGGATGCCGTTTTGGATGGGTAGGGCATCGACTGTTCTTGAAGTATCAGTCTTTAACAAATTGTGTGTGATAGTTTAGAACTCTCCTGGTATAGTTTATTGTGTTAACCATAGTCCCCTTTGCTTAATCCGGGCCTGAATCCGAGTCATATTATGGTAGTATATGTAATGATGATGCATCAGTATGACTCCAAGCACTAGAGGCTTCTCTTCGGGAGGATTACTCCATTCGTTTCGTCGGATCGGGTCGGATCCAGAAGGCTCGCGTTCTGCTCATTGGGTGGCCCGGATGGGTCATTTGACCGTTCCATTGCGTCCGGAATGCTCGAAATACCCAAAATAGGCTCAAACGGGGATTGAAAACGTCATAAAATGAAGATTTAAAGGTGCTGAGGTGAACGCTCAAAGTGCTGATTTTTGCGATCCGCTGGCCTGATTTTCTGGATGCGCTGGAGGATTTTGTGACGCGCTGGGGCTAGTGCGTCCGAAAATGACTTGTTTTATAGACGGCTGATTTTACTAATGCGCTAGAGGATTTTGTGACGCGCTGGGGCCAGTGCGTCCGAAAATGACTTGTTTTATAGACGGCTGATTTTACTGATGCGCTGGAGGATTTTGTGACGCGCTGGGGCCAGTGCGTCCGAAAATGACTTTGTTCATGATTGCTTATTTATCCGATCCGCTGGCCTGTTTTGCGATGCGCTGGGGCCAGTGCGTACGAAAAATAACTTTGTTTTATGATTTATTTGATCCGCCGATGGTTTTTTTTTTCTGATGCGCCGGATCACTTTTATGATGTGCTGGGATCAGCGCGTCGAAAAGGGTGACTTGAGTTATTTCATCTCCAGACCTGTTATGGTCGGAGGTGCGATTTCCGGCGAGGGGATCCGGTGATCGGAAAAGGATTCCGGCGATCGAAAAAAGGTTTTCCGGCGACGAGGTTCTCTCTCTCTCTCTCTCTCTCTCTCTCTCTCTCGCTGAATCGTGCAAATGAGGTGGTGGGAGGGGGTATTTATAGGTGAAGTCGTCCAATAGGAGGTCGACACGTGTAGCGCATCGAGAAAATGGGTCGGCGCGTCGATTAAAGTCACTCGGCGCGTCTTAAAATGGCTGAGTTCGGAAGCTAGTTTGCAGGACGCGCCAGCTGTCAGTGCGTCCTGAAATTGGTTGATTTTTTGGATGCGCCGGGTGAATTTTTGGATGCGCTGGAGGCAGTGCGTCCTGAAATTCAAAATGATTGAATTACGTGATGCGCCAGGTGAATTTGTGGATGCGCTGGAAGCAGTGCGTCCTGAAATTCAATCCGTCCGAATTTCCTGATGCGCTGGAAGATTTTTGTGATGCGCTGGAAGTAGTGCGTCCTGAAATTCAATCCGTCCGAATTTCCTGAAGCGCTGGACGTATACGTGTCTCCTAAACTTGGGTTTTGCAAATTGGGGGATTTGTGGGGTCCGCCTCGCGATGAATGCCGATGCACTGCTCCTATCTCTTCATAATTGAGGTAATCCTCCCAAATTTTGACAGTTTTGGTCATGATGACCGGTGGGGTCCACCACTGGCCCAATTTCATGTTTTTGGTCAAGTCTGGTGTGTGTGTCGCGATTCGTGTCGCGATTTCCGATGCACTGGCCCTAAGTTTGCCCGAGTGATGATTTCGGTACTCGGGATCATCGCTTCGGGGACCCTCACTTTTGGGACCCCAACAGATGCCCCTCCGATGTGTTGGGATGGACGCGCGGCGGTCCATGGCGACACATCGGATTTTCTGGGTCTCACTATAAATAGGGGAATCCAGGTTATTTCGTCATTTCACTGTTCATCTTCGACGACCAGAGCTCTCGGCCAGCGCATCGAATTATTATCGCCAGCGCATCGTAATATTAGGTAGCGCGTCGATTTATTGGGACTTCGGCATTTTGTCGATGCGCTACGCATAGCGCGGCCTCTAATTGGACTTGTGTATTTATGATTTTCTGAACGCGCCATAGGGCAGCGCATACAATAAGTGGTCGCGCTGGACTCAGCGCATTAGTTTAACTTGAAATCTTCCATCTTATCGACGCGCTAGGGTCAGCGCGTCCTCTCGTGCCTTGTGGAAACCCATTCATGACGCGCTGAGCTCTGCGCGGTTTCACTAACCCATTAATCGATGCGCTAGCCCCAGCGCGTACCCGCGTGCCTGGGAAACCTCTTTTCATGGACGCGCTTGGTCGTGGCGTTTAAGAAAATTCAGACTTGGCGGAACTTAGCATTTTCTGGACGCGCTGGGCCCGGTGCATCATGTTTTTTGGACTTGTGAATTTGCATGATTTTCGTGACGCACTGGGCTCTGCGCGTGCGATTTTGGGACTTAGTGAAATTCATTGGATTGTCACATAAACCGGCTCCCGCACATATTTCCAGACGTGGTTAATTGGCCCAATTGTTGAGCATATTAAAGCCGGCGAGCACTGCTTTCTGAGTTTGAGAAGTTGTCCAGTTCTAGTGTCCTACTTTAGTGTGCTTATCGTGGCTTAACACACTCATCTGCGGGTTCATTTGACCGTTGCTTACGATGTTTGGGACTTGTTCCGAGTACGTGGGGTCTCACGCACCCTCTTATTAAACCAGGTTTGCTTTGAGCATCACCAGGGTATGTGAAACCTCGCGTACCTAGCTCGTGGGCCTCAGTGGAGTCTGCGGTTTCTGCGAATTCCGCACTGGCGGTCCGCCGTGTCTCCAAAGGGTGTGAACCCCTATGCCTCTGTTTCGTATTCGCGTATGCGTGCCAATCGTCCTAGGGAGGCGTAGGGTCTCACGCACTTGGGAGACTTCCTGGCTGCCTTAGTTTAATGGGCAATTCTAGTGGTGATTTAAAATGATGTTTCGAGCATACCTTTGCATGTCTTTTCTCGGCTTTTCTGACTTTACGCGAGTGGCTTTGCGCGCTTTTCTTTTGCCGGACCGCCTCATTTGGTTCATCCGTCTTGTTTTTTAGCAGACAATGGCCATAACCCGTGCTTCCCTTCGCGCGGCCCGGGACTGTATGGGGCGGCTCCTAAACGATCTAGACCACCCCGAGGCTTGGTCATCTCTTGCTGGTCAATGCGATGAGGTGGCCGAAGCCCTGACTCATCTTGGTGCTGAATCCCGCCTCATTCTCCGAGCTCTTCAGAATATCTCGGCGATGGCTTCTATCTCCGACGAACGCAAGGAGGCTATCTCTGGTTTCATCGGCGATTCTTCCCTCCTGGAGGAATTGGCGGTTCTGGAGGCGGCGGAGCCTTCTCTGGCTGCTTCCTTCCTATCCCTCTTGAAGCGCCTCAGCTTCCTAAAGGATGAGAAGAGGGAGAGCAGGAGGTTCCTGGCTTGGTTTATCCCCTTGGCGGAGGCCGAGTACCCGGATCGTCGCGCCGGCATTTGGAGAATGGTCAGAGCGGCTATCCGGGAGCACGACGACCTGGCGATTGACTTGTCTGCGATAAGGAACTACGCCAATGCTGAGCACTTGAACTTCGATCTTGTGCAACAATGCATCTCCATCCTGGTGGACTTGGTCTTCAAGGAGGCCCAGATTCAAGCGAAGGTCGATGAGCTGAGGGCTCGAGTTCTTCCTCTGGTGCAGGACTGAAATCTTCATCTTCTAGCTTCGGGGAGGGGTCCCCACAATTTTGAGTCATTTCATATTGACTGTCGATTTTTATCATTTTAAACAATTGACATTTAACGATTTGGGCTTTGGCATAGCCCTCGTGGTTTAATGAATGCTAATTATACTTTTTCCTCTTTTACTTCTGCCTCTCGAAAGCTTGTGTGTTTGTGATGATGTTGTTGCGGATGTTGTCGTTTCATTTCCTTTCTCATTGGTTGATGATGTTGCGCATTGGCCTGGATCAGTGCCTGTTCTTTGTCTACTTGTTGCTTCGTATGTCTTTGGATTTCGTGAATGTTTGATTGGTCTTTATGAGGATATTTTCATTTGCTCTGTACTTAAGCCCTTTCTATGCCGTTGCAGATTATAATGGCCAGCAATCCTTCACAAGCCGGTCCTTCGGGTCCGCCTCAAACTTCATCCAAGCGTAAACGTGCTGCCATCAAGCAGGCTTCCAGACCGTCAGCTGAGAATTCGCAGTGGTTTCTCCCGCCTGAGACATTCAACTTTTACGAACGCATTCTGACCCTTCCGAAGAACGTCCAGCGGAAGATACTCTGCGATAAGGCCTTACCGCCTCCTCCTGATGAGGGTACCCAGGAGGAATAGGATGCGTGGTACGCTCCCTTACAAGGTTTCCGGACTGATGAGGCTGTCGGGTCTGAAGAGGGCGAAGCGAGCCCGATTGTGCCCGCCCAGTCTGCTAAGTGAGGTCGTCCAAAGACGACTGGGAAGAGCGCTAAGCAGGTCTATATGGAGAACCAGACTAGGTCGAAGTCTGATAGGAAGAGGGTTGTCTGGTCTTCTGTGAAACTGCCAGTATCATCTCTCGTGATTCGCAACCCTTACACGAAGCAATTCATCCGCTTTCCTAAAAGCTTCCAGAGATATCGTTCTCTGCCAAGCATTGAGCCCTCTGATATAAGTCGCGCAAATTCTTTCTACAGCGTCGACTCCTGGACGTCCATTCCGGAGACGTTCATTAACTGTGCTATATCTAAGAACGGCACGTTACAGTCTGTCCTCGGGGAGAAGGACATGATATTTTTGGAGCCAAACCACGACCCTCATCTGCCATTTCCAACACACTACTACGAGACCCTGCGCGAAAGGTTTCGTCCTCTGTCTGATGCAGAAATTTGGCCGACCGGGGGTTTCAGGACCCGAGGACATTTAAGCCCTCACCCCGGTTATGAAGCTTGGGCCAATCGGATAGTCGTTCAGCATGAAGAGACCTTGAAGCAAGTAGGTCTCCTTCGGGCCATCCAAGCGACGTCGAGTTACTTCCATCGAGAACCTTGCATCTATAAGGGGTTCCTGAACCATTGGAGTTCCATCACCAACTCCTTCCATCTACCTTGCGGAGAAATGAGTATCTCCCTCTGGGATCTGTATCGGATAGCAGGTCTCCCTATCCGTGGCAGAATCTACGATGAATGGACTCCTAGTGATGAGGAGCTGTCCAAGAAGAAGAAGGGTGCTGATGAAGGCTTTTATTCAGAAGCCTGCTCGAACTATTCGCGGAGCTCCCGCAATTTTTGGGTTCCAAGGATAAGGTGCCCTTTGAGGACTGGCTGGTTTACTTTAGTCACAGTCTGAAGTGAGTTTCTTCTCTTGTCTTGCACTGTTCGCGTCCTATTTCATTCTTTTCTTCCACTGATGGTTTTCTTCCTGTCTCAGCTTAAATTACAGACCGTACGATGAAGGTCGCAAGGACAAGTTGATTCTGGAGGCCAAAATGAAAAAGAAGTTCCCACAGCCAAACAAGCTCTCTCCCACCTGCGAACTCGCTGGGTTTTTAGCCTACTGGTTGTGCTGTGTGGCCCTCCCGAGCTCCAAGCAGGCGGATAGTGTGAGGGTCTCCTGCTTTGCTGTTGCAGGGAGTCTGGCTAACGGCCATTGCTACGCATTGGCCCCGGTGGTATTGTGCTCCATATATCGGGCCTTTGGCGGCGTCATCAGCAATAAGGGTTCGGCCTCCTTTGGATTAAATTCTTCTTATTGTGGGTGGCATTTCTTCTCGGGATGGCTTGGGGTCTATTTCCCATGGGTCTATGGCATGGAGCTCAAGGACTTCATCCAGAGGGGATCTGTTCCGCTACACGCTTTTCAGAAACGGAAGATGATAAGCGGAAACTTGGCGACTATCGAGGCAAAGATAGCTCGTAATGATGACGTCGACTTCTTCCTCTTCTCGGGGACCAACAGCGAGGATCCAGACCTGCTCGACGATGACGAGAGCCTCAGTTCTTATCACCGCTCGTTCTTGGTGTCCATTCGCCCGAGCTCGCTGCCTTTAAGAGAGGGCGCTGAGTTTTGGAGAGAGCCATACTACCCGAACCGATTTGCCAGGCAGTTCGGTTATGATCAAGGGGTACCGGAGTCGCTCGAACCAGTGACGAGAGAGCAGCGGGCATACGGCACAGGACCGATCCATTGGAAGTGGATATGGCGACAGCTTCTGCTTACCAGGTCGGGTTGTTCTTTCATTGTCCCGGGCACAGAGTATGTCCCCGGCGCCACATACGGATAGATGCGGTGGTGGGCTCACCAATATTCCTTGATCCGCAACAACCGACACGTAACCGATCCTGTCTTCGTCTCCCCTCCGATTGTCAATCCTACTCCCGCCGATGGCTTAGGTTATGTGGCAGAGCCGCTCCGTCAATTGGCTACTCCGGGCGTGCAGAAGTTCATGACCTCTCTGAACGTTATAATAGATCATGAGAAACTTGAGCACACACTCGAAGGGTGGATCGCTCATGGCTAGAGGATTACGCTACAAGGGAACCCGGATTCCCCACTCGTCGGTCCCATGGCAGAGGGGCAGAGGGAACGTTATGATATTGGCGATGATGATGATGGCGAGGCCGCCGGTGATGAGGACGGTGACGAGGAAGATGCTGCTGATGACGGCGGAGGAGACGAAAATGATGATGACGCTGGTGATGGCAACGATGGAAGGGGTGATATTGGTGAGGAGGTCACCAGAGAGGGTGGAGAGGGTGGCGACGAGGGAGATATTGTTGCGATCGCAGGTACTCCGCCGTCCGGTGGTCAGGGAGGTTGCGGCCAGAGCCCAGCAGGTCGGACGAGCCTGTCCAGACGTTCTGTTCCCGGGGATAGTGATTTCGAACCGTTTCCTGAACGTTCTGGGCCTCGCATAAAGACTGCTCATCGCGTCTCTGTTTCTGACGGAGGCAAGAAAATAAAGGACCTATTGAGGCTTTACAGGGATGAGAAGGCACGGAGTCGACTCCCCCATGCCGCCGGCGGCGTTCCGACCGATGATGCGAGCGGGCCAAGGGAAGAAGGGGAGATGAGCTCGCAGGCGGGCCTCAGCGGAGATCGTCCTGTGGAGGGATGTGAAGGTAGCGAGCCAGTATATGAGAGATCTGTTCCTGAGGTAGACATAGAACCCGTCCCTATGGACATCGATGGTGAGCCGCGAGCTGAAGACCCCCCTCTCGCCGATCCTGTCAATACCGAGGCTACAGCGAACCCTAGCCCCACTCCTGAGGCGAGATCTGTTGTTGCTATGGAAGAGGCATCACTCCTACCCCGAGGAACCATGCTTCTAGATGCCGCTAGCGCACCAGAGCCTATTGCCGAAGTGCACCTGACCGCTGAACCAGTTCAAGCTATCTCTTCCCCTGAGGTCGTTGTTCTTCCTTCCTCTGAATTGCCTGATCCGGTAGCAGAGGTCGCAGCTGGATGTGCCCCTAGCTCGTCAATTCCTGTTGCCTCAACTAATGCACCGGATGACGAAACCCCTGCTGGTATACTACTTTCCTTTATCGTTTACTTGCTTCTCTTCTTTCTCTAGTGTGATAATGTTTACCGTTTCTTTTACCAGCCACTGCCCCTGCCAACGTCCCGGTTCCTGTAGTCTTGCCCGAGGCATTCCTCTCATCTCTCCGAGGCTTATCAAGGACCAAGGCGAACCTTTTGAAGAGCTTACTGTCCGACATCGTCGATTCGCTTAGGAAAGGAGATGAAGGGTCCATCTTGGACGAGGCACTGCAGGCGTTGGAACTCACTGCTACGTGGCTTGGAGTTGACATTTCTTCGATAGTCAGCCATGTGTCACAATTCAAAGATGGTGTGGCTCAAGTGAACGATGCGAGGCACCTTAGGACTGACCCCTCTGTTGAAGAAAAACGCGGTCAGTTGCGGTCCCTTCTTCCGGAACTAGAGTTGCACGAGGCGGATGTGGCCGCAGTGCAGAAGGATTGGCAGGCTGTAGATACTGAGCACCAAGAGGCCACAAGGCGTCTCGCGGAAATTGAGGATGAGATGGCCCGATTACGTGCTGAACATTCTGTCGTCCATTTCAAACTTTCGAAACTCGGTGGTCAGAAAGCAAGCCTGCAGTCTTCCATGGACCAACGCAAGGCGGAGTGTAACATCGTGAGGGCACGAATTACGGAGCTGCGGCGATCTCTTCAAGATACTCCTGACCCTGCCCAAGTCTTGGCCGAGGCTGAGGCAAGACAGAAGGCGATTACGGAGTCTGCAGTTAATCTATTGGAGCACTGTTTGAGAACTTTAGATGGTTAGGCTGTAATAATGATGATTCTTTTATAATTTTAAAACACGTTATAATGAATGTCGCATCATTACGTATACTATTGTGATGCTGAGTTCATATTGTGCTTTTTAGCCTGCTTGTTGTTCCTCTTGAGTTCGAATGCAAAATAGATTGTGCTATTTAGAAAGGAACGCCCCCCTGTCAGGACTTAAACCTACGCATGTGCACGAGGATGTAGCCGGGCCTCGGCTTAGGGCTTTTCTTGATTTTAATAATCTCGAAAAGGCATGGTGTCCTGCTTGACGTGTCTCGAGCCTTGGTGACCCTTTTAATACCTGCGTAAGCATAAAGCAGATGATTAGCATTTTAGTTTAGCCATTGCATGGCATCCTTTCTTTTGGCATCTACTCTATTACATTCCCTCTACTGGGGTATTTACAATTTGCGATGATAAGTTTATGTCAGGTGTAATATCTTTTCAAGAATCGGCCATTCACTAGCGAACTGATGCCCTGCCCTTTGCAATCTATTACCCGATAGGCTCCGTTGGAATATACTTCGTTGATGATGCAGACGGGATCCCATTTTGGGTCGAATTTACTTTTCAGCCCTTGGGTCGGTGCCGGACGCTTCATCATTAGTACGAGATCGCCCTTCTTGAATGATCTGCCCCTGACGCGCTTATCGTATGCTGCTGAAATCTGCTTTTGATACATTTCGAGTCTTTGTTGTGCGGCGAGCCTTTTTTCGTCTAAATCATCGAGCTCGACCATCCGGCTCTTGGCATTATGCTCGGTCGTCATGGAGTGTCGGAGAGCGACCCGTAGCGATTCAACTTGTATCTCCATTGGGATCACGGCTTCTGTACCGTATATCAGTGAGTAGGGCGTAGCCCGGGTGGCCGTGCGGTGTGTAGTTCGATAAGCCCACAGTGCTTCGGGCAACCGTCTGTCCCAGTCCTTCTTATTTTCTCCCACTGTCTTTTTCAGAATCTTCACAATAGTTTTGTTGAATGCTTCGGCCAATCCATTCGCAGGAGGATAATAGGGCGATGAGTAGCAATGTTTGATCTTGAATTTTGCGCACAGTTTATCGACAGTAGCATTCTTGAAGGGCGTCACGTTGTCCGTGGTGATTCTCTCGGGGATACCATGTCGGTATAATATGGTGTGACGGATGAAACCTTCAACATGTCTGGCTTTCACGTTTCTCAGGGCGACTGCCTCAGCCCATTTAGAGAAATAGTTGGTCGCTGCAAGGATGTACTGATGCCCCTGGGAGGATGGTGGACTGATCGGCCCGATCACGTCCATGCCCCAGGCTGCAAAAGGCCAGGACATTACCGACTGATGCAATTCTTCCGGTGGTGAATGTATGATGTCGGCATGAACTTGACATTGGTGACACTTCTTTACGTATTCTATCGCGTCTTTTGCCATAGCAGGCCAGTAGTAACCCATGTGTCGCACGCGATGATGTAAATTCTTCCCTCCCTGGTGAGCACCGCATTCTCCTCCGTGAGCTTCTTTCAAGGTGTTACGTGCCTCATCTTAGTTTAGACACCGCAGCAGCATTCCCTCGTACGATCGTTTATAAAGTACGTCATTCTGGAGTATGAATGAGTTGGCGCGTCTTCTGATTTGTGTGCGCGTTTTGGGCTCTTCTGGCAGAAATCCGTACTTCAGATAGTCAATGAATGATTTTCTCCAATCATCTTCCGCTGTGATCTCAAAGTAGCAAACGGGATTGGCACTTGATTCTCCATTGCGCAGCGCGGTCGTCGGCAGGATTCTTCTTTCTTCAATCGTTACCTGAAGTGGGCTGCCTCCGGGGTTAGCCAAAGCAACGGCTAAACTGGCGAGTGCATCTGCTCGCACATTCTCCTGCCTCGGTATATGCGAGATACTGCTGTTTCGAAACTGATTGAACATGGACTGCGCTTGGTGACAATAGGGCGATAATTCAGGTTTGCGGACTTCGTACTCTGTCGTCAATTGTCCGATGACAAGCCTAGAGTCACCGTAGATACGTATTTCCTTAATTTGCATTTCCAGGGCCAACTGTAATCCAATAATAAGAGCCTGCTACTCTGCTTCGTTGTTGGTGCATGCCGGGACTAACGTGAATGAATAGGGTAGCAGGTCCCCTTGCGGACTGATGAATATAACTCCTGCCCCTGATCCTACCGCTCTGGCTGCGCCGTCGAAATACATCTCCCAATGGCATGCTTCATTAGTCGCCATGACCTGCTCGTCTGGGAGGTCGTATTCTATTTCTTCACCGCTTGGTACTGGATGTGCGGCAAGGAAATCTGCGATAGCTTGCCCTTTGACGGCCCGAGCCGGCATGTATGTCAAGTCAAATTCCGACAAGAGCAGGGCTCACTTGGCCAGCCGCCCAGACAACATGGGCCTGTTCATGAGAAACTTGAGGGGATCCGCTTTGGATATCAACGTTATCTGGTGAGAAAGGCAATAATGTCTAAGCTTTTTTACAGCAAAGATCAGTGCCAGACAGATTTTCTCGATTGCTGAGTAGTTAAACTCGGCTCCCACCAATGTGCGGCTAAGGTAATAGAGTGCGCTTTCCTTCCCTTCTTTGTTCTTCTGGGCTAAGAGGGCTCCAAGTGAATTTTCACCGACGGCAATGTAGAGGATTAGTGGCTCCCCTTTGATTGGTGCCGCAAGGACTGGAGATTTTTCGAGTAAGTCTTTCAGAGAGTCGAACGCTTTTTGGCAAGCGTCATCCCACTCAAACCGTATTCCTTTCTTGTTGAGGCGCGAAAATGGTTGACATCGACCGGACAAGTTCGAGATGAACCTTCTTAGGTACGCGACCCGGCCTTGGAAGCTTTTTAGTTCTTTGAGGTTCTTCGGGGGTGGCATTTCCCTGATCGCCTTAATCTTCGTAGGGTCGATTTCTATGCCTCGGTGTCTGATAACAAATCCTAAAAACTTGCCAGAGGAAACCCCGAATGCGCACTTTAATGGATTCATGCGAAGGCTTTTCTTTC
Source organism: Liriodendron chinense (assembly GCA_003013855.2). Classification (NCBI taxonomy): domain Eukaryota; kingdom Viridiplantae; phylum Streptophyta; class Magnoliopsida; order Magnoliales; family Magnoliaceae; genus Liriodendron; species Liriodendron chinense. Next base: position 1,633,626 of record ML058481.1, on the reverse strand, counting down.
TCAGTCTTTGGAACACTTGCCTTAGATGCTCTCTTTGTTGTTCATGCCCGGCCGACCTCACTACCAGATCGTCTACATAGCATTCGACATGTTTATGCATCATGTCCTGGAAGATCACTTGCATCGCACGCTGATACGTTGCCCCTGCGTTTTTCAACCCAAACGGCATCACGCGGTAACAGTATATGCCCAGCGTTGTACGGAATGCTGTCGATTCCTCATCATCTGGGGCCATACGAATCTGATTATACCCTGAGTAACCGTCCATAAAGGACATTACTGCGTATCCTGTCGTGCTGTCGATCAATAGTTCTGGGATAGGCAGTGGGAAATCATCCTTGGGGCATGCTTCATTGAGGTTCCGAAAGTCTACGCAGATTCAGATTTGACCGCTCTTTTTCTTGACCGGCACAATGTTTGAGATCCATTGTGGGTATTTGACCTCTCGGATGAACCCGGCTTGGATTAACTTTTCGACTTCTTCTTCGATTTTGGGCACTATGTCTGGGTGGAATCGTCGTTGAGGCTGTTTGACCACTTTCTTCCCTTTCAGGATGCCCAACTTGTGCATCGCAATCGTTGGACTAAGCCCCGGCATTTCTGAGTATGTCCAAGCGAACACGTCCCTATTCTCTTTCAACAGTTGGATGTATTTCTCTTTCTCCTCTTCTGGGACATTTTTACTCAGGTATGTATTTCTGGGGTCTTCTGGGGTTCCCAGATTTATTCCTTCGAGCTCATCTATCGTGGGCTGTCCCCCGTCCTCTATCTGTGCAGGTGCGGCACTGGGTTGGATAACGTCGACTACCTCTTGTGGCTGTACCTCTTCCGTAGGATTGATTGTCACCATGTTGACATGCCTAATCTTCATCTTTGCCCCTAACCCTTCTCTTCCTTGGTGAACTTTGGTGTTTTCTTCGAACGACGCTAACTTTTAACCATTCGAGGCTGATTCTGAGTAACAGAAGCCCATATTCTTCATGATGTTACGGCTGGCTTCACTGTATCTTCCCTCTTCTATCGGTTGAGGTAAACAGAGTGATTTCTCAGCCTCGTCTCTAGACTGCGTGGATTCACTTGACACTGAATAGAATTTGATTTCTTTCTTTGTATCGGCATTCGGCGGTACCACAAACTGGCTAGGAGCTCTTGGGAAAGGTCTAACCCTTCCTATTTTCGGCACTGGCATATTGAAGCTAGATTTGAGCACACTCATGTGCTGATTCGATATCATTTCGAGGACGGACTGCCCGGGCTGTCGCAAGTGCTTCGGGACTATGTAAAACTTCTTGGTGGTCCTTTGAGGTTCTTCAGCCGGCTGACCTGCGACTTCTTTCTGAGTAATGAACTGAGGTTTGCCTCTCTGTTCGAACTTGTTGACTTTCGATTTCGCCCCTTGCCCTTTCTGTGTTACGTCGGGCTTCTTTGTGACCTCTCTTTCGTCGACCGGGTCATAGTATCTGGCATCAGCCAAGAATGATTCCGCGATTGTATACGGTTTCGGGTCTGCTGCCACTCTGTACTGAACTCCCTCTCTGTTGTATTTGAAGCATTGATGATAGGTCGAGGGAACGACGCGATTCTGATGGAGCCACGGCCTCCCTAGCAGAAGATTATACGTTGTCACTGCGTCGATTACTTGACATGTTACTCTTGTCTTCAGCTTTTCGATTTCTAGCACTACGGTGATTGACCCTAGAGTGCGCTGGCTGTCTTGATTGAACCCTTGAATGACCATGGTGCTGGGTCGCAGGGCTGATGGTCTATAACCCAACCTCTGTAGTGTCTTCAACGACATGATGTTTATTGCGAACCTGTCGTCAAGCATGCATCGCTTAACTTCCGTATCTCTAATCGTTCCCGTGACCATCAACGGACGGTTGTGGTCTTCGGCTTCAATTGTGCGGTCCTCTTCGGAGAATGTGATTACAGAGGGGTGATCTATCTGCATTGCTTGCTGAATTGGTGCATTTCCTTCCCAAAACTTGTCGGGATCGCTCATTTTTGCTTCAATTTCTGTCATCATTACTTCTCGGGCTTCACTGTCTAGCAGCGCGTTGATCAATATTTCTCTATATACCTTTGAGAGGCACAAGGCATCGTATATGCTCAGGCGAGCCGGGACCTTTCGCAGGTGTGATACGACATCATATGCTTCTGGAGCTGCCCCTTGCCTTGGCTCCGACCGACTGGACGTGGCCTCGACAACTTTCTCTTTCAACTTTTGCCCCTGGGGCCTTGTTGAGGGTATATCCGAGTTTCCGTCTTCTTGCATCGGGTCGACTGGTTCTGGCTGGATGCGCTCCGGCATTTGCCTTCCGGATCGAAGGATGACGGCGTTGACTTCTTCTTTACCTGCCTGCAATGTCTCTTCTGTTAATGACTGTTCTGTAAATGACACCATCGCGCAATGTACCTGAGCCTCTATAAGTCGGCTCTTCTCTTGGCTACCCTTCTTTTTCGTCCCCTTCTTCTTACGGTCGAGGAGTCTTCTTCGATTCTCGAGCCTCTTCCGGCTGCTTACCAATGTCCAGGGTTTTTCAGGTTCGGGGAACGGGATACGCAATCGGACGCTTTCGTTTGAGGGGAAGGCTGAGACTACCCCTGCTGTTTCTTTTGTCGTCTTTTCTGGCGCCTTCATACTGATTACCCCTTGGTTGATCAACCCCTGTATTCTTCCTTTTAGACTAAAACAGTCTTCGGTCTTGTGGCTCAGACACCGATGGTATTTGCAATACCGGGGATCATCTGTCTTCCCAACCTCGTGGGGCCGAATAGGTTCTGGTAGGCGGATTACCTTTTCTTCTACTAATTGTTCCATGATGGGGATCAAATCGACCATGTCAAAGGTGTACGGGCCGTTGGCTCTTTCTCTCTCGGCTATTGTTATTCTTTGAGGAATGTAGGGCCTTTTGCCTCTGTCTTGGGTAGGTGTTGCTTTCGTGTCTGTCTTAGATTCCACGGCGGGCCGTTTCCGATCTATCATACTTTTACCTTTGCTTATGTTGTGCGTTTCGGCAATCCTTACTCCTTCTCTTTTCTGTCTTTCCGGCCTGAGGTTCACTTGTGCCGCGGCTTCTTCTACCAGGTGTGCTTTCGTGGCCAGTTCTCGGAAAGAGTGAAAACTATTCCCTGACAGCCCGTATGATGTCATTGGGTCCAGGGCTCGCATACACATCTTTATCTGTTCTTTTTCGCTGGGTAACTCTTGACATTGAGTGGCTATCGTCCCCCACCGGTCCATGAACCTCTCCACGGGTTCGCCCTGTCTTTGTCTGATCAAGGCTAGATCTGTTACTGATGTTTCCCTTTCTATAGAGAAGAATTTTGAGATAAAACTGTCTCGCATCTGCTCCCATGACTTCACTGATCCGGCTGGTAGCGACATGTACCATTGAAAAGCCTTCCCTGTCAGCGTTGACCCGAATAACCGCACGCAGTACTGTGGGACGGTCGACCAATTTCCCAATGCTGTGAGGAAGCGAGTGATATGTTCCTCTGGCGATCCCCTACCGTCAAATTTTTCGAAATCTGGACATCTGAAGTTGACTGGAAATGGTATCTCTTCTACTTCCAGAGGGTATGGGACCTGATATTTGTACCCAGTTCCTCTTTCCTTCTCCTTTTCTTGTCACATGAGGCTCGTAATTGTTTGCGACAGTTCTTCTCTCGTCATTTGCGTAGTCGGGACTGCTATTCGTTCCACTGTGACTCTCCTGGCCTGGGTAAGTGGCTCGGCACTAGCTGGCCCTTCTGCTGCCCCTTGAGATTCTTCGGCTGACGGGCGCGTAGGTGGTACAAGACTTCGAGTAGCGTTCTGAGCTATTAAAGTGGTCAATGCTTCCTGAATTACCCTCATTCGTTCATTCGTTTCCCGATTAGCCTGAACTAATCTGTCGATCTGATCTTGGACTGTAGGCAGTTCGTCTGCTTCGTATGATCCCTCCTCTGCCTCTGCCACTTGAACCATTGCGATTAGCACTGGTCGGGCCTTCTGAACCTGCCCTTGTCCTGGCTTGAGAATTGTCATGGGTTTGGAGCTTTTCGCAAGTGTAGTTTCGGTCGACTCGTGCGTGACACGAGTGGTTTTGGACAATGGCAAAAACTGTTCCGTTGTCATCGCAGGCACTGGGGACCTGGTTGGTGCGACTTGGCTACTGATGGGAATTTTCTGTCCTTGTTTTGGCTGCCATTGTCTCTTGGTCGCAGGGCGAGGCCTGGCAACATTCATCTTCTTATACGCGGCTAAGCTGGCCGCTTTCTTCTGCTCTTTCTTCAGTCGGCGCGTCTTGACCAACTGCCATCCTGAGTTAGAAGCAGTTGTCGCGGTTGAGATGAAGCGAGGGAAGCTGAAGCCTCCGGCGGCAAGGAAGGTGCACGAGCTGTTCATTGAGCACGCCATTTCTTCTGTCTGTCCTGGTATCTTGCTAATTCTGTTATGTCATAAAAATCGTTAGAACAGTTCACAAGTGCGGTCGGGAGTATGAGCCCATTGATCGCAGTGCATAAACCGACAAAATAAGCAAGAAGGAGACAAAATACATGTAATTGTGGAAATTGTGGGTTCGGAAACCTTTCAAATGTCTATTGCCTTAAAGATGAAGGGAAGAACGTTCCCGTTAAGAGTCGCCAGTTTGACGCCCGAGGGGCGCTGAAACATTACGCCTCGCGGTAACTTTCTTATGCGTAGATTCGTGTTTGTAAGTGGTTGATCTTAGAGTGTTCCTATATTCAGATATAACCAGAGATTCTGGTATAGTTCGATCCCCAGTGGAGTCGCCAGTTTGTTAGAACTAGAGAATGAACATTATCTGGAATGTTGGGTTTTGTTGCTCTGGGGTTCTGAATAATAGGAACATTCGTAGACAATCACAAGCATTCACAAAAGGTACACAAGAAGAGGTATCGCAAGGCGAATTTTATTCCAGAGATTCTGAGATCTTGTACATTCCAGGCCGTGATCTAGCACGAGCCCTTAATTACATCGAATGATTGATGACCCTTGATTAAAAGGCGAAAGACTAGTCAGCGGGGACCATGGTTTCAGAGTTCATAGTCGCGGAGACCTGTGTTTTGGTGGTCGTAGAGACCTGTATTTGTATGGTCGCGGAGACCTGTATTTGTATGGTCGCGGAGACCTGTATTTGTGGTGTTCTGTTATAGACTGAATCGTCTTTGTACGAGTCGGATGTCTATGTCCCATGTTTTGACCAGAGATTCGGGCTGAGACTGTCAGGGTTTATGGCCGGGAAGGACGGCTCTGGGCCCGCGCCTGTCAATGTGGGGACAGGTGACCTCGGGAAGTCCATTCCACGGTTGTATGTAGCTGAATAGCTCAACCAGCGGATGCCGTTTTGGATGGGTAGGGCATCGACTGTTCTTGAAGTATCAGTCTTTAACAAATTGTGTGTGATAGTTTAGAACTCTCCTGGTATAGTTTATCGTGTTAACCATAGTCCCCTTTGCTTAATCCGGGCCTGAATCCGAGTCATATTATGGTAGTACATGTAATGATGATGCATCAGTATGGCTCCAGGCACTGGTGGCTTCTCTTCGGGAGGATTACTCCATTCGTTTCGTCGGATCGGGTCGGATCCAGAAGGCTCGCGTTCTGCTCATTGGGTGGCCCGGATGGGTCATTTGACCGTTCCATTGCATCCGGAATGCTCGAAATACCCAAAATAGGCTCAAACGGGGATTGAAAACGTCATAAAATGAAGATTTAAAGGTGCTGAGGTGAACGCTCAAAGTGCTGATTTTTGCGATCCACTGGCCTGATTTTCTGGATGCGCTGGAGGATTTTGTGACGCGCTGGGGCCAGTGCGTCCGAAAATGACTTGTTTTATAGACGGCTGATTTTACTGATGCGTTGGAGGATTTTGTGACGCGCTGGGGCCAGTGCGTCCGAAAATGACTTGTTTTATAGACGGCTGATTTTACTGATGCGCTGGAGGATTTTGTGACGCGCTGGGGCCAGTGCGTCCGAAAATGACTTTGTTCATGATTGCTTATTTATCCGATCCGCTGGCCTATTTTGCGATGCGCTGGGGCCAGTGCGTCCGAAAAATAACTTTGTTTTATGATTTATTTGATCCGCCGATGGTTTTTTTTTCTTGATGCGCCGGATCACTTTTATGATGCGCTGGGATCAGCGCGTCGAAAAGGGTGACTTGAGTTATTTCATCTCCAGACCTGTTATGGTCGGAGGTACGATTTCCGGCGAGGGGATCCGGTGATCGGAAAAGGATTCCGGCGATCGGAAAAAGGTTTTCTGGCGACGTTCTCTCTCTCTCTCGCTGAATCGTGCAAATGAGGTGGTGGGAGGGGGTATTTATAGGTGAAGTCGTCCAATAGGAGGTCGACACGTGTAGCGCGTCGAGAAAATGGGTCAGCGCGTCGATTAAAGTCACTCGGCGCGTCTTAAAATGGCTGAGTTCGGAAGCTAGTTTGCAAGACGCGCCAGCTGTCAGTGCGTCCTGAAATTGGTTGATTTTTTGGATGCGCCGGGTGAATTTTTGGATGCGCTGGAGGCAGTGCGTCCTGAAATTCAAAATGATTGAATTACGTGATGCGCCAGGTGAATTTGTGGATGCGCTGGAAGCAGTGCGTCCTGAAATTCAATCCGTCCGAATTTCCTGATGCGCTGGAAGATTTTTGTGATGCGCTAGAAGTAGTGCGTCCAGAAATTCAATCCGTCCGAATTTCCTGATGCGTTGGAAGATTTTTGTGATGCGCTGGGGGCAGTGCGTCCTGAAATTCATTTCCTGAATGCGCTGGACGTATACGTGTCTCCCAAACTTGGGTTTTGCAAATTGGGGATTTGTGGGGTCCGCCTCGCGATAAATGCCGATGCACTGCTCCTATCTCTTCATAATTGAGGTAATCCTCCCAAATTTTGACAGTTTTGGTCATGATGACCGGTGGGGTCCACCACTGGCCCAATTTCATGTTTTTGGTCAAGTCTGGTGTGTGTGTCGCGATTCGTGTCGCGATTTCCGATGCACTGGCCCTACGTTTGCTCGAGTGATGATTTCGGTACTCGAGATCATCGCTTCGGGGACCCTCACTTTTGGGACCCCAACAACCACCTTATGAATCTACATGGTTGACTGAAGCGGAAGTGCAGCGTGTTGATCCAGACTTACTAGAGCGCCACAAGAGTTTTAACTCGTCGGAGTCGAGTTTTTCTCACCCGAGGGGAGTTGATGAGGACACAAGACCATTTCAAGTGTACCAACGAAGAAAGCGCCACCCACAAGCATCGTCCTTGTGGATAGGCGACTATTGAGGAGCTGAAGACCCTCCACACGTGATCAGACACATAGAAGACCCCATCCAGGGAGGACACGTGTGTAGGAAGAATGAAGAAAAGGACTGAAGAGCTGGGCGCCCGACCACTGCTTTCGGGTGCCCGATCAGGCGCCCGACCATTGCCTTCAGGGCGCCCGATCGGGCGCGCAAGTTTGGCCTTTCGAGCGCCCGAAACTCTCTGGACGTTTTTGGACGTCTTCGGGCGCCGGACCGAGCGACCGAACTTTCGCGCAGTTTTGTTTATTTATGCGTTTTTGCTTAGTTTTAGGGGTACTTTGGACTTCTTACGTGTTTTATTTGTTTATTTAAGTGGGCTAGGCCCTAAACACGAAAATTAACTTTGATATTGATTAATGAAAGCCTCTTTGAGCTTCCTCCTGCCTCCTCTCTCTCTCTCATGGTGATTCTTCTCTTCTCTTTGATCTTCTTCTTCTGATTTCTTCTTGCGTCCCTCCAAATTCTTCCAGATATTTTATCTTCTATTATCCTTCGAAACTTCTGTTTTATTTATTCCCCACGATCTAAACTTTGGGAATCAAGCTAAACCCTTAAACTCCAAATTCCCAAATCCCTAATTCGAGAAACTTCCTGATTCTTCGGACTAGTGATTTTCATTGATCGATTGGGTATAGCCATGCAAGATCGGAAGGTTCCATCCCTCGCCGGATCCAACCTATGCACTAATTGAATCCCATACTCCATGGTTGTGATGATGGCCCGCTCCAATGTAAGTTTCCTTTATGTTTTTCTTAGTTTATGATGATTAATGCTAGGTTTCATTATTATTATTGCTTTTACTTCCGCTGAATAATTGTGTTCATGAGCATGCATCATATTTAGGGCTGTCCTGCATCAGATTTCCTACTGTACATCTGGATTTTGAGTTTGCACTGGTGGGTCCCATGTTTGTGGGGTCAAAACTGTTGATATTATGTGCCTCATTGCAAAAGTTACTAATACCAAGAAAATGAAGATATTCCACCAGCAATGTGTGGCTTTCTCATTACTCCCCAAAGTAGCTTTCATAGAAAACAAAAGAACATCTACAAAGAACTAACCAACTTCAGATATCTGGATATCTAAGGACCCATTACATCCACATTTTTTGGGGCCTTCCCCTGCCCTTTTAGAGGCTTCTCTTTTTACATAGGCTCCAACTTCAACCAACTCACTCCTTTAAACAAACTCACTTCTTTTAACAAATGCAGTTTTTGGTCTCCGATGCACATAGCCAAATCATCTAAGTCCACTTTTCCTCATCTATTATGTCTAGCGATACTCCTAAGTTCCCCCGAAGGCATTCATTCCTAGTTCTAATTCTATATTTCCTCATCTTTACATGTTTGCATGCGCGCGCACACACAAAAAGAAACTCTAATATAATCCTAACCATCTGTTGGTTCTTATTCTAGCCATCTTGGAGATAACCAAAATATCCTTTAATTCACCACAATCATATATTGCAGCAAAAATTTGGTCATAAGTTATAACTCAAATGATATCGGATTGCCTAAAGCTAACTCAATAGGCTTCCAAATGGGTCCAAAATTTTGACATTCAGACATTGCTTGACACTTGAAAAATGGCTTACAAAATAAATGACGAAAATACAAAGGAAAACTTGTTCCACAAGTTACAGACTAACTATAGCTCTAACGACTAATTAAATAATAGACTTGTGGATTCATAGAACACTGTTTGATCCCGTGGCCCCCACAATTTAATATGATCAATTTGGTCCAGATCTGTCAAACTTTAGCACAAGGAGATAGCATCCCACACTGTCAATGTCGTATAGAAAACCTAAGCAGTGAAAGTGCCATTTTGTGTCCAACTCAAAATATTTGTATCCTCAATCGAACTATGAATAGGCTTGGCTAACAGAACGGTTTGGTGCACTGGTAGTTGATTCAGTTTCTGATAATGTTTTATGATTCCTTTCAGCTTGTGGTAGGATGAAATGACTCATTTTGGGATTTTGTTTCAGGGGTGTAAAAGTGTAAAATGGAAGATAGGAGATGGTGACGTAAAATGAAAGATGGGATGAAATGAGTTGTAGTTATTTCCATCTATGCAGTGAACGCGCTTTCAAAGTGCACTCAAAGGATTTCATGTAGTATTTCCTCATATTGGAAATTACAAATGGGTCTTCTTCTTCTTCTTCTTCTTCTTGTTCATCCTTAGTTTTTTTTTTCTTTTTTTGGTGAAGGGGGGCGGTACCTCCATAAGCTTTATTAGTAAAACGGAAAAATTACATAAGATGGAAATAATCTGACCTCCAAAACAATGAACAAGATCAAGTGGAACAAATAAAAGGCAATCAATATTTAATAAACAGGACACATCTGAAAAGAGCTTTTGTGTAGTAGAACAGGGCAGCAACTGAGCAAACTACCCTTTGTGGATTGATTGACATGTATTGAAAGTAAATCCATTAAAAAAAAAAGTACTAAAGAAAGTACAGCAATTAAACCCATAAGCAATACAATTCCTTGTGACCAAAGCAAAATAAAAGCTGTCGTTGATTTCCTCTCCACCCCCTCTTATTGAGGTGGATCATTCAAGTAAACATTTCGATATAAGGGATGTGTGCAATGTTAGCCCAATCTTCTCCTCCATCTTGGCAGCGGTCTACTAACAGTGGACAGCATGTGATCTTCAATTCTCGAAGCATGGTGAGGTGTTGCAATTCCTCTGGTAAAGACCCCAACCGTGGACACCTGTAGATTTCCAGAGTTTGGAGGGCTTTGAGTTGTCCCAACCAACCACAATGGAACAATGTCAGCTCAGGACTGTACCAAATCACCAAATGGTTAAGGTTGGGGAGGATGGGTAAGGGCCCTTCTGACGGCATCCCATCATTACTTATGCTTAAAGCCAGCTTCTGGAGGTGCGGTGGAAGGTTGCAGGGCAATGCCTTTAGCTTTGGGCAATTATGTATTTCTAATTGGAGGAGAGATGGCATAACCTCTCCATCTCCACCTCTCAATTCCCACTCCTCCCAATTTGGCATATGGAAGAAGATGAGGATCTCCAGCTTCGGGAATGAGACATCACCTCCACTCCCGTTACAGTTATCAACCCCACAAAACTCAACACCGATGTATCTCACCTCTTCCATTCCCTCAATCATAAGGTATTTAAGGGACGGCAGTTTCCCAAAACCTGGCAGTTGTTTACACCCCCAACAATTCATGAGATTCACCTTGACTAGATTGGAGAACACCGGATCCTCTATCCACTTGGGAAGCTTCAAACCTTTGTAATTCCATAGTTCAAACCTTTTCAAGTTTGTGTGGGGTTGCAGGATTTCAAGCACATCATCCATCCTCTTCACCTCATCATCCAACAGTTCACCACCTATAGAGCCATTGTCCAAGATTAGAGCATGAAAGTGCTGCTTCTTATACAGTTCTGCCTCCCGAGCTTCATCTCTGCTCCTGACATTTTCCAAGCCGATAATTTGAAGTCTTCCTTGAAGATGATTGAGATGTTTCAGTTCTCCACATTTGCATCCTTCCTCGCCACCCCCCACAATGAAATTTGTTAACGTCCTAAGGCCAATTAGTCTCCCTATACCCTGCGGTAAGGACTTCAGCATGTGGGTGTCTTCTAATTCTAGATGTCTCATGCTAATCATTTTCCTCATCCCTCTAGGCAGTTTACATAGCCTAGCACAGGCATTGAGTCTCAACGTCTGTAAATTTCTGCAATTACTCACCTCCTCTGGCAACTCCTCAATGTGTGTGTAAGATAAATCAAGATATCTCAAGTGTTTCAACTGTCCTACTGTTCGAGGTAATTTCTTAATGCGAGTTTGACTCAAGTCCAATGCCCTAAGGCAGCTCAAATGATGAAATAAATTGTATGGCACCCTGGAGATGCTTGAGTAGAGAAGCAATGTCTGCAGCTTGTGGGCTTTATACAAGATGGTGGAAATGAAAGCCACTTCATCAGCTTCAGCACTGACAATTAAAAAAGAATAGTGGACATTGTTTAGGTTCAACGAGGCTTGATTTCTGATCTCCATTATTGAACAGTCACTTCCTGCAACAGATTGTGCAAGATCATGAACTAAATCATGCATCTTGCACCTGAATATATTGCCATCACTATCCATTTCTGCATCTTGGAGTAATGAGCGCCTTAACAAATCATCAAAATACAGTGTGCTGATTTCCTCCATTTCTCCACTTCCCTCAGAGCGGATGAAACCTTGGGCCACCCATAGCTTGACTGCCACATCCTTGTTGATCCACCAATCTTTTGGGAAAATAGAACAATACATGAAGCACTGCTTCAGAGCAGGAGGCAAGTCTTGATAGCTCAGCAACAAAGCTGGTAAAATGCCTCCCAAGAAATCACCTGAGTTCCATATCTCACTTCCCAAGACAAGCTCCCATTCCCTTCTCGTCCTTCTTGAGCGCATGGAACTCCCTATTGTCTTTGCTGCGAGAGGCACCCCTCCACACTTCTTGACGATTTCCCTTCCAATCTCTTCCAACTCTAAACGGTCTTCTGCACTCTGATGCTCGAGCGCTTTACGGCTGAACAATAACCAGCATTCGTCATCGGATAAGACTGCCAGTTTGTGCATATGAGTGCTTCCCATCATACATGAAACATCTTCAATACGAGTGGTTATAATGATTCGACTCCCAGGTGCACCAGCTTGGAACGGAAGTCTCAGCTTGTCCCACTTCTCGCTGTCATTGCTCCAAACATCATCTAGCACAAGCAAGAATTGCTTTTTGTGCAACATACCATGAAGGCGATCCTGCAATGGGGCCAAGTCTAATGACTCGCAACCAATACCAGTTGCAGACTCTATGATTGATTTCGTAATCCGTTTCACATCAAAATCTTCTGAAACGCACACCCACATTCTGTTGTCAAAATGCTTCTTTACTTTCTCATCATTGTAAGCGAGCTGAGCAAGGGTGGTTTTGCCCAAGCCCCCCATTCCAACAATAGAAATGACGATGGCCACCTCATTTACCTCTCCACTACTCTCACTCAGCAGCAAGTCCAGGACTTCATTTTTATCATTTTCTCTGCCTACGATTAATGGTCGGTCTAGTAGGGAGCTCGTCTCTCGCTCTCTAATCTCACCCCACCTAACTTCACTATCCACTCTCTCACAATCTCCACTATCTACCCTAATACCCAATTGACTCATCTCTTCAGCAATATAAGTTAATCTTTTACGTGCCTCCTTTATCCTACCCCCAATTTTGTGGCGTAACAGGACATGATTGAAGCAAGTAACAGGGAAGATGAAGCAAGTAACAATGAAGCTGAAACAGGACATGTCACCTTCATCATCTGCTCGTGATCTGAGATATTCTGTCCTCGACTCATCTAGAATGTCATCGACATCGTAGGCGACGTCTTTGACCTTCTGGAACCAGATCTTCACTGCTCTGTCCTTCACACGCCGAGACTCAGCATCTTGAAGCACAGCTTGAATCGATGTGAATGTATAGGAAAGCTTTTCAATCTCGTTGGTGAATCCCACCAACAAAGCCACCTCATCTTGAAGAATGGTGTTCAACTTCTCCACTGCGGTTGAGACAAGCAAATGAGCCATGCTTTTTTTTTTTTTTAATTCTTTTTTATATGAATGGATGGGAGGAAAGGAAGATTTGGAGTTGAAAGAAGTGTAGAAATTGGAAATGGGAAAGAGTAATGGAAGATATTGAATAGAATTAGAGAGGGTGAAAAAAATGAAAGACAGAAATCTTGCTACACCTCAATCCATATTTATGCAAAAAAAAAACTTTCCTTGCGCCTCAAGTACGAAATGTCTGAAGGAAGATATTCTCTCTGGCTTTTCGCGTCTCATTCGCGTTGCGTGGAGAGAGTCGGCTGTTACCCGCCCGCTCCCATTGGCAGGCAAATTGCCTGTCTTAGTTTTTGCCGCCACCGGGTAGAACTAATCGGTGGCGGAAGCGGATTGGCTGGTGCACCCTACACCAGCTACCTCGCTGGTGTATTGACTTCACCAAGTTCTGTGTGCCTCACTGTGATGTGTTATATCCGAACCGTCCATCCATTTGGAGACATCCTGATAAGGCTTGATACTAAAAATACGACGGATCCAAATATCAAGTGGACCACACTGCAGAAAGCAGTGGGAGATTGAACATCTACCATTGAAATCTTTTTGGGGTTACAAAAGTTTTGGATCGATCTGATATTTTGTTTTACCCTTCATCCAGGTCTGTGTGACCTTATGAACAGATTGGATGGTAAATAAACATCATTGTGGGACCTAGGAATTTTTTAACGGTGAGAATCATTGTCCCCACTGCCTTTTGTGGTGTGGTCCACTTAAGATCTGGATATTACTCATTTTTTGGCTCATGCACTAAAATGATCTCTTAAAATGGATGGACGGTGTAGATATATGAAATACACCATTGTGGGCCCACATGACCATAATATCCTATGGACCGTTCGTACTTCACTGTCTTGAGGACTGACACCGACGTCTGGGCTTGACACGTACTCACACCAGCAAGGTAGCTGGTGTGGGGTGCACCAGCCAATCCGCTTCCATCGATGGCATGGAAAAATGAATAAACGGTGTGGATGAAAGCCATAATTCACGGTGGCCCCTTAAGAGTGCCAGCCTCCCCGAGTACCAACTGTCATGTGGGCTCCCACCATACTATATGCGTTTTGAATCTGGATCCTCCGATGGCAGCAAACCAGGAAATCGGACGCGGATTCCATGCGAAAGCCTTGCGCAGGAAGTTCCTTAGCTGGGAACTTAGGTGGGGCCCACTGTGATGTTTTCGAGAAATCAATCCTGTCCATTCGCTTTGTGAGATCATTTTAGGACATTAGACCAAAAAATGAACTGGATCCAAGACTCAAGTGGGCCACACTTAAGGACAAGGTGGGTAGGCAAATTCTTACCGTTGAAACCTCCCTGGGTCCATAGTCATGTTTAGATGAACTGAAAACACAAATATTAGCCTGATTTAAAACTTTTGTTGCTCCATGAATATTTCAACCGTAGAAATTTAATCTTGACATTTTCAGCCCATTTGAATCTTAGATCCAGATAGAGGTGGACAACGATCCGATCCAAGTCGAACATGGACTAGATCGGATTGTTCAATTGCTTGAGTGGGTGTGTTTGAACACTGTTCGAACAAACATTCAAACAGGATGGCTTTGTTCGTACTCAATTTGGTCTAGCCCAATCATGTTCGAACATGTTCGAATATATGGATTTTGAACAATTTTTATGAGTTCGAACAAGTTTGGAATAATTTCGCTTTTTTCACTTGAAAATATTTTTTCTGCTACTGAATAGTAAATACCAATTTTTTCATTCTGTGTGTCCCACCATGATGTATTTGTTTTATCCACTCCGTCCATCCATTTGTACAGCTTATTTTAAGGCATTAAATAAGAAATGAGGTAGATACAAAACTCGAATGGACCACACCACAGGAAACAGTGAGGAGAATGATGTCCACCATTGAAACATTCCTAGGCTCACAGTCACGTTTATTTGTCATCCACCCTTCTCTCTCTCTCTCTCTCTCTCTCTCTCTCTCTCTCTCTCTATATATATATATATATATATATATATATATATATATATATATATATAAAATCGAGTCGAACGAACGAGTCAAATCAAGTCGATCAATGTTCGAGTCGAGTTGAACAGGACTATGTTTGAAATTGAATTGAATTTTTTTTCGAACACACCATGTGTGTTCGAATAAAGTTCGAACAATAAGACTTTCT
This sequence comes from Liriodendron chinense, assembly GCA_003013855.2. Taxonomy (NCBI): domain Eukaryota; kingdom Viridiplantae; phylum Streptophyta; class Magnoliopsida; order Magnoliales; family Magnoliaceae; genus Liriodendron; species Liriodendron chinense. The sequence continues at coordinate 1,618,545 of ML058481.1, read as the reverse complement.
GTTCAAACAGGGTTTTACCGAGTCGATCCAAACGGTTAAACTCAGTTCGTGTCCAGCTCTAGATCCAGATCATTTTTAGTCTAATGTCCTAAAACAAGCTCACAAAATAGATGGACGAGGTGGATTTATCAAAAACATTATGGTGGGTCCCACCTAGGTTCCCAGCCTAGGAACTTCCTGAGCAAGGCTTTCGCAGGAAATCTACATCTCAGGATGCCATTTCATTTGTCCGCGCAATCACATAGGTTTACAACCATGTCATATCCCCAGTACAACCTCATTAAACCTCAATGCAACCTGATCACACGATTTGAATTTTTAGGAATCATTTCGAAATTTTTGAAAATTTATTTTGATTTTAGTTTAATTAAATATCGAGCATTTACTTTGTTTTGAAAACAACAAACCATCCGTGAGAGTTTTGATGGGCAACTTTTTATAAAATTTGTTTAGAATAATTCCATGAACGACGTAAAACGGTTAGATTTATCAAAACTCGCATTTTTTTTTTATAATTATGATAATGCCCTTGGATCCCCTAATTCGCGATTTATGATAAATAAGATAGGTAGTTTTCGAATCCATCTGAAATGTAAGCGTAATTTTAGGTGTATAATAATGTCATGTAGATAGATTTTCAAGTAGGACCTGCGATCATAGAAATCTTAACCTAGGAGCATCCGTAACCGTTGATCGAGGAATGTAGTTGGGAAAGTAACCATATCAAATTGATTATTTTAGTGGTAAACCCTTATCCTAGAAATTGTGTGATTATCCAATGCGTATAAATATGAAATCTTGAGTGCCCAAAAATGTTAAGGGCTCACCTTAACCTAGATCCTTGATTTCTAGTTTACATGGTTCCTATGATTTGATTGATGTGAAATTATATACCATGCCTATCTATTATAAATAAACCACACACGCCGAATTTCAGCCTTTAGATCATAGTATAAATGACCTAATTAGCAAATCAACCAATTAACCCTTGATTTTAATGTTTATCGAGTGAGGAAAATAGATGATTAGTCGTAGTTGAATATTTTTCTTCTTGTGAGTGACTTAAATCGTCCATATTATGGGCTAATAGTGTGATTTGAATTTTCTACATTGATAAGTTTATTTCTTAAGCGCGAAGTTATCTCATTTTAGGAAATAACCAAGTTACCGACTCTTCTTAAATTTGGACTTTTCAATTAACCCACTTTCCACCCGTAATCGCACCTCAAATTTAGAACATATCTTGGCCTTATATGATTACGAGACTCTACAAAATTTGAACCCTGATCTATAATCCTACATTGTTGAACCATAAAGCCAGCCCATTACTTTTTCGCCAAAATTTGAAATTTCATATCTATGCATTTCCCACTATCGATCAACCACCAAATTTTTCAATCGTTTGCCTATCATGACTACACATTTCTCTCAATTTTGGGCCTTGATCATCAAGCGTGGACTGTTAATTGAGATCAAGCCCGTTTTAGTACCTGCAAAGCTATTTTCAAAGATTGACTAATCCGGAAAGTGGTCCGCGAAGAAAAGTACGTATTTTGACTCATCTTTTAATGTCAAATCAGATTAGTGGTATGTGTTTCATAAAATATCATTATGGACATCATAATGTGGACCGTCAAGGCATTGAACATCTACCCTAATGTGCATGAGGCGTTATACATGAGAGAAAGCCTCTCTTAACGTATGTTATAGAGAAAAACTTAAAAAATTCAGCCATCTCTACCCCATTACACGTCCAAACCCTAGGAGAGGAGAGAGAGAGAGAGAGAGAGAGAGAGAGAGAGAGAGTTCTTTGATTTTCCAGCAATATACTCAGCCTCTTCAACCTCCAAGTGTGTTCTTCCAATAGGTGATGATTTTTCCTTCAAGCCATTCATAGTTTTCTCTTATTTTTCTAAGTTTCCTTTAATATAGATCGTGTTGATTAGATTTGTATGGATGATTCATATTATACGTTGATAACCGTAGGATTATCTTTGAGTTTCATTATATTATCTTGTGGTATGCATATGTAGATGTTTACATGTGAAACATAAATTTTCTCATGTTTATGTGAGAACCATATATAGATTCATCTTGATTCGTGTTGTATACGTTCTAATGATGTTTATGACGTTACGTATATTGTGTGAACGAGATTATTTATATGAATGTTGCATTAATGTACGCCCATTGTTCCCATGTTGGTGAAATCACGTGATATAAAGAGATAGAACTTGTGTGGGGTATCCATGATGGAAAGATGTGTCTTGGCTTAGTTATGAGATTATAATGAATGTGTGTCAAAAGATCCTTATGATTTTATGTTACTTAAGATGGATCATGTGCTATACTTGATGATTTTGACTATGTTGAACAATATGAGTTCTTGGGAACATGATTGAATTATAAGACGGGACAATAAGTGAACATTGATGGTATATGAATCTCATGAGCCGTGGTTGGTGCTATGGACACTAAGCTTGAGCTGTCAGCCTATGCTGGATTGTTTGTGACTCCCCATAGTGACCATTAAGTTATTTTTAAAACGACTGTTTGCGAAACTACTTAAATAAAGGTGAAACAATTTCATGCATTCACTAGGGCTTGACTTGGTTAGCCAACCCCTATGGGTGTCACGGAGGAAGTATATTGGGGTTTTTCGCTTTTTGCCCTACCTATCTAATGGAAGTGTATTAGGAGTTTTCCACTTCCATTAGTTGGGTTATTTTCCCTTTGGTGATTAGTGGCTAATGAGAAGAGTTGGAAGAAGTCTTGTCTCATTTAGTCAGGGTGCTTTAGCCAGAGCACATATCTCATGTATTTCATTAATAAAATTTTCTTTGTATGTTTTGATTTTGTTAATATTATCTTTCTGCTTGTGTATACTTTGTGTTATCATTGTTATCATGATTCTCTTAGAGGGATATACCTCACCATGATAGCGATTAACGCTATTCAAACACGTCCTAGGTAGAGGTGGGCACAAACCAAGCCAGCTCGAAAGCTCGGCTCAGATTGGTTCGAAAAAGCTCGGCTTGGATTGGTTCGAATGGAACTTCAAACCAAACTAAGCATCTGAGTAAAGCTCGTTTGAAAAAACAAACCAAGCTCAAACTAGGGTAGTACCAACTCGGCTCGGCTCGAAGCTTGATTTGATTCAGCTCGGTTTGATTCGGCTCGTAGATTATAAGCACACTGTTTCCCATGGTGTGATCCACTTGAGCTTAGGATATGATTCCATTTTGGGATCATGTCCTAAAATGATATGTAAAACAGATGGACAACATGGATAATACGTATACATGATGACATGGATAATACATAACACATATACATGATGACATGGATAATTCATAATACATATACATGAATGCACACTGTTTCCTTGCACTTCTAAAATTATGCTTGTGTACTTTTGTTTGGAAAATACTCTTACATGTCTATTTTGAAGTTGCGCTCCTTTGGAGGATGTTAAACATCATATAGTAAGATACGTTTGTACTTTTTTTCTAACTATTTCAATTCTTTTCTAATTAAATAAACAAGGAAAAAAAGCACAGCTGCCTGTTTGAACTCGACCCGGCCCTGTTTGAAATTTTTGACCAAACTGATCCCAGCTCGAACCAGATTTTTCTGGAGCAAACCAAACTCGGGCCGCATGGGTCGGCCCGAAACCCAAACCAAACCGATCTACAAACTGTGGTGGTACAAAAACAAGCCAAACCAAACTAGGGCTAACTCGGCTCGGCCCGGATCGTTGCCCACCTCTAGTCCTAGGTGAACCAGGTAAAGATCCAGCAGATGAACCGAATTATACGAAGGTTCGTGGTAATAGATGGCAGATGAATGATGACGTAATTGGAGCGGCGTCATGAAGACTTTATTTATTTATACATTCTTAGGATAATTTACTGTTTATCTCAAAATTGTAATAAGACTTTCTAGTGAAGGTAATAATTGAATACTTTATTTGATTTATTTTTAAGGACATTTTGTTGTTAACTTATTATAGAAATTCAATGGAATAAGATAATTTGTATCCGTCACTGTACTAGAAAGCCACAAAGTATTAAATGTTTGAATGATTAATAGAATGTAGAGAATTTTATCCTTTGCGCATTCTAATTAACATCCCAAAACTTGGCTCATCGCAATATCCACGAGAGTTGAAAATCTCGGGGCATTACATCCCTACTTTCTGCCAATAGAGGATCCAGACTTGTGTGTTTTATCTGAGCCATTGATCATTTATGGGTATGAACCCAAAATGAGGGAGATCTAACTCTCCAGTGGACTAGAAGGAGTGGTATTTGAATACCCACTATTAAAAACTTGGTAGAGCCCTTGTAATGTATATTTGCCATCCAACCTTTTGATTGGGTCTCAAAGACCCGAATGAAGGGAAAACGCAAATATTAGCTTCATTTAAAACTTTTATGACCCCCACAAAGTTTTTAATGGTGAGCCTTTGATTACCACTATTTCTCGTGGTGTGGTTCACATGAGATGGATCTGCCTCATTTTTTAGATCATGCCATAAAATGATTAAAAAAAAAAAAGATGGATGGTGTGGATTAAGCACATTCATTGTGGTAAGGCTCATAGAATATCGTCCAATAGTAATGGGCAATTCGTGTCCATCTCCATCTGGATTAGGTACTACTCCATGGTCCCAAGCTTGGAACAAGTTGGGGCTTTGAAAGGGCCAACGTGGTTTATGGGTTTATCAATATTGTCCATGGTTTTAGAAAAAGCCCAAAAATAAGAGGAAGATCTAAGGCTCAAGTGGACCATACCATATGAAGTAGCAGTGATAATGACATGGTTAAAACCTTCCGAGGGCCCACTGTTAAATTTATTTGCTGACTTTCGAGTCACTGACAAAAAGATTTTATTGGCGGGCATTTAATCCTCACTATGTGGTCCAATTGAGCCTTAGATTTATCTCATTTTTGGGCCTATATGCTTAAATAATATGGAAAAATGGATGGATGGTATTTATGAAGTTAGGGGTTTTTTGGATGCCTGTAAAGTCCTTAAGTTGTAAATGGGTTACAGATAATCTGATTACAGGAGGTGTTTGAATGCATGTATTTGCCTATAAAGGCTTCACAAGTTATAAATGGATTATATCTTTTAGCTATAATATAAACCTAGCAAAAAGCTTTGTCTTAAATTACAGGTAAAGTTACCGCTAAAAATGCATTATACATAGTAGAACACAATAGTTAACATACACTCAATGAAATGTGAGGCCCACTGTAATGTGTATGGTACATCTAATCTATCCATCATGTGCTTCCCCTGATGCTCTATTATAGCCTTAAAAAACACAGCTCGTTGATTATCAAATAGACTACACGAGGGAAGGATGGGATGTCCATCATTACAAATATCCACATTGCATTTAAGGCCCACTGTGATGGGTGAGGATATTCAGTTCATCTAGTGTGTTCATGCTTTAATGCTCTCCTAAGGCCCCTTAAAAAATCAAGTCCTTATGTGATTTGTGGATTTTAGAAGGTTTACAGCCCAAAGCTCTATGGTATGAATACCTACCTTATCAATTTGAAATACTTTACACGCTAGCCAAACATAAAATCTGTTGACCTCTAAACAAATTACTACTTGAAAGCCAAACGGAATAGCTTATAAACCATTTACACCCGAAGTAAATCTTTATAGGCATCCAAACAACCCCTTATATATTAAGGTGGGTCCTTCGTAGCTTAGCTTTTACCCAAGTAAATTAGTGGATACTTAATCCGCTTCCATCTGATCCGGGAGCGGATTAGGTATGGCCTGGCGTCACCTAAGATCATGTGGCCCTCATCAGGAGGCCCACCTTGATGTGTGTGTGTGTGTGTGTGTGTGTGTGTGTGTGTGTGTGTACTATTCATAAGTTTTTTTTTGATATTTTAGGGCATGAATCCAAAATTGAAGTAGATCAAGTTCTCAGGTGGACCATACCATAAGAAACAATGGTAATTGTCCATTAATGGACAACAAAAGCTTCAGATCAAGCTAATATTTATTTTTCCATTCATCTAGGTTTATGTGACCTTATCAACAGGTTGGATAGAAAGTAAATATTAAGGAGCATTAAGCAGGGTCATAGGAAGCTTTAAAGGTAGGGTATTCAATCAACACCGTTTCCTATGGTATGGTTCTCCTGAGTTTTGGATCAACTTTTTTGTGTTACATGAGGCTGTGAATGTAGAATATACATCAAAGCAAGCCCCATGGCACACCAAGGTCTATAAGTGGTAGACCGAGTGAAGATAGCCTTGTTTGCTAGCTAACATTGTGATTTGACTAACAAGGGTGGGTGGGTGTACTAACGATGGGGTGTATGAACTAAGGTAGGTGGGTGTACTCATAATGGGATGTATGAAAAAGAAGAAGAAGAAAGAAGCCCCAACGCAATGGCCGCACGATAAAGAGGGAAGCGGATTGCTTGGTGGCCATCCACCTCAAGGTGGCCTAAAAATGACGCTCATTCAAAACTGCAAGTGGGCCACACTACATAAAATAGTGGGGGTTTAACATCGACCATTGAAAACTTATGGGGATCAAAGACGTTTTGGATCAAGCTGATATTTGTATTTTCCCTTCAGACCTTTTGATCAAGGTTGGGCCCTAGGAAGGTTTCAATGGTGGATGTCATTGTGAAAACTGGTTTCTGCAGTGTGGTCCACTTGATTATTGGATCTGCCTCATTTTTGGGCACATCCTCTAAAACGATCTTGAAAAATGGATGGATAGTCTGGATATAACACATACACCATGGTGGGCCCCACATAACCATGCAATCAGCTTTGGAGAGAGGGAAGTGAATCGCGTCACGGATTGGTGCTATGTTGAGTGGCAAAGTTATGTAAGCCATACCATGATGTATGTATTATATCCACACCGTCCATCCATTTGTGAGATCATTTTAGGGCATGAGCCCAAAACTAAGGAAGATACAAACCTCAAGTAGATCACACCTTAGAAAGTAGGACGCGGATTAGCTACTGACTGGTTGAGTAGCTATCTTGCTACTGAAGTGACGTCACCAACTTTTGTGGGCCCCACCGTGATATATGTATTATATCCATACGGTCCATTCATTTGGATAAATCATTTTATGGCATGATCTAAAGAATGAGGTAGATCTAAATCTCAAGTGGACCCCACCAAATAAAACAGTGGGGACAGTGACTGTGACCGTTGAAACCTTCCTATAGCCCAACATGATGTTTATTTGACATCCAACCTGTTCATAAGTTCACACAGACATGGAAGAAGGTAAAACACAAATATCAACTTGATCGAAAACTGCAGTGGCCTCAAGAAGTTTTTAATGGTAGGGGATCAATCTACATTGTTTTCTTTGGTGGGGTCCACTTGAGATTTGGATCTGTCTCATTCTTTAGCCCATGCCTTAAAATGATCTCTTCAAATGTATGGACGGTGTGGATACAACACATACATCACGGTGGGGCCCACAGAAGTTGGAGACGTCACTTCCGTAGCTAGATAGCTACTCAACCTATCAGTAGCTAATCTGTGTCCCATTCCGTCTATAGGCGAACCAAGTCAGCAATTGGCTTTTAGCCACAAAATAAGGGGAGCGGATTAGGTGTTACCTGGGGAACACCTTAGTGGGTACCGTGGGGCCCACCTTGATGATGTGTTGTATATCCAGGCCATCCATCCATTTCTCCATATCATTTTAGGATGTGGTCCCAAAATCTAAGCAGATCCAAATGTGAGGTGGACAACACCATAGGAAACAGTGGTGATTCCGTGCCTCACCATTAAAAATTTCCAAAAGGGCCTATCGTAAGATTTTTGTAATGTTTATTTGCCATCCAATACGTAATGTTTATTTGCCATCTACATGTTGATAATTGGTTATTATCCAACTATGTAGCTGAATGTTCTCTCAAGTGCAAGACATCACAAGTAATAAACTCGGTGAGTCTAATGTCAAATCTGAGGGGAGCAAAAATAGAAGGGTGTAAAAATCACTCTCAAATCAAGAAAATAGAATAGAAATTCTAAAAGAAGTGATTAATCTAACTAATGGATGATTGGATTGGATCGGATAAATGTTTAAATGAGTTTAATCAATAAAAATCAAAGCACCAAGGCATCAAAGGTCTACATGTGTCTCATGCTTCATTAATGTGTATGATAAAGTATTACTCAACTAGAATGGATCACTATGATCCATCTAATCAGAAGATATTGTAATTAGAATAAAGATTCACGTAATAAATCAATGGATTAGAAATCCATCCTATCATGCATCATTAAGTTCATACTCTTAGGCGTTAGGGATTATAAGCACTAGAGATTCTTGAGATCGCTAATCAAATAATGTAACATGTTAAAAATATCTCCAATGTAGGTTTTCATAAATCAAATATAGGATTAAACAATACTCATGCAAAGAGTTTATATGAGAATTAAAAACCCTAGATTAGTTCCATGAAATTCATACAAAATGGATTTCTCTCATCATTCAGCACATAAATCTATCACACACATCAACTCAACAATCCACACATGCTTTCCTTCTAGCCTAAAAGGGTTTAGAACATAAACATAATTAAAGAAGAAAAACCCAAAGAAGAAGAAGAAGATATAATTAAACTAAAAACATCAATTTAAAACTAACCAACTTACTAGTTCTTAAATGTAAATCTGTAAATCTTCAATAGAAAGAGAAAAAGAGGTTCTAAGAGAGAGAGGAGAGCTTGTTCTCTTCAAATGCCCTAAAACTCTTCACAACTATCTATTTATAGTTAAGTTCGAATTCAAGTAACAGTACTGATTTTGCTACGCTTCGTGTGACTAAACTGATAATTGGATTGCTCTGAAATTTTATATGGGGCTTCATCATCAAGTGAACCTCATAATGGATGGATTAGATTTTCAATATCACATCTAAAGTGGCCCCACGATCAGATCAGCGGACACCTCCCAAATTCGCATTTTTAATACCTTTTGAATCAGTCATTCTTGCACCCTTCATTCCGATGTGTATAGAAATCGAAAATGTCTCAAAATACATTGGTAGAAATATATCCCCTCTACATGATAGAGGGTTTGGATTGACTTAAATCATTCTAGAATTGTAGTGCACACACCTCGCAATTTGGATCGTTTTCTGATTCGTGTAGATGAAACTTTTCAGAACACTTCGACTCGTTTTCGACGCTGCAATCAATCTACACATCTGATTGACCTGATTCCAGTTTAGTTTTGTAGAAAATTTGATTCTGTATCAGATGGACGGTTTGGATTTTTCATTTGAGTATTGATGGACCACGGGGCTGAATTCCAAAGCTAAGTCGGTATTGAATGGACAGTTTGTATTCATCGGGTCACTATAATCAATCCAGAACTCCAATCAGCGTGAAACCAGTGCCATTTGTTAGATAATTTGATGATCTTCAAAGTATATTAAGAGTTTCTCAAATTGCATCCAAAAAGTTATCCAAAAGTAGGACGCACAGTATACAGCGTGCACTGCCCATTCGGAATTGAAAATCACATATAATGCACATAACCTTCAATCCATCAATCCAAGCCATCTAACCTCAATCCAATTTTATAGGAAGTGTCTTTAGCCCTTCTATCATCATCCTAAATCTTCGTAGACACAAGTGGCCCTCCAACAACCTGTAAAGCATGAAAAATCACTATGTAAGCATAGTTTACAAGTTATAGAGTGATACAACCATTGAATAAGTTTACTACAATAAATCTAAGTATTTTACTTAATTTCTAGCCTAGTGATGATCGGAATGGAGCTAAATATGTAATATTTATGGTCACATCAATAATATTAAGAAGACATGGATGAAGGGTAGGAAGATTAGCTTGATTAAAAAATTTTATAGCCCACATAAAGTTTTTAATGGCCATTCATCACTTTTTCTAGTGGTATTGTCCACCTGAGATTTGGATCATCTTAAGGTTTGGGATCTCATCCTAAAATGAGACGTTAAAACAGATGGACGGAGTGGATATACAGCAAGTATATCAAGGTGGTCCCAACACAGAATAGCATATTCGCTCCGAAATAAAGGCAAAAAAGAACTTTGGTGTCCTACAATAGGGTGCAGGGTGGTTGAGTACACCCATCCAACACGTTCGTAGGATGTGTCCTGCTAAGACGGGGGCACCCAAAAAAATCAGGTTGATCAGGTGGGCCACACCACTTGAATTTAAAGGCCTGATGCACCTTTCCTTATTGTTTCCTTTGGCGTGGCTTACGAATTTTCAATCGGCCCAAATTTTGGGCTGGCTTATCTTTATGGCAGGTGGCACGTGTTGGATGATTTGGATTCCACACACACATCAAAATGGGCCTACAAAGAGCGTGCTGATGTGTACATGAGCTAGGGTTGGGAGTTATTTGAGACTGGGACTTGCAAAGTGGGTGAACTATTGGTAACAGCTTAGTGGGTGTTACCCTAACCGTGTGGGGACCCATCTGGATGTATTTGTTGTGTATCTACACCATCCGTCTGTTTTTCCATCTCATTTAGGGGGCGATCCCAAATCTTAAGAAGATCCTAATCTCAGGTGTAGCATACCAATAGAAACAGTGATGAATAACCATAAAAAACTTTTTGTGGGCCACGAAAGTTTTGAATCAATCTGATCTTTCTAATTTCCTTTCAAAGAAATCTTTTTGACATTATCGACAGGTTGGATTGCGAAGATTGCAAATAAACATTAAGAAAACATTATGATGGGTCCTTTGGAATTTTTAATGGTGAGGCACTCAATCAACACTGTTTCCTTTGGTGTGATCCACCTGATATTTAGATCTTCATGCATTATGGTAACCCATCCTAAAATAGTCTGGAGAAACCGATGGACGGAGTGGATATACAGAAAATCATCAAGGTGGGCCCCACGGTAGGGGTAACATCCACTAAGCTGTTATCCGGGTAACAACCAATTCGCTCCCCTGAAGAAGGAAGTGATGTGGATGTGCGTGGCCCATTCACTGTCTGTCCTATCAAATGAACAGCTCCGATCTTGCCCCTATATATACCACGTGTTCGTCAATGGCATGGAAACACCATACTTCCATGCCTCCATGGTAGTTGATCAGGGCCTGTGAGAACTACAGTCACTTGGCAAACAAAACAGACAGTGGATCGTTTTCAGGTGTGTCCATGTTTTCTCCAATATCTCAAGGAAAGTAACATAGTTCTGGTGGACAGTTGATCTTCATCCATAAAAAAGACCATCTGATCACTTTAACAAGTGTATTTTTGTATTGAGCCATGTAAACTGATGGATGGTTTGGATGTTTCACACGTGTGCTCCATGAGTAGGATTCTTGCAGTGCTGCTCTTTACTGCGATTGGGCTTTGGCTCAAGACATTCTAGCCGGACTATTTACATGTATATATATCCTACAAATAAGCTGTTCCAGTCCTAGGTTAGGCAACCCATCCATCCCATTTCTTTGTTCATGTGTGGCCCATCTGACCAATCAGGTAGATTAGGAGCATTCAAGTGAGAAATAAAGATTGTTTCCATAATTTAATTCAAACGAAATAGACTAAATTGTAGAATTCACTGTCATTAAGGGTGCGTTTGGGTCTTAAGTTACTTAAGATAAGCTGCTTATGCCTTAAGTAACTTATCTTGGTTTCTACTTATTAAGCTGAAGTGATTAAGGGGGCGTTTGGATCGAAAGTTACTTAAGATAAGTTACTTATGACTTAAATAGTGTGGATGCTGGATTCCGGATGGAACCGACTCATGCTTCCATGGGTGCCTCTTTTGAGGGCTCTTTGCACACTGCGTTTGAGAAGGGTGTTATATGTGATTGGAGTCGTCACTACTCCGATTCTACAGTCAGCTAGACCCTACTGAAACACTTACTAGAGAGAATTCATATGTATGCGATGTAATGAAATGTATATGTGTCTAATGCAATGCCTATGATAAGCTTTGGTGCGTGATTGATAGATCTGCCCCTAACTCCTTCACTTTTCTAAGTGTAGGCTAACCGACTAGAGTTTTTGATAGCTATGATCCGATTATATCGACAAACCGCAGAGCATACGCTTGGATCAATTAGGTGTGAGAATGCGATGCAATGCAAAGATGATGAGTTTGATCAACGAGGGAGTTGAGAAGGGAGTAAATGTTGCATAATGCCAATGTTGGGATTGGACAAAGTTGATTAGAAGTTGGATGGTTGGATGAACGGTAGTGTCGTAAGGGCTAGATCAAGTGGCTTGGATTTAAACTTGGGTTGGCTCAAGAGGCTAGGCTTAGGATTGGACTAAGACTGGGCTCTCTTACCCTCACTCTCACTCTCCTTGGTGGAGGGATGAGATGGTTAGGATGGCTAAGGGACTTGGATGGTTTTGAAATGCTTGAGGATTGTTAAGGATGATTGAAATGAGAAGACGAGGGGGCTATTTATAGCCCCAATACCTAATTTTTCGGTAATTTCTGGTAAGTTTAGGGTTGAAATAGGGCTGGATGGCTAAGATTCCAGATTTTCACGTGGCATGATCCGGATGACTAGATTGCTTGGTAAAAGTGTGATTTTGGGCTCAAAGGATGGGCATAAAAGTATTTTCGGGGTATACACATGAGCAAAAGTCTTTGAGCAAGGTCTGGCACACATGGGGAGCTCCTTGCCAAAGCGGGGGAGCTGCCACATGTTGGGCGGCAGTTAGACCGCTGCCCAGGGCACAGGTTTCCTCCTGCCTTGGCAGGGGGTTTCCCACATGTGCGAGGAAGCTCTTCTTGCTATGAGGCTTGCTTGTTGTCTGGGTGGCCTATGGGCTTAGACTTTAGGCTTGGTTGTTTAAAGCTTAGGTTGACTAGGTGAGTTTGCCAGATTTTGACCCAGCGAGTCGTCTCAGTATGACTCAATGAGTCAACTTGATGATCCGGAATATCAAGAGATATTCTCAAATAATCCTTGCCATCCAGTGGATGGACGTCCTAAATTTCTTCAACAAGATGTTATAAGATCTTCAAATAAGCATTTATGATACATCTAAACTCAGACACAATTTGAAAGTCTAGTTTGAATTACTTGTATATAACGTATGTAATTTCTAAGCGCCTGCACATCATCCATCACACTCTGCCTGAGTATCAAAGCTTTTCATTCAAAGCACTGGTTATGGACAGCACTAATGTTAGCCCTCAGAATTTGATTTTGTTCATTCAACCATTAAAAATGGATATGATTGAATGCAGCAGTGGAGCATATCTTTCCTTGCCAAAGTGTCAGTTGTGTAGGGCATCCAAGCCAGGCAAACAGTGGGCTCCACCATCAAAGATCGCCTATCTTGAAAAATTAGGCCAATCCACTGTGAGGCGGGCCACAATTGCAGACTGAGTCAAACCATCGACTATCCTTCGATGTCAATGGTGTGGCTTGCCTAGTGGATGAAAAAGCTAACTTCCAAAACAGTAAAAAGATCATATGGAAGGAAGAGAGACAATCACATAATATTAAACAAAGCAGAAGATTTGGAAAACAAGTTTTATTTAATAAAGAAAAAAAAAAACTAGTCTTCATGGATTTCTTCATGCAAAGAAAAAGAAGAAGAAAAAGAAAAAGAAAAATGAAGAAAGACAAGCTTAAGAATCTCCTAGAATGGTACTTGATGATTTTAACCCTTAGAATAAAGTTGACTTCACCAAAATCTTTTATCTCAAAGTTCGAGAAAAGTCAATCTTTAGTCATCATCAAATGTTGCATGTCATTACTAGCTAGCACGATATCATCTACATATAAAGATAGTATCAGAAAAGATCTTTCATAACGTTTCATGTATACATAATGATTTTCTTGACTCATTGTGAACCCGAAAGTGGTGATGGCTAAGTGGAACCTTATGTACCATTACCTTGAAGATTGCTTCAACCCATAGATAAATCTTAACAACTTGCATACTTTCCTTATATACTTTTTGTTCACATAACCTATGGGTTGTTGCATGTATATCTTTTCATTCAAATTCCCATTTAAGAATACGGTCTTTACATCTATATGATATAACTCTAAGTTTAAACTTGCGACAATGGATAAGATCATGCAGATTGAAGAGAGTTTTGCAACAGGTGAAAAAGTCTCATTGTAATCAATGCCTTTATTTTTTTGGTGAAACATTTAGCAACCAACCGTGCTTTGTACTTGTTTACTGTACCATTTGCCTTTTTCTTAATTTTGAGTACCCACTTGTTACTTGTCGCTTTGCGATTGAAAGATAGATCTACAAGTTCCCAGACTTTATTCTTCTTCATGGAGGAAATCTCTTCGTCCATAGCAGTTACCCAATCAGCCGAATTCGAGGACAACAACATGTCCTGAGAAGAATTAGGTCCATCATCGTCAACCGCAACGCAAGAGAAAGTTTGGCCGTTGATATCAAAGTATCTTCGGGGAATTAAACCTCTTTCACTTCGACGTAACTTAGGAGTCTGCCGAGATGTACTCCCACTATCTTGATGAATTATAGGAGCATCTCCATTTTCAGAAACATAACTCCCACTCTCCTTAGATACATCGAAAATTTCAAAAAGTTCTATGGCAGCCTTTTGTTTCTTTCGACTGGGGTATCTGTCTTCAACGAAGGTCACGTCCCGATATTCTATTTCAGTCCATCCTCCACGATCCTTATAAACTATAACGTATCTCTTTGAGTGTATGAGGTACCTGATGAATACACACTCAATAGTTACTATCAAGTCTATTTCTATGCAGAGCAGGTAACAAAATATATCCTAAAGATCCCTAAGGGCGTAGGTCGGTTAGAGAAGGAATCCTCTTAGTCCACATCTCATATGAGGTCTTTGGAACAGATTTAGATGTGACTCTACTAAGGACGTAGACGACTGTAAGAAGCGCGTCTCCCCAAAATGTGGTAGAGAGAATGACATGTGCCATCATCGACCTGACCATGTCCAATAGTGTCCTGTTCCTTTTCTTTGCAACTCTATTTTGCTATGGAGTAATGCCATAATGTACTACCTGATGATGCCAACGTTTGTACAGTAATTTTTTTAAACGTTTTAGATGTATACTTGCCACCTCTATCAGATCTAAGGATTTTAATCTTTTTTTCAAGCTGATTTTCTACTTCAGCTTTGAATTTGAGAAAACAATCAAAAGCCTCAGATTTATGTGAGATGAGATACACATATCCATAACGTGAGTAATCGTCAATAAAAGTGACGAAGTATTGACATCCATTTCTAGCATGTACATTCAAGGGTCCACAGATATCTAAATGGATTATTTCTAGCAAACCCTTTGACCTAGTCGCTTTAGGGAATAATTTCTTAGAAGTATTCCCGGACACACAATGTTCACAAAATGACAAATCAACTTTGGATAATGAACCTAACAGACCAGAACGTGCTAGTCTTGTCATACGGCCACCAGAACATGATAGTCTTATCACACGGCCACAAAAAAATGTTCGTGAATGCCGCCGCCGCCCCCCTCTCTCTCTCTCTCTCTCTCTCTCTCTTCCATTTGAGGATGGCCACCAGCAACGACAGTAGTGGCGGCAGCCATGGCTGCCGCCGCCGCCAGTCGCAGGTGCGGCAGCCCCATGGGTCGCGTCTCTCTCACTCACCATCTCTCTTTCTCAATCTCCGCATGGCTACCTACTAAATGGGTTTCTTAAAACCCTAAAGGGAGAAGAAAGGAATGAGGTTATTGGGCTTAAGATTCGGGCCTGTTAGTTGGCCTACTGGGCTTAATTTGAGTTTGCTCATATATTTAGTCCAAATTTAATTTTTTTTTCTTGTAAACTAGATGGATATGGATTGATTTAATTAAATCCCATATAAAAATTGATTATTGTTTAATACTTCATAAGGCCTCTAATAACAGGTGGGTCCAATTTTGAGTTGATGACCATTAACTATTATCATAGCATTTTAATGGTTTTAATGATACCATCTGTATCCATTATTTGAGACAAAATTAAGGGACCATTACGATCTACCCACATGTGGTTGGACAACCCATATGGATCCCACTAATATGTCCAATATTTTGATGGGCCAGATTAGAAGCCCAAATCACTTCACATCAAGATCAAGTGTATCTTTTTAATAGTCTTTATCGACCATTTGTGGGCTGATTTAGTCTAAATGTTGGGAAGTGACTTGGACTTTTTTTGGCGAGATCTAACCGATGGTGCAGTCCTTTTTTTGTGATTAACGGTCAAGATCTCTTGAGATTGTGATGATCGATGTATGTATTAAAATAAAAGCACATAAAATAAAATTTTAAGTTTTATCATTATTGATTGTGATTGTAATTATATTAGGTGGGCCACTCAATTTGGGACACGACAACCAAAATGTGTAACCCACACATCCCTTGATTATAAAAATGTACATGTGAGTACATTATTACATGTATGTGTGCATGTGTATGTGGATCTTTCTTTATATTCATAAAATCACTATTGATCATGAGATCCACTAGTGATTTGAACCATCGTCAACCATGATGATCAACATTGATGAAAGGATCCATCATCAATGGTGAACATTAATGGTGATGATTGGATCCATCATGAATGGACACAATCAATGGTGATGATTGGATTTTCCTTTCATTTAAGTACTTGTTTTCTTTATATAATGGTGACAATTGTTTTCTTTAATCTAATGATATATATGTTGGCTTTTGTCTTCATTTAATTAGACCTAAGTCCCATTTCATTGGACAATAGAAAACTTATGTTATGATTATCCCTATAATTTTAAGGTTGTGCATAACCTAAGTTTCGCTAAATGATGCATAAACCCATAATGTTGGGATGTAGGTTGTACAAATATATAGTCATAAAAGCATCAACTTCATCTTATTTTAGAGAACTTAATTGATTTGCACCGCCCATTCAGATATGTGGACTTTTAGATCTCCTTTAAGATGGATTGAATACTTTATAAACTTGAAATTGAATAACTAGTAGAAATACTGATGTTTAGTGCCAATACCCTAGATTATAGCTAAGTAGTGATACTTGATGAAATATAGAGATGACCACCAAAGCATTGATCGCTGAACAACTCAAGGGTCAACATTTTGACAGCAATAACTATGAAGACTGGCCTCACGCAGTGCAAAGCTTTCTAGACGAGGATGATATTTCGCATACTCTGGATGCGGTTCAAGAGGAACCCATAATGGCTGAGAACGAAAATCTAGGAGAGCATAGGGCCGTGATGAATCGCTATAACAAGTGGCGTAAACAAAATCGATCGGCCGGTAATGTCCTGATTAACACAATGCATAAAGAACTCATGCCTACGTATGAAGTGTATGAGACCGCTAAAGGGATCTGGGATGAACTGGCAAATGCCTATGCAGAAGTCAAATGCGAAGGTTCGGGTGATGGAATTAAAATTTCAAGAAGATAGGATGTCGGTCGGCTGCCCCATCAAAGATCATATCCATAAGATGGAGTAGATGATAGGCACCCTAAGAAACGTAGGGTACAAACTAACTGAAAATTAAAAGATTATAGCGATGCACCGTTCCTTGCCTGAATCTTGGGCCTAAATCAAAATAACCATACTGATTCTATCACAACGTTCAGAGACTTTTGTGGCCATCTAGTATGAGAGGTTGAAATGAATACAATTCAGTCAAGTTCGGCCAAAGCCTTTGTAGTAAAGACCGATAAACGAAAAACTAACAGGACACGGTCCAAAGCTCGTAAGAAGACGAAGAAGAACGACCAGGAACAGAAGACCATAACACCTCATCCAAATCCCAAGAAGGGAAAGGAGAGAGGAAACCGAAAAAGACAAATATAACTTGTTTCGTCTGCGAAAACTTCAGACATTATGCTCGTCAGTCTGTACCATAAAAATATGGTAATTCCCCAATCATCAGATACTTTGTTTGTAGGCGTTTGTTCTGAGATCCTTTCCATTGATATTCTATATAATGAGTGGATTTTGGATTTAGGCGGAACAAAGCACATGAAACGAGATCGTCGAGGACTTGGAAAATTTCGGCCTGTAGCCACGAGGAGTTACAAGGTGTACATGGGGAATAACGCTGCTGAAGACGTGATAGGGATTGGCATTTACCGTCTCTGTATGCGCGTAGGGCGAATAATAACCCTCCGTGATACTCTTTATGCACTGGGCATGCATCAGAATTTAATTTCTGTTTCTAGGTTGTTAGTTAATGGTTTTAACATTCATTTTTTTTTTCAGAAAAAGAGTTTCTTTGAGACTCAATAACTTCATCTCTGCATGGAGAAACTTGATTTCAGATTTATTTATTCTAGATGTAGATAGTGATGATGCACTACTTGCTTTATCTACTATGTCGAATGAACATGTAGTATCCAAATATTTGAAATGGCACGCGAGGTTAGGTCACATTGAAAGAGAGATGGTGAGTGAGAGAGACGCGACCCATGGGGTTGCCACACCTGTGGCTAGTGGAGGCGGCGGTGGCGACGACCATGACCCCTTCTGCTCGAGGCGGCAACGACCATAATTGCCGCCACTGCTGGTGGCCGTCCTTAAACGGGAGAGAGAGAGAGAGAGAGAGAGAGAGAGAGAGAGGCGGCGACATTCACGGCTGCATGCCGCTGCTGCGACAACTTCTGACGGCGGCGGCCATGGCTGCATCTTTAATTGCACACGATGGGCGACGTGGACCTCAAATTTTATCTAGAGAGAGAGAGAGATGGAGTTACGGGGCTGCCGTGACTGCGGCTGGCTGTGGTGGCTGCGTGCGGTGGCTACCATGGCTGCTCCTGCAGGTGGTGGCTGTTGAGCTCTTAATTGTGCATATTCTAACCCCAATTCATCACTCATTATGCAAGGTTTTCATGATTTATAGACTAATCTAATGCATGGATTTTGTGATTGTAGGGATGAGAGAGAGGATTCATCGATTGGAGACTTGAAGACGCCATTTACAAGCAAAGAAGATCAAAGGACTAAGCGTCAAAGGATAAAAGAAAGAAGTCAGAGAAAAAAAGAAAGAAAGCAGAAGAATGTGCCTAAGACCGGTCGTCCGTAGCCCAGGACCGGTCGTCCGACCGGTCCGATCACTCAACAGAGGGGCCCTGCGGCCACAACTCACTGGACTGTCCAAGACAGGTCATCCACTGCTCAGACCGGTCGTACACATGTCACGCCCCAAACCCAGGGACCGGGCTCACTAAATTCCCGATCGCCGACCTTGGTGCCAACAACCTCCGTAGTACCCCATTCTCGGCTCCTAGCTCTCATGTGCCAGGTTCCGATCCTGGGATCCTACCAGGAGGATTTTCAGGGTAATTTTTTTTTGTACAGGAGCATAATCAAAACCATAAAACATCATCAAATATCCACTAATAAGTTTGTTGAGTACAGTGCTGGAAAGGGAAATACAACATGAATCAGAAGTCCAAAATATCAGGTACATAAACCGCGCTCAACGCTGCTGATAGGCTCTAGTACCTGCAGTGTAAACAAACGCGCATGAGCTTCCTACGAAGCCCAGTAGAGTGCGTGTGTGCGCGTGTGATGCATATGACAAGTATACAGATATCAGAGTAAGCGAAAGTAGTAGAGGGCTAAGTTACTAAGTTTATGAATGCTATCAGCCATCCCAAGGCTATGCGATGCAAGGGCCTACATGGCCGAGTGTTACATGCTAGAGATGTAATGCAAATACGTCAATCCTCAACTGATTCACATATCAAAATAGTTCTCATCTGGGACATCACCGGGGTCTAGTATACTCTAATATTGGCCGCCGCACATCGGCGCATAACCAAGAGAGTAGAAAAGACCTCACTATCCGCCTCGTCAGTGGTATGCCAATGCCCACCTAGCTCGCCGATAGCGGACCCATTCCATGAGCTAGTCAGACTCGACCTAGCTTACAGCCCACTTCACCCGAGCGGATAAGGTCACACCCCTTTCCAACCGACCTCGACACAGTGGGAGACGCGGCCTACTGGTATTTGGCACACGGGCGCTCATGTTATCCACTCGGTCTCGACGCTGGAGCATCCTACTGGTACCACAGGGTTTAGGGACTTTCACCCAAGGACATCCATAGCGCCCACGTACTAGAACAAGTTTTCGGTGTCCAATACTGCCAACCATGATGTGACTATGGTGGCCACCACCCTGATACTGCTAGGGTGTGAAAGCGATCATGACATACATAATGGTAAATGCATGAGTCATACAATCCAAATCATGCACCAAGCTTACGCATACTGCGCAATCATGTGGGGCGACCCTATCTCGCACGGGTCCCCTAAGTATAACAAGCCAATTAGCATATGCTATGGTTAATCATGATCCATAACAGGCATACAAATGATGCGTATGGGCATATGAATGAGCATGGTATTCATTATACTAAGCATGTTATTAGTGTGACATATCAAGCTAATCATACTAGCATGTTACCAAACATATCATGTAACATTGGCCTTAAAAGGCCCAATATATACATAGAGAGTGGGACCCGGACTGTGGGTCCCATTGGAAATGTAAAAGTCTTTGTGGCATAGCCCACTTGAGACCACATCGGCCCCATACTTGGGCCTGCACATACAAGGTAGGTCGACAAAATGTATGTACGGCATGGATAAATCATATACATCATGGTGGAGCTAATAGATACATCACGTTGGGACCCATAGGGTGGGCCACCTCCTGGGCAGCGTGGTACCCATCTAGTCCCAATAAGTTTTGAATCAAGCAGATATTTGTGTTTTCTCCTTCATCCATATCCATGTGACCTTATGAACCGGTTGGATAGCAAATAAACATCACTGTAGAACCTAGAAAGGTTTCAATGTTGGAAATCATTATCCCCACTATAGCATGGTCCACTTGACATTAGGATATGCTTAAAATTTGGGCCCAGCCACTTATGAATAAGTTGGGTGACAAATGAACATCATTGTAGGACTAGTAAGGTTTCAATGGTGGAGATCATTATTTCCACTGTTGTTTCGTGGCATGGCCCACTTGCCATTGGGATATGCTTAAATTTTGGGCTCGGCCACTTATGAAACAGGTTGGATGACAATTAAACATCACTGAAGGGCTGGGAAGGTTTCAACGGTAGAGATCATTATTCCCACTGCTGACCCGAGGCATGGCCCACTAAGATGAGCTGGAAAAACATATGGACGGAATGGTTAAAGCACATACATTCCAGGTGGGCCCAACGAGTGGGGCCCATGTTGACGCCACAAGGCTGCTGGGCAGCAGCGTCCCCTGGACGCTGTCTGTCCAGCGGCCGCTGCCCTTTTTTTTTATTTATTTTTTTTTCTTTACAAGCGGGGCCCACAGAAGTACCCAATCAAGCTGATATTTTTTTTTTGTTTTTCTTTCTCCCTTACATGTGTGAACTTATTAACAGGTTGGATCTCAAATAAACATCATGGTGGGCCATAAGAAGGTTTCAACGGTAGGGCCACTGTCCCTACTGTTTTCTGTGGTGGGGCCCCCTCGAGACTTGGATCTGACTCATTCTTGGGGTCATGCCCTAAAATGATCTCCTCAACTGGATGGACGGTGTGGATACAGCACCTGCATCATGGTGGGACCCACGAGTGGGCCACTAGCCGGCCGAGCCAGCGTGCAAGGACGCTGGTACGCCCAGCGTCAGAGGCGCTGCCTCTTCTTTCCGTTTTCTTCTTCTTTTCCTTTTTTTTTGTTTTTCTATAGTTAAATCAAGTGGGGCCCACATGGGACTGATCCACTCCGTTCATCAGGTTCCCCATCTCATGGGGGAACCAGCAAGCCCAATATTGGGTATTTAAATCAGTCTAGAAACACTAAGGTGGGCCAAAGGATTTCTGACAGTAGAAATCATAGTTTCCACTGTTTCATGTGGTGCGGTCCACTTAAGATTTGGATCTGGCTCATCCTTGGGCCCTGGCCCTAAAATGATATGGGAAAACAAGTGGACGGCGTGGATGGAACACAAACATCAAGGTGGGTCCCACGAGTGGGGACCCCATTCAACGTCCAAGGTGACGCTGGACGTTCCAGCGTTAGAGCGTCCAGACGCTGGACGTCCAGTGCATTTTCATATATATATATATATATATATATATATATATATATATATATATATTTGTTTTTCTTGTTTTTCTGTGGTTATTTCAAGTGGGGCCCACTTAGGGGCAATCCACCCCACTCATCATGTTCCCCAGCTCATTGGGAACCTAACAAGCCCTAATATTGGGCAGGTGATGTGGTCCACAAACATCACAGTGGGTCCAAGAAGTCTCAACAGTCGACTTCATAAGCCTCATTTTTTTTCAATGGTGTGGTCCACCTGAGATCTGGATCTTCTTCATTTTTGACTCCCTGCCCTAAAATAGGATGGAGAAACAGATAGACGGCGTGGATTGCATGCATACATCAAGGTGGGCCCCACGTGTGGGGCCTGCTCAACGCCCAAAGGGCTGCCCCTGCTGGGCAGCAGCGTCCTCTTGACGCTGGCTGTCCAGCGGGTAGCCTTTCTCTCCCTTTTTTTATTATATATTATATATATTATTATTATTATTATTATTATTATTATTATTATTATTATAGAGTTGTGGGGCCCATTCATGGATGATCCAGTCCATCCATCACATTTTCCATCATAAGGTGGGCCCAAAAGAAAACAAAGAAAATGAAGTAAATTAAGAAAAAAAAATGGGGGTTTATGCCCCTTGCACTCACCTCGATGGATGGTTGGACGGTTGGATTGGATCGGGTTGACGATCGGATGATCCGGACGGTCCGGATGATGGTTGAGGCCCTCCAAGCTAGGATCTACACCCTCAATCTCTCTAATCTCTCTCTACTTCTCTCAATTCTTCCTCTTTCTCTCTCCTCTCAAATCTCTTTCTCTCTTTCTCTTTCTCTTCTTTCTCTTCTTTCTCTCTCCTCTCTCTCTCAAATCTCTTGAATTGCAAGGAGCTCTCCTCTCCCCCTACGTATGCACTTGTATGGGGGGGAGAGAGAGAGAGGGAATCATGGAGAGTGATGATGGTACATGGGAGGGGGTGTGGGAGGTATGGGCTATAGTTGACTTTGGGAGGAGAGAGAGGGATGGGGGGTATGGGGTGTGTAGAGTAGGGGTATGGGTAGAGTGATGGTGAGAATGATGGTGATGGATTAGATTGATTAGACATATTCTTGGGATTTGTGTGAATGGGGCCCACGCCACACGCGCGTTGTGCGGCCCATCTTGGATTACGCAATCGATCATAACTTTCACACCGGGTATCGCAATGGGGCAGTGCCGCGCGGCGTTGGAATCGCATCGCCTACGCGGTCGCCGGGGTATAGGTCTCGGGTCGATGCGGTACTAAAATAGGGTCTCGATCAAGGCTCACTAATCTGGTCCATCCGGGACGTATCGGTACCTGGAAATTAAGCGTTCAGAGGGCAAATAAGGGTACGGGTCTTACACGACCTGTCCTTGAATTAAAATTGCGGGTTTGGAATTTTTGAAAACTCTCTGGACAGATTTTGCACTTTTGCGACCGGTCGTCCAAGAGTTCAGATCGGTCGTGCGACCGGTCGTCTGCGTAATTGGGCGTGTTCTACAAGCTCCGGATTTCTCTGCGCACTGCGTATCCTTAGGCAAATTCTGGAAGATTCCGACGCTGCGGAGCTTCCCCATTATAAAGGGACACCTAGGGATTGTTCCTAGGGCAGCTTAGGAGGGATTAAGCATGGTGGGAGACGGCGAAAGTCGATTTCGGAGTTCTACAACTCCTTCTAGTTTGCTTTTTAGTTTTTATGTTTTTTTAGTTGTTTCATGCTTCCTTGGATCATGAACGGCTAAACCTCTTAGCTAGGGCTAAGAGGTGAAGCTTGTAGTGAATCTAAGATGTTTCAATTCGTTTGATTTGGTTTTAAGTTGGATTTTTATTGAAGAACAATGGTTTGAACTTTAATTCAAGTACTAAGTAATTTTTCTTAGTCTTATGATGACTCATGGATGTTTAGAAGAATTGCTTGAGTTCTTAATTATTGTGGACTAGTCTAGACCTGCATGATCTGAGGAATTGGAATACGCTCTAGATTTATGAGCTTCATGTGGGAACTTCTTATCAAAAGTCTACTTTTCTGGAAATTCTGAAGTATGTGAGATTGTGCATGTGATTTGAATCAAGTTCAAATCATGATCTAGTTTTGTGTTATGACAGGATTTAATGATGGTTATGATTGTGATCTTAGCCTATTGGAGTTGGGACTGACCTATGCAATTGAGTATGCTCGTCCTAGCTTGCATTGAGTGAATCATATACATTGATCTTACATATGACAGATTGTTTCGTTTAACTGCTCTATCATCAGACTAGATAGATCTTAATTTCGATTCTAGTTGAGAAAGTGAAAAACCACAGCAAATTGAGCATCAAGGATTGCTACAAGTGGATCCTTGAACCCCTTGTGCCTTCTTTTTAATTGATTACCTTTAGTTTAATTCAACATTACAATCTTCTACAAATCTATTTGTTAGCTCTTTAGTAGAACTATTGGAAGTGTTTTGTGGATTCCTACATAAGTTCCTGTGAATTGACCTCAGTTTTACCGAGATTATTACCACATCGCAACCCTACACTTGGGGAAGCGAACAGTGGCCCAAGCCCAGGCTTCCACTAGAGAGAAAGAGAGAGAGATTCATCCATGAAGGGGTTTTTGTGTTATGGTTTTTACAGGAATCAATTTTATTTGTAAAATTCTCCCATTCTCTTTAAAAAAAGCTTCACTTACCACAAAAATCCTTTCAAGAAGGAAGTATGCCTCTCAAAACCCATATCCATATTCTCAAAATCTCCATCATCTCTAATTTTATGGCCTTTATTAATTTCTTATTAATATTTTCATTTTTTTAATCTCCATACCTCAGAGATAAATAATGAAATATAGACAATTAATAAAATGAATAATTAAGGTGAAGAGTATATGATGATTGAACATATTTATTAAAATAAAACAAATAATATAAAATTCTGGAATTAGATTAAGGCCACCTACTTCAATTGCGATTTATTCCTCTTTAAATCGGAGATCTGCCGTTCAATTGCTTTGATACCACTGAAAGTAGTTGTGGAAGTGTGGGCCTTCAGGATCCGACAGTCTACGTAATGAGCCTTCGCAAAGCCAAGAATGTGTGATGTGGTCCAGCGGTTCGCCTAACTACTATAGGAGCAAATGGGTCTCGATCACCCCTTTAATCCTACGATGAGGATGGTCCCTAGATCACGATCTACGGTTTAGATCGAAATTGAAAGGGACGGGCCAGATGGACACTTAAACTATTACCTTCTATCTTCTCTCTTTCAGATATTGCGCAACTTTTGTTACTTGGTGAATACGGGAGAGAGTTTTCTCTATTTATAGGATGGAGAAGAGGGATAAGAGTCTTCCTCCGAATTTGAAAACTCTCTTTGAGTTTCAAATTCCCATAAGAGAGAAGATGCGGAAAGAAACTATGGGCCCCACCCACAAGTGGGGACCCACAGGCCCATAACTAGCGGTAAATGGATTCCATTTATCACCCTTTTAGCCGTTTCGAATTTATTGCTAAGAGTTATGTTTTCAAATCTCTTTACCATCGATTGCCATGGATGATGTCATTGTGAGAATCAACCGTAAGCTTGCTTCAAAAATTAGTGGACCTCATTGTTATGTTTATGTGAAATCCACCCCGATTAATATGTATGTCTACTTTCACATAAACCTTATGGTGGGCCACCATTAGGAATTTAGTGAAATGCATATCATGCATGGACAAAGGTGCCAAGCATAAATTTTGGATTCACATGGAATCCATATGCATGGTACCAAACAAAACCTAAGATTCTAATTCACATGAATTTCATGTAATTGTGAATTGGATTCCAATTCACATGGAATCCATGATGGGATTTCCTCCTCTGGATGGACGGGCGCTCGGACCATTTTTGGCCGGGCGACCGAAATTCCCCAGAAGAAGGTGTTCCTTGCTGGCCTGTTTTGGCAATGGGTCGGGCGCCCGGGTGCCCTGGTCGGGGGCCCGACCATGTTGGTCCGGTCGCCCGAAATTGGTTTTTTTCTCAGGATTTCTTGCTGGAAGTTTTTTGGGTTGGCCGGGCGCCCTGCGGTCTAGTGACCGGGCGCCCGACCCGGTGCTGACTGCTTATACGCAGTTTCCTATTTGGGCTCTAATTCCTCCGTTTTCTTACTTAAGGAGTTCCAAAACGGGATTAGGTTATCCCATTGTGTGGTTTACACGTCCAAGGTGAGAAAGAGAGAAAAAGAGGAAGAGAGAAAGAGAAAAGAGAGAAAAAGAGGAAGAGAGAAAGAGAAAAGAGAGAAAGAGGAAGCTTGTACAAGGGAGAAGTTGCTTGAAGAGGAGTTCTTCTGCGCAACCAGTCGTCTCAGCGCTTCTACGTCCTAAGGATTGGTGAGATCGCTCTACTTTTGCTATTCTCTTATTGTTTATCCACTCCTACGTGAGTGAGAAAGGTTTGATCCAAGCGGTGTGTGCTTGAGATCGGTTGTAACAGTTCCCTGGGATAGTGGATTGTTGATCTGGACTAGGTCCCGTGGTTTTTACCTCTTTTGAGGGTTTTCCACGTAAAAACTCCTTGTGTCGTGTGGTTGGATGTTTATTCTTGATTATTGCATTATCGTAATCCGTAATTCTAGTGCATTGGGGGGCGAGATCCGAAGGTTTGTATGAAACGCACCCAACAAAGTGGTATCAGAGAGTTCAGGTTGTTTGAACGAAGTGGGATCGGTTCTGAATTATGGAAGGTGGGTCATTAAGGATGATCAGCCTCAATGGTTCTAACTGGACCATATAGAAGGCTAAGATGGAGGACTTGCTTTATTGCAAGGACTTATATGCTCCAATTCTAGGCGTATCGGCGAAGACAAAGGATATGTCAGATGATGATTGGAAGAAAGTGGACCGAAAGACGGTGGGGTTCATTAGACAATGGTTAGATGATTTAGTTTTCCACCATGTGTCTACAGAGACCTCAGCCGCTAGCTTATGGCAGAAATTGCAAGGGTTGTATGAGAGGAAGACAACCGATAATAAGATATTCCTGATAAGACGACTTGTGAATCTCAAGTTCAAAGATGGTGGTTCTGTGGCTGAACACATGAATGAGGTCAGCAACATTATGAACCAGCTCTCCGCCATGGAGATGGTCCTGGATGATGAACTTCAGGCTTTGCTACTGCTTAGCTCATTGCCTGACAGTTGGGAGACATTGGTGGTGTCTCTGAGTAACTTCGCGCTAGACGGAAAGGTATCCATGGAACAGGTAACCAGTTGTCTCTTCAATGAGGAGACAAGGAGGAAGTCTCTAGGGCCTGCTAAACAAGAGGCCCTTGTGACACAAGATCGGGGGAGAGTAAAGAATAGAAAGGGCAAAAAGGCCTGAGATAAATCAAGAGGCAAGTCAGTTGCTAGGAAAGATGTTGAATGCTGGAATTGTGGCAAGAAGGGCCACTACAAGCATGAATGTCACAAGAAGAAAAGTGACAAGAAGGGTAAAGGAAAGGAGAAGGAAGATGAATCGGATTCTACTGCGGTCGCCTCAGATGGTGACGTTGTTGCTATTCTTTCGGCAGATAACGATATTTGTCTCACGGCTTCGAGTCAGGACACCAACTGGGTGATAGACTCGGGAGCCTCGTTTCATGCGACTCCACGCAGAGATTTCTTCACAAGCTACAAGTCAGGTGACTATGGGACAGTGAAAATGAAAATTCTGGTGTTTCGAAGATCGTAGGGGTCGGTGATATTTATTTGAAGACCGATGTGGGCTGCACATTGGTTCTCAGGGATGTGAGACACATTCCAGACCTTCGCCTCAACTTGATGTCGACAGGAAGGCTGGATGATGATGGCTATGAAAGTCGGTTTGTTGGTGGGCGCTGGAAGCTCATCAAGGGTTCATTGATTGCTGCCAGAGGAAAGAAGTGTTGCGCCCTTTACAAGGCAAGTGTCAGTGTGTGCAGGGGTGGATTGAACACATCGGAAGATTCAATTACTGATGTGTGGCACAGGCATTTAGGCCACATGAGTGAAAAATGGCTTCAGCTATTAACGAAGAAGCGACTCCTTCCAGACGTGACAGGTATACCTCTCAAAACCTGTATTGACTGTTTATTTGGGAAACAGCATAGAGTTTCTTTTGTTAAAACTGCTTCTCATATTAATAAAGTACATGCATTAGATTTGGTTTATTCTGATGTTTGTGGTCCTATGAGGACAAAAACCTTGGGTGGGGCATTGTATTTTGTCACTTTTATAGATGACGCATCTAGGAGGGTTTGGGTATATGCTTTGAAATCCAAGGACGAGGTCTTTGGTGTGTTTAAACTGTTTCATGCTATGGTTGAGAGAGAGACAGGCAGATCATTGAAGTGCATCCGCACTGACAATGGTGGTGAATACATAGGTGACTTCCACAAGTATTGCAAGTCACTGGGCATATGGCATGAACAGTCGGTTCCCAAGACCCCCCAGCATAATGGTGTGGCTGAGCGAATGAATTGCACCATTGTAGAGAGAATCAGATGCATGTTGTCCCATGCAAAGTTGTCCAAGATGTTCTGGGGAGAAGCAATGCACACGGCGGTGTACTTGATAAACAGGTCTCCATCAGCCCCGTTGAATGGAGAAGTACCTGAGAAGGTGTGGACTGGACGTGATCCATCGTATAGTCATCTTAGGGTGTTTGGATGTAGGGCATCCGTTCATGTACCAAAGGACGAGAGGTCCAAGCTCGATATGAAGATCAGGCAGTGTGTGTTCTTAGGGTATGGTGATGAGAAGTTCGGTTACAGGTTGTGGGATCCGACCGAGAAGAAGCTCGTCAGGAGCAAGGATGTGGTTTTCATTGAAGATTAGTGTATAGAAGACATTGAAAAGCAAGAGAAGACCCGACCCAGTTCAGGTGAAATGGAAGACATGGATCTGATTACTCCTCCCGTGGTGCTTGATGACGGGGGAGTACAATAAGGTGCAGAGGATGAGGGAGTCCCTACAGAAGATGGACAAGGGGAGCAGCCCCAACTTGATTCACCTGTTGAGCCGCAGGTGAGGAGGACATCAAGGGACAGACATCCATCCAAGAAGTACTCGCCGCATGAGTACATTATGCTCACAGATGGGGGAGAGCCAGGAGACTATTCTGAGGCCTTAGCCGACGAGCATAAGGGAGAGTGGTTGAAAGCTATGCAAGAGGAGATGGAATCCTTGCATAAGAACCACACCTATGATACGGTGAAATTGTCTAAGGGCAAGAAAGCTCTGAGCAACAAGTGGGTGTTCAGAAAGAAGAATGAGCAAAAGAATTCACAGACAAGGTACAAGGCCAGACTTGTGGTGAAAGGGTTCAGTCAGAGAAAAGTGATAGACTTCGAGGAGATATTCTCACTAGTGGTGAAGATGACATCCATACGGGTGTTGCTTGGATTGGCGACTAGCATGGATCTGGAGATAGAGGAGTTAAATAGTCAAAACTGCTTTCCTCCATGGTGACCTGGAAGAAGAGATCTACATGCGCCAATCAGAGGGGTTCGAAGTTAAGGGCAAAGAGCATATGGTGTGTAGGCTTAGGAAGAGCTTGTATGGGCTGGAGCAAGCTCCTAGGCAATTGTACAAGAAGTTCGACTCGTTCATATTGAAGCATGGATATGACAGAACGGAGTTGGATCACTGTGTGTTCACACGTAAATTCTCAGATGGTAATTTCTTAGTTCTGCTATTGTACGTTGATGACATGCTCATCATGGGAAAGGACATCAAGAAGATTGACAGGCTTGAAACAGGAGTTGGGCAAGTCGTTTGTGATGAAAGACTTAGGCCCGGTCAAACAAATCCTAGGAATGGAGATAACCCGTAACAGAAGCAGCAGGAAGCTTTGGTTGTCACAAGAGCGGTACATTGAGAAAGTCCTAGAGTGATTCAACATGAATGCAGCAAAGCCGGTTAGTACTCCACTAGATGGTCACTTCAAATTGAGCGACAAGCAGTGTCCCAAGACGAAGGCAGAAGTGGAAGAGATGCAGAAGATACCCTACGCGTCAGCGGTAGGAAGTTTGATGTATGTTATGGTGTGTACGCGCCCAGACATAGCATATGCGGTTGGTGTTGTCAGCCGGTATCTTGCCAATCCTGATAAGGAACATTGGGCAGCGGTGAAGTAGATACTGCAGTATCTAAGAGGCTCATCCAAGTTGAGCCTATGCTATGGTGACGGAAAACCTTTGTTAGAAGGCTACACAGATGCAGATATAGCAAGTGATATAGACTCCAGGAAGTCTACATTGGGGTTCATGTTCACGTTTGCAGGGGGAGCGGTCTCTTGGCAGAGCAAGCTACAGAAGGTCGTAGCATTGTTGACGACAGAGGCCGAGTACATCGCGGTCACAGAAGCATGTAAAGAGATGCTTTGGATGAAGAGGTTCCTACAGGAACCTAGCTTGAAGCAGGAGGAGCACGTGGTTTATTGCGATAGCCAAAGTGCTATACACTTGAGTAAGAATCCAAGTTAGCATTCCAAGTCGAAGCACATAGAGATTCGGTATCATTGGATCAGGGATACTTTGGAATAGAAGGTGCTATAGCTTGAGAAGGTTCATACGGACGATAACGGGTCAGACATGATGACCAAGGCTTTGCTTAAGGGCAAGTTTGAGGTTTGTAGAAACCTGGCTGGCTTGAAGAAGGTGAATTTCTCCTGAGTCAGAAAGGGGGAGATTTGATAGGATTTCCTCCTCTGGATGGTTGGGCGCCCGGACCATTTTTGGCCGGGCGACCGAAATTCCCCAGAAGGTGTTCCTTGTTGGCCTGTTTTGGCAACGGGCGGGCGCCCGGCGGTTTGGTGACCGGGCGCCCGACCATGTTGGTCCGGGCGCCCGAAATTGGTTTTTTTCTAAGGATTTCTCGCTGGAAGTTTTTTGGGTTGGCCGGGCGCCCGACACGGCGCGGACTGCTTGTACGCAGTTTCTTATTTGGGCTCTAATTCCTCCGTTTTCTTACTTAAGGAGTTTCAAAACGGGATTAGGGTATCCCATTGTGTGGTTTACACGTCCAAGGTGAGAAAGAGAGAAAAAGAGGAAGAGAGAAAGAGAAAAGAGAGAAAGAGGAAGCTTGTACAAGGGAGAAGTTGCTTGAAGAGGAGTTCTTCTGCATAACCGTCATCTCAGCGTTTCTACGTTCTAGGGATTCGTGAGATCGCTCTACTTTTGCTATTCTCTTATTGTTTATCCACTCCTACGTGAGTGAGGAAGGTTTGATCCAAGCGGTGTGTGCTTGAGATTGGTTGTAACAGTTCCCTGAAATAGTGGATTGTTGATCTGGACTAGGTCCCGTGGTTTTTACCTCTTTTGAGGGTTTTCCACGTAAAAACTCCTTGTGTCATGTGGTTGGATGTTTATTCTTGATTATTACATTATCGTAATCCATAATTCTAGTGTATTAGGGGGCGAGATCCGAAGGTTTGTGTGAAACGCACCCTACAATCCATACTACCAAGCGACCCTTAAGGTGCTTCTTCTTATACAATTCTGCCTCCCTATCTTTGTCTCGACTCCTTACATTCCCCAAGCAGGTTAAAGTGTTTCAGTTCTTCACATTCACAATAGACATTGATAATGTCTGATGGGCACTTAACCTCCTTATCCCTTGCAGTTAAGTACCGCATGCAGTTAGTTCGATCCTTCAAATTCTAGGTGTTTCAGGCTAACCATTTTCCTCATTCCTTTGGGTAGTTTACGTAGACCATCACTATTGAGTCTCAAGGTCTGTAAATGACATCAATTACTCGCCTCCTCATGCAACTCCCCTATTCACGTGTTAGACAAATTGCATTACCTCAAGTGTTTCAAGCATGGGACCAAATTCAATCTAAAGGCTATAAGGTAATGTGGGCCAAATGGGTGTGGAATCAATAGCATATGCCACCAAAGATCTCCCTGTTTGTATGAAGAATTCTCCTTAGGTTTGTACATGTTGATGCAGTCCAAAAGGTGTGGGTTCAGCTTGTGGCTAAATGTGTTTTTTGTTCAGACTTTGAAGAGAAACAATCATCAAGCTCGTAGTTCGAAAATTGGTGAGGAGGAAGAGATGGCAGGTAGTCTGTTTTGCCAACTAGAAATGGATGATAGGGAGGTGCTGGACACCTCAGCAATCATCCCCAGAAATGCAAGTGAAGGAGAACAAATAGAACTTAAGTCTCTAGCAACATCACACTAAGACACATGGAGACTAAGAAGGTTGGAACTTGATAACATGAGTCTCTTCAATTGACAGAAATTTTGTTGAAAATTTAGATTATCTCTTCAGCAATGGTCTCCAAGGCCCGTTTGGATACTACCAAATAATTTACTTTTTAGCTGAACTTAAGTCATTAAGTTACTTAAGTTAGTTTGGCAAGTATCATTGAAAAATAAGTTATCTCCTAAAAACTAGTTATCTTAATTAGTTTTTATAGCTTTTTGACATATTACTTTTCTACTTATCTCTGTCTCACGGTACATATCAAAGGAAGCTCTCTCTCATGGTTCATGTTGAGTATAGCTGTGTCATACAGTCCATATCAAAGGGAGCCCCACATGATTGACCATCACATCAAAGGTGGGGCTCACACAGTAGATGATCCATACATCAAAGATGGGCCCCATATGATGCATGACCCCATATTAATGTGGACCCACATATGGATGGTCCACATCAAAGGTCGGCCCATAATGATAAAAAGCCCATCAAAGGTCAGTCGCAATTTGGTGGACACCCAAAGGTAAATGCATTTATCTCCCAATATACTTTTGTATATGCCATATGGTGGGGATTGGGTATGCAAATCCAATGACTAGTACATCTTAGGTTAAATAAATTAAAAACTTTGGCGTTGTGTCAGGAGTAAGGACAATTGGACAGTCCAATTGTTCTACTCCGACCATCCATTGGGTCTGTGTACATTTCATGGGCTAGATTGAAAAAATTCACACCAATTAGATGATCCAATCCATCTATAAGTTGTGGCCTTCTTTTACATTATCTGTTCCCCAGCTAAGGTTGGGATGGTTAAGATTGCATGATAACATAATTCTCCAATGATGAGCCCTAACAAATAGATGGCTCAGATTGTTGATTGAACCTGCTTTTATTTAAATGATCCTAATCATCCATTTTTTGGCTATAGATCGGATGGCTAGAATGGTCTGATTTATGTTCTTTACACTTATACTACTCTGGATCATTTGTTTAGTCCACATGGTTGACAACTCAGAATCATTTTAAGATCCAAAAAAATATAAAAAAGAAAATTTTAGGCTACAGACCAATATTCATCTCGTAGCCCACATCATCAATGGGCCTCTGCCTAGGAAATTGCACCACCCACTTGATCCACAAACAAATGATCACAGGTCACGAAAACAAGAGTAAAAGTCCAATCCCAAGCTGCTTATATATGTCCAATTGACACAACTTTTGGTCCATGGTCCTTACATGGTACAGACAAGAAGATGGATGGTCGTGATTGCGTTTGTTTGTTTGTTTGTTTGGTTTTTTTTTTTTTTTTTTTTTCCGTCATCTTTTAAAAGTTACTTATCAATATTATTACCAAACATACTTATCTAATTATTGGCTGATAAGTGTATTCTTTACCAAACATATTTATCTGCATAATAAGTTACTTTATTTATTTATTTATTTACAGCAGTAGATAAATAACTTACTTCTGTTAAGTAAGTTTAATTTATCATCAATTATAAGTAACTCTTTTACTTAAAATTACTTAATCACTTCAGCTTAATAAGTAGAAACCAAGATAAGTTACTTAAGACATAAATAGCTTATCTTAAGTAACTTAGGATCCAAACGCCCCTAACATCTCAGGCTAATCATTTTCCATCCCTTCAGGCAAAGTATGTTGCCCCACGGAACCATTGAGTCTCAATGTTTGAGAATCACAACAACTGGTCACCTCCTCATGCAATTCATTTATTTTAGTGTCGAACAAATCAAGATACCTCAAGTATTTCAGCTGTCCTACCGTTCAAGGCAATGTCACAATACGAGTGCCACTCAAGGTCTCGTTTCTTATCCCCACAATCAAACAGTCACTTCTTGCAACAAATTGTGCAAGACTGATGTGAAAATCAGTGTAGTTAAGTTATTATCTGAAAATTAGATTGGTTGAACAATCCCAGGATCTGATCTGTGGACACATTTTTTTAATAAAGAGCATTGGATATTTTTCACAAATTGTCCAATAATCTAATTATTAGATAAACATACAAGAGTAATATAATATTTGTACAATGTACACCATTGCTTCATAGGAGGAGGCAAGCTATGGTAGCTTGGCAACAAAGCCGGCAAAATGCCTCCCAAACAATGAACAAGATCTCATGGAATATATAAAAGGCAATCAATATCTAATAAAGATATATTCTTTAGTTCTTTGTGAACGTGTGGTCCACTTGATCAATGGAGAGATTAGGAACATGCAAGTGGGAAATATGGATTCTTGCTCAAATTAAATCGATTAAATTGTAGAAATAACTGTCATTAAGTCAAAATTCTAAAAGCAGTTTCCTTAAAGAATCCTAACCTCTGATTCGATCGTGGACACTTGTTAAAGTAGGACCACTAGATAATTTTCAATTTGAACTGTCTGGTAATTGTCCACCAATCTGATAGTCAGATAATCAAATAACCATATTTTTTTTTTTTTACTTCTATTACAAGTGCAATTTCTAAATGCTATGATCCATCACGCTCTGCTAGAGTATAGAAGTTTCTCTTCAAGAAATAAACTTTCATACACGCAGTCACTAATAAATTGTAAACATAGCATGCATTACCTCAAATTAAACTAGAACAGATTTTGAAACCCATTGTCCTTGAGTCATCGTCCACAAAATCAGATGGATTGAACGGCCCTAAATTCTGATTCTTAGACACCATTGGATATTTTTCATTTTTAACTATATAATAAATGCTCACCAATCCACTAAGATGATCAAATAAGCATAAATTTCCAGTTCACAGTGCATCTAAACTGAGACGCATAATTTGTACAGTCTAGTTTGAGTTACTTGTACGCCACGTAGGCAATTTCTAAGTGCCTGCGCATCATCCATCACACTTTACTTGGAGTATCAAATCTTTTCTCTGAAAGCTTTGGAGAGGGCACCAGCATTGGCCTTGAGAATCTGATTTTGTCCATCCAACCTTTAAAAGATGAAACCAACCCAATGGCATGATTGCAGGCCGGGTTGAGGTGGCTTGAGCTTGACCCGATTTCCAATTGGGCTCCAAAGTCAGTCATTAGAGTAGGTTAGTTGTCGGGTCCCACCCATTAAAATTTTAAGAAGGCATGTTTTGGGGCTTTGAGGACTCAAATAGAAATTTTTTCAAAAACTAGATTTGGGCCCTTCCCATTTACTAATTGGGCCTAAATTTTTGGACCCTACCCAACCCACATGCCTTATTACAGACTCGAGCCGGATCCATAAACCTGGTGGAGCTTTCTGAAACATAATTGCCATCTTATACCATTTTCTCCAAAATGTCCCTCACCATCACCTTTGCATGTGAACTCCGCATGAAGCCCACGTGCTGAGCACTACAATTCAGGTGCCTCCGTAATCCAAAGTGATTTTAGTAACTGTAATTACCATGGTTTGAACAAGGACTTCCCTACTGTGCATGGAGTTTGCTCATGCGGTACCATGGTTAGTTTAGCCAAGCCATTAATCTGATGGCCCAATCACGGATGGGCCATGCCAAAACAATGTCTTAAATTGAAAGATCTTAAGTTTTTTTTTTTTTTTTTTACCATGTATGCCAACAATGGAAAGGTTAAGAGTAAGCTAATTGAAGAAATGTTTCAGGCGTGAATGGCCTCTAATGTATTGATTATAGGGCTGTACATCGAGCCGAGCCGAGTCGAGGTCGGCCAAGCTTGGCTTGACTTGTCCGTGCTCTCCTCAAGGTCGAGCTCGAGCTCACCCTCAAGCTTACAATTGGAGCTTGCCTTTTATGCTAAACCTTTCGAGGCAAGCTTGAGGCAAGCTAGTGGATCGAGTCAAGGTGAGCTTACCTCGAGTCGAGTCAAGCTTGCTCCCACCTCAATTTATTATATTTTTAATTTGCTACAAAATACAAATTAAAAGTCAACAACATTAAGTTCATGAAGTCACACATATATTAGGGGAGAATAGTATTTCTACTGGTAGGACCCCACCATTTCAATGGCCTAGCTTTGATCGATTTTTTCATTGGCCAGGTCAAACACACATTGAATGCAAACCACTAGTAACATTTTCTAAACCATATATTAACACAATACATGCATAGCTCACCGCATGAATAGACTGCCCTAATTATTGTTCAGGCCATCTTCATGATGAGGCCCAGCTAATTCATGGATCAGATACACCACCTACCTCATAAAATTACAATTAATAGTTGCATATGGTGTTTGGTCTTACCATAGCCCCTGTTTTATAGATGTGTATGGTGTGTGGTCTCACTATAGCACTTGTTTTGTGCAGCGTATAAAACACACAACCAATGTGTGCTCACCATGTTTTCTATTTGAAATTACTCAATCCATCAGGTATGCTCAACAGAGAATGTTTATACCTGAACAAAATAATAGGATTAAGAAACTGCCTCAACGTGTGAGGGTTTTATACGTCCTAAGCTTGGACCCCAATGGGGGGGGGGGGGGGGGGGGGGTGGGGTGGGGGAGGAGAGAGAGAGAGAGACAGCCAAGAAATAAAAAGATTAGAATATTTTTTTGACAAATATCTATATGAAACGAGTCGAGGTCGAGCCGAGTCGAGCTTGAATCGAGTCAAGTGACCCAGTGCTCAAACTTGACTTGATTTCTGACCTGAGCTCCTAAATGAAGCTTGGCTTGACTTGTCCCACTGAGTTGAGGCAAGTTTTTTTGAGTTGAGTCGATCGAGTTTCTTGAGTCAGTATGATCAGCCCTAATTGATTATGTATCCAAATTCTTAGCTCGTCAAGCCGGCCAATCCAATTACTTCCAAGCCAGCCTAGCCCTATAATTAATTAACCTCAAGCCGGTTGGATGGCTTGTAAATAAAATAGATGGTAAATTATTTTGGTGAATTTCACCAAAAAAAAACAAAAAATATGGTTAACTTTAGAATTTACATCCTGTACCATTTCAAAAAGGTTTCCAATAAGCTTCCATATTAATTAAAGTAATTATTATTAGAGTGCCTTTCTTTAGATTTTTTATCAGTGGCTTGGGTCGGCCATATGAGCAAAGGGGTTGTGGCTCAGGTGGGCCCCACCACGATGTTTATGTGAGACCCACCTTGACTATCGGGTGCATCACCCCATGTTATGCCGAGGGTGCAAAATTAAGCCGCATTTATGATTTAGGTGGACCGCACGATTAGAAATAATGTATAGGGCAACTCTCCAAACAATTTTTCTTGATAATGCCCACCTGAATCACAGATGAGCCTTTTTTTTTGTTGCTCCAAGCCTAAATGTTGTGGAATCTAATGGTTAGAGTAGATTTCATATAATCATCATGATGGGCCTTGTAAGAATCAAGGGTGGATATATCTCTTTCAATTGTTTCCTTCGGTGTGGTCCACTTGAATTATATTTTTGGCCCTCAGTCTAGCAAAGGATTACACATCTAATACTCAAAGTGAATTTCACATATACATTATATATGGTGGGCCCGTAAAGAATCAAGGGCTGAACAACTAGAGATCTCTATTGATATATTAAAAATGGGAATTTTATGGGATGCCCACCTTGGATTTTTTATGGGTCTATTGTGATGTGTAAGTTGGATCCACTCTTACCATTTTAGGTGTCGGGAGCACTGTTGGGGTGCAAGTAGACATTGCTAACGCACGGGTGAGTGCATAGGAGGCAATCAATGTTCGGACGCAGAGAGGCAGCAGTGGTAATGGTGAGCCGAAGATGTGGTGAGGCAGCAGAAAATCGCTGGGGATCGGAGGCAAGGACCTACAACTTTTATAGAACATCTACAAAGCATTTAGAGTATGAAGGAGCAACTAGCAGATAAGCTTCCAACTTAGAGAATTTCAAGTTGGTGAATGTGTATTTCTTGCGCCTACAACCTTATAGACAATTATCCATAAATGTTTATACTTCAATAAAACTCTTGTTGGGATTGGACGCCTCTACTCTTCACGCATGAAGACCATTGACCGGTCGGCCGATCGGTCGGTCATGTTGGATCAAGACAGGAGGCTTTCTTGAACGTTTTTGGGCCATCCGGCCGGTGGCGGGTCCGACCGGTCGGCAGTTTCCTTTTTGGTCTGGGTTTCTTGCGCGGGTTTGTTCCGCAAGGAGTTTCTAATTTCGGTTTTCCCTATTTAAGGGGATGTAATCTGAGATTAGGGTGGCCGCCAATGGGCCAAGGGATTTAGAGGGTTTTTGGGTCAGAGAAAGAGTTAGGAGGAAGCTTAGAATTCTTTGGGTTGAGGGAAAGGGATGGGTTTGTCCTCCTCATGTGAGAATTAGCTTCGGATAACTTGGGTTTTCTCTTGTAGGCTGTGATCCAGGGTTTTCTTCTGTAATCTCTTGTAAATTCTGATTCATAGTGGATTTGTGTCGCTTTGTGCTGTGGTTTTTTACTCGTGAGGGGTTTTTCCACGTAAAAATCAGATTACCTTTTTGTGTGTGATGATTTGCTTGTTGATTGCCATTGTGGTGTGTTTCTCGCCTACTTTGATTGCTTCTGCTATGGTGCTCCTAACCCCAACAAGTGGTATAAGAGCTAAAAGTTGGGAATGAGGTAGAGAGAATTTGAGGCGAGACATCAATGGCGTCTTCTAGCATGAGATTCATTGTGGAGAAGGATTCCGTGAAAGAAAAATATGGAAAGCAATCGGTATCTATGGAAGAAATAGAGTGGAAGAAGATGGATCGATACACCAACATCTCAATCAAGTTTGTCAACTACGATCGGGTTTGATCGGGTGCACTATTCATGATGGAGTTGCGGGATCAGTAGTGGGATCTACGGTAGCTCGTGTGTGGCATGCGCAAGGGCCACATGAGCGAGCGGGTGATGAACGTGTAAGGATGAAGTCGATGAGGCATGAGAAGAGGTGGAGCTATGATGATGACGGAGTAGAGATTGAAGATGGTGCGTAGTAAGGTGTTGCATGAAGATTAGAGTCGTGGTGGAGTTTGTTGGGATTGAACGCTTCTACTCTTCACGGATGAAGACCACCGACCGGTCACGTTGGATTAAAACAGGAGGCTTTTTGGAACGTTTTTGGGCCATCCGGCCGGTCAGCTGACCGGTCGGAAGTTTCCTTTTTGGTCTGGGTTTCTCACACGGGTTTGTTGCGCAAGGAGTTTCTAATTTCGGTTTTCCCTATTTAAGGGGATGTAATCCGAGATTAGGGTGGCCGCCAATGGGCCAAGGGATTGAGAGAGTTCTAGGGTGAGAGAAAGAGCTATGAGGAAGCTTGGAGTTCTCTGGGTTGAGGGAAAGGGATGGGTTTGTCCTCCTCATGTTAGAATTAGCTTCGGGTAACTTGGGTTTTCTCTTGTGGGCTGTGATTTAGGGTTTTCTTCTGTAATCTCTTGTAATTTCTGATTCATAGTGGATTTGTGTCGCTTTGTGCTGTGGTTTTTTACCCGTGAGGGTTTTTTCACGTAAAAATCGAATTGCCTTCTTATATGTGATGATTTGCTTCTTGATTGCCATTGTGGTGTATTCCTCACTTGCTTTGATTGCTTCCACTGTGGTGCTCCTAACCCCAACAACTCTCTCTAAATTTTTATAAGCCTTATTAAGTGATTGTTCAAACCCCTAAGATATGGAAACATCTTGGTATCACAGGGAAATGTTCCATGCATGGGGAATGTATCACTATATGGGAGAAACATGGGAAAAAATGATGAAAATTTTCAATAAAACTTAAGGATATATTAAAAGAGACATGATTACATGTTTAAAACTAAAACATTATAGAAAAATAATAATGCAACAAAAAATTTCATCGTACAGTATCTTAAATTATGTGCTTTTTCTATAGAAGTGATGCAGTGATATCTAAAATGAGTTCATGTCACTTAAATATCCTAGAACTAATTCGTATTAAACTATTCAAATTATAGATCCCAATTTAAATGTATAATGAAAACATAAAATGTACTCATTTAATATTTGAGTTTCAGATTGGTGGACTTTTATTGTACGGTTAAAGATGTAAAATATCCAAAACTCCTAATTCTACAAATAACCAATGGTTAAGCCACTCAATTCCTATCCCCACATGTGGAAGTGATATGTACAACCATCTAAACCATTTACACTGCTTAGCCCATTAATCCTAAGTTCTAATTATAAATTAATCAATGGGTATTTATTTGAAAGATAAAAAAGTATTAAATGTATATTTGAAAGTAAAGCAGTGGTTACTTAAAGTTTGAATGTACAAATGAAATGGTTAGTATTATCTTTGCGTTTATTTAACGCACACACCCTTAGACCCCCACACACCACAATGGGTACTCGAACCCTTGACGTTTGTGTTGAAACTCTTCTGAGTCTACCACTAAGACATAAGTAAGAACCCTATGTTTTGGGTCTCTCCCTCAACAGTTGGGTTAGTGACTTAGATGGTCTAGAATGCCTTACAATTGTGGCAAGCATACTTACTGTTAACGAGGCACTAATATTACGTTTTTTATGATGCTAAACTAACAAGAAGAAAAGCTTTGATATGCCAAACGAGTGTGATGGATGGACATGTACTTAGAAATTAACTTAAAATTACACACATGCTCTACACATAATTGAAATTAAATTGTCTAAATTATGTCCCGTGACTTAGATGCACCATATATAACCCAAAAATAATGTTTATTTCCTTGCCTGACTGTGAAATTAGAAGACATTTTATTGATAATCAAGAATAAAAATATCCAATTGTCTGAATCGGCAAATAGGTGTCCACAGAGCAAAGGTTAGAGTCATTCAAATAATCTGATCTTGGGACTATTAATTCGCATTAATATATACCACGTGCATGCGTTTCAAGTGTTCTACCATTCCAGAGTATCATACAATCCCTTTTTAAATGCAAATATACTTTTATACTCTGGCAAGGTGTATGTATGATACACATAAAATTACTAAGAAATTGCTTATATGGCATAAAAGTAATCCAAATAAACTGTCGAAATTACGTGCACCAGGTTTAGAGTGTCATTGATTAAAAAAGAAAAAAAGAAAAGAAAAAACTCAATTATTTGGTTAACAAAATAGTAGATTACTTTGCATTTATGGACGGTTAGAAATGAAAATATCCAGTGGCCTAATTTCAGAAAACAAGTATCCACGAATCAGTGGTTAATATTGATCGACCAACCTAAAACTTGATAATTTATATTAAATAAAGTGGGATCCACAATTTAATCAGTGGCTAATATTGATGGACCAACCTAAAACTGATAGTATCTATCGATAATTATCGATAATGCAAGCACTGGCTGAATGTTCCAACTAGATCAAGATACACCTGCTCTTCTACGTTTCACATCTAAAGAGGAAATTAGATGATCATTTTATCGCTCAAAGGAAATTACCCCACATTTATTCAAATGGTGAAATTGAAATTCAGCCACATGCTATCTTGGGCGGTAGCTGAAGTTCTTGTGCATTGGGAGAATCTGCCAATTGAAGGTGCTAATTGGGAATCTTTGTCTCTGCTAGAGTAAGTTTCTGAGTTCATTGCTAGTCAACCTTCCGGTTCCCTAGCTCTAAGTGGTAGACCGAGTGACGATAGCCTCGTTTCAACACTAAGATCCGTCCTGGTATCGATTCCCAAAGTGGTGGTGGCTAACATTGCAGTATAACTAACAGGGTGGGGTGGGGTGTACTGACGGTGGGGTGTGTTATAGCCAAAAAAAAAAAAAACAAGTTGAGGACATGGTTGAAATTAAGGGGAGGGTGATGCTAAGAATTTTCTTTCTTTATTTATTTATTTTAAATTGTGTTCCTAATAAAGAGAGCCTACAACTGAAGTTAATCTGAGAGCATGCAATCCAGAGCCTATCATGGATTCACTTGTCATTGCTATCTAATTTTTACATTTTTTTTTGGGTCTGTTTTTCCCCTTAGTAAATTCTAGATGCCGTGTGGCTAGGAAGAACACAAACCTGCTAATAGGCTTTGGAGGACCAATCCCGTAGAAGAGATCGGCTTCTCCTTCCTTTCTTCTACTTTATTTTTTCCCCTATTCTCCATAAATCTCCATTGATAGAACTTCAGTTCTATCATAACTGTAGAATGCCAAGATAATTAAGTTGGCCTCGGATGGTCTCTAACCGCAGTGTTTTCATTTCAGTTTCAATGATATTAAGTGGAACTCTGGAGTGTTGGGGTGTTTGTTACAAGAAATGGCATCACCACAAATTCATAATGGCTGTCATGGGTTCTAAAAGAAGTCCCAATATTTTTTTGCTTTATGAACGTGGATCTGATTATATCCCAAGCGCAAATCCAGCATGGAAAAATACAAGGCATCTCCAAGCTCATCAAGTAGTTCCTCAACAACTGGGATCAGGTACTTGTCCATGACAGTTATTCGGTTCCACGCTCGATAATCCACACACATTTGCTAGTTTCCATCTTTTTTGCTAACTAAGAGGACAGGAGAAGAGTTTGGGCTGACACCGGGCTGTATAATTCCTGTTCTGAACATCTTGTTGACTAACTTCTCAATTTCAGCCTTCTGAATGTGAGGATAACAATAAATTCTGATGTTTGTAGGCCCACTTCCTAGGAGTAGAAGTATCCATTAGTCATGAGAGCACTTAGGTGGGAGTCCTTCAGGCTTATAAAAAACATATCAATATTAGCAGATTTGGTAGAAGAGAGCTTTGGTTTCTCCATCCTTGTTGACCTTGCCAAGAAGGCTTTTTTTTTTTGGGTTAGTACACACATCCCACTGTTGGTACACACACCCACAATGTTAGTGATGCTGGATGACCTAATTATGATGCATGTTTACAAACACAATTATTCAGCGAAAATAAAAGGCAATAATAATTTAAAATTCTAGCATTAATTATCATAACAGAGAAAATCATAAAGGAAACATGCAATGGAGCGGGCCATCATCACAACCATGGAGTATGGAATTCAATTATTACTTAGGTTGGATCCGGTGAGGGATGAGACCTCCCGATCTTGCATGATCATACCCAATCGATCAATGAAGATCACTAGTCCGAAGAATCAGGAAGTTTCTCGGATTAGGGATTTGAGAATTTGGGGGTTCAGGGTTTAGATCGATTCTCAAGGTTTTATCGAGGAAGGGTTAGTAAAACTAGAAAATAGAACGAAGAAGATAATTACCTTGAAGAATTTGGAGGGGCACAAGAAGAAATTAGAAGAAGAAGATCAAGGAAAGAGAAGAAGCACTATGAGAGAGAGAGAGAAGAGAGAAGCCACCAAAGAGGTTTGCTTTTTCTTTAACAATCAACTAATCACGTTATTAGGGCATAGACCACTTAAATAAGAAAGAAGAAAACATAAAAGTACCAAAATACCCCTAAAATATTGGTAAAAACAACTAAAAAAAACAGTTCGTACGTTGGCCAGGCGCTCGGTGACCAATTTGGCCGGGCGCCCGGCTAAGATAAAAACTGTCCAGCAAGAAAAACTGAAAAATTGTTGAATTTCGGGCGCCAAGTGACAAATTTGGCCGGGCGCCCGACCACCTCCATAAATGCATTTTTCTATTCTTTCAGTTGGGTCTTCTTCCATCCTACACACGTGTCTTCTATGTGCCAAATCACGTGCGTAGGGTCTTCAATGCTCCTCAATCATCGCCTAACCACAAGGAAGGTGTTAGTGGTGGGCGCTTTCTTCGTTGGTAAACTTGAAATGATCTTGTGTCCTCATCAGTTAGTCACACTGCAATGTTAGCCACCCCTCACGTTGGGAATCGAAGAATACTTCTTGTTCCTTCCATACCGGCCTTGCCACATGATGATACCTGACTATGGTTATGTCATTTCCACCCTTGCTCTTTATGATCACTTTCCTTCCATCCATGGAGAAATGCATACCGAGCTTTGAAAAATTCCAAGTGATATCTCCAGATTATGCAACCATTGAGCTCCCAGAACTATGTCACATCCATCCATGGGCAATGAAAGCAGGTTGGTGGTGAGTGATATTGCATATAAATTTTTATACTGGTGCCT
This sequence comes from Liriodendron chinense, assembly GCA_003013855.2. Classification (NCBI taxonomy): domain Eukaryota; kingdom Viridiplantae; phylum Streptophyta; class Magnoliopsida; order Magnoliales; family Magnoliaceae; genus Liriodendron; species Liriodendron chinense. The sequence goes on along the minus strand of ML058481.1, from coordinate 1,574,255 downwards.
TTTTGGATGCTAGTTAAGGATCCCCCATTTGCTACGTTTACCACCGAGCAAGCAAGTCACTTGGTGATGTAGAGTGGGTCGCTGATTACTACATGGCTCAGATGGACAAAAATAAGAACGGTCGGGGTCGGAAGTGATCCGGACCATCAGGACTGTAAAACGGTTGTATCTCGTGATCCGGAATGAGTTTCTAGACATATAATATTGTTAGTGCACAAATCAGTGCATCGTTTTGTCAATTCCGTGACTATGTAAGTCAGTCAAGTCACGTGAGCCCCGATGAAGATTGAAGACTCAAGACTTGAAGACCAAAGCAGCTTTCCGCACTCAAGTTCAAGCCAAATTAAGCTCGGAAGGTAAGTTGCATATAGACAGCCTATAGGATCCCAAAACACCCGTATTTATGGCATTTTAATCATTCCAATCTTAGCCATTTAATCCACGGTCTTAAGGTCAAAATGATCAGTCTTGGACCTTCATTAAGTAGGTGCCCAACTATGAAAATCACTAGGAAAATCTCCGTAGTGGGGCACACATATTCAGCTGGAAAACAGCTTGATTTTTGGGCTAGATAAGTCCTGCCGACCGGCCGCCCATTGGTCCTTAACAAGCAATTGATAGGCAAAAACCATGCAGCCGATCGGTCTAAAGACCAGTCGGACAGCAGGTCGGATGGGCCATCCGACCGGTCGGCCGACCGGCAAGACGCTACATTTTCCAGAAGCATAGCCGACCGGTCTTGACCGGTCGGCCTGCATGTTTAAATCGTGTCAGCAAGCACTGGGCAGATCTACCGACCGACCGGCCGGACGCTGCATTTTCCAGAAGCACAGCCGACCGGTCTTGACCGGTTGGCCTATACATTTTAATCATTCCAGCGAGTACTGGTCAGGTCTGCCGATCGGCCGGCCGACCGGCCGGACAGCAGGTCGGCTACCCAATCCGACCAGCCGGACAACAGGTCGGTTAAGCCAAAAATCTGTCCAGCGAGTTTTTCGTTTCTGGACCATTTACCCAACCCATCTGAGGACAGGTCGGCTGACAGGTCGGAGCTCAAATCCGACCGGCCGGTGGGGGTCCTAGGTAGGTTGGAATATGACCGTTTTATGTCCGTTTGAGCTCATTCTTGGGCCTCTATAAAAGCATATCTTGAGGTCTTTTATGAGAGGACTTGCACACCCATTGAGAGCACTGAAGGGGGCAATTAAGAACATCATCTATCCTTCTTTTGCTCATCATTGCTTAGAGTTCATCATTCAATCCAAGTGATTCACGGCACTTTAATGAGCATTCAAAGCTCGGTTTGAAGAATGAACTCAAGCAAGGTATTCATGGCTGACCTGACCCATCTTGTTGAATCTCTTGGTCATCAATAGCCATTGAATACTCAAGTTGGTAGTTCCTATCATCACCATTGTATTGAATAGGCAAAAGGAACCCTAACAACTTCTCCCACCTACCCGGCACTAGTCTAGGAACATCATATACATTGGTAGCTGATCGTGGGAGCTTAAAGAGGAGTTAAGGCATTCGTGGAAGCTGAAGCTACTCATCAACGACACTGAATCGGGGCTCAATCGTCTAGGTATGTTTAGTTTTTGAGAGTCCATTTATTGAATCTCTATTCCCTGGATTCGAAAACTCCGGCGGGAGTGTACGTGACCGTCCTTGGATTAGGATTGGTGAGAGTTTGAGATCCAAACTCGTCAAGTCCCTGGATTGGGCCATCGGCGGATGGTAAACGCGGTCCTAGATCAAAAGATGTTAAGGTGGATGGTTAACCTTATTTAAAACCACGACTATAGTGAAATCCGGTGGTCTCATAGGTTGAGATCGTGAACCGGGAGTGGAGTAGAAAAACCGAACCACTATACATCGTGTGCAATGTGGTGAATGCATTTTGTCTATTTTGTTCCTTGTTGATCAATCTTATAAGTGCTTAACTGTATGCCCATCTTACGTTTGACAAAATGCTCATATGCCATCTTTGAATGATTGACACAAGCATGCATATGAACTGTTTGACTAAATGCTTCTCTTAGAAGAGTTGTCAAATTGAGTTGGATCTTAGGTGATCAATTGCTATCATTTACATGTGCTTAATTGGTATATTATAGTATAAATGCAATTGAGCTTTTGAATTTGCAAGAAAAATTAAAAAGTCCTATTCACCCCCCTTCTAGGACATAAGCATACCTTCAAGCTTATCTCACTAGCGGTAAAACCGTAATTTCAATTGGTATCAGAGCGGGTTCCTCTTTAAGGGCTTACTTGCCTAGAGGTAGATCCTAAGTGAGCTTTTAAGTATGTCCAACTCCGAGGCAAGTTTGATTTCTAGTCCTCCACACTTTGATGGATCCGATTGTACATATTGGAAGGCTAGAATGAGCATATTTTTAATGTCACTAGATCTAGCTATATGTGACATAATTGAGAAAGGTTGGTCAGTCCCTATTGTTCAAACTAAAAGTAAGGGTACGACCTCTTCCACTCCAAAAGATGAATAAAAATGGAGTAAAGAAGAAAGGGCCAATTCTATGAGTAATATTAACGCCCTTGATGTAATCCGTTGTGCCATCTCCCAAGAGGAACAAAATAGAATATCTACTTGTGAATCCGCTAAGCAAGCTTGGGAGAAGTTGGAATCTATTTATGAACATTCTTGCACAACTGATTCATCCATGCCCATCCCTTTTACTAAAGAGTTGTAAGTATCAATTTAAGGGAGAATATGAGCAATGATGAGACATCCTCTAGTAGTGAAGAGGAAGATAATGATGAGGATGATGAATTACAAGATGTCTATAATGAGCTCTATTGTGAAAATTTAAAAGTTATGAAAGAGCTCAATAAAGAAAAGATTGAAAAGTAAAAGTTGGAAATTGACCATGTCTCTCTAACCAAAGAAAAGGAAAATGTTCAAAATGAATTGAGAGAGGCAGTAAAAAAGAATTGAAGAGCTTGAGCTTGAACTTAAAGCAGTTAAATATGAAAATCAAGCTCTAAAACTTGAGGTCAACCAACTTAAGACCTACACCAATGAGAACAAGGACCAAGACACCCAAAATGTGCAAATAAGTAAATCTTGTATTATGAGTAAAGATTTTAGAGAAAAATGGGGTTACAAATATGTCAAGAAAACCCCTTCTCTGGTATTTGTGGAGGTTGAGTCTTCTTCACTTGAGAGCAAACCCAAGTCGGCTCTCTCATGCCACTTTTGTGAAGAGGCGGGACACTTTAAATTTGAATGCCCAATTGCAAAATAACCGCCATGCACCTCAGTCCGACCTCAAATGGTTAAATCAATTGTGACTGAAAGAGTGACTCAAGAAAAGAAGAGCCAACATGGGAAGGCTCCAAAAATTTTGAAGAACTCAACCAAAGTTGAGAATGAAGAAAAATCTCACAAGGTTGGCAAGAAAAAGAAAGTTTCATCCCCTTCTAAAAGATATGATTATGTGGGGGAGATGCTAAAGCAGGTTGCCTATTTGAACCAGAAAATTCAGAATATGACTAAGGGCAAACAACAAAGGGTTTTTGGGAATCATATTGGCAATTCATATACCCAAAATCAATATTATGCGCCAACCAAGATGAGACGACTAGTTTAACATCTTTAGACCTTTGGATTTTAGGAAATCTATGGGTGGCTTTGTTTACTAGTTGGGTAGTTAGCTATATGTGCATATTGGTAAATTTGAGGACTAAGCCTCATTCTCTTTTGATTAGTCCAACTCTTGTGTATCATGCTCAAATCATTTTGATTGTTGAACTAATTACTTTTGGATTAGCTTGGATTGATTGTGTGCTTTGCTAATCCCTATTGTGGTCAATTTTGCTCAATATTTAAAATTCATTTGTGACCATATATATATTGCATGCTTCATTTGTAGTATGTGACATTCTCGGCTAAGTTTGTGTATCTTGAATTGATTGAATATCATTTAAAGCTTAATTATTTAATCTTACTGAGAAAATTCTGTTAATTGTGCTCTATAAGTAAACTTGAGGAAATCTAGCCTCTTTAAACATTTTCTATCTATCGAACTTATCCTTGTATGCATAATTAGCATAACTAATCTTGAGTTCTTTAGATAGTCATCTCATATGCTATTATTTGCTTATCTTTATGTCTGAGATGATGTGGTTTGATGAATTTTTTGTGGCATGTGTAATTATATGAAAATCCTTCAATTAAACATCTTTGCCACATTTAGATAGTTATGGTCATGCTTCCTCCTCATGCTTTATTATAACATATTGGGAGTGATCTGGTAGAAAAATGGGACAACTAGATTCTAAATCCCGTGGTGATAAAGGGCGAGAAATCATGCAAACCTTGACAATCTTCATCACCCTTCTCTCCCCACATCTATATATTAGGGAGAAAGCATTTGACCATAACACCTTGAGTTTTAAAGAAACATACTCCAATTATGAAGACACAGATTATTGCCAAGAGGGTCATGAATAGCAAGTAATCTCATACCATTATGCAAGCCCCATGAACTTGATCAATCTGTAATATCATGGAAATTCATTGGTGGCTGTGCATTGGGGATTGGCTAACAAATTATCTGTTTTGCAGGTTGTTAGCCTTTAGATAAATGTGGTTTATCATTTTATAGTAAAATCTGAGGTTCTTAACCTCATCATTTCTAAGCATATTATGAAAATCTGGTTATAAAATCCGTCATCACAGTTTGTGTTCAATCTTAATCATCTTAGGCATCAAAATCTCATAAAATCATATGGTTGCCTTAAATTTTTTTTATGTGTAATGCTCATGAACATTTGGCAAACTCAAAAGTGCTTGATTAGGTCATAGACACATCATTTAAGATCGATAGCGGAACCATCAAAGCGGATTCCAAAAACTGCTCAAGATGAGCATTTTCGTTTAGGTCCGACCGGCAGGCGTCCCCTGTCCGACCGGCCGGCACACGTGTAGCTGGTGCCCTAGAGAAAACTTTTATAAAGGGGGAGGTGGTTGAAAATTTGCTGAGGACCGACCGGCCGGTGCCCACGTTCGACCGGCTGGCGCGCGTCTGTTGAGCTCTTAATTGTGCATATTCTAACCCCAATTCATCACTCATTGTGCAAGGTTTGTATGGTTTGTAAGCTAATTCAATGCATGTTTTGTGACTACAGGATTGAGGGTGGACTCTACTCAATTGAAGACATAAAGAGCTCACTTGGGATCATTCTGATGAAGAACGTTTGAGGACCAAAGAAGAAAAGAAAGAAAGAACTAAAGAAGAAAAGAAAGCAGAAGAAAGAAAAGAAAAATACAAAAAGAAAAGAGGGCTGACCGGTCGTGACCGGTCGGCCAAGGAAGCCAGACCGGTCAGTGACCGGTCAGCCATGCATGTTTGGAGGTATTGAGGACGTCCGACCGGTCATGACCGGTCGGATAGGATTGCTGGAACATCAATGGACAAGGCTGCTGGGACTTCACTAGGACCGACCGGTCATGACCGGTCGGTCATTGCTGCTGGATGAGAAGAAAAAATGCATCCGACCGGTCATGACCGGTCGGAATTGCTTGCTGGACTGATGTTCTACAAGGTCCGACCGGTCATGACCGGTCGGAGATACTTGCTGGAGCGATTGCTTATTGAAGCCGACCGGTCTTGACCGGTCGGCCATGCGTACTGACTTAGAAGCTTCTAATTTCTTCCCGATTTTCTCTGCGCTGCGTAAGAGTTTCGTAAATTTCCGATTCTTCCGACGTTGTGGAGCCTCCAGACTATAAGAGGACACCTAGGGATCGTTCCTAGGGTATCCTAGAAGGGTTCAAGCGAGGTTGGAGACTGTGGAAGTGAAGATTGGAGTTTCACAACTCCTTTTGGTTTGCTTTGCTGTTTTCATGCTTTTTGTAGTTGTTTCATGTTTCCTTGGATCATGAGCAGCTAAACCTCTTAGCTAGGGCTAAGAGGTGAAGCTTGTAGTGAATCCAAGATGTTTTAATTCGTAGTTAAGTGGTTTTAGTTTGGAATTCATGATTATGAACTAAGGTTTGAAGTTTATACAAGTTTTTAAGTAATTTTTCTTAGTCTTGTGATGACTCATGGATGTTTGGATGAATTACTTATCTTCTTAATTTGTTTGCAACGGTATAGACCTGTATGATCCGAGGAATCGGAGTGGGCTCTAGTACTAAGCTCTTCATAAAGGGACTTCAGGCCAAAGTTCTATTTTAGTTGATTTTCTGGAATATGTAAGGACTGTGCTGGTGATTTGAATCTAGTTCAAATCCTAATCTAGCCTTGTCTTGTGAGAGGACTTGGGGATGGTTATGATTGAGAACTGGACCTATAGGAAAGGGGAATGACCTATGCAATTGAGCATGCTCAGCTCAGCCTAGATTGAGTGAATCTTATGCATAGAACTTACATATTGCAGACTGTTTGGTTTAACAGTTCTATCATCCGACTGGACGGACAGGAATGTCGAATCTAGTTGAGAGAATACGAAACCACAGCGGATTGAACATCAAGGATTGCTACAAGTGGATCCTTGAAACCCTAGTACCCTCTTATAATTAATTACTCTCGATTTAATTCAGCTTTTGTTACTCACATCAACTTTATACAACACTCTGATTAGTAGACTTCAATCGACACTTGTGGATGAATTTGTGAGATCCTACATAGTCCCTGTGGATCGACCTCGGTCTTACCGAGTTTATTACTACATCGCAACCCTACACTTGGGGAAGCGAACAAGTTTTTGGCGCCGCTGCCGGGGATTCTGACGGTTTTCACAAATTTCTGAAATTAGTATCTATTTAGGATTTTTTTTTAGATTTTTAGACTAACTTAGTTTGTTTATTTGATTTTTTTAGGGATTTCTAGGAAGCTGAAGAAGATTCAAGGATTTCAAGTGCAAATCAGGTTTTATCCTTCTAAAACCTTACTCTTCTCCTTCTCCTATTCATTCCTATTTTTGTTCATCTCTTGTAGAGTGGGTGGAGATTCCTTTTGGATCTCTGGAAGGTCGGCCTTTTTGCCACCTGGATTCCTATTGGTCGGCTCTGCCGCCTTGGATCACCTTGTGCTCAGGGATTTCTTTTCTCATCTCTACTCCTCTTTCTCTTTTTTCTGCACTTTTTCTCAAAAGATTCAAAGAGTAGGTGGGGAGTTCTCTGAACCCCTATTGACCAGGAGAAATCGGACTCTATCCTTGCTTCTGGCCTAGCCATTGCAAGACACCTTGTGCTTCGGTCTTAGAGAAGAGTAAAGAAAAGGGAGGAAGAATTCTTCCTTCTTTTTTTGTTTCTTATTTTGGTTTTGCATGCCACATTGGGCTCGGGATTCCAATAACCGACTCATAAGTGAAGGGGGGATAGTAGAAGGAATTGATAGAGAGCCACGTGCTAGGAGACGTCTAGACTCTCCAATTTTATCTGAAAATATGGCTGCAAATCAACCTAACCCGGTCCAAAATCAAACTGAAACAGGGGAGAATGTGGTTGAGAATGTTCCCCGACCAAGGACTTTACGTGATTTCTTGCAACCTGCAAGAACGAGCACTCCCTCATGCATAGTATTTCCACCAAATGCAGGGAATGTGGATTTGAAACCGGGAGTGATCAATCTTCTCCCTAAATTCCATGGTTTAGACAGTGAAAGTGCCTATCAACACCTTAGGGAGTTTGATGAGGTAATCACCACCATGCACTTTGCAAATGTGACTGAAGATGTAGTAAGACTTAAATTCTTCCCTTTCACTCTTAAGGATAAAGCCAAGGGTTGGCTTTATGCATTGAGACCAAGATCAATTGGTTCATGGACTGATATGCACAGAGAATTTATTAAAAAATTCTTCCCTACTTACAAAACGAACATGCTTAAGCGCCTTATCATGAACTTTGCCCAAAAGGAAGATGAAACCTTTTCCCAATGTTGGGAGAGGTTCAAGGACCTATTAAACGCATGCCCACATCATGGCTATGAAATTTGGCGGATTATAAGTTTTTTCTATGAAGGACTGACTTCATCCATGCGCACATTTATAGAGATGATGTGTAATGGGGAGTTCATGAATAAGGAAGCTGATGAAGCATGGGATTATTTGGAAGAATTGGCTGAAAGTGCACAATCTTGGGACACATCTAAACCAACAAGTTCCAAGACTGGCCAACAAAAGGAAAAGGGAGGAATGTATGTCTTATCAGAAGAAGATAGCATAAGTGCACGGTTGGCTAGCCTTACAAGAAAGGTCGAAGCCATGGAATTAAGGAAAGGAGAAACAATCAACTCCACTGACGTTGAAACTGTTTGTGGAATTTGTGCTGGAAATCAACATGCTACACCAGATTGTCCCACAATTTCAGCAGTCCAAGGCATCTTACAAGAACAAACGAATGCCATAAACAGTTATCAACAGCAATATGGTGCTCCAAACTCAAACACGTTTAATCCTAATTGGAAGATCCATCCCAACTTCAGTTGGAGGAATGGACCCACTGCAAATGCACACAACACTCCAAAAGTATCACTAGAAGAGATGTTGGGTGCACTCGTATCGGTCCAGAATGAGTATAACAAGACGAATTCTCTAAAAATAGATGGGTTCATGCAAGAGCAATTGAAATTCAATCAAAATTCAAACCAAGCCATTAATGAATTGAAAACATCTCTGGCTAGAGTTGAAGCTCACCTTAGTGGTAGAGAGAAGGGCACACTTCCTGCTCAACCTCTTCCTAACCCAAGGACCCAGTATGAGATACAAGATGCAAGCTCATCCTCCCACCATACGGAACATGTCCAAGCTATCACCACCTTGAGAAGTGGGAAAGAAATTGATAAATCTAATCCGGTGAAGGCCCCAAAGCCTAAGGATCCGGAAATTCCCAAAGAGGATGATAGTCCAAACAATATTCCACAAGAGAAAGAACCGGAAAGACAATACAAGCCGGTTGCCCCATTTCCACAAAGGTTGATTTCACCAAACCTTTAGATAAAAATCTGGAGATTCTGGAAATTTTCAAGCAGGTAAAGATCAACATCCCGCTGTTGGATGCAATAAAACAAATACCATCTTATGCTAAATTTTTAAAGGAATTGTGTACAATCAAAAGGAAACATAACGTTCACAACAAAGTGCTTTTGGCTGAGAATTTGAGCGCCATCATCAAACAAGAGGTGCCCTAAAAATACAAGGATCCAGGTAGTCCAACCATCTCATGCATCATAGGAGACTACCAGATTAAACAGGCCCTACTCGACTTGGGGGCAAGTGTGAATCTCATTCCATACTCGGTCTACGAACAACTTGGGTTAGGAGAATTGAAACCCACCAAAACCACACTCCAACTTGCTGATAGATCCATCCGGATACCGAGAGGAATAGTAGAGGATGTTCTAGTCCAAGTTGATAAATTCTACTACCCAGTAGATTTTATTGTCTTGGACACACATCCCGTGAAAGGCACCGGTACTCAAATTCCCGTCATACTTGGACGACCGTTTCTAGCTACTTCAAACGCCATTATCAATTGTAGAAACGGACTTGTACAAATGTCCTTTGGAAATATGACCCTTGAGCTTAACATATTTGAGTTATGCAAACAACCGCGGGAAGTTGATGATGATGTCCACGAATTAAACATGATCGAATCATTCGTGGAGGATACAGTCCCCTTATCACTATTTTCCAACCCTTTGGAGGCATGTATGGCCCACTCTCATGAGACAAATGATTACACAATACAAGAGATGGATGCCATTCTAGATGTGATGCTGGTGCTTGAGAATAAAAGATGGAGGGCCCCAATTGAACCTTTGCCTGTAAATGAGAACAAGGCCCTCCCATCCAACATTAAGGCACCAAAACTCGACCTAAAACCATTGCCAAGTGAGCTAAAGTATGTTTATTTAGGTCGAGATAAGACTTATCCAGTGGTGATTTCTTCCCACTTGGATGAGGAACAAGAGAGTAGGCTAATAGCCACTCTATTAGAGCACAAGAGTGCCATTGGATGGTCAATCGCGGATCTCAAAGGCATAGACCCACTGATTTGTACTCACCGCATACACCTTGAGGAAAATGCAAAGACATCCCGGCAACCACAAAGACGACTAAATCCAAACATGAAGGATGTGGTTAAAGTCGAAGTGGTGAAACTATTGGATGTAGGTATCATTTACCCAATATCTGATAGCCAATAGGTGAGCCCAACCCAAGTGGTGCCTAAGAAATCCGGAATAACCATCGTAGCCAATGCCAATAACGAACTCGTGCCAACTAGAGTCACTACCGGTTGGAGAATGTGCATTGACTACAGGAAGCTAAACACTGTCACGAGGAAAGACCACTTCTCCCTACCGTTTGTTGATCAGATTTTAGAACGGTTGGCGGGTCACTCCCACTTTTGCTTCCTTGATGGCTATTCAGGGTACAACCAAATAGAAATTGCCCGTGAAGACCAAGAAAAGACTACATTCACATGTCCATTCGGCACTTTCGCCTATCGACGGATGCCGTTTGGACTATGTAATGCCCCCGCCACTTTTCAGTGTTGTATGATGAGCATCTTTTCTGACATGGTGGGGACCATCCTCGAAATCTTCATGGATGATTTTTCAGTATTTGGTTGTAGCTTTGATGAGTGCCTTGAGCACTTGAAATCTGTGCTAAAAAGATGTGAAGAGAAGAACCTAGTGCTCAATTGGGAAAAGTGTCACTTCATGGTTCAACAGGGAATTGTACTTGGTCACATCGTTTCACCAAATGGAATTGAGGTGGACAAGGCGAAAATTGATCTTATCTCTAACCTTCCACCACCCAAAAGCATACGAGATATACGGTCTTTTTTAGGACACGCAGGATTTTACAGAAGGTTCATAAAGGACTTCAGTTCACTCTCTCGCCCTTTATGTAACCTACTTCAAAAGGAAAATTCATTCGAGTGGAATGAAGAATGTCAAAAGTCCTTTAACACCCTTAAAGGTATGTTGACATGTGCCCCAATAATGCAACCACCTGATTGGAGCCTTCCTTTTGAGATTATGTGCGATGATAGCGACTATGCTATTGGGGCCGTGTTAGGCCAAAGAAAAGATAAAAAGCCATGTGTCATCTACTATGCAAGTAGAACCCTAAACTCAGCCAAGTCAAACTACACCACTACTGAAAAGGAACTTTTAGCCGTAGTTTTTGCCTTGGAGAAGTTTAGATCCTACTTGATTGGATCTAAGATCATTATATTCACTGACCATGCCACGCTTAAGTATCTTCTCTCTAAGAAGGATGCTAAACCACGGTTATTAAGATGGATCCTCCTACTCCAAGAATTCGACATAGAAATACGTGATAAGAAAGGAGTAGAGAATGTAGTAGCTGACCACCTCTCTCGACTTGTCCTCACTGATTCCCCTGAAACGACTGCAATCAATGACATGTTCCCTGATGAACAACTTTTTGCTGTTTCCCAATTGCCATGGTATGCGGACATTGCTAACTATCTTGCTACAGGTACAATTCCTACATATTGGAAAAAGCAAGATAAGGATAGATTCTTCACGGAGGTGCGGAAATTCCTATGGGACGACCCATACTTATTCAAGTATTGTCCCGATCAAATCATAAGGAGATGTGTCCCAGATGATGAGCAACAAAGTATCATCTCCTTCTGTCATTCTCAAGCATGTGGTGGCCACTTTTCGGCTAAAAAGACCACAGCGAAAATTCTGCAATGTGGGTTTTATTGGCCCACCATGTTCAAAGACACACATGAGTTTTGCAAAGCATTTGAACCTTGTCAGAAACTAGGAGGAATATCCCGTAGAAATATGATGCCACTCAATCCCATCTTAATTATCGAAATTTTTGATTGTTGGGGCATCGATTTCATGGGCCCATTCCCATCTTCTTTTGGAAATGTATACATCTTGTTTGCCGTTGATTATGTTTCCAAATGGGTCGAGGCCATCCCTTGCCGGAATAATGATCATAAAACGGTCATTCGATTTTTAAAAGAAAATATCCTTTCCCGGTTTGGAACGCCTCGAGTCATCATAAGTGATGGAGGATCTCACTTTTGCAATCGCCCTTTTGCAGCCCTAATGAAGAAATATGGCGTTACACACAAAGTGAGCACTCCCTATCACCCACAAACTAGTGGACAAGCTGAGATATCCAATAGGGAGATTAAACACATTTTAGAAAAAACGGTGAATCCCGATCGTAAGGATTAGTCACTTCGACTTACCGATGCGCTTTGGGCTTACCGAACTGCCTTTAAAACCCCTATTGGAATGTCTCCCTATAGACTTGTCTATGGGAAGGCTTGTCACTTGCCTGTGGAGTTGGAACATAAGGCGTATTGGGCTATTAAGACAATGAATTTCGATTCTGACAAGGCAAGCTCGTTACGCAAACTACAATTGAATGAACTTGCAGAAATCCGGAATGAAGCTTATGAGAATGCGAGAATTTACAAGGACAAGATGAAGATATTCCATGATAAGAATATTCTTCGCAAGACATTCACGATCAATCAAAAAGTCCTCATGTATAATTCTCGCTTACATCTATTTCAAGGAAAATTGAGATCTCGGTGGACCGGTCCCTACATTGTGCAAACTGTCTATCCGTACGGGACTGTCGAGCTGTTGAATCCAAGGAACAGCAACATTTTTAAGGCAAATGGGCAGCGATTAAAGCCGTTCTTTGAGAAATTTCCTTCAGAAGGTATGTCCATACCCCTGAATGATCCTGTGTATCAGGATGATTAATCTCCTAGTCTGATGGAGGTATAGAGTAGTTAGGATTAGGATTTTGCTGCTTTTGTTTTCATTTTTCATAGGTTTGTTAGAAGGAGGAAGATTTCCAATGTTCACTCTCTCAGGTAATATCATTCCTCACTCCCTTTTATTTTCAAATTGCTCTCATGTTTTGCTCATTGCACATCTTTTACATTGAGGACAATGCAAGATTTGGTTGGGGGGTGTAGGACCGCTTGGATGAATCCAGCATTTTGCAACATCTCAAGCAATTATGTGGAAATTTTTCTATTTTTTCAAAAATTCGAAACTCTTTTGGAAAACATTGGTTCTATGCATTCCAGATGATATGAGCATAAGAGGAAGAGATATGAAGTGAATAGGGCTGGATGTCTGGAATCTCTCATTGCATAATGGTTTTATATGTGAACTCCCCTATTTTTGTGATTGATAGAAAATCTGAACACTTTTACACCTAGTTCACATTACACGATTTTCATGAGTTGAAGGGATTATGTGATTTATGGATTAGCTAGACTTTGAATTAAGGTATTGAGAAATTAGGCCGGGGTACTTTGTCCATCCTTGTCCATGGGAAAATAATGAAAGATATGGATTTTTAAAAATCCTATCTAATTTAAAAAGAAAAAGGAAAAGGAAGGATGAAATTGGGAATATGGAAAACGGTGGAAAATTCCGATTAGGGCTACCTACTATTAACCGGGGGATGGTCTACCCGTAACCAAAGCCGGAAATGGGACGTAGTGTGAAAGTCGTCGGAAGGACGGTAAGGCAAATTCCTGTCATTGGCTTGATGTGGCTCTATGTACCTTGAGTTCTATAGTCTAGTTGATCTATGAAGAAGATAATCCTAGAAACTCGTGGAATGAATTTTCACTACCCACACTAGGATGAATTTGTTCAAGTCCCTCTATTTATCAACCAATCAGTGGGAATCTCATATGAATGCCTATTATGTCGTGAGGATTTACGGTTCCAACCTTTGACGCCTAATCTTTCTGAATCTTACACTTATGAACCTTGGAATGTATAGAAGGATGGTTTCTGAAAGAGAGTTGAGTTTTGAAGAATGAGATTAGCTTCACGCATGTTTTGCTCGGGACTAGCAAAATGCTGGTTGGGGGGGTGTGTTGAGCTCTTAATTGTGCATATTCTAACCCCAATTCATCACTCATTGTGCAAGGTTTGTATGGTTTGTAAGCTAATTCAATGCATGTTTTGTGACTACAGGATTGAGGGTGGACTCTACTCAATTGAAGACATAAAGAGCTCACTTGGGATCATTCTGATGAAGAACGTTTGAGGACCAAAGAAGAAAAGAAAGAAAGAACTAAAGAAGAAAAGAAAGCAGAAGAAAGAAAAGAAAAATACAAAAAGAAAAGAGGGCTGACCGGTCGTGACCGGTCGGCCAAGGAAGCCAGACCGGTCAGTGACCGGTCAGCCATGCATGTTTGGAGGTATTGAGGACGTCTGAACGGTCATGACCGGTCGGATAGGATTGCTGGAACATCAATGGACAAGGCTGCTGGGACTTCACTAGGACCGACCGGTCATGACCGGTCGGTCATTGCTGCTGGATGAGAAGAAAAAATGCATCCGACCGGTCATGACCGGTCGGAATTGCTTGCTGGACTGATGTTCTACAAGGTCCGACCGGTCATGACCGGTCGGAGATACTTGCTGGAGCGATTGCTTATTGAAGCCGACCGGTCTTGACCGGTCGGCCATGCGTACTGACTTAGAAGCTTCTAATTTCTTCCCGATTTTCTCTGCGCTGCGTAAGAGTTTCGTAAATTTCCGATTCTTCCGACGTTGTGGAGCCTCCAGACTATAAGAGGACACCTAGGGATCGTTCCTAGGGTATCCTAGAAGGGTTCAAGCGAGGTTGGAGACTGTGGAAGTGAAGATTGGAGTTTCACAACTCCTTTTGGTTTGCTTTGCTGTTTTCATGCTTTTTGTAGTTGTTTCATGTTTCCTTGGATCATGAGCAGCTAAACCTCTTAGCTAGGGCTAAGAGGTGAAGCTTGTAGTGAATCCAAGATGTTTTAATTCGTAGTTAAGTGGTTTTAGTTTGGAATTCATGATTATGAACTAAGGTTTGAAGTTTATACAAGTTTTTAAGTAATTTTTCTTAGTCTTGTGATGACTCATGGATGTTTGGATGAATTACTTATCTTCTTAATTTGTTTGCAACGGTATAGACCTGTATGATCCGAGGAATCGGAGTGGGCTCTAGTACTAAGCTCTTCATAAAGGGACTTCAGGCCAAAGTTCTATTTTAGTTGATTTTCTGGAATATGTAAGGACTGTGCTGGTGATTTGAATCTAGTTCAAATCCTAATCTAGCCTTGTCTTGTGAGAGGACTTGGGGATGGTTATGATTGAGAACTGGACCTATAGGAAAGGGGAATGACCTATGCAATTGAGCATGCTCAGCTCAGCCTAGATTGAGTGAATCTTATGCATAGAACTTACATATTGCAGACTGTTTGGTTTAACAGTTCTATCATCCGACTGGACGGACAGGAATGTTGAATCTAGTTGAGAGAATACGAAACCACAGCGGACTGAACATCAAGGATTGCTACAAGTGGATCCTTGAAACCCTAGTACCCTCTTATAATTAATTACTCTCGATTTAATTCAGCTTTTGTTACTCACATCAACTTTATACAACACTCTGATTAGTAGACTTCAATAGACACTTGTGGATGAATTTGTGAGATCCTACATAGTCCCTGTGGATCGACCTCGGTCTTACCGAGTTTATTACTACATCGCAACCCTACACTTGGGGAAGCGAACAGCGTCCAGCGTGTGCGGCCCGACCCCGTTTTAAAACGGTCGGACCACTTCAATTCTTCTATCTTTCATCTTTTTTTTCTTTCCCTCTTCTATCCAAAGGTTTCTCCAGCCCTCCTCTAGGTATCCTAGGTCTCCTTTCAAGGATTGAAGCTCCCAAGAGTGTGCATTCCTCTTCCAAATTCGGTTTTTCCTTGTCATCTTCTCCGGTAAGGGTTTCTATTTGTGCACTCATTGTCGCATCCTTTTCTTTTGAAACCTAGGGAAGGTTTGTGTGTATCATTGGCTGCTATCATGTCCTCTCATAGTGGGAGAGATGAGCCCCCTCCTCGGAGTGAACGCCGCTCCAAGAAACATCATGATGAGGGGCCCTCCCAACTCAAATACAAGAAAACACTTCCAAGGGAAAAGGGGCAGCTTCAACTTCCAAATCCCCCTCTAAATCCCGAGGTCCTGACACATCTCATCTTGCCAAATGGGCTAAATTCGCTGACCGAGATGTGATTTGTGAGAGATCAGCCTCTACTGTGGACTTAGAACCCTACAATGTTGTAGGCTTATTGAGAGCAATAGATTGGGAGCCGGTGTTGTATATGGGGGGACCTGTGCAAAGAAATATTGTCCGTAAATTTTATGCCTGCTGTCAAGACGTCATTGAAGAGCCCGTGTCCTTCACTATCCATTACAACAACACTGTATGGACTTTCGGTCTCGAATCCATAGCTGAGGCTCTTTATGTTCCCATTCTTCATCCATGTGATCTTCCTGATATTGTTGAGGAGGCTCCACCTATGCTTGATATGATTAGGGCACTTTGTGACGGGGAGATCCCTAGGGAGGTTAGCGGTTGTGCTCTTCGGTCTTCATATATATCGTGGGACTTTCGGATTCTCCACAACTTATTCTTCAATAACGTCTATGCCCGTAAGAGTAAGAAAGTTGACTTAACTGAGACCATGGTGACCATTCTGTATCGAGTCAGTCAGGGTGAGAAGATGTGTCTCCCCTCTATGATCATGAGCACCATTCATTCCATCATTTTGGGGACTGACGGTCAGTCAGCAGGCCTTCCATTTGTGTGCCTCATAGGAAAATTAGCCAGCTCTATAGGTCTTGAAGATCCAACCGAAAAACCTGTAAGGCCTATCCTCCTCAACAAATCCATTATCGCCAGAATGGAGATCACTCAAGCAGAGCTTCAATGAAGAAGGGATCAGCAGCAGCAGAGGCAGCAGCAGGAGGTCCCGCACCATACTGAGTATGAGTCTGATCCTGCTCTACGATCATCTGAGGATCGTCGTCAGCATCCAGGGCGTTTCAGCACTCCAGTTTGTGCATTTTCACGTTGCGGCACATCTTCGCCCTCTGATCATCCATCCTCATCTTCAGTTCCTCCTCATGGCTCACTGAGATTCGCCAGCATTAGGAACGTCTATTTCAGAAACTTGATCGGATTGAGCAGAGGATGGATCAAACCGAGTCTCAGCTGTTTCAGGGGCAGGCCACTCTCCTCGTACAGCACGAGACTATTATGGCTCGCCTTGCCCAGATTGACAGGCGTTTGGAGGATTGGGAGCGAGCTACTCGTGGCGATGCACCGCCACCAGATTTGGGCGACGGGACTGATTATCTATTGTATCATGTGTCTTGGTCAGGAGTATCTTTTTGGGTGACCAAGACACTTGTTGCTCGTCATATTTTGTATTTATACATTTTAGATGACTGTTAGACTCTTGGATGATTGCGCTTTATAGTTATATCTATTGATGTCATCACTTGTTTGGATCTTCTTTTTTGAGCTTTATTGATTCATCTTTTGAAGATAGTAGTATTCTCTATGGTTTGTAGTGCTATATTTATGAGTCTATTGCTTCTTCTTGGTATATTGATAGGGGGAGGTTGGATGGTTTGGGCATTAAGCCCTTATGGCTCACGGTTCTGTTTAATATAGCTTAAATGTGTTTCATTGCTCTTGATATACATACCAGTTGGGGTGGTTGGTTGATTGGGCGAAAGGCCCTCTTGTGCGTAATGATTATTGTATATCAGGTTTCTATGTATTGCTTCTATTCTCCCATATGTTTCATGATCTATCTCTCCTAATTCATGGTTTAGCTTCGCTGCACTTATAGGCAAATCTTTTTTAAGCTAACCCTTGTCAATGACTGACAAAAAATGGGAGAACTATATCCCACCAAGAAGCCAATTTGTTTTGTAGGCCTTCTTAGGTGCAGAGGTTGAGGGGGAGAAATTGAAGATGTTTCGTGTCAGTACATGTCACTTTGTAAAGTTTTTATTATAAATTATGTTCTGACATGTAATTGGTTGTAAGTGTTTTTTTTTTTTTTTTTTTTTTTTTTTTTTTTTCTGTTTTGGGATGTTCATGATACGGAGTAAAAAGGGGAATCTATGTTGCCTCATGTTGAACTATAAGTAAAATGATTAGTTGAGGTCAACAATAACTAGGGTAGGAACTATTGTCATATCCCCTACCAAACATTGCTCTCCTACTTGGAATGAACCTAAGGGAGAAAAATCTAGGATAGATGAATTCCCTCCCAACAAGCATGTTGGGTCCTATTTATCATACCCAAGGGGGTTGTGATCTAGGTTAGGTGACCTTAGGAGACCATATTAAGCTCAAATACATATCTGAGGATCAAGCCTCATTTGTCCAAATTCGGTAGTTTAGCCTTGCTTAAATTTGTATATTTGCTTGCTAGCTATCATCTGGCTTAGATTAGCTAATGATCTTGAGTTATATGCTTCATTGAATGCTAATCTTTTTTTAGTTTTGGTCTTGATATACCAATAGGGGAGGTTGGTTGATTGGGCCATAAGCCCTTTGTGCTTTCATTGCAAATGTATATCCTTGACCAATTTTGCATGATTAACCTTGTCTAGATAGTTACATTTTCTTGTTAATCATGTACCTTAGCATGCTCCATGGTTTTATGAGTCATGCACCCTATACTCTCCTTGTTAGCATGTGCTTATAGTTATAACTGCGACATATTATCTTCTCTTACCTTAGCCTTATTGATATATCATTAAGGGGGAGAGAATGGTTTGTCAATTGCTAACAAAAGGGGGGAGAAAGATCAAGTCCCACCAAAACTAGTTTGCTATGTTTTGTGATGCAGGGATTGACAAGTTATGGGGGAGCAAACTGAAGAGGAGCAGCTTAGACTAGGCATGTCAAGAGTCCTGTATTTAATGCTTTATCAATGTAATATCTTGAGCATGTATCTTGTTTTGGTAGGTTAGGTTTTGTCACGTAATTGACAAAGGGGGAGATTGTTAGTGCACAAATCAGTGCATCGTTTTGTCAATTCCATGACTATGTAAGTCAGTCAAGTCTCGTGAGCTCTGATGAAGATTGAAGACTCAAGACTTGAAGACCAAAGCAGCTTTCCGCACTCAAGTTCAAGTCAAATCAAGCTCGGAAGGTAAGTTGCATATAGACAGCCTATAGGATCCCAAAACACCCGTATTTATGGCATTTTAATCATTCCAATCTTAGCCATTTAATCCACGGTCTTAAGGTCAAAATGATTAGTCTTGGACCTTGATTAAGTAGGTGCCCAACTATGAAAATCACTAGGAAAATCTCCATAGTGGGGCACACATATTCAGCTGGAAAACAGCTTAATTTTTGGGCTAGATAAGTCCTGCCGACCGGTCGGCCGGTCCTTAACAAGCAATTGATAGGCAAAAACCATGCAGCCGACCGGTCTAAAGACCAGTCGGACAGCAGGTCGGATGGGCCATCCGACCGGCCGGATGCTACATTTTCCAGAAGCACAGCCAACCGGTCTTGACCGGTCGGCCTGCATGTTTAAATCGTGTCAGCAAGCACTGGGCAGATCTATCGACCGGCCGGTCGACCAGCCGGACGCTGCATTTTCCAAAAGCACAACCGACCGGTCTTGACCGGTCGGCCTGTACATTTTAATCATTCCAGCGAGTACTGGGCAGGTCTGCCGACTGGCCGGACAGCAGGTCGGCTTCCAAATCCGATCGGTTGGACAGCAGGTCGGTTAAGCCAAAAATCTGTCCAGCGAGTTTTTCGTTTCTAGACCATTTACCCGACCCATCTGAGGACAGGTCGGCTAACAGGTCGGAGCTCAAATCCGACCAGCCGGAGGGGGTCCCAAGCAGGTCGGAATATGACCGTTTTATGTCCGTTTGAGCTCATTCTTGGGCTTCTATAAAAGCATATCTTGAGGTCTTTTATGAGAGGACTTGCACACCCATTGAGAGCACTGAAGGGGGCAATTAAGAACATCATCTATCCTTCTTTTGCTCATCATTGCTTAGAGTTCATCATTCAATCCAAGTGATTCATAGCACTTCAATGAGCATTCAAAGCTCGGTTTGAAGAATGAACTCAAGCAAGGTATTCATGGCTGACCTAACCCATCTTGTTGAATCTCTTGGTCATCAATAGCCATTGAATACTCAAGTTGGTAGTTTCTATCATCACCATTGTATTGAATAGGCAAAAGAAATCCCAACAACTTCTCCCACCTACCCGGCACTGGTCTAGGAGCATCATATACATTGGTAGCTGATCGTGGGAGCTTAAAGAGGAGCTAAGGCATTCGTGGAAGCTGAAGCTACTCATCAACGACACTGAATCGGGGCTCAATCGTTTAGGTATGTTTAGTTTTTGAGAGTCCATTTATTGAATCTCTATTCCCTGGATTCGAAAACTCCGGCGGGAGTGTACGTGACCGTCCTTGGATTAGGATTGGTGAGAGTTTGAGATCCAAACTCGTCAAGTCCCTAGATTGGGCCATCGGCGGATGGTAAACGCGGTCCTAGATCAAAGGATGTTAAGGTTGATGGTTAACCTTATTTAAAACCACGACTATAGTGAAATCCGGTGGTCTCATAGGTTGAGATCGTGAACTGGGAGTGGAGTAGGGAAACCGAACCACTATACATCGTGTGCAATGTGGTGAATGCATTTTGTCTATTTTGTTCCTTGTTGATCAATCTTATAAGTGCTTAACTGTATGCCCATCTTATGTTTGACAAAATGCTTATATGCCATCTTTGAATGATTGACACAAGCATGCATATGAACTGTTTGACTAAATGCTTCTCTTAGAAGAGTTGTCAAATTGAGTTGGATCTTGGGTGATCAATTGCTATCATTTACATGTGCTTAATTGGTATATTATAGTATAAATGCAATTTAGCTTTTGAATTTGCAAGAAAAATTAAAAAGTCCTATTCACCCCCCCTCTAGGACATAAGCATACCTTCAAGCTTATCTCACTAGCGGTAAAACCGCAATTTCAATATATGATATTTGATGTAGGACGGGTCGCTGACTATTTCATGGGCCAGATGGAGCAAAAGAAGACCGGACGGGGCCGTAAGTGATCCGGACCGTCAGGACCGTGAATCGGTCGTATCTCACAATCCGGAATGAGTTACGGGACGTATAATATATCAATTTGGGGTAGCTCGAGCTACTTTAGCCAACCAACCCCGCTACGCCGGGTTGCCCAATCCGGAATCGCGAGAATCGACCGTATCGACGATCATTAGGCTAGTTTATTTTCGTTTTTACTATTTATAGTAAGTTTTAATTCGATCATAACTTTGCATCCGTATGGTTTTAGAGTTAGTGCCCAACATGAAAAGGGCTTAGAATATTTCGTAGAACAGCGTGGTTGAGGCCGTTTGAAAACTTTCTATTTTTGGCCGAAAACCAAGAGTTCTAGTAGGATTGAACGACTTCTATAAATAGTAAGTTTACTATTTATAGTAAGTTGCGTTTTCTAGGAGTTTTAGTTGGAATTGGATTTTGATACTTTACCTAGGGTCTAGTTTCCTATTTATATGCATTGTAATTCCGTATTATTCATTCAATTATCAATTATTCAATTATTCGGAATTTATTTCCTCTTTTTATCTTTTATTTCTTCTCGTGGATTCGAGAAACTATCGGTTAGGGAGACGGTGATCGACCTACCACGTCCTCCCTGCGTCATTTGGTATCAGAGAGAGGTTTCTTCCTCAGGACGATGACCTCTAATGAAGGGATGGATCCTCATCCTAAGGACGGTGCTCCAAGGGACTATCTAACGGCGACAGCTTTCGAAGCAGCGCAACGGGAGAACCGGTTGATCCTGCAAGGTATACAGGCAACCCTCGACCAGATTGCAGCATCGCTAGCTCCGCTTCGAGCCCAAGGCGACCAACAACCACCAACCGTTGCTATACGGGACAATCATTTTGTCCGTAGAGCACCCCAGGTGGATAATCGTAGGGCTACACCAGATGATTCAGAACCAAGCGATGATGAGGTCGAAGACATTTTGGTACGACGACCTGCGCTAGGGAATGAGCGTGTGGAACGAGCAGAACGAGACTATCGGGGCAAAGCTGATCTTCCCAGCTTTAATGGCCTACTTCGAATAGAAGAGTTCCTCGACTGGCTGGCAGAGGTCGAGCGATACTTCGACTATATGGAAGTGCCGGACGACAAGAAGGTAAAACTAATTGCTTATAAATTTAAATCCGGTGCTTCAGCATGGTGGGAAAACCTACAGGTTTCCCGCGCCCGTCAGAATAAGGCACCCATCCGAACATGGCCTAGAATGAGACAACTTCTTAGAGCTCGATTCCTCCCTAGCGACTATGAGCAAATTTTGTTCCAACAATACCAAAATTGTCGTCAGGGAAATCGAACCGTAGCCGAATATCTTGAAGAATTCCAACGATTGGCTACACGGAATAATTTATCGGAATCAGAGGCACAACAGGTATCACGATTCATTGGTGGATTGCGATTTGCAATCCAGGATCGAGTCCAGATGCATCCGGTATGGACATTGAGTGAGGCCAACCAATTGGCCACTCGAGCAGAAACACAGTTGTCACGGCCCCCTGCTCGACCCTATCCGGCAACACGAAATCCCAACACCGGACCCACTCAAGATACAACGCTGGCCAAAGGCAAGGAGCCTATAGGAGGGCGTCCTCAACCTCCTACGGTCACGAACCGGGACGGGGGAAGCGGTTCCTCAAGACCTCAACGTACAGCTCCCACTACAGCAGGTTCCAGCAGGATCCCCAACCCATATGGTCGGCCAAGACCAGACCATTGTCTCCGTTGTGGCCAACCAGGTCACTGGTCGAACGCTTGCCCCCAACGCCCTGCAGCACACTTAACTACGAATGAAGGCGGCGTGGAAGGCGAGTCAACAGAAGACAACCCTGAATTGGAACAGGCCGAAGAGGGGGACACAGAAGATGTCGATTGGCTGACTGAAGATCATGGGGAATCGCTAGTAGTAAGACGACTACTTTACGCTCCCAGGAAGGAAGTGCACCCACAACGACATAATATTTTTCGCACAAAGTGCACCGTGCAGGGCAAAATCTGTGACGTGATCATAGACAGTGGGAGTAGCGAAAATATTGTCTCGAGAATTATGGTGGATAAGTTACATCTGCCTATGACGAAGCACCCTACCCCTTACTCTATCGGTTGGATCAAGAAGGTGAACGAAACCAAGGTAACTCATCAATGCATTATCTCGTTTTCCATTGGTAAAAGCTATAAGGACGAGGTCCTCTGTGATGTGGTTGACATGGAAGCCTGCCACATGTTACTTGGGCGGCCATGGCAATCGGATCGAGATGTGACCCACAGTGGACGGGAAAACATATACATGTTCACCAAAGATGGTCGGAAAATTGTTTTGGCCCCTATGACACCAGACAAACACCCTGAAGCTTCTAAAGTGGAGGGGAACTCTCTCCTTACCATTCGCGAGTTTGTTAAGGAATCAAAGGAAACGGGCGAGATTTATGCCGTTATGGTAAAAGGCGAGGAGCCAGGATCCTCTAATATTCCTCAACGCCTTAAACCACTGCTAGAAGAATTTCGAAGTACTTGGCCTGGAGAATTACCTGATGAGTTGCCTCCCATGCGAGACATACAACATCACATCGACCTTATCCCAGGGTCCAGTCTACCCAACCGACCGCACTATCGGATGAGTCCGAAAGAGTGTGAAATTCTACAAGGACAGGTGGAGGAACTGATCCGTAAGGGTCTTATTAAAGAGAGCATGAGCCCGTGCGCCGTTCCGGCACTCCTTACCCCAAAGAAGGACGGAACATGGCGTATGTGCATCGATAGCCGCGCGATCAATAAAATAACAGTTAAATATCGATTTCCAATACCGCGGTTGGATGACATGCTGGACATGCTCGAGGGCTCCAAGGTGTTCTCGAAACTGGACTTACGGAGTGGATACCATCAAATCCGTATTAGGCCAGGTGACGAGTGGAAAACGGCCTTCAAGACCAAGGAAGGGCTATATGAGTGGCTGGTTATGCCCTTCGGTTTGACCAACGCACCAAGCACCTTCA
Organism: Liriodendron chinense; assembly: GCA_003013855.2. NCBI lineage: Eukaryota > Viridiplantae > Streptophyta > Magnoliopsida > Magnoliales > Magnoliaceae > Liriodendron > Liriodendron chinense. Next base: position 1,550,301 of record ML058481.1, on the reverse strand, counting down.
TGCGTTTAATGAACCAAGTGTTGAAGCCGTTCATTGGCCGTTTCGTTGTCGTTTACTTTGACGACATTCTAATATACAGTCAGGATGAAACAGAGCACATGACCCACATCAGAAAAGTGCTACAAGTGTTGGCCGACAACAAGCTATACTTAAATCTGAAAAAGTGTAGCTTCTTAACTGATCAATTATTGTTTCTGGGGTTCATCGTGTCGTCCACGGGTATCCGAGTGGACGAAGAAAAGGTACGAGCTATTCGGGATTGGCCGACTCCGACAAACATTCATGAGGTACGAAGTTTTCATGAGTTGGCGACCTTCTATCGTCGATTTGTGCGGAACTTCAGCAGTATCGTCGCGCCGATTACCGATTGTATGAAGAAGGGTCCGTTTCAATGGACCGAAGGGGCTGAGAAGAGCTTTACAGAAATTAAACATCGGTTGTCCACTACCCCGGTTCTGGTACTCCCTAATTTCGACAAGCTATTTGAGGTAGAATGCGACGCATCTATTGTCGGCATTGGGGGAGTCCTTTCTCAGGAGGGCAGGCCGGTTGCCTTTTACAGTGAGAAACTCAGCGACGCACGACAGAAGTGGTCGACCTATGAACTTGAATTATATGCAGTGGTTCAAGCACTGCGCCATTGGCGCCATTATCTTATTCAAAGGGAATTTATACTGTACACTGATCATCAGGCCTTAAAATTTATCAATACTCAGACTAACGTGAATCGTATGCATGCTAGATGGATTTCGTTTTTACAGGAATTCACGTTCGTTCTGAAACACAAATCAGGGCAGCAGAACAAGGTGGCAGATGCACTAAGCCGACGTGCATCCCTTCTTATTACAGTGAGCAGTGAGGTGATCGGGTTCGACTGCCTCAAGGAACTTTATGCCGAGGACGAGGATTTTGCAGATGCATGGAAAAAGTGCCAAGAAGGGCACCCGAGTGATCTTCTAATTCAAGATGGTTTCCTCTTCAAAGGAAATCGACTTTGCATCCCGCAGAGTTCGTTACGGGACAAAATTATTATCGAGCTGCACGGCGGTGGCCTCGGCGGTCATCTAGGACGAGATAAGACTCGAGCGATGGTGGAAGAGCGGTATTACTGGCCGCAACTTGCTCGTGATGTGGGCAGGGCGGTACAACGATGTCATATTTGTCAAACCGCTAAGGGACAATCTCAAAATACAGGTCTTTACACGCCATTACCCGTGCCAGATGCCCCTTGGGAGGATTTATCTATGGATTTTATATTAGGGCTCCCACGTACACAACGCGGCATGGACTCAGTGTTCGTGGTGGTAGACCGATTCTCCAAGATGGCACACTTCATTCCGTGCAAGAAGACCTTTGATGCGATACACGTTGCGAACCTTTTCTTCAGAGAGGTTGTGCGACTACATGGGATTCCTAAGACGATCACTTCAGACCGGGACACAAAGTTCGTTAGCCACTTTTGGCGAGCCTTGTGGAATCGGTTCGGTACACGACTTCACTTCAGCAGTGCTTATCATCCACAAACAGATGGACAGACTGAGGTCGTCAACCGCACATTGGGCAATCTCATCCGTTGCCTTTCAGGTGACAAACCGAAGCAGTGGGACATGGCCCTGGCTCAAGCAGAGTTTGCGTTCAACAACATGGTAAACCGATCGACAGGAAAATCTCCGTTCCAGATTGTTTATGGGTGCGTTCCTCGTCACACACTCGATTTGGTTCCCCTGCCCAAGCTTCCGGGCATGAGTGTTACAGTTGAACATATGGCAGACCGAATCATGGACATACATGCAGACGTGCGCAACAAATTACAGGCTTCGAACGAGAAGTACAAAGAAGCAGCCGACAAGCATCGCCGCGCCAAAGTGTTCGAAATAGGAGATCAGGTGATGGTCCACCTACGTAAAGAGCGATTTCCTACCGGGACCTACAACAAGTTGAAACACAAGAAGATTGGACCGGTACCGATCATTCGCAAGATCAATGACAATGCCTACGTTGTTGATCTTCCAGATGACATGGAGATTTCAAGGACTTTCAACGTGGCAGATCTGTACGAATATCATGAACCAAAGCTGGACAAGAACTCGGGGTCGAGTTCTTTCGAAGTGGAGGAGACTGATGTAGGACGGGTCGCTGACTATTTCATGGGCCAGATGGAGCAAAAGAAGACCGGACGGGGCCGTAAGTGATCCGGACCGTCAGGACCGTGAATCGGTCGTATCTCACAATCCGGAATGAGTTACGGGACGTATAATATATCAATTTGGGGTAGCTCGAGCTACTTTAGCCAACCAACCCGGCAATGCCGGGTTGCCTAATCCGGAATCGCGAGAATCGACCGTATCGACGATCATTAGGCTAGTTTATTTTTGTTTTTACTATTTATAGTAAGTTTTAATTCGATCATAACTTTGCATCCGTATGGTTTTAGAGTTAGTGCCCAACATGAAAAGGGCTTAGAATATTTCGTAGAACAGCGTGGTTGAGGCCGTTTGAAAATCTTTCTATTTTTGGCCGAAAACCAAGAGTTCTAGTAGGATTGAATGACTTCTATAAATAGTAAGTTTACTATTTATAGTAAGTTGCGTTTTCTAGGAGTTTTAGTTGGAATTGGATTTTGATACTTTACCTAGGGTCTAGTTTCCTATTTATATGCATTGTAATTCTGTATTATTCATTCAATTATCAATTATTCAATTATTCGGAATTTATTTCCTCTTTTTATCTTTTATTTCTTCTCGTGGATTCGAGAAACTATCGGTTAGGGAGACGGTGATCGACCTACCACGTCCTCCCTGCGTCAATATTGGGGTAGCTCGAGCTACTTTAGCCACCCAACCCCACTACGCTAGGTTGCCCAAGCCAGAATCACAAGATTCGACCGGATCAACGGTCTTTAGGCTAGTTTATTTTCGATTTTATTATTTATAGTAAGTTTTAATTCGATCATAACTTTTGATCTGTAGGGTTTTAGAGTTAGTGACCAACATGAAAAGGGCTTAGAATAAGTAGTAGAACAACATGGTTGGGCCCGTTTGAAAACTTTCTATTTTTGGCTAAAAACCATGAGTTCTAGTAGGATTGAGAGACTTCTATAAATAGTAAGCTTACTATTTATAGTAAGTCAAGTTTTCTAGGAGTTAGAGTTTGAGTAGGAGTCTGATACTTTACCTAAGGTTTAGTTTCCTATTTATATGCATTGTAATTCCTTTTTAGACATTCAATCAATTATTCAATAATTATTTGGAATTATTTTCTTTTTTATCTTGTTTATTCTTCTCGTCGATTCGAGAACCAACCAGTGAGGATGATGGTGATCGACTTCCCATGTCCTCCCTGCGTCAGTGGCATCAGAGCGAGGTTTCTTCCTCAAGACGATGACCTCTAATGAAGGTTGGATCCTTATCCTAAGGACGATGCTCCAAGGGACCATCTAACGACGACAGCTTTCGAAGCAGCGCAACGGGAGAATCGGTTGCTCTTGCAAGGTATAGAGGCAACCATCGACTAGATTGCGACATCACTAGTTCCACCCCAAGCCCAAGGCGACCAACAACCACCAGCGCTCGCTATACGGGACAACCCTGTATTCCAGAGAGTACCTCAGGTGGATAATCGTAGGGCTACACCAGGCAATTCGGAACCAAGTGATGACGAGGTCGAAGACATTTTGGTACGATGGCTTGTGCTAGAGAACGATCGTGTGGAACGAGCAGAACAAGTTATCAAGGCAAAACTAATATTCCCAGCTTTAATGGCCTACTTCGAATAGAGGAGTTCCTCGACTGGTTGGTCGAGGTCGAGCGATACTTTGACTATATGGACGTGCCAGACGATAAGAAGGTAAAACTAATTGCGTATAAATTACAATCTAGTGCATCAGCATGGTGGGAGAACCTACAGGTTTCCCATGCCCATCAAAATAAGGCGCTCATCCGAACATGGCCTCGGATGAGACAGCTCCTTAGGGCTCGATTCCTCCCTAGCGATTACGAACAAATTTTGTTTCAGCAGTATTAAAATTGTCAACAGGGAAATCGAACCATAGCCAAATATCTCGAAGAATTTCAGCGATTGGCTACATAGAATAATTTAGCAGAATCTGAGGCATAAGTATCACGGTTCATTGGTGGGTTGCGATTTGCGATCCAAGATCGGGTCCAGATGCATCCAGTCTGAACGATGAGTGAGGCCACCCAATTGGCCACCAAGGCGGAAACATAATTATTGCAACCCCCTGCTCGACCCTATCTGGCAACACGAAACCCCATCATAGGGCCCACTCAGGATACAATGTTGTCCAAAGGTAAGGAACCTATAAGAGCGCGTCCTCAACCTCCTACAGCCGCAAACCGGGACATGGGGAGCTGCCCTTCAAGGCCTCAACATGCAACTCCCACTACAGCGGGTCCTAGCAGGATCCCCAACCCATATGGTCGGCCGAGGTCGGACCATTGTCTTCGTTGTGGCCAGGTTAGCCACTGGTCGAACGCTTGCCCTCAACGCCCTGCAGCCTACTTAACCACAAATGAAGGTGGCATAGAAGTAGAAGTAGCAGAAGATGACCCCAAATTGGAACAAGCTGATGAGGAGGACATAGAAGCTGTAGATTGGTTGACTGAGGATCATAATGAGTCGCTACTCATGAGGCGACTACTTTAAGCTCATAGGAAAGAAGTGCACCCACAACGACACAATATATTCCATACAAGGTGCACCGTGCAGGGCAAGTATATGACGTGATCATAGACAGCGGGAGTAGTGAGAATATTGTTTCAAAAATTATGGTAGACAAGCCACATCTACCTATGACGAAGCACCCTACGCCTTACTCGATCTGTTGGATCAAGAAGGTGAACGAGACTAAGGTAATTCATCAATACATTATCTCATTTTCCATTGGTAAAATTTACAAGGATGAGGTTCTCTGTGGTGTGGTTGACATGGAAGCCTGCCACATGTTACTTGGGTGGCCATGACAATCGGATCGGGATGTAACCCATTATGGACGGGAAAACATATACATGTTCACCAAGGATGGCCGAAAAGTCATTTTGGCCCTTATGGCACCAGAGAAACACCTCAAAGCTTTTAATCTCTCCTTGCCATTCATGAGTTTGTGAAGGAATAAAAGGAAACGGGCGAAGCGTACGCTGGGGTGATTAAGGGCGAGGAGTTAGGATCCTCCATTATCCCTCAAAGCCTTAAATCGTTACTAGACGAATTCAAAAGTATTTGGCCTGATGAGTTACCTTCCATGCGAGACATACAACATCACATCGACCTTGTCCTAGGGGTCAGTTTGCCCAACCGACCACACTATTAAATGAGTCCGAAAGAGTATGAAATTCTACAGGGACAAGTGGAGGAATTGATCCATAAGGGTCTTATCAGGGAGATCATGAGTCCGTGTGCCGTTCCAGCGCTCCTAACCCCAAAGAAAGACGGAACCTGGCGCATGTGTATCGATAGCCGCACGATCAATAAGACAACAGTTAAATATCAATTTCCAATACCGCGGCTGGATGACATGCTCTACATGCTCGAGGGCTCCAAGATGTTCTCCAAACTGGACCTACGGAGTGGATACCATCAAATTCGTATTAGGCCAGGTGACGAGTGGAAAACAACCTTCAAAACCAAGGAAGGGCTGTATGAGTGGCTAGTTATACCATTCGGTCTAACCAACGCACCAAGTACCTTCATGCATTTAATGAATCAAGTGTTGAAGTCGTTCATTGACTGCTACGTTGTCGTATACTTTGATGACATCCTCATATACGGTCAGAACGAGACAGAGCACATGAACCATCTTAGAGAAGTACTTCAAGTGTTGGCCGACAACAAGCTATACTTAAATCTGAAGAAGTGTAGCTTCTTAACTGATCGATTATTGTTCTTGGAGTTCATTGTGTCGTCCACGGGTATCCGAGTGGACGAAGAGAAAGTTCGAGCATTAGGGATTGGCCGACCCCAACGAACATTCATGAAGTACGAATTTTTCATTGGTTGGCGACATTCTATTGTCGATTTGTGTGGAACTTTAGCAGTATCGTCATGTCAATTACTGACTGTATGAAGAAGGGTCCATTTCAGTGGACGGAAGAGGCAGAGAAGAGTTTCACAGAAATCAAGCATTAGTTGTCCACCACACCGGTCTTGGTACTTCCCAATTTTGACAAGTTGTTTGAGGTAGAATGTGAGACATCCTATGTCGGCATTGGGGGAGTCCTTTCTCAGGAGGGCAGGCCAGTTGCCTTCTACAGTGAGAAACTTAGTGACGCATGGCAGAAGTGGTCGACTTATGAGCTTGAACTATACGCAGTGGCTGAGGCATTGCGTCATTGGTGCCACTATCTTATCCAAATGGAGTTTATTCTATACACTGATCATTAGGCATTAAATTTGTCAATACTCAAACTAATGTGAACTATATGCATGCTAGATAAATTTCATTTTTACAGGAGTTCACGTTTGTTCTGAAGCATAAGTCAGGGCAGTAGAACAAGGTGGCCGATGCACTTAGCCGACGTGTGTCCCTCTTTATCACAGTGAGCAGTGAGGTGGTCAGATTCGATTGTCTCAAGGAACTTTATACCAAAGACGAGGATTTTGTCGATGCATGGGCCAGGTGTCAAGAAGGTCACCCAAGTGACTTTCTGATTCAGGACGGTTTCCTCTTCAAAGGGAATCAACTTGGCATTCCGTAGAGTTCATTGTGGGACAAAATTATTATCGAGCTACATGATGGTGGTCTTGGTAGCCACCTTGGACGGGACAAGACTATGGCAATCGTGGAAGAGCGATATTACTGGCCACAATTAGCTCGTGATGTTGGAAGGGTGATACAACGGTGTCATATTTGTTAGACCTCTAAAGGGCAATCTCAAAATACTGGTCTCTACATGCCATTACCCGTGCCCGATGGCCCTTGGGAGGATCTGTCCATGGATTTTGTGTTAGGTCTCCCTCGAACACATCGCGGTATGAATTCAGTGTTCGTGGTGGTAGATTGATTCTCTAAGATGGTACACTTCATTCCTTGTAAGAAGACCTTTGATGCCATACATGTTGCGAATCTGTTCTTCAGAGAAGTTGTACGACTATATGGGATCCCTAAGACAATCATTTCAAATCGAGACATGAAGTTCGTTAGCCACTTTTGGCGAGCTTTGTGGAATCGATTTGGTACACGACTTTAATACAACAGTGCCTACCACCCGCAAACAGATGGGCAGACCGAGGTCGTGAACTGCACGTTGGGGAATCTGATCCGTTGTATCTTAGGTGATAAGCCGAAACAGTGGGACATGGCCCTGGCACAAGCAGAGTTCGCATTCAACAACATAATAAACCGCTTGACCAGGAAGTCTCCGTTCCAGATAGTCTATAGGTGCATGCCTCGTTATACACTTGATTTGGTTCCCCTGCCTAAACTTCCGGACATGAGCGTCGCAGCTGAGCATATGGCAGACCGAATCATGGACATACATGCAGACGTACGCAACAAGTTACAAGCTTCGAATGAGAAATACAAAGAAAAAACTAACAAGCATTGGCGTGCCAAAGTGTTCGAAGTTGGTGATCAGGTGATGGTCCACCTACGTAGAGAGTGATTTCCCACTGGGACCTACAACAAATTGAAGCGCAAGAAGATTGGATTAGTATCGATCATTCGTAAGATCAATGACAATGCCTACATTCTTGATCTTTCGGATGACATGGAGATTTCGAGGACTTTTAACGTGGCTGATCTGTCCGAGTATCATATAATATGTGATTTTGGGGTAGCTCGAGCTACTTTAGCCACCCAACCCTGCTATGCAGGGTTGCCCAAGCTGGAATCATGAGATTTGACCGGATCGACGGTCTTTTGGCTAGTTTATTTTCGATTTTACTATTTATAGTAAGTTTTAAATCGATCATAACTTTTGATCTGTAGGGTTTTAGAGTTAGTGACCAACATGAAAAAGGCTTAGAATAATTAGTAGAACAATATGGTTGGGCCCGTTTGAAAACTTTCTATTTTTGGCCGAAAACTATGAGTTTTAGTAGGATAGAGAGACTTTTATAAATAGTAAGTTTACTATTTATAGTAAGTCGGGTTTTCTAAGAGTTACAGTTTGAGTAGGAATTTGATACTTTACCTAAGGTTTAGTTTCCTATTTATATGCATTGTAATTCCTTTTTAGACATTCAATCAATTATTCAGTAATCATTTGGAATTATTTCCTTTTTTATCTTGTTTATTCTTCTCGTGGATTCGAGAACCAACCGGTGAGGAAGATGGTGATTGACCTCACACGTCCTCCCTGCGTCACTTGGTAAACTTCGAATCTAAGAAGTTGTGAGTACTTCCCTAATCAATCAAGATTGTTGTAGGTTGTTGCTTGATTTGACCTTTGATTCGCATGGCTTGGTTGGCAGATTAACATGTTAAGGCATGAAAAAAAATTGCCACGATATCATCATTAACTATAGGGTTATTATTTAGATCTATACCTTCATGAATATGATCATCAAAATCATTATCCACTTCCTCTTCGTTGGGTGATTCCTCAATAGGTTCAATGAGAAATAGTTGTTTCTACTTGCTTTAGTAGCCCCTCTTCCACTTTTTTTTCGCAGTGCCAATAAATCCTTCAATCCGATAAATCATTAATTTCCTCCCACGTGAGTCATGCATGTGGCCTATCAACTCCGATTGGCTCCATTAGCAATGAATGCCCCTCTTTAGAATCGTTTGCTTCGTCAATTTATTGATGCCTTAAAGGTTGCACAACTATCTTTGGTGAACCATTCCTCTTGCAAGCGGATGAATGATACTGCTACAGTCATAATCTGGGGCTCATACATCTTGACTGCACGTAAGTTGTTGGGGCAAAGTCCTTCAAATATCCCCATCATGGTTTTGTACAATTGTGGGCTCAGTTAGAAAGACTTTCAAAGTGGCTTTGATACTCTAGGTTAGAAGTTGTTTGCCAAATTTTGGAAAGTTATCCATGCACATCTTTGTAACCAAAGGGGCCAAAACAAACCATCAATCAATCAAACAACTCCAAAAGTTGGAATCTTGTGGGTTGATTGAATCAGTTATGGATACGACATATTGGTTTGAGGCATATCTGGCCAGAGGATGGATATAGTATTCACTACATCAAAATTGCTTAAACCGTTCTTAGAAAGGGCGTCGTGAAAAATTAGCAACGGTTATAAACTGTTCAAGAACTATATCTTAGGAGTGGTTATAAACCGCTCCTAATTATGGGAACAGTGCCGGTAATTACCTTTTTCCTTATTTAGGAACGGTTTTGAACCCTTCCTAATTTCCTGTAAGTCTTTTTTGAAACAGTACTTGAAAAATATTAACAATACATTTTCTACACATTTTTAACCATGAAATACCGCAATTTTTATCCACAATTCTATATTAAAAAACCCCTTAAAATGAGGCAGTTTCAGCACATGCATTCTCCATCAATTGAGGAAAAAATACATTTCTTTGATAAGCATTGTTGGTTGCTTCATTTGCATCAACTGAAATCTGCTCAACTCTACACTTGTACTTGAACCTTCTGCATTCATTATAAGTGCAAATTGGAGCTATTGATCCAATCATCAACTCCTTGAATTCCTATCCCTCCATCTCCAAAGCCCTTCTCTACTAGCAATCTACAAACACAAATTCAAAAGGCCTAGAAGAAGAAGAAAAAGATAATATTAAAATAAAAGAATTAAAGATTAGAAGAAAGATTAAAAAAAAAAAGAACTTTTATTAACAGTAAAATCTAAACAGTCTTCCTAGAGGTTGGCGGGTGGAAACGATTGCTATATCATAACTCACGAAAAATGTCAGTGGAAAAATAATTGCTGTATCATAACTTATGAAACAATAGCTGTATTTGTTCATTAGGTCTAGTTCACATTTTATGGGCTACCATGCAAGAACCACACTAATCTGACAAACATTAACCATTTAACCAAGGACACTTAATATAGACGGTCAAGATCTTTACACTAAATAGGCCACACCTACAGTTTCATCCATTTATTTGGTAGGACCCACTGTGGATTGCTTTTGATTCGAAAGAATCTCTTTTGAAATCAATGTCCATACAGATGAGGAAGTTGGTGCAGCCAACACTCCTATAATGAGTGGAGCTGGTGAACACAGAAGCCCTGAAGATGCACAGAATTCAGTTTACATAGAAGAGGAGAAACATGTTGAGCCCACAACCTTAGAAATTGATGTTGGGCACTCCGGAAGCCAAGGAAATATTCTGCCATCGAGAAACATCGATAATGATCTGGAACATGGTGGTTATTCAGGAAATTAGCATCCCATTCAAGACAAACAGAATTGGTGTCAAACAGATGGATTTAGTTTTGTGCATGAGCTACTATTAATGGAAATCAGGAAACTTAGCTGGGTAAGAATGTCTTGCGAGAAAGTGCCACTGAGTAGCAGTATTTCTGAAACAAGGCAAACCAATGCCTGTAATCTCCCACACGTATACCACGTTGGCACGAACAACCTCTTCAATCCTTCCTCTAGCAAATTGCCTATATAAAAAGAAAGAAACAGGAAATGTGGAGAATTGTCACAAAGAAATAAAGGAAAAAACCTGCAATTTTATCTGATTTGTTATGAGAACTATAAATCGTTAGTTATGAGATGTAAAGTTCATCACAAAGGCAAGGATCCCCATTTAAGTTACTTAATTCTCACCTGGCTACCTATTGATGTTTCAAGCATCGATGCAAATTGAACGGTAAGCTTAAACTCCCACCACAACTGTTTAGAAAATAGATCATCTCTCGCCATATCCGCAGATCTTCATCCAGAGCATATGCTTCAAGAGATTAGGCAAAATAGCCTCCTGGTCTAAGAAATCTATCTAATTTGAGCAGAAGGATCCCGTCCCTTTGAAGCCAATCAATTCTACAACGAGAACAGTGAGCCAATTCAAACGACCTGCTAGGGTAAGGGAGCCTCAAGATATGCAGGAATCCCTCTTTCTAGATCAAACTGGATCTGGTTTTGATGCACGTCATTGGGTGCTAAAGACATTACTATGATGTCAGATGAAAGGAGATAAGCTCCAAAACTTGCAACTCAACCTACATCAAGAACCGTCTGAACCCTTCCCTCATTGTTTAAATTATTATTTGTGAAGTTGAGCATCTATCCATCCAAATCAGCACCAAATGTTATTACGAAGTTCAAGACAGGGACTAGGAAGATAAAAATGTTAAGCAAATGAAAAGGAAGGGAATCCCATCAGGAAAAATAAAAATAGCAATATATGTAATTCAAATGGTTATTTATTCAACAAGGCAGGTTGAACACAATCCTAAACGCATCATTAAAAAAAGAAGCATAAAGCTAAACAAAGAATTACCTTTTCACAAGATTAAGAAGAAGAAGACACAAGGCAAAAACTCAAAATCACAAGAAAGCATTCATGCAACCATGCAAGTAATGACAAGGTAGAATATAGATAGACAAGAGAATCATGGAAGGAGTTGTTTTCTCTCTTTGAAATCCCTCCGGAGAAAAAAAATCTTACGTTTGCAAGGGGGGCGATATATTTATCAGCTCCACAATGAAAACGGGTGCCTCCTCCAGGAAAGACAATCTTTTCACCTTTCACAACCACTCAATTCTGATCAGACTTCTCGTGTGCAAGATGAGTGTATGTTTGCCTTCCATACCTCATCTCTGCTCCTTGGCCACTTAATCGGAACCTTTAACAAGCAAGAATTGAAGTATCAACAGCAGAACATGTGATGTACACAGGATATGGCAATGAAAACTTGAACAGTAAAAAGAGGGGAGTTTCTTGAACTTCATTAATGGTAGAAATGCAATCTGACCTTGCCGCCAGGTGGTGTGGGAATCAAGCAATTGTAGCGCCTTTCATGCGGAGGGCAATGTCTCTCATAGTGCTCCATCAAAGAAAAATCCAGCTTCAGCCTCATTTGATATATTAGATTTCTGTCCAGGCATGGAATTAACTCTGAATGCCAAGCATCGCAAAACTTTGGAGGCACAAAAGAAACCACGAGGGTATAAGACAAGTGGATCATCTTAACCTTTTTTTTAAAAGATTAATAGCATTTTATTAAGCAAAGTGGGGAGAGGCTTAGCATATATCAATACAACGAGGATCATCATAAAGATAAACAACTAAGGCAATTTAAAACTCACTGGAAAGCTCTTCGGTGTGGAATCTTCATCTCCAACCAGCCCAAGATAGATATGTTTACCGGATTCTATTTCCAGTAAGAGGGGAGAAAGGAAAAACAAATCAATATATCCTGAAGAGAACTGCTCCAACCAGCCCAACCTGCCATTCCATAGTTCTGCATGCTTGCAGACTATGCCCCAGATGGGTTCAATCTTACATACATGTCTTCACAGGTGATGGAGATCCAACATCTCCAATCAATATTCCAAGCACAATCTATACTTGTTCAACTTAAAGAACTGATGGAGCATCAGCCAGAAATTTCTCAGCAGATAGCATGTGAAATAATATACACAAACTGCATAAAAATATGATGTATCTCTGCTCATGATTTGTCTACAATATCCCTTCACTCTCACTTCACTCTTATACATGAAGACGACCAATATTAGGTCCAATCTGATAAAAGGACACACATATGAATCCAATCTATATAAACCAACAATCCATATACACAAACAATCCACGTTCAACCCATATATTCAAACAATCTAAGTGGTTCTTACATTCATTCCACAACAAGCCCACATACACATACACATATCCACATTCATCCCACAACAAGCCCACATACACAAATCCACATTCAACCCATATACATTGAAAATCTGCATTCTTCCTACATAAAAACCCATGTTCGCTAAACACCCACATTCTTTCACCTCCAACCCTTACTAAAAATCCACATTCTTTAACATGCGCTCATTTTCCTTGTCTTACACATCATGCAACACTCCTTGAGACCAAAACATGATTTTTTTTTTTTTTTTTTTTGCTTATAAAGACCACATATTTTTTTGAAAGGTCTTATAAAGATCACAAATAGCATAAAGATGAAAAGAAAAGTCGTTAGCAATCTAATCACGTTTACACCTTGCACCCATCCATCCACATTCATCCCACAACTTAAGATTATATATGAATGCCATGAATCTTCATCTCCAAAGCTCTTCGGTGTGAAATAGACAATTTTTCACTCTTCAAAAAAAAAAAAAAAGTTGTCTTTTTTATGGGAAGGTAATGACAGTCGACATAATATCAGTACATTTTTTACATTTCTATGTTCATGAAACAGTTCCTGAGCATTACATGTCCACCGTAAACAAATGCAGCTGCAATAAAGAAAAGCACTTGAGCACAAGTGAAGTATTCAACAACCGTCTAGGTTAGCAGAATGCAAGGCTCACAAGGGAGAGAACAACTATGGTAGGAAAAGTAGGCTATGACTCAGTAGCAACAGAGGATAGGACTAGGCTTTCTTAAAAATAAAAATAAAGAACTATTCTTAATTTTTTGAAGGAGAAAACATGAATTGCATTGACAAGAAAAGTAAAAAAAAACAAAGACAGACAGAGCATTATGGGGATGATAAACACATTTGAGATCTAATGTTAACATAGGATGGGCCACACCCTTTGAATCTTTGGGCATGATAAATGACCATATTGACTCTGCAATTGAGCAAGGAACGAGTGGAGGATGGCTGTGGATTCAACTAGTTTAAGGATTTGGCAGTTTTGCGAGGGGCACCACAACTATTGAATACAAATACCACTACGTTTAATCAACATAAATGAAATGCCTATTTACAAGCTAAATAGGTTCAAAATCGTCACTGTTTTCAAGTTCTTTCAACAGCCTACAGAGACTCCAAACCAAATTTGAGCCCAAAAATGAAGCCATAACAACCTGGCAAAAACAAATGCATTCCTCTGTACTCTCATTTGAAAGAGTACAGGGTGAACATGATCACTTACCTCTATACTCTCATTTGAATATGCCTTGCATGAATGAAGGAAAATCTAAAATAGGAAAGTGCCATTTTCCATGCCCGTCTGAAACCAAATAATGGGAGCATCAACCTGCAAATGTGAATTAGCTTTAAGATTTTTGAACATAAACAAGATAAAATCAAGTAATTCCAATACAACAAGCTAGAATTCCAATGGAAAAACAGTATCTATAGATGAGGCATCAACTGAAGTACTTTGAAAGCAGAACCATGCCAGCTGGTTCATGTTAGAAAAAAGATGAAGACATGCAGAAAAACATATTACAAATATTGAGGGAAGAATCAAATTGAAAAACAAATGGAATCAGTTTTTGAACAGTGCCGATGGAAATGTTACTTAAATAATCATTACTTTTGCTATGTCCACACATTGCAATCTGCCTATACAACAGGCCTTTAATACATAGAAAGTTATAGATTTTTTTTTTTTTTTTTTTTTTTTTTTGAGCAAATGATAGTTGGATACAGAATCACAGATCAGGCATCAGCTTGTCAATATCTCTTAATAGTCTCGGCCAGACCTAAGCGGAAGCCTTGCTGATTCAGGGGGGGAGGATGACAGTATCTGTCTGCTTCATGCTGTTGGCAACATCTCCAAGAAATTGCGCTGGAGAGCGTCGGCAATTCCCCTTCATCTCAATTCCCAGAGTAGGGGGCTAGCCCCTGATTCTTTTGCTGCGCATCCTTCAGGTCAAGTAAAGGGCACGATCGAGGAGTTTAATCACCTGTTCTGCATAGGCAAATTGGTGAAGGCAGTTTGGACGCACTTTACCCAGATTTTCGATGTTCGCCATGATCATTCGATGTCCATTGTCCAAAAGAAAGGGTTTTGGTGTAGGATAGCTAAAAAATCCTCCAAAGTAATCCTCCAGAGTAATTCTTGGGAACAAGACTTCCAGATGCAAATGTCTTGATAATATGTTATAGCCCGTGGAACAATTGATGCCATCCAAAATGATGGTAACCACCCAAAATGATGGTAAAAAAAAAAATGGTTGAAATCAAACTTTGATGGGATGATTCCAGCTGTTTAATTAGCATAAGAAATTGAAGAAAATTGATAGATGGGACTGTCTAATATGTCTGATATCAGTGGTTAAAATATGTTAGATGGGACATATGCAACATTGTATGTACTTAAAAACATCTTAAAATACGCTCACCATAATAGGTAGGCACCATGAATTTCTGAATCACCGTGGATGCTTTGGACTCCACGCCACTCAAAAGGTCAATCCAACATTTCAATATTACACCAAGGATCACACCAATAAGGATAGCATGAGCCATGGGCCTGTATGGATTGAAGGTAAGCTATAGAAATACAAGGGAAAGTAGAAAAGACATGACATACATGGGAAGTAAACTCACACCAGCACTAGCAAACTATTTGCACCTTTTGGTTTTGTTAAAAATAGTCCAGGATAATACTTGTCCTTTGCATTTGCAACCATTTGTATTGCAAACCCAGGAAAGGAAACTTTTTTACCTCCAACATTGTCATGTGAAACCTCAAGGCAAGCTACTTTCCCTCCATTTAGAGGGGATCTGGTTACTGGAAAGAATGGTAAGTTCTTTACCAGATTGCTTTTTATGAAACTCTCTACAGGAAGTGGGCTTCCTAACTCTTGGTGAGCCACTGGGGTTTCGAAGGGTGATGCTTCATCCAAGGTCAAGGCTTGTTGCTGGCTTGCATACCTGGACAAATTGCTAACGGTAGATAATTTGAGAAGGGGGATGGTGATCCCAAATAGATGCGAAATTTCTATGGTTGCAGAGGAGAGTGGTCAGCCATTGTTTCTGCCTTGTGATTTTGCCAGACGCATCTTATGTAGCATCCTTTTCAGAGTTGGAATGATTTGGTCATGCCGGGTTTGGTGGGAAACTTATTTGCATACTGCTAGATACAGTGCAGCTAGGTGGGTCGCTGATTATGGGACCTTATGGCCAAAGCTACAATCTAGGCCTGTGCTTAGAAAGAATCGCCGGGGGTGAATGCCTATGGGAGATTGCTGATTTGATAGAAGAGGTGAAGGACTTGTGTGAAAGGATGGAAGTAGTGTTCTCTCATGTTCAACAATCGATGAATGAAGAAGTGGATAGGCTAGCTTGGGGGAGGGGGGAGGGGGGTAGTGCTTAGGTGGGGAGTTTTCTTATATCAAGGTTAATCATTTTTTATTTTTTTTTGTAATTCGAGATGTTGAGGGGATGCCTCCAGTTTTGGATTTTTGGTTTCGAATAAAATGATCAATTCATAAATAAATAAACTCGTTCTTGCTGAATTGCTATCTTTTAGGTGGCGTTTGGATCATAAGTTACTTAAGATAAGCTACTTATGCCTTAAGTAGCTTATCTTGATTTCTACTTATTAAGCTGAAGTGATCAAGTAACTTTAAGTAAAAAAAGCTACTTAAAATTGATCTTAAACCAAACTTATCTCAAATAAGTTACTTATCTACCGGCTACCGCTGTAAGTCAATAAAGTAACTTATTTGGTGTTATCCAAACAGGCCCTTAATGACCAATGCTCTCTCTTTTAGGGGGTGTTTGGATCTTAAGTTACTTAAGATAAGCTACTTATGCCTTAAGTAACTTATCTTGATTTCTACTTAAAAAGCTAAAGTGATTAAGTAACTTTAAATTAAAAAAAAAAAGCTACTTAAAATTGATCATAAACCAAACTTATCTCAAATAAGTTACTTATCGACTGTTGCAAGTAGAAAAAGTAACTTATTTGGTGGTATCCAAATGAGCCCTCAATGACCATTGGTTCATTCCAATAAATATCATTGGTTGTCAGTGCCCTTGACACTCCCTATCCTCTTATTGGCTGTATATTTGCATTGGCTCAGCATGAAACTCTTCAAGCATGCATAGGTTTCTTCAATTTGGATAAATGCAATCTCTCTGGGAAGCTCATGATAATAATCAATTTTCTCTTACGGAACATACTAGTAAGAATGTTTCTTAAGAAATAAAAAAAAAAAAAAAAAAAAAAAATTTAAAGCATCACTCTTTATCAGCATTTCCTATTCAGCAGTGCAATTGGGAAAGGATAATTTTTAATATTTTTATCATATCTTATCACCGATATTAACTGATAGATCTTTGCCAAGCACACACGTGTACAAGTTAGCTAATGCACACACCACCACATATGCCACCAGGGCAAATAGGTGCAATATCCAACCCATCTGTCATGGATGGACCTACTGTATGGACCACCTTTATCTTTGAGCAGTAACATATACATGATGCAGTCGACCTAATGAATGCCTTGGATATTTCACCCGTTCACCACACTGTCATATGTGGTGGCCTGTGCATTAGCTGACCGGTGCGCATTTGTGGGCTTAACGGAACTCTTAACTGATATATGTGGTTATGCATCAGAGAAAAACAATGAGATAATATCAAAACCTGTCTTGATTGATTTGCTTATGGCTACTTCCATTTTGGAATTGACATGGTATAAAAGTATTACTATTTCAGTTCCTAAAATGGAAAGTGAGTTTAAACAAATCAGTTAGCTTTGTTTGTTTGGCTGACGCCTAAAACGATATTCAAACCAGTTCACCTTATTTTGAAGACCAAATGAGGTTTTAAGCATTTTTGGATGACACTTAAACCTCAATGTCATTTGCAGGGGTGCATGTTAGGTCCCGTTTTTAATTAGTGGGGAAATGTGGCAAACCCTCTTTTGTCTCACACACACAGGTCCAACCAGATGGTTGGCCTGCTAGATAGGTTGGATGCCATAAACACTACAGTAAGCCCCATGCGCAACACAAGCTTATTCTACAGAGATTGTAGAGGATCCTGCCTCTCAATGAGATAACCACATGCTAGTTGCTATACATGTTTGACATGGCCATGTTACCTGTGGGTCTTTTAAAAAAGTATTTCCTTATTATTAAGTTCATGGCCGCAAGTGGTACACATTTGTGAGGTCCAAGCCATCCATCAGATTGGGCAAATTTTTTTTTTTTTTTTTTTTGAAAGATGCAACTTTATTAGAAGGAAAAGGAAAACAACAAAGAAAAGTGAAATGGAAACACACACACACACACACACACACACACACACACACAATGAAAAGAAAGAGCAAAACAAAATACACAGCAGTCCCACAACTGACTACCAACCTGATGCAGGACGCCCTAAATTATGATGCATGCTCATGAACATATGTAATCCAGCGGAAATAAATAGCAATAATATTCTAAAATTCATCACGTATCATCATAAATTAAGAAAATCATAAAAGAGGCATGCAATGGAGCGGGCCATCATCACAACCACGAAGTAAGAAATTCAAATAATGCATAGGTTGGATCCGCGAGGAATGGAACCTCCCGATCTTGCATGGTCTTAATCCAAATACCCAATGTGAATCACTAGTCCGAGGGATCGAGGGATTTTTTGGATTAGGGATTTTGGAATTTGAGAAATAGGGATTTTGGATAAAATCTCAAATCTAGGATCTAGAAGTTATCAGAGAATAGAAACAGAGAAAGATGAAATAATAAGTTTACCTTAGAAGAAGTTGGAGGGGTACAAGAAGAAAAAGAGAAGAAGAAGATGAAGTTCCAAGAGAGAGAGAGAGAGGAAGGAGGCAACCAAGAGGCTTGCTTTTCAATAATCAACAACTAATGAAAAAGGTTTAGGGCAACACCCTTATAAAATTCGGAATTAGCATAATTACCAAAATACCCCTACTAACAAAATTTCAAAAAAAAGACATTTGCATGAAAAAAAACGTGCGCACACTAACCCAAAACTCAAATAAGTAAAAATGCATAAAATAAACTCAAATCTAAGATGTCCAATGGGCTCCAATGATGGTGTGATGAAAGTGGGCCACAAGGAACCAACGGTCTGATCACATCATCATCACAATCCAACGGTCCGATCATCTCCTCCAAGCAACTTACACATGTCTTCCTAAGGTGGGGTCTTTTCAAATGTCTCGGACTACATGTGTAAGGTCTTTAATGCTCATCAAGTTGTCACGAACGACCCAGGCCCGTCATCATCGAGCCCTAAAGATATGGGTGTCACTCGCCTCCTACGCTGATAAACCCTAAAGAGCCTGATGTCTGCATCACAACCCAACCTAAACCAGAACTTACGGAGCCCAGTCCCTAAGCAGGCAGAGGACTCTAGAGAAGAGCCCAGCCGCAGACGCACTACTATTACGGAAGCAGCGATTGTTTATCTCAGCCCAGATCGCCCAAATAACAGCCAAAAGGATCACACCCTCCTGTTCCTTTTCCCAAGACCCCTACTAGGCTCTCCATGCCAATTGAAGATTGGGCACACTGTTAGATGCTTTTGGAGGAAATTTTGGAATTTCCACTGATAAGATGAGTTATAGTGCAGAGAAGATATTTAGGCTAATATTTTTGGGGGGATTTCTTCTGCTTCGCTGGGGTTTCCCCCACATCTTCTGTGGATCATGCTCTGTTTTCTGCACAGCAAGATTTGGTTTTAGGTTGCAGTTTTAGTCGGAACCTGCTGGGACTATAGTGCTTCAATGTTTGTCTGCTGGCTCTAGAGGTAGA
This sequence comes from Liriodendron chinense, assembly GCA_003013855.2. Lineage (NCBI taxonomy): Eukaryota > Viridiplantae > Streptophyta > Magnoliopsida > Magnoliales > Magnoliaceae > Liriodendron > Liriodendron chinense. The sequence goes on along the minus strand of ML058481.1, from coordinate 1,530,691 downwards.
TGGTTTCTGCTGAGTTGTTTTGTTGCTGAAACTGGTGCTGTTAGTCCAGAGTATCGCTGGAGAAGGTTTGTTTGCAAGGCTGTTATGTCAGAGAATGTTTGTGGATTTGGGAGGCGGCCCTCTTAGCAAGCTTTCCCTTGGAATGTAAAATTTTGTAGTTGTTTTGTCAAAGGGGCCAACTGTGGTATCAAGTGTCTTTGGGGGGGCTCAGTGTTTCTGTGGGGGCGTGGAAGCGGTGGTCTTTTTCCGTCATTGCAATTCATTAGGTGCCTAGCTTCTTTTGTGATCCTTTTGCTTATGCAGGGTTGTCCATCCTTGAGTTTGGAGTTGATCTCCTTTCCTGTTCGTCTGTCTCTGTTTTGCATTTTTTTCTTGGATGCTGCTGATTGGGGATTGTATGATAGATGAGGCCTGTTGATGTGCAGAATGGCTTGATTTTTGCGCAAGGATATTACATAGTGAGCAACACCTAATGTACGGCTTGAATCTCAAGCACATATGCTACATTAGCACATGAGTTGGTCCTATACAGTGTGTTAGTTACAAGATGGTAAAATAGCAAGAAAGAATCCTTTTCCAAGCATAGAGTCATTTCTAATTACACTATTCCACTGTCATTGGTTTTTTTAATATCAAGTCTTATGAGCTTTGAACATAAAAGTGTAAAAGCCGGTCCATTAATTATTTAGACTACAATTTATAAAACAAATGAAAGCTATGCAAAAGTTTCTAGAGTGTTCATTCATTCAAACATTTTGGCCCATGTAAAAAAGTGTATTCCTTTGCGAAGATTGCCAGCACAAAGCTAGGCCAATCAATTCTGCAAGTTGGCCATGCCATCAAAATCAACTGACGGTGAAAAAGCTAACTGTGGCTCGTTTGATGGGTAGATGAGCCTGACTTAATCTTCAATTAGGTTCTGTTAAGTTACGAAAAATGAATTGTTTACTAGGTTCATGTACATATGTCTATGCATGTACGTACACACCGTTCATGCGCATGTATGCATATTGAACTGAGGATGCTTGGAATTCCAAAAAATCCAAACCACAGGTATAAATCACAGGGCTCATGGGACAATCTTAACCATTCAAATATTATTGGTTTGATGAACCTAGGCATGTTATGGTGAACAGCTAAGAATCTAAATTATGTACATAGCTCCCCTGATGAGTGAATGAGCCTGATTTTATTACCGACTATTGTAAAGGAAGAGAGGCAAAAGATAAAAAGGTTGAAAGATTATAATCTAAGATATTTTAGCTATCCCCGTTTCTAGGGGAGGCCCATCAAACAACCGGCTCAGCTCATTCAAAGGTAACCCCAAATCCATGAAAAGATAACCGCAAATCCAGACGCCAAAGTATGGATGTATATTATTGCGGTAAGCATAAAAATATTTTTGCAGAACTCTGCCCAAAGAATTAATAGGCAGGTCCACTCATCTTATTACGTTTTTTTTTTTTTTTTTTTTGGGGGGGGGGGTGGGGAAGTAATGGTACATGAAGAAGGCAAGAAATCAACAGGTAGGATCTTTGAATGCGAAAGATATTTTGGGGCACCCTGGTGGATCCTACTGTCCAGACTGGGTGCCCCATAACACTTTTCACCTACCAGTCTTGCTTCATCAGGATTGTTAATGATTCAAGGAAGGTTGCCAGTCTACCACAACACTTTCCAGGAGCTTTGACTGTTGTCCTGCTGGGGTGAGCTTAGGCCCATTTTTAATTCCTGTCCAGGCTAAATACGAATTTCAGGCCCACTCATCAAATGGGCCAAGAGTCCATTGCTAAATTTAAGTATTTAACATGACAGTCAAGCTAAATGCATTCAAGCAAGTCCACATTTTTTACACTAGCATGGACACATCAGAATTTGGCATGTGTGATATGTTCAAGCTACTCAGTGGCTTCTTCATGTGTATACATCTAGAGTGAAGCGGTTGTGCATGTACAAAATAAATAGACGAAGAGAACGACCAACTATCCTATATACATATGGGCCATCTCATGATCTCATATAATTAATCTTTGAGAATAGATAACTGTATAGTCAAGGTCACATGATCTTTAGTTATTTTATTTTTATTTTTTAGGTGAAGGTGGACGGTCCCACCACAAGCTTTATTAATAAAAAAAAGAAAAATTACATAAAGATGGAGGGGGGCAAAGAACCTGACCTCCATAACAATGAACAAGATCACACCGGGAGCAAATAAAAGGCAATCAACATCTAACAAACAGCTTTTGTTTATTGACAGAACAAGACAGCAACCGACCAAACTAGTCTTTATGGATTGATTGACATGTATTAAAACTAAATCCATAAAAAAAAAATGACAAAAAATGTACAACAGCTACACACTTAAGCCACACAATTCATGGAAACAAAAGGAACAGAAAAGATGCCGTTGATTTCCTCTCCACCTCCCCTTAAGAATGTCAAAAATGGCTGAATTTGATATGAGGGATGTGAGCAATCTTGTTCCAATCTTCTCCTCCGTCTTGGCAGCGCTCTTCTAAGTCTGGACAGCCCACGATCTTCAATTCTCGAAGCATGGTGAGGAGTTGCAACTCCTCTGGTAGAGACCCCAACTGTGGACACCACTTGATTTCAAGAGTTTGGAGGGCTTTGAGTTGTCCCAACCAAGCACCAGGTAGTGATGTGAGATCATCAATGTTGCTAATCACCAAATTTTTAAGGTTTGGGAGCAGAGGTAAGGGCCCTCCCAGTAACATCTCATTGTTAATTTTGTATAAAGTCAGCTTCTCGAGGAGCGGAGAAAGGTTGCTGGGCAACGGGTTCAGCTTTTGGCAGTCATATATTTCTAATTGTTGAAGCATTGTGAGGTGTTCCAACTCCACTGGTAGAGACCTTAACTCTTGACATTTGAAGATTGTAAGACTTTGGAGGGCTTTGAGTTGTCCCAACTCCTCTGGTAGAGACCCCAACTGTGGACAATTCTCGATCTTCAGAGTTTGGAGGGCTTTGAGTTGTCCCAGTTCCTTTGGTAGAGTCCTCACCTGTGTACAATTCTCAATCTGCAGATTTTGGAGGGCTTGGAGTTGTCCCAACTCCTCTGGTAGAGATCCCAACTGTGGACAATTCTCGACCTTCAGAGTTTGGAGGGCTTCGAGTTGTCCCAACTCCTCTGGTAGAGACCTCAACTGTGGACAATTCTCGACCTTCAGAGTTTGGAGGGCTTTGAGTTGTCCCAACTCCTCTGGTAGAGACCCCAACTGTGGACAATTCTCGATCTTCAGAGTTTGAAGGGCTTTGAGTTGTCCCAACCAACCACCGGGTAATGATGTCAGCTCATCAATATTAAGAATCTCCAAATAGTTAAGGTTGGGAAGGACAGGCAAGGGCCCTCTCCATAACACCATCTCATTAATTCCATCTAAAGTCAGCTTCTGGAGTGGTAGAAGGTTGCAGTGCAACACCTTCAGCTTTCGGCAGTTATGTAATTCTAATTTGACGAGTGATGGCATTACCTGTCCATCTCCACCTCTCAATTCCCACTCCTTCCATTTTAGCATTTCGGTGAAGCTGAGGGTCTCCAGCTTGGGGAATAAGACACCACCACCACATCCGTCATTGCTATTATTCCCACTAAAATCACCACTCACGTATGTCACCTCATTCATTCTGTAAATATAAAGGTATTTAAGGGACGGTAGTTTTCCAAGACCCGGCAGTTGTTTACACTTGCCACAAAAATTAAGTCTCACCGTGACTAGATTAGAGAACATCGGATTCTCTATCCAGTTGGGAAACTTGGAACCTTGGTAATTCCATAGTTGAAAGCATTTCAAATTTTTGTGGGGCTGGAGGCTTTGGAGCACGTGATCCATCCTCGTCATCTCATCACCACCCAATGGTTCACCACCTTCGTAGGGATACCGCAAGTATAGAGCACGAAGGTGCTGCTTCTTATCCAGTTCTGCCTCTCTAGTGTCGTCCCTGCTCCTGACATTTTCCAACCCAGTTATTTCAAGTTCTCCTTGAAGATGATTGAGGTGTTTCAGTTCTCCGCATTTGCATCCTTTGTCGCCACTACCCACAATGAACTTTGTTATTTTCCGAAGGGCAGTGAGTTTCCCTATACCCTGCGGTAAGTATCTCAGACTGTAACAATTGTGAAATTCTAGAAGTCTCAAGCTAATCATTTTCCTCATCCCACTAGGCAGTTTTCTTAGCCAATGACATCCATTGAGTATCAAGGCCTGTAAATTTATGCAATTACTCACCTCCTCTGGCAACTCCTCTATGCCTGTGTAAGATAAATCAAGATGTCTCAAGTGATTCATTTGTCCTATTGTTCCAGGCAATTTCACGATGTCAGTGTAACTCAAGTTCAATGCCCTAAGGCATCTCAACTGATGAAATAAATTGTGTGGCACCCTGAAGATTCGTGACTCGAAAGGCCTGCAGTCGAGTAGCAATGTCCGCAACTTGTGGGCCTTGTACAAGGTGGCCGGAATCGAAGGTACTTCACCAGCTTCATCACTGAAACACAAAAGAGAATGGCGGGCATTGTTTAGGTTCAACGTGGCTTGCTGTCTGATGACCACAATTGAACAGTCACTTCCTGCAACGAATTGTGCAAGATCATGAACTAAATCATGCATCTTGCACGAATATATGTTGCCTTCAGCATCCATTTCTGCATCTTGGAGCAATGAGCGCCTTAACAATTCATCGAAATACAGCCCACCAGTTTCCTCCATGTCTCCACTTCCACTGGAGTCAATGAAGCCTTGTGCCATCCATAACTTGACTATGTTTTCCTTTCGTATCTCACGGTCTTGATCTTTCGAAAAGCTGGAGAAATATGCGAAGCACTGCTTCAGAGCAGGGGGCAAGTCATGGTAGCTTAGCAACAAAGCTGGTAAAATGCTTCCCAAGATATCACCTGAGTTCCATATGTCGCTTCCCAAGACATCCAACCACTGGCTTCTTGTCCTTCTGAAGCGCATGGCACTCCCTAGTGTCTTTGCTGCAAGAGGCACCCCTCCACACTTCTTTATGATTTCCCTTCCAATTTCTTCCAACTCGGAACGCTCTTCTGCACTCCGATGCTCGAGTGCTCTAAGGTTGAACAATAACAAGCAGTCATCTTTGGATAAAACTGCCAGTTTGTACATGTGGTTTGTTCCCATAGCCACTGCAGCCCTTTCACTGCGAGTGGTTATAACTATTCGGCTCCCTAATGCACCGGCTTGGAAGGGTAGTCTCAGTTTGTCCCACTTCTCAATCTCGTCACTCCAAATGTCATCGAGCACAAGAAAGAATCGCTTTACATGCAAGATTTTACAGAGGCGACGTTGCAACTGGTCCAGTTCTAGTGGCGCACAACCAGACTCAGTTGCAGATTCTATGATTGATTTCGTAATCCGCTTCACATCAAAATCTTCTGATACACACACCCACATTAGCAAGTCGAAATGCTTCTTGACTTTCTCATCGTTGTAGGCGAGCTGAGCAAGGGTGGTCTTCCCCAACCCCCCCATTCCAATGATGGAAATGACGACGGGCACCTCATTTACCTCTCCACTACTCTCCCTCAGCAGAAAGTCTATGACTTCATTTTTTTCACATTCTCTGCCTACTATTGACGGTCGGTCGAGTAGGGAGCCTGTCTCTCGCTCGCTGTTTTCGTCCTGCCTCACTTCTCTATCTACTCCAAGACTCAATTGATCCTTCTCTTTGGCGATATCATCTAATCTACCCCTCAACTCCTTTATCCTAATCCCAAAATTGTGGCATAACTTGACATTATTGAAGCAAGTAAAAGGGGAGAGGAAGCTTCTGACCTTCTTCTTGCTGAAAGAGGACCCATCACCTTCATTGGGTGCTTGTGATCTGAGAGCATCCGTTGCCCACTCATCTAGTATGTCATCCACATCATAGGCCACGTCTTTGACCTTCTCCAACCAAATCTTCACCGCTTCGTCCTTCACTCGCCGAGTTTCAGCATCTTTAAGCACAGCTTGGATGAAGGTGAACGTACTGGAAAGCTTTTCGATCTCGTCGGTGACACCCACCAACAAAGCCATCTCATCTTGGAGGATGCTGCTCAACTTCTCCATTGCAATCTTGACCACTGAATCAATCATGTTTTCTTCTTCTTTCTTTCTCCTTTTGGTATGTATGGATGAGAAGAAGGGAGGAATTTGATGTGTGAGAGAGCTCTGGGAGGCTTAGAAATATGCAATGGTAAGGAATTTCATGACTAAGGCAGAGGGGATAGAGAAGAAAATAATGCTCAGGTCCCTTAGCTTGGACAATTGAAGATATGGAAGAGAGAGGGGAGAAATCCCAAAGGTGTAGAGAAGGATAGAAGAGAAATACCAATGGTTCAGATGAGAGTGGTGAAAGATGCAAACGCAGAGAAGGAGCGCAGAGGAGATTCAGGACGGATCTACTTCGCTTGTAGGTTAAGCTAATCCTACACTGCAATAAACAGGTCTCATATTAGTGCGTGTGTGAAACAACACCCGACCCTTCTTTACTCATTGAATGGGTACTTTCGTCATTTAAAAAAAAAGAGTATCTCTTATCCAATACTCTTTCTGTCAACTCCTACCCCACATTTTTTATGCAGAATTTCCACCCCAAAACCCAATGGAAAGTTTTTCCACCGAAAGGCAGGTGGGAAAACCGTGACGTCTGGACAGCAGGAGTGATGTAAAGCGGGTCCCCGACTATTTCACGTCTTGGATGGACCAAAAGAAGATCGGTTGGGGTTGGAAGTGATTCAGATGGATTGTAAAACGGATATATCTCACGATCTAAAATAAATTTTAGGACATAATAGATGATTTTGGGGTAGGTAAAGCTACTTTAGCCACCCAACCCTATTATGCAGGGTTGCCTATGCTAGAATCGCGAGATTCAACCAGATCGACGGTCATTAGTTTAGTTTTATTTCAGTTTTACTATTTATAGTCTTAGTTTTATTTCAATTTTACTATTTATAGTAAGTTTTGTTTCGATCATAACTTTTAATCAGTAAGGTTTTAGAATTTGTGCCCAACATGAAAAGGGCTTAGAATAATTAGTAGAATAATGTGGTTGGGCCTGTTTAAAAACTTTCCATTTTTGGCCGAAAACCATGAGTTCTAGTAGGATTGAGAGACTTCTACTATTTATAGTAAGTCAGGTTTTCCAGGAGTTTGAATTTGAGTTGGACTCTGAAACTTCTACCTAGGGTTTAGTTTATTATTTAAAGCATTGTAGTCGTATTAATTCTCGTTCAATCAATTATTATGATTTTTTTTGGATTTATTTCCTATTTTCTCTTGTTTTCTCTCATGGATTCGAGGAAGTCCGGTTGAGGATTCCCGAAGGCCTTGTGGACTGAAGGTACTTATCCGATTAGGCAAACGGTGATCGGCCTAATCACACCCTTCATGCATCAATGGTATCAAAGCGAGGATTATTCATCGGGACTGATGGTGTCTAAAGAAGGTGCGGGAAACGTCCCCGCTGACGATGTTCAAGAGATGCTCTATCTTGCGAACAAGTTAGATGTTTTGCAGGTGTCCGTGGAAGGCCTGTAAAGAACTCTAGACTGTATTGCTGACACGATAGCTCCTTCTCAAGCCTAAGGCGACGATCAACAACCACCTATGGTCGCTATACGAAATAACCCCATATTCCGTAGGGCCCCAGAAGTGGCCAATCGCAGGGCTAACCTAGATGATTTAGACCCAAGTGATGATGAGGTCGAAGACATGGTTGTATGAAGGCCTGCATGTGGGAAAGATCGTGGGGATCGGACAGAAAGAGACTTTCAAGATTTTCGAGATGTTCCTAGTTTTAATGGCATGATATGTATGGAGAAATTCCTCGACTGGCTTGCGAAAGTCAAGCACTGTTTTGATTACATGGAGGTCCCAGAAGATAGGCGAGTTAAACTCATTGCGTACAAGTTAAAGTCAGGGTGCCTCTACATGGTGGGAGCAGTTGCTACTCAATCGTACCAGGCAAAATAAGTTGCCCATCCGATCATGGCTGCGGATGAGACAACTTCTTCGGTCGCAATTCTTCCCCAGAGATTATGAACATGTGTTGTTTCACCAATACCAAAATTGTTGGTACGAGAACCAGACCATTGTTGAATATGAAGCCGAATTTAACAGATTGGCAACACGAAACGATCTGGCAGAGATCGAACCACAGAGGGTAGCACAGTTCATCGGCGGTCTACGTCACACAATTCAGGATTGGGTTCAGTTACACCCAACCTAGACCATGGCTGAGGCAGTAAACCTAGCGACCAAGATAGAGAAGCAACTTGCACAGGGCCCCGGTCCATACTTTTTTGTCAACACGGGCCCCCATGACGGGTCCTATATAAGATGTGGCGTTATCCAAGGAAAAGGAGCCAATTAGGGGTCGTTCTCAGGCCCCTGCGACCATAAACTGAAGCACGGGGAGCGATCCTCCTAAGCCCCAACAAGTAGTGCCTACTGCAGTGGGCTTGACTCAAGCTCCCAATCCATATGCATGCCCAAGGCCGAATAATTGCGTCAGATGTGGCCAACTGAGCCACTTGTCGAACTATTTCCCACAACGCCCCGCAACTAATCTAGTCATTAACAAAGGGGGCGCTGAACGAGAAGTAGAGGGTGAATATCCTGAGTTTGATGGAACGGAATAGAACAGGTAGATGAGGAGGACATCGAGGATCCGGGATTGATTACTGGGGACCATGATGAGTCCTTAGTTGTGCGGTGACTCCTATATGCTCCAAGGAAGGAGGTGCACCCGCAGCAGGATAACATCTTCCACATGCGATGCACCGTGAACGAAAAAGTCTGTGATGTTATCATAGATAGTGGCAGTAGCGAGAACATTGTATTGAAGGTGATGATGAACAAGTTGCGGCTTCCCATGATAAAGCATCTTATGCCTTACTCGATCGGGTGGATTAAGAAGGTGAACGAGACCAAGGTAACTAAACAATGAATTATCTCGTTTTCTATTGGTAAAAGTAATAGGGATGAAGTCCTCTGTGATGTAGTTAACATGGAGGCTTGCCATATGTTGCTTGGGTGACCATGGCAATTAAATCGAGGCACGACCCACCATGGACGTGATAACATGTATGTATTTGTTAAGGATGGTCGTAAGATGATGTTGGGCCCTATGGCATCGAAAAAATACCCTGAAGCTTCTAAAGTGGAGGGGAATTCTCTCCTTGCCATTTGGAATTTTGTTGAAGAGTCAAAAGAAATCAGCGAGGTGTACACCATGGTGGTGAAGGGTGAGGAGTCGGAACCCTCCAATATCTCTCCTAGCTTTAAATCATTATTGAATGAATAGAGAAGTATCTGGCCTGAGGACCTACCAGATGGTTTACCTCTCATGAGAGACATTCAACATCATATCGACCTTGTCCCTAGGGCAAGCTTGTCCAACTGACTGCACTATTGGATGAGCCCAAAAGAGTGCAAAATACTTTAGGGGCAAGTGGAGGAACTAATCTGTAAGGGTCATCTCAGAGAAAGCATTAGCCCATGCGTCGTGCCAGCATTATTAACTCCAAAGAAGGATAGGAGCTGTCACATGTGTGTTGATAGCCAGGTAATTAACAAAATAACTATAAAATATCGATTCCCAATATCGCGGCTAGATGACATGCTCGATATGCTTGAGGGTACGAAGGTGTTTTCCAAGTTAGATCTGAGAAGTGGGTACCATCGGATTCGCATTAGGTCCGGTGATGAATGAAAAAAGGCATTCAAGATCAAGGACTAGTTGTATAAGTGGCTCGTTATGCCCTTCGGTCTATCTAACGCTTCGAGTATGTTCATGCGCTTAAAGAATCAAGTGTTGAAACCATTCATCGACCGGTTCGTAGTGGTCGACATCTTGATTTATAATCAGAGTGAGATGGAGCTCACGAACCATCTCAGGAAAGTACTACATTTATTAGAAAAAAATAAACTATATTTGAACCTGAAGAAGTGTAGCTTCCTAACCGATCAGCTATTATTCTTAGGGTTTGTTGTGATGTCCACGGGCATTCGAGTGGATGAAGAGAATGTTTGTGCTATTCGAGATTGGCCGACCCCAACAAACATTCATGAGGTACAGACTTTTCATGGGTTAACGACCTTTTATCGTCGATTCGTGAGGAATTTCAATACCATTGTCGCGTCAATTACTGATTGCATGAAGAAGGGACCATTTCAGTGGACCGATGAGGCGGACAAGAGCTTTGCTGAAATCAAGCATCGGTTGTCTACAACACCAGTCCTAGTACTTCCCAATTTCGACAAGCTCTTTGAGGTGGAATGTGATGTCTCCTATATCAGTATTGGTGGAGTCCTTTCTTAGGAGGGTCAGTCGGTCGCCTACTACAGTGAGAAGTTTAATGACACACGAAAGAAGTGGTTGACGTATGAGATTGAGTAGTATATAGTGATCCAGGCACTGTGGCATTGGTGTCATTATCTGATTCAGAGAGAGTTTGTTCTCTACACTGATCATCAAGCCTTAAAATTTATTAACAGTCAGACTAACGTAAATCGTTTGCATGTAAGATGGATAACATTTTTGCAGGAATTTACGTTCTTCCTAAAGCACAAGCCAGGGCAGCAGAACAAGGTGGCTAACGCACTCAGCTGATGTGCATCATTGTTGGTTACATTAAGCAATGAAGTGGTCGGATTCGATTGCCTCAAGGAATTGTACGCAGAGGATGAGGATTTCAAGGATGCATGGTTGAGGTGCCAAGAGGGTCACCCCGGTGACCTACATATGCAAGAAGGATTCCTCTTTAAGGGGAATCGACTATGCATCTCTGATAGTTCCCTCTGTGACAAGATTATCCTGGAGCTATATGGTGGTGGCCTTGGTGGGTCACCTTGGACGGGATAAGACCAGAGCTTTGATGGAGCAGAGGTATTACTGGCTGTAGTTAGCTCGTGATGTGGGGAAAGTGGTGTAACAATGCCATGTTTGCCAAACCTCTAAGGGACAATCTTAGAACACGAGACTCTACACTCCATTACACGTGCCCGATGGCCCTTTGGAGGATTTATCCGTGGACTTCGTAATCGATCTCCCACGAACACAACGCGGCATGGATTCCGTGTTCGTGGTGGTAAACCGATTCTCCAAGATAGCACACTTCATTCCTTGTAAGAAGACGTTTAATGCAATACACGTGGCCACTTTGTTCTTCAAGGAGATTGTGCAGCTACATGGGATTCCTAAAACAATAACTTCAGATCGGGACACAAAGTTCGCTAGCCACTTTTGGTGAGTCTTGTGGAATCGGTTTGGCACACGACTCAAATTCAGTAGCGCCTACCATCTACAAACAAATGAGCAGAATGAGGTCGTGAGCCACACATTAGGGAATCTCATCCATTGTATTTCAGGAGACAAGCCGAAACAATGAGACATGGCCCTGGCTCAAGCGGAGTTCGTATTTAACAACATGATAAACCACTCGAAAGGAAAATCTTCGTTCCAGATCATCTATGGGCAGTGCCTCGCCATACACTTGATTTGGTCCCACTGCCCAAAATTTCAGGTATAAATATTGCAGCTGATCACATGACGGACCAGATCATGGATATTCATGAAGATGTTCGGAACAAGTTACAGGCTTCGAACGACAAGTATAAGGAAGATGCCAACAAGCATCGGCGTCTCAAGGTGTTTGAAGTCGGTGATTAAGTAATGGTCCATTTGCATAAAGAGCGATTTCTTACCGGGACCTACAACAAATTGAAGCATAAGAAGATTGGACCGGTACCAATCATCCGCAAGATCAATGAAAATGCCTACATTGTTGCTCTCGAATGACATGAAGATATCAAGGACTTTCAACGTGGTAGATTTGTATGAGTATCATAACCCAAAGCTAGACGAAAACTCAGGGTCAAGTTCTTTCAAAGAGGAGGGGACTGATGTAGAGTGGGTCATCGACTATTTCATGGCCTAGATAGACCAAAAGAAGACCGGTCAGGGTTAGAAGTGATCCGGACCATCAGGACCATAAAACAGTCGTATCTCGCTATCTGGGATGAGTTTCGGGGCGTATAATATATGATTTTAGGGTAGCTCAAGCTACTTTAGCCAACCAACCCCGCTATGTTCGGTTGCCCATGCCGGAATTGTGAGATTCGACCAGATCGATGGTCATTCGCTTAGCTTTATTTCAATTTTACTATTTATAATAAGTTTTGTTTCGATCATAACTTTTGATCCGTAGGGTTTTAGAGTTTGTGCCCAACATGAAAGGTCTTAAAGTAATTATTAGAATAACGTGGTTAGGCCCATTTGAAAACTTTTTATTTTTGCCCAAAAATAATGAGTTCTAGTAAGATTGAGAGACTTCTATAAATAATAAGTTTACTATTTATAGTAAGTCGGGTTTTCTAGGAGTTTGAGTTGCAGTTAGAGTTTGAAACTTCTACTTGGGGTTTAGTTTCTTATTTAAAGCATTGCAGTCGCATTAATTCTCATTCAATCAATTATTAGGAATTTTCTTGAATTTATTTCGTATTTCTCTTGCTTTCGCTTGTGGATTCGAGGAAGTCCGGTTGAGGATTCCCGGAGAGCTTGTGGACTCAAGGTACTTATCCAATTAGGCAGACGGTAATCGGCCTAATCACGCCCTCCCCACGTCAAAGACAATGAGATTGAACGTTGATTGTTGAAACATTGATAGGCCACAAAATATTTAGATTAGGTTAATTTGTTTGTGTTTTCAGTTCATCTCAATAGTAATGACTTTTTTTTTTTTTTTTTAACATTGATGATATATATAAAAGACCAAAGCCAACGATTAGAAAAAAACATATATACAAATATACAAACACCCCCTATCCAAACTCCCCCAAGAAAAACAAAAATCAAGATAGAACTATCTTTGTTCCCCCCCACTCTTTTTGTTGTTGAAGCAGCGTTAGTTTCTTTCCCACCATAAAGCCTAAAGAATTGATAATAAGCTTAAGCGCCACACCTTTTTCCTTCTCTTTCCATATCCTCCCGTCGTGCCAAGCAATGAGAAGTTCGACAACTGTCTTCGAGAATTTTCATAGAACCCCAAAGAATTGGAGAAGAAGACCCCACCGTTCTTTGACAAAAACGTAATGCATGAATAAGTGATCCATGGATACTGCATCTTTATATCACATCAAGAAAACATTTGGGAGACACATATTCCGCTTGCATAAATTGTCTATTGTTAATACTTTATTCTTGCCTACTAGCGAACCAAAAGCCGCCACCTTCAGATGAGCACTGTAATGCCAGAGAAAAGCTGTTGCCACCATCTCATGATTTTCATCAAATGCACACAAGAACCGATAGAAATATCTAACTGAGAAAGATCATGTTTTAGACTTGAACCATCTCATGGAATCCGCTTCCAAAACCACAGGAGGATGCTTTGCTAACATCTCAAACAATTGAACCAATTCTTCAAATTCCCCATCTGAAAGATTCCTTCTAAAAATGGGCATCCATGTGATTTCCTCCTCTCTTAAAGAATAATAATTTCTCACCACCTCCCCCACTTCCCTAGCAAGCTTTACTTATGATCGAAACCTCTCACTTAACCTCACCTCTCCCACCCATTTATCTAATCAGAATCCGACTCTCTTCCCATCTCCCAAATGAAAGCCCATTCCTTCTCACACTCTTTCTTTCAAGAACGCTACCAATTTTCATAAGTAAGAACATCGATATAAAGATGAAGCCTTCATCCACTACCTCCCTTCCTCAATCCCATATTTTTTTCCCTATTACCTTCCTCCATCTAGCCTCTCCCTCCGACCCAAACCTCCAAACCCATTTTTCTAATAGAGTAAGATTCATCTCTTCTAACTTTAAGATTCTCACTCCTCCTAGGACCATTGGTTTACAAACTTCATCTCATTTCAAAAGGTGGAATTTGTGCTTCTCCCCCAATCCTTCCCATAAGAAATCCCTTCTTTGTCTCTTCAAATCCTTAAGGACGAATTGCGGACATTTGAATAAAGGTATAAAATATACTGGGAGGTTCAACATAAACGATTTAATCATAACCATTCTCCCACCTAAAGATAAGTATTTAGATTGCCATTTAGAGATCTTTCTTTCACATCTTTAAATAACTCCATCCCACATGTGCTTCATCAATCTCCCTATATATAGTGGTAGCCCCAAGTATGTTGTTGAAAAGGAAGCTTCCCTACACCCAAAATGTCCGCAAAAGCCCACATTCTTTCTTTAGGAATGCCTACCCCTAAGATCTCACTTTTAGAAATATTAACTTTCAAACCATAGACCACCTCAAAAATTACTATAATTGGTCGAAGATTTTCCCAAAAGGTCATCCGCCTTATACGAAAGGAGTGTATCATCCGCATACTGAATATGAGAAATCTGAAAATTCGTATTATCCACCCCAAAGACCTCTATCAAACCCACTTGAACTCCTATGTCTAACATTTTACTGAGTCTCCATAATAGTGACGAAAAGGAAAGGGGATAAAGGGTCACCTTGCCTAAGGCTATGAGAGGGCGAAAAAAACCTTTTGGCGACTCATTCACCAAAATGGAGAATTTTGCCAAATTAACACAAACCCGCATCTAAAAATGCCATTTTGGGCCACAACCTAATCTATCCAATATGTAGTTTAGGAATGACTAATCCACATGATCGTAGGCTTTTTCTACATCAAGCTTGTAAACCATACATTTCTCCCATTACATTTCTCCCATCTCTTATAGCGAGAGTTGATACATTCATTAGCCAATAGAGAATAGTCTACAATTTGTCTTCCATCCACAAATGCCACTGGCAATTCCGAAATCACACTTGCCAGCACTTTCCTGATTCTAGTAGTCAACACCTTTGCTAGAATCTTATATGGACCTCCCAACAGACTGATAGGACGAAAACCTTTCAAACATTATGCATCTTCTTTTTGGGGGATTAAAGCAATAAAGGTAGCTCCTGATTGTTTTGCAATTACTCCCATATCGAAAAACTCTCGCAAGAAACCAATGACATCACTTTTCACACAGTCCCAAAATTTATGATAAGATGCTATCAAAAAACCATTTGGCCCAGGAGCCTTATCACTTCTCAAATCTATCACTGCTTGCTCAATTTCACCTTCTAAAAATGGTTGTTCCAGGGTTTTGCTTCTTCTAAAGAACTCATTTCAAAATATAGGTTGTCCAGCACCAGCCTCATTTCCCCTCCCTTAGCCAATAGATCTTTGTAAAATTGTACTACCGAGTCACATATTTTGGATTTCTCCTCAATTGATTGACCATCCACTACTAGGAAAGAAATTTTATTAACATGCGCTCTTGCACTAGCTGTTGTTCACTTCCCTACGTGTAGGGTTGCGATGTAGTAATAATCTCGGTAAGACTGAGGTCGATCCACAAGGACTAATTCAAGGGTTCACAAAACTACTTCCAATAATCTCTAATTGAAATCAAACTAAATAGATTGGAAATTGAATGTAGATGGGCAATCCTCAACTAAAAGTGGATTTAACAATATAAAAGAAGCACTAAGGTGCCAAGGATCCACTTGTAGCTATCCTTGATGTATAATTCGGTAGGGTTTCTCAATTACACAACTAGAATCAAAATCAAATCCTATCTAGCTGGATTATAGAGCGGTTATATCAATAAAATAATATGTCACATGTGTTGTTCATTAACATGACTCCCTCAATTCAAGTTAGGACTTGAGCACACTCATTGCATAGGTCAATCCTAGTTTCAATGAATTAAGATCACAACTATGATAAACATCAAACCCTATCACTAGCCTTAATTAATATTATGGTTTGAACTTTATTCAAATCATATGAACAAGTAACACATATTTCAAAATTCTCAGAAAAAGATGGAACTTTGGTTTGAAGTTCCCACATGAAGATCCAAGTTATAGAGCATCTTGAATCCAATTCCTCAGAGCGTACCGGTCTAGATCTTTGCAAAAAAACTAAGAATTAAGCATATTTCTTCCAAACATTTATGAGTCATCATAAGATTAAGAAAACTAACTTAAACTTCATTCAAACTTAAGTAAACCATTGTTCAACATTAAAATTTAATCCATGAAACCCTAAAACGAATCAAAGCATCTTAGATGAACTACAAGCTTCACCTCTTAGCCCTAGTTAAGAGGTTTAGCCTATCATGCTAAAAAAACATAAAAGCTAATAAAAACATGAAAACTAGAAAAAAAACTAGAAAGAGGCAGTTGTAGAATCCATAATCGTCCTCCGCCTCCCACTATAGTAGATCTCTTCTAGGATGGGTTAGGAACGAGGTAGATGTCTCCTTTTATAGCACAAATTCGCCTCTCGCTTGGAAACTTATGGAATTGCGTAACTCTTTACGCAGCTATGCAGACAACTCTGATTGATCGGAAATACATCTGATTGATCGGACAATGAACTTCGATTGATCGAAAGTTGGCCAATTGATCGTAAAAGAGTCCAGAGAGTTGCTATTTTCCACTGCTTATTCCGATTGATCGGACATGTCTCTGATTGATCGGATACCTCTATTTGATTGATCGGATACCTCTATTTGATTGATCGGAGATGTGCTGATTGATTGGAAATGTGTCTAGAAAGTTATTCAAAATTCAGTTTTAAAAAGGTTGGTCCGATGGATGGTCTGATCGATCGGAGACCCATCGGAACTTCCCCCAATTGATCAGAGACCCATTGGCGATTCATTAGAACTGTCTGTTTCTCCTTTTTCTTTTGCTTTCTCTTTGGACTTCCTTCACTTGATTTCTTCTTTTCCTTCTTCATTTCCTTGACTCTTCAATGATCCTTTGAAGTGTCCTTTATCATCCAATTGGTGAGGCCTCTCTCCTATTCCTACAATCACAGAACCATGCGTTAGATAGATCTTTTAAACATATAAATCATGCATAGTTAGTGATGAAATGGGGTTAGAATAAACACATGTCAAAGCTCAACACACCCCCTAACTAGCATTTTGCTAGTCCCGAGCAAAACACGCGTAAAACAATTCCATCCTCTAAAACTCAACTCTCTCTTAGAAACATTCTTTCTATAAACTCTAGAACATACAACTATAAATTTTAGGGACACTTAACAATAGAAATTGAAATCTTAAACCCTCTAAATACCGTAAATGTTCCACATAGAATTCCCACCAATTGATTGACAAATAGAAAATCTAAAACAAATGTGCTCTAGTGTGCAAAGTGAATGCTCATTTCATGAATTTTCGGGATTATCTTCTTCATAAATCAATTAAACTGAAAATCCAAAGTGTACAGATCAACAATAAGCCTATGACAAGAAATTGCCTTGCCGTTCCTTCGACGGCTTTCACACTACTTCCTATTTCCAGCTTGGGTTATGAGTAGACCTTCCCTTGGTTAGTTAGTAGGTAGCCCTTTTCAGATTTTTGTTTCAACAAATCTTCAATAATGACCAAACTTCTTTCTTTTCTTACATTAGATAGGATTTTTAGAAATCCATATCTTTCGTTCTTTTCTCTTATTTTTTTTTCATGAACAAGAATGGGCAAAATTTCCTTGGCTTGGTTCCTCAACACCTTAAATCACAGTCTAATCAATCCACAAATCTAACAATCCCTTCCATTATGAAAATCGTGTGATGTGAACTAGATTCAAAATGTTCAAAATTTCTATCAATCATTCAATATGGGAATTCATATAGAAATCTACTATATTTAAAACAATTCAAGGATTTTAAAATCACAATACTTCATCTCTTATCCTTTTATACTCGTATTTTCTAAAGTACATAGAAACAATGCTTTCCAACAGAATTTTGAAATTTCGGAGAATTGAAAATTTTCCTACATGATTGCTTGAAATTTACAAAATACTAGATGATGAAATCTCACCCCCAATCAAATCTTACATTGTCCTCAATGTAGCAAGATGCGAATGTAATAATAACATGAGAGCAATGACAAAAATAAGAGGAGTGAGGAATGATATTACCTGAGAGAGCAAAAGTTGAAAATTTTCCTCCTTTTAACCTATTGAAAAATAAATAAACTAAAATGCAACAAAACCCTAATCCTAAACTACTCTATACCTCCATTTGACTAGGAGATCAAGTACCCTGATACACAAGATCAGTTAGAGGTATGGACATACCTTCTGAGGGAAAGTTATAAAAAAAGGCTTTAATCGCTAACCATTTGCTTTAAAAATGTTATCGTTCCTTGGATTCAACAACTCAACAGTCCCATATGGATAAACAATTTTGACAATAAAGGGACCGGTCCATCGAGATCTTAATTTTACTGGAAACAAATGTAGCCGAGAATTATACATAAGGACTTTTTGATTAAACGTGAAAGTCTTACGAATGATATTTTTATCATGGAACACCTTCATCTTGTCCTTGTAAATTCTCACATTCTCATACGCCTCCTTCCAAAGTTCTGCAAGTTTATTCAATTGAAGCTTGCACAACGAGCTTACTTTAGTCAGAATCAAAATTCATTTTCTTTATCACCCAATATGGCCCATGTTCCAACTCCACAAGCAAGTGACAAGCTTTCCCATAAACAAGTATATAGGGAGACATTTCAATGGGGGTCTTGAAAGCAGTACGGTAAGCCCAGAGCGCATCGGTAAGTCAAAGTGACCAATCCTTGCGATCGGGGTTACCGTTTCCTCTAAAATGTGTTTGATTTCCCTATTGGATATCTCAGTTTTTTCACTTGTTTGTGGGTGATAGGGAGTACTCACTTTATGATTAACACCATATTTCTTCATTAAAGCCTCAAATGGGTGGTTGCAAAAGTGGGACCCTCCATCACTAATAATGACTCGGGGAGTTCCAAACCGAAGAAATGATGTTTTATTTTAAGAATCTAATGACTGTTTTATGGTTATTGTTCTGGCATAGAATCGCCTCGACCCATTTTGAAACATAATCAACGGCAAGCAAAATATATAAGTTTATAAAAGATGGGAATGGACTCATGAAATTAATACCCCAACAATAAAAAATTTTGATTGGCAAGATGGGATTGAGTGGCATCATATTTCTACAGGATATTCCTCCTAATTTCTAACAAGACTCACACGTCTTAAAAAACTCATGAGTATCTTTGAACATGGTGGGCCAATAGAACCCACATTGTAGAATTTTGGTTGTAGTCTTCTTAGCAGAAAAGCCTGGGAATGACAGAAGGAGATGATACTGTGTTGCTCATAATCCGGCACACATCTCCTTATAATTTGATCGGGACAGTACTTGAATAAGTACGGTTCGTCCCACATAAATTTTCTCACCTCATTGATGAACTTATCCTTATCTTGCTTGTTCAAATGTGTTGGAATTGTACCTGTAGCAAGATAGTTAGTAATGTCCGCATACCATGGTAATTGGGAGACTTTGAAAGTTGTTCATCAGGGAACATGTCATTGATCGCGGTCATTGTTCGCTCGCCTCAAGTGTAAGGCTGCGATGTAGTAATAAAACTCGGTAAGACCGAGGTCGATCCATAGGGAAATAGAAACAACTTCCAAAGCACTCCAGCAACTCAGTTTTTGGAAGAAAATCAGATTCAATTGAGTGTTTAATTAAAACAGCAACTTAATGAAAAATCAGGGATATAAAGTACTAAGGCATTCAAGGATCCACTTGTAGCAATCCTATGTCAATTCAGTTAATCCAAGTAGAGAACACAACTAGATTTGAAGTCCTATCTCTCATCTAGTTGGGAAATAAAGCATTCACACACATTCAATCCAAATCAAGTTGAACTTCCAAGTTCTAGCCCATACAATCAATGTAGAATTCAAATCCATAACCTGCGGAGTAACAGCCATGCCTATGGACTATGGCCTGCTCAAGGATTACTATAATTCGAATCTAAACAAGCAACCTGTGATAATCTCAGAGAATTGCGAGGAATTCATGTCCTGGGCACATGAACTCTCATAAAACATCTCAAACTACCACTTAAAGAACTGGAACATGAGAAAAATTCAAACTTGAATTTAAATTACTTGAATTAAACTGAATCCAACATCGAATTGGCTACAAGCTTCACCTCTCAGCCTTAGCTGAGAGGTTCTAGCCGAGCATATTCATGCTACAACTAAAATCTCTAAATAAAAGCATAAAACTAGCAAAACCGAAAATAGAAGAGTTGCAGACGCTCCACGACAGCTTTCCCTCCTTAGAACCACGTTCCTTAGCTTCCCTGATACCCTAGGAAGAACCCCTAGGTGTCCTTTTATAGTAAGAAACCTCCCTTGCGTCAGAATCTGCGAAAGGTTACGCAGTGCGCAGCAGTTTTCGGAGTCCAGATTTAGAAAGGACTCTGTTTACAGAACGCTGACCGGTCATGACCGGTCGGACTGGGCTTTTACACATTCCAGGGGGCACAGCCGACCTGTCAAGACCAGTCGGACAGACCTCCTAGCAATCCAGCAAGTGTAGCCGACCGGTCATGACCGGTCGGACCATATTTCTAACCATCCAGTGTGCATGGCCGACCGGTCAAGACCGGTCGGCCTGTCTTCAATGTGAACAGCCTTCATGGCCGACCGGTCAAGACCGGTCGGCCTTCTTCAACTTGATTCTTCTTCTCTTCTTTTTCTCCTTTTTCTTCTTCTCTCTCTTGTCCTTGCTTTCTTCTTTCTTTGGTCTTCTTTCATCCTTCATCCAAAAGCTATAAAAGAGTTCTTTTGGTCCCCAATTGGATGAAGTCCGCTCTCATTCCTATAATCACAAAACATGTGTTAGGTGGGCCTTTAAATCATGAAAATCATGCAAACCATGTCATGTAATAAGCAATGCAATGTATAAATTGGAGGTTCAACACACCCCCCAACCAGCTTTTTGCTAGTCTCGAGCAAAACATGCGTGAAACAATTTCAAACCTCCAAACCCAACTCTCCTTCAGAACCCATGATTCTATCCATTCCAAGGTGTATAAGTATAAAATTTGGAAAAATTAGATGATAAAAGCTGAAACCTTGGACTCTCAAAACATAAAAGGTGTCTACATGAAATTCCCGCTGACTGATTGATAAATAGAAGAACTCGAACAAATTCAACCTAGTGTGCATAGTGAAAGTTCATCTCATGAGTTCCTGGGATCATCTTCTTCATAGATTAAGTAAACCATGGATTTTAAGGTGCACAGAACAACAACAAGCCTATGACAGGAATTTGCCTTACCGTCCTTCCGACGGCTTTCACACTACGTCCCATTTCTGGCTTTGGTTACGGTTCGACCATCCCCCGGTTGGTAATAGGTAGCCCTTTTCGAAATTTTCCACCATTTTTTTTTCTTTCCTTCCCGATTTCATCCTTTCTTTCCTTTTTCTTTTAAATTAGATAGGATTTTTAGAAATCCATATCTTCTGTTATTTTCCCATGGACAAGGATAGACAAAATACCCCGGCTTGGCTGCTCAACACCTTTAAATCACTGTCTAGCTAATCCACAAATCATATAAACCTTTCAACATATGAAAATTGTGTAATGTGAACTAGGTGTAAAAAGTGTTCAAATTTTCTATCAATCACAACAATAGGGGAATTAACATATAAAACCATTATGTTGGGAGAAATTCAAGACTACAACATCACACACTTCGTATCTCCTCTTCTTATACTCATAGCATCTCAAATGTATAGAAACAAGATTTTCTAAAAGAATTTGGAGATGTTAGAAAATTCAAAAAAAATTTGTGCATATGAAGCTCGAAATGTTGCAATATGCTAGATGAGGAATCTCATCTCACCCCCCAACCAAATCTTGCATTGTCCTCAATGTAAGAAGATATTCAATTAGCATGAACATGAGAGCAATGGTAAAATATGAGAGAGTGAGAATCAATAGTACCTGAGAGAGCGATCGTGGAAGTCTTCAACTCAACAACTAAAACCTACTAAAACAGTAAAACTTAAAGAAAACCTAACTATGCTATACCTCCATCAGACTAGGAGATCAATCATCCTGATAGACAGGATCATTCAGAGTGATGGACATGTCCTCTGAATCAAATTTCTCAACAAATGGTTTAAGGCGTTGTCCATTAACTTTAAAACAGTTACCATTTGCTGCATTTTCAATCTCAACAGCCCCATGAGGAAAAATTTCTTTGATAATATATGGGCCGGTCCATCGAGATCGTAATTTTTCCGAAAAAAGATGAAGTCGGGAATTATACAAGAGTACTTTCTGGCCTTCATGGAAAGATTTCCTGAAGATGTGTTTGTCATGGAAAGCCTTCATTTTACTCTTGTAAATTGTCGAGTTCTCATATGCATCGTTCCGGATTTCATCAAGCTCATTTAATTGGAGTTTGCGAAGCGAGCTAGCCTTGTCCATGTCAAAATTTAAAGCCCAAATTGCCCAATAGGCTTTGTGTTCTATCTCCACAGGCAAGTGGCAAGCTTTCCCATAGACAAGTCTATAAGGGGACATTCCAATGGGTGTCTTGTAGGCGGTATGGTGAGCCCAAAGTGCATCATCTAATCTTAGGGACCAATCCTTGCAATCTGGTCTCACCGTCTTTTCCAAAATCTGCTTGATTTCCCTATTTGAGATTTCAGCTTGCCCACTTGTTTGTGGGTGGTATGGGGTACTCACTTTGTGCCTAATACCATATTTCTTCATTAAAGTTTCGAAAGGTCTATTGCAAAAGTGAGAACCACCATCACTAATGATGGCCCGAGGCGTCCCAAATCTAGAAAGTATGTTTTCTTTGAGGAACTTGAGAACCGTACGATGATCGTTGGTTCTACATGGGATAGCCTCTATCCATTTAGACACATAGTCTACGACAAGCAAAATATAGACATGTCCAAAAGATGAGGGGAATGGTCCCATGAAATCGATGCCCCAATAGTCAAAGACTTCAAGATGTTGAATTGGGGTGAGAGGGATCATATTTCGAAGGGATAATCCTCCTAACTTCTGCCAGTGCTCGCATGCTTTGCAAAACTCGTGGGTGTCCTTAAATAGCGTGGGCCAATAAAAACCACACTGCAGAATTTTTGCAGTTGTTTTCTTAGCTGAAAAGTGACCCCCACATGCTTGATCATGACAAAAGGAGATGACTGAATTGTGTTCATCATCAGGGACACATCTCCTTATGATTTGGTCTGGGCAATATTTGAACAATAGAGGTTCATCCCAGAAAAATCTGCGCACTTCCCTTAGAAATTTACGTTTGTCCTGCGCAGTCCAATGAATCGGCATCGCACCTGTGGAAAGATAGTTGGCTATATCGGCGTACCATGGTGGATGCACAGCAACAAAGAGTTGCTCATCAGGGAATGAGTCCTCAATAGGTGACTCGTCAATGAAATTTGGTAGGACTAGGCGAGATAGATGATCCGCCACCACATTTTCTATCCCCTTCTTGTCTTTGATTTCCAAGTCGAATTCTTGAAGGAGTAGGATCCATCTAAGCAAACGGGGCTTAGCATCCTTCTTAGAAAGAAGGTATTTCAGCGCCGCATGATCCGTATAAACAATGACTTTGGATCCTATTAAGTATGGCCTGAATTTGTCCAAGGCAAAAATGACAGCTAGGAGCTCTTTCTCCGTAGTCGAATAATTAACTTGGGCAGGATTCAAGGTCCTACTTACGTAGTAGATAACATGGGGCTTTTTATCCTTCTTTTGGCCTAACACCGCCCCAATAGCAAAGTCGCTCGCATCGCACATCAACTCAAAAGGAATGGACCAATCTGGTGGTTGCATGATAGGAGCGGTTGTCAACATGTCTTTTAGCTTTGAAAAAGGTAATTGACATTCGGCACTCCACTCAAATTGGTTCTCCTTTTGTAGAAGGTTGCATAAAGGCCTTGAGATATGACTAAAATCCTTTATAAACCTTCGATAGAAACCGGTGTGTCCAAGGAAGGACCGCACATCGCGTATGCTTTTGGGTGGTGGTAGATTGGAAATTACGTCAATTTTTGCCCGGTCTACCTCTATTCCATTGGACGAGATAATATGTCCAAGGACTATTCCTCTTTGTACCATGAAATGGCACTTTTCCCAGTTTAATACAAGTTGCTTCTCCTCACACCTCATCAAGACCAACTTCAAGTGCTTGAGACACTCATCAAATGTACAACCAAAAACAGAAAAGTCATCCATGAATACCTCCAGAAACTCACCCACCATGTCCGAGAAAATACTCAACATGCATCGTTGGAATGTGGTGGGTGCATTGCATAACCCGAATAGCATCCTTCGGTAAGCGAAGGTACCAAACGGGCATGTAAATGTGGTTTTCTCTTGGTCTTCCGGAGCTATCTCAATTTGATTGTATCCGGAATAGCCATCTAGGAAGCAATAATAGGAATGGCCTGCCAACCTCTCCAAAATTTGATCCATAAATGGGAGAGGGAAGTGGTCTTTCCTAGTAACCATGTTGAGCTTCCTATAATCAATGCACATACGCCAACCGGTGGTCACCCTAGACGGTATAAGCTCGTTGTTGGCATTTTCAATGATGGTAATACCAGATTTCTTGGGGACAACTTGCGTAGGACTCACCCATTGGCTATCTGAGATGGGGTAGATAATACCCACATCCAATAGCTTCAACACCTCGGCTTTGACAACCTCCATCATGTTTGGATTTAGCCGTCTTTGAGGTTGTCTACTCGTTTTTGCATTTTCTTCAAGGTGTATTTGGTGCATGCAAACCGAAGGATCTATCCCTTTGCGATCCGCTATTGTCTAACCTATGGCTTCCCTATGTTCTTTGAGTAACTCAATCAACTTGAGCTCTTGGTCTTTCTCAAGGTGGGAGGCAATAACAACTGGGAACGTTTCCTCTTGACCCAAATATACGTATTTAAGCTCGGATGGCAGTGGTTTGAGGTCAAGCTTCGGTGGTTTGATGTTAGACGGTAGAGGCCTTGATGTGGTTGGTGGCAATTTTTCAAAATGGGGCCTCCACCTGCTAGTATCAACTACCGGTCTTTCTGCCTGCACAATTTCACTAATGATGGGGTCTTCAGGATCCATGAAGTGTGCTAAGCATGCCTCCAAGCTTTCTAGTGGTTCAAGTTGGAGGAGTTCTTCTTCTTCAAAAGTTTCAAGCATGTTTACATCGAAGAACTCATCATCATCGACATCCCTATGTCTTTTGCCCAAGTGAAACACATTCACCTCTAGTGTCATGTTTCCAAAAGATAGTTGCATCACCCCATTCCGGCAATTGATGATTGCGTTGGATGTGGCAAGGAATGGGCGGCCTAGTATTACCGGTATTTGGGTGCTAGCATCCAAAACCGGTTGTGTGTCCAAGACTATAAAATCTACTGGGTAGTAGAATTTGTCAACTTGGACTAGAACATCCTCAACTATCCCCCTCGGTACACGGATAGATCTATCAGCGAGTTGCAACGTGGTTTTGGTGGGTTTTAATTCATCAAGACCCAATTGCTCATATACCGAGTATGGGATCAAGTTCACACTCGCCCCCAAATCTAACAAGGCACGTTCAATCCGGTAGTCTCCAATGATACATGAGACGGTGGGACTACCGGGATCTTTGAATTTTGGGGGGGTCTTTTGAGTGAGGATGGCACTCACTTGCTCAGTTAAGAAGGCCTTTTGTTGCACATTATATTTGCATTTTGTTGTGCATAGGTCTTTTAGAAACTTGGCATAAGAGGGAATTTGTTTGATGGCATCCAGCAAAGGGATATTAATCTTGACTTGTCTGAAAATCTCTAGAATATCATGAGAATTTGGGAGAGATTTTGGGGCAACCAATCTCGAAGGGAATGGTGCTACGGGCTTGTAAATGCGTTCCGGTTGTTGTGGGGCTAAGTTAGATCCATCTTCATCCTCAGAATTTACCGGATCATTAGGTTCATCGGCCTTCATCGGAATAGTTTTATCAATTTGTTTACCACTTCTAAGGGTGGTGATGGATTTAGCTTGCTCCATGTTTTGGTTGGAAGGATTAGGGATGCTCACTTCATGTATATGCTTTGGATTGGGCTGAGGTTGGGCCGGAAAGGTCCCTTCCTTAGCATTCAAGCGTCCCTTAATCTCATCAACTGAGACTTTAAGCTCTTAGAACATTTGCTGATTCGATTGATTTATTTGCGTTTGCCCTTGCATAAACGCTTTCAAGGTATCCTCCAATGAGAATTGAGGTGGGGCCATATTTTGCATGGGTGGCCCTCTTTGGGAGTTGGTGGGATTGCCCGTAGGAGCATTCTTCCAACTGAAATTTGGGTGGTTCTTCCAACTCTCATTGTACGTATTACCTATCGATCCATTGAAGGGCCGTTGATAACCATATGTGGCATTGGCTGTCTCATGTAGCACTTCCTGAAATGCAGGAATTGTGGGACAATCTTGCGTAGCGTGTAAGTCGGTGAGGCAGATCCCACATATGGTTTCAACAGCTTCTTTGGACTTGAAAACTCCACTTTTACTAAGTTCCATGGCCTCAACCTTCCTTGTGAGGTTGGCTATCCTTGCATTCACATCGTCTTCCTCCTTAAGGACATAGATCCCTCCTTTCTCTTGAGTAGGCTTGGAGTTATTGGGTTTATCCGATGTATCCCAAGATTGGGCATTTTCAGCTAACATGTCCAAGTAATTCCAAGCCTCATCTGAATTTTTACTCATAAACTCGCCATTGCACATCATCTCCACAAATTGGCGCATATTGGAACTTAATCCATCATTAAAAAAGTTTATAATTCGCCAACTCTCATAGCCATGATGTGGGCAAGCAAGCAGGAGTTCCTTAAATCTTTCCCAACATTGAAAAAAAGATTCACCTTCTTTAGCCAAGAAATTCATTATGGCGGCCCTTCGCAGGGTGTTCGTTTTATGAGCCGGGAAGAACTTTTTCAAGAATTCCCGGTTCATCTCAACCAATGACCTAATCGAGTGTGGTCTAAGAGAGTGAAGGGAAAAAGTTTAAGTCTGATAGTATCCTCAGAAACATTTGGGTAATGCAAGGTGGCCAACACTTCTTCGAATTCTTGCAAGTGTAAATATGGGCGGTCAGAGTCTAGCCCATGGAACTTTGGTAAGAGTTGAATTACACCCAGTTTTATGTCAAAGTTTCCACCGTTTGCTGGTAGAACCACGCAAGAAGGTGTAATTGCTCGGGCAGGTTGTAGGTAGTCCCGTAGTGATCTCATTGGAGGAACATTCTGTACCTCATTCTCTCCTACTCTTTCCTGATTTGCATTTGTAGTTGGAGTAGGGGGGGGGGGGGGGGGGGGGGGGGGGGGGGGGGGGGAGATTCCTTACAGGTGTTTGTTCCATACTCCCCAAACTTTCATAATGCTCTTGGTAATTCCGGACTCGTCTATGGACTGACAATGGTCCAACTAGACCACCTTCAGATTGGAGACGATTTGAGTGATTACGTTCCCAACGGGACATAAACCACTCAACCGAAAATAAAAACTAATCCTAACCTAGAAAACTGAAATCTGAAATTAATCTGAGAAAACTAAGCTAGAAAGGTATCACCTGATGCGCTTGAACTTAGAGAAGAATTCCTACAAAACAGAAAACTTTGTTAGTTCTAAAAAAAATCAGAAAAACCTATCTACTTCTACAGCCACTGAACTATTTGAAAACCGTTATCTAACTCCCCGGCAACGGCGCCAAAAACTTGTTCGCTCGCCTCAAGCGTAAGGCTGCGATGTAGTAATAAAACTCGGTAAGACCGAGGTCGATCCACAGGGAAATAGAAACAACTTCCAAAGCACTCCAGCAACTCAGTTTTTGGAAGAAAATCATATTCAATTGAGTGTTTAATTAAAACAGCAACTTAATGAAAAATCAGGGATATAAAGTACTAAGGCATTCAAGGATCCACTTGTAGCAATCCTATGTCAATTCAGTTAATCCAAGTAGAGAACACAACTAGATTTGAAGTCCTATCTCTCATCTAGTTGGGAAATAAAGCATTCACACACATTCAATCCAAATCAAGTTGAACTTCCAAGTTCTAGCCCATACAATCAATGTAGAATTCAAATCCATAACCTGCGGAGTAACAGCCATGCCTATGGACTATGGCCTGCTCAAGGATTACTAT
The DNA here is from genome assembly GCA_003013855.2 of Liriodendron chinense. NCBI lineage: Eukaryota > Viridiplantae > Streptophyta > Magnoliopsida > Magnoliales > Magnoliaceae > Liriodendron > Liriodendron chinense. The sequence goes on along the minus strand of ML058481.1, from coordinate 1,502,608 downwards.
AATTCGAATCTAAACAAGCAACCTGTGATAATCTCGGAGAATTGCAAGGAATTCATGTCCTGGGCACATGAACTCTCATAAAACATCTCAAACTACCACTTAAAGAACTGGAACATGAGAAAAATTCAAACTTGAATTTAAATTACTTGAATTAAACTGAATCCAACATCGAATTGGCTACAAGCTTCACCTCTCAGCCTTAGCTGAGAGGTTCTAGCCGAGCATATTCATGCTACAACTAAAATCTCTAAATAAAAGCATAAAACTAGCAAAACCGGAAATAGAAGAGTTGTAGACGCTCCACGACAGCTTTCCCTCCTTAGAACCACGTTCCTTAGCTTCCCTGATATCCTAGGAAGAACCCCTAGGTGTCCTTTTATAGTAAGAAATCTCCCTTGCGTCAGAATCTGCTGAAAGGTTATGCAGTGCGCAGCAGTTTTCGGAGTCCAGATTTAGAAAGGACTCTGTTTACGGAACGCCGACCGGTCATGATCAGGTCGGATTGGGCTTTTACACATTCCAGGGGGCACAGCAGACCGGTCAAGACCGGTCGGACAGACCTCCTAGCAATCCAGCAAGTGTAGCCGACCGGTCATGACCGGTCGGACCATATTTCTAACCATCCAGTGTGCATGGCCGACCGGTCAAGACCGGTCGGCCTGTCTTCAATGTGAACAGCCTTCATGGCCGACTGGTCAAGACCGGTCGGCCTTCTTCAACTTGATTCTTGGTCTCTTCTTTTTCTCCTTTTTCTTCTTCTCTCTCTTCTTCTTGCTTTCTTCTTTCTTTGGTCTTCTTTCATCCTTCATCCAAAAGCTATAAAAGAGTTCTTTTGGTCCCCAATTGGATGAAGTCCGCTCTCATTCCTATAATCACAAAACATGTGTTAGGTGGGCCTTTAAATCATGAAAATCATGCAAACCATGTCATGTAATAGGCAATGCAATGTATAAATTGGAGGTTCAACAGTCATCTCAGGGGAATTGGTGAGGACAAGTCTAGAGAGATGGTCAGCCACTACTTTTTCTACTTCCTTTTTGTCTCATATCTGTATGTCAAATTCCTGGAGTATGAGGATCCATTACAACAAGTGCGGCTTAGCATCCTTTTTAGAGAGAAGGTACTTAAGCGCGGCATGATTAGTAAATATGATGATCTTGGATCCGATCAAGTAGTACCTAAACTTGTCCAAAGCAAAAACTATGGATAGGAGTTCTTTTTCTGTTGTTGTGTAGTTTGCTTCGGTCGAGTTTAGAGTTCTACTTGCACAATAGATGACGTATGGATTCTTCTCTTTTCTCTGGCCTAACACTGCCCCAATAGCGTAGTCAATAGCACCGCACATGATCTTAAAAGGAAGGCTCCAATCAGGTGGTTACATTATAGGAGCACATGTCAACATACCTTTAAGTTTGACAAAGGCATTCCTCATTCCACTCGAATGAGTTTTCCTTTTGGAGGAGGTTACATAAAGGACGATAGAGGGAACTAAAGTCCTTTATGAACCTTCTATAAAATCTGACGTGTCCTAAGAAGGACCGCACATCTCGTACGCTCTTAGGTGGTGGGAGGTTAAAGATAAGACCAATTTTACCTTTGGCCACCTCGATTCCTTTTTCTAAGATAATGTGACTAATGACTATTCCCTTTCGAACCATAAAGTGACATTTCTCCCAATTCAGTACAAGGTTCTTCTCTTCACATATTTTTAAAATAGTTTTTAAATGCATGAGGCACTCAGTAAAATTACAACCAAATACTGAGAAGTCGTCCATGAAGACTTCGAGAATTTTTCCCACCATATCAGAAAGATAGTCAACATACAATGCTGAAAAGTGGTAGGGACATTGCACAGTCCAAATGACATTCATCGATAGGCAAAAGTGCCAAATGGATATGTAAATGTAGTCTTCTCTTGGTCCTCTAGGGCGATCTCTATTTGGTTGTACCCTGAATATCCATTCAGGAAGCAAAAGTGGTAATGACCCACTAACCTTTCTAAAATTTGATCAACAAAAGGTAAGGGGAAGTGGTCTTTCCTCGTGATTGTGTTTAGCGTCCGGTAGTCAATGCACATTCTCCAACTGGTAGTGACCCTGGTTGGCACGAGTTCATTGTTGGCATTGGCTACGATGGTTATTCCGAATTTCTTAGGCACCACTTGAGTTGGACTCACCAATTGATTATCAGATATTGGGTAAATGATACCCATATCTAATAGTTTCAACACCTCGGCCTTAACCACCTCCTTCATGTTTGGATTGAGGCGTCTTTATGGTTGCCTAAATGTCTTCGCATTCTCCTCAAGGTTTATGCGATGAGTACAAATCAGAGGGTCTATGCCTTTGAGATCCATAATTGACCACCCGATGACATTCTTGTGTTCTTTTAGAGTAGTAATCAACCTACTCTCTTGTTCCTTATCCGAGTGGGAAGAAATCACCACCGGATATATCTCATCTCGACCTAAATATACATATTTCAAATTAGTGGGTAGTGGTTTTAGGTCGAGCTTCGGAGTCTTGATACTACATGGAAGAGGCTTGTTCTCGATTAAAGGTAAAAGCTCAACTGGTGTCTTTTATCTGTTAGTGTCAAGTACTGGCACAGAGTTTAAAATGGCACCCATCTCTCATATCATGTCATCATCAATCTCATGAGAGTGGGCCAAACATGCCTCTAAGGGATCAGAGGAGAATGTCAAGAGGGATGTATGTTCCACGAACGAGTCAATCAGATTTATTTCGTGGATGTCATCATCTTCATCCCATAGTTGTTTGCATAAATCGAAAATATTCAACTCAAGTGTCATATTTCCGAAGGACATTTGTACAAGCCCGTTTCTACAATTGATAATTGCATTTGAAGTGGCTAAGAAAGGGCGGCTAAGTATGACGGGAATTTGAGCACCGGTACCAATAACCGGATGTGTATCTAAGACAATAAAATCCACTGGATAGTAGAATTTATCGACTTGGACAAGAACATCTTCAATCATCCATCTCAGTATACGAATAGATCTATCAACAAGTTGGAGTGTGGTTTTGGTGGGTTTCAATTCACCTAAACCAAGTTGTTTATAGACCGAGTATGGGATGAGGTTAACACTTGCCCCCAAATCGAGTAGAGCTTGTTCGATCCAGTAGTCACCTATGATGCATGAGATGGTCAGACTACCCGGATCCTTGTATTTTTGGGGTACCTCTTGTTTGATGATGACGCTCAAGTTCTCAATCAAAAGTACTTTATTGTGTACATTGTGTTTCCTTTTAACTGTACAAAGTTCCTTAAGAAATTTGGCATATGATCGTATTTATTTTATAGCATCCAACAATGGAATGTTGATCTTCACTTGCTTAAAAACCTCTAGAATTTTCATATTTTTGTCTAAAGGTTTGGGTGAAATCAACCTTTGGAGAAAATGAGTAACCGACTTGTATTGCCTTTCCGGTTCTTTCTCATGTGGAGTATTGTTAGAGCTATCATCCTCGTTAAAATTTTGTAGATCATTAGGCTTTGAGGCCTTCACCAAATTAGATTTATCATTCTGCCACTCCTTAAAGGTGGTGATAGCTTGAACATGCTCCATATGTTAGGAAGATGAGTTGGGATCTTGTATCTCTAATTGGGTTCTTAGGTTAGGAAGAGGTTGAGCAAGAAGTGTGCCTTTCTCCCTAACACTAAGATGAGATTCAAATCTAGCCATTGAACTTTTCAAGTCATTGATGGCTTGAGATGTGTTTGAATTGAATCTTAGTTGTTCTTGCATGAACCCATCAATTTTCAAAGAATTAGTTTTATTGTATTTAGCTTGGACTGATACGAATGCTCTCAACATCTCCTCAAGTGTGGCTTTCGGGTTATTGTTTTAATTATTAGATGGCCCATTCCTCCAACTGAAGTTGGGATGGTTCTTCTAACTTGAATTATACGTGTTTGAGTTTGAAGCACTAAATGGTCGTTGATAATTGTTTATGACATTGGATTGTTCTTGCAAAACTTCTTAAAATGCAGGAATTGTAGGACAATCCTGTGTTGCATGTTGATTACCGGCACAAATTCCACAAACATTATCAACTTCCTTTGAGTTAATCGTCTCTCCTTTTTTCAATTCCATGGCCTCGACTTTTCTCGTGAGGCTAGCCACACGGGCACTTATGTTGTCTTCCTTTAAGAGGACATAAATTCCTCACTTTTCTCTTTGTTGGCTTGTCTTGGGATTTGCTGGTTTAGATGTTTCCCAAGACTGTGCATTCTTGGCCAAGACATCAAAGTATTCCCATGCTTCCTCGGCTTCCTTATTCATAAATTCTCCATTACACATCATCTCTACGAATTGGCACATTGTCGAAGTCAGTCCTTCATAGAAAAAGCTTATTACCCGCCAACTTTCATAGCCGTGATGTGGGCATGTATTCAACAAATCTTTAAACCTCTTCCAACATTGGAAGAAGGTCTCATCCTCTTTTTTAGCAAAATTCATGATTAAGCGCCTTAGCATGATTGTTTTATGAGTAGGGAAAAACTTTTTAATGAATTCCCTAGTTATTTCAGTCCATGTATCAATTGATCTTGGCTTTAATGCATGAAGCCAAGCCTTAGCTTTCTCTTTAAGGGAAAAGGAAAATAACTTAAGTCAGACAACATCATTTGACACATTTGCAAAGTGCAACGTGGCTATCACCTCATTGAATTCCTTAAAATGTTTATAGGCACTTTCACTATCTGATCTATGGAATTTAGGAAGGGGTTGGATTACTCCCGGTTTAAGATCAATATTCCCTACATTATATAGAAAGATTATGCATGAGGGAGTGCTCGCTCTTACAGGTTGTAAGTAATCACGTAGAGTTCTCGGTCGATGAACATTCTCAACTTCGTTCTCCTATTTCTATTTGATTATGGCCCAGATTTTGATTGGCCTTAGGGTTGAGTTGATTTTCAGCCATACTTTTAGAAAAGATTTGGAAATCTAAACGTTTCTTAGCACGCAGCTCCTTATCAGTTCCCTCAACAATTCCTCCTTCACTAATTAATTGGTTATTTGAATCCCGAACCCAATGTGGCATGCAAATTTTAAAAGAATAAAAGACTAGAAAAGAACAAAAAGTTAGAAAGACAAAACCTGATTTGTAGTAACTACTTCAACTCCTAAAAAAAATCCCTACAAAAACAAAACAAAACAAAACAAACTAAGTTAGTATTAAATAAATACTCCTAAAAATTTCAAACTAAAAACAATTTTTAGAAATCATGTAAACACCATCAAAGTCCCCAACAGCAGCGCCAAAAACTTGTTCGCTTCCCCAAGTGTAGGGTTGCGATGTAGTAATAATCTCGGTAACATTGAGGTCGATCCGCAGGGACTAATTCAGGGGTTGACAAAACTACTTCCAAGAATCTCTAATTGAAATCAAACTAAACAGATTGGAAATTGAATGTAGATGGGCAATCTTCAACTAAAAGTGAATTTAACAATATAAAAGAAGCACTGGGGTGCCAATGATCCACTTGTAGCCATCCTTGATGTATAATTTGCTGGGGTTTCTCAATTACACAACTAGAATATGAAATTACGTTGGGTAGTCTAACACGACACCCTACGCATACGCGTGCGGAAGCTTAAGGATTAACTAGAATTATGGCTAAGTCTGGGGGGGGGGGGGGGGGGGGGGGGGGGGGGGGGTGATTAGGACCTTTTAAAATCTTTTCGCTTACTTAACGAATTTAGCGAATTAAACTAAGCGATTAACACTTCAGCTTCCAAGCCTAAGTGGGTCCAATCAATAGACTAGTATATGATAAAAATTATTAACATCCTAGTCTAAGCGTGCATAGATTAGCTTATGATAAAACACAACAAGAACCTAATCTATGCAACCTAAGTAGACTATAGAGGGTTAGATCAATTAAGCTCAAGTCTACTCTAGGAGTGAAAGTACATCATGTGTGTGTGGATGTGCCTATCAAGTGCCTAGCATAAATTCCTAATTACGCTTTCATAATTAAACACTTAAACACAATACATAATGAGAAATGTGCTCCAATAGAATCACAAACACAATGATGTATAGTGGTTCGACTACTTATCTACTCCACTCTCGGTTCAAGTACTCAACTCCTTTGAGCACACTGGCATTCATTGGGGAGTTTAAATCTGGTTCCTCCCAACCAAGGTGTTTTAACTCGGATACACCCAACCAGGGAGTTTACAGGTTCCTCCCAGCCTACAAGTTCACACCCGTGTTGGTGGTTCCCCTTAGAGACTTTGTTTAGACCCGACAAACGTGTTAAGGAACGACAAATGTGCCAAGGAACGACAAACGTCCATGAATTTAGGCCCGGCAAACGAGCTAAGGAGTACCGAACAACTTCTAGTCTTTAGGCCGACAAATAGGCTAAGGAATGGTTAACGTCCTTAGACTTTAGGCTGACAAACAGGCCAAGGATGGGCAAACGACCCTAGTTCGAGTTTGTTAAACAAACTCTACTCTCAACTCCCACAGGGAATTGAGTGGATGGACTTCAAACAAAGACAACCTTACTTGTCAGATTGAGCCCCTTTGTAGCGCTGCTTTGGGTTGCTTCTTCTTTCTCTCCCGTGCTTGAATCAGCGGGAATCTCATATGGACACTTATTATGTTTTGAGACTTTACGGTTCCAACCTCTACCACCTAATTTCTCTAACTCTTACACTTGTGTATCTTGGGATGTATAGAAGAATGGTTTTTAAGGGAGAGTTGGGCTTGGAGAATGAAATTGGTTTCACGCATGTTTTGCTCGGGACTAGCAAAATGCTGGTTGGGGGGTGTGTTGAGCTCTTAATTGTGCATATTCTAACCCCAATTCATCACTCATTATGCAAGGTTTTCATGATTTAATGACTAATCTAATGTAAGATTTGTGATTGTAGGGATGAGAGAGAGGATTCATCAATGGAGACTTGAAGACACCATTTACAAGCAAAGAAGATCAAAAGGCTAAAGTGGGAAAGGATGAAAGAAAGAAGTAAAGGAGAGAAGAAAAGATGCAGAAGAAAGCACTGAAGATAGGTCATCCGACCGGTCGTGCGACCGATTGTCCACTGCTTAGACCGGTCATGCGACCGGTCCTTGAATTAATTTTCTAGGTTGAAAAATCCCAAAATTCTCTAGACGTTTTTTACGTTTTTGAGACCGCTCGTGCGATCAGTCGTCTAGGAGCTCAGACCGGTCGTGCAACCGGTCGTCTGCATAACTGAGCGTGTTCTACAATTTCCAGATTTCTCTACGCACTGCGTACTCTTACGCAATTTCTGGAAGATTCTGATGCTGCGGAGCCTCCCTACTATAAAAGGACACCTATGGATCATTCCTAGGGCATCTAAGAAGGGTTTGAGCACTGTGGGAGGCGGCGGAAGTCCATTTTGGAGTTCTAAAACTCCTCCTAGTTTGCTTTCTGTTTTTATGTTTTTCTTAGTTGTTTCATGTTTCCTTGGATCATGAACGGCTAAACCTCTTAGCTAAGGCTAAGAGGTAAAGCTTGTAGTGAATCTAAGATGTTTCAATTCATTTAAGTTGGTTTTAAGTTGGATTTCATGTTTAAGAACAATGGTTTGAAGTTTAATTCAAGTACTAAAGTAGTTTTTCTTAGTCTTATGATGACTCATGGATGTTTGGAAGAATTGCTTGAGTTCTTAATTGTTATGAACTAGTCTAGACCTGTATGATCCGAGGAATTGGAGTACGCTCTAGTACTATGATCTTCATGTGGGAACTTCCTACCAAAGTTATATTTTCTGGATTTCTGAAGTATGTATGGGACTGTGTAAGTGATTTGAATTAAGTTCAAATCATAATCTAGTTTTGTCTTGTGACAGGATTTAATGATGGTTATGATTGTGATCTTAGCCTATTGGAATTGGGACTGACCTATGCAATTGAGTATGCTCGTTCTAGCTTGCATTGAGTGAATCATATACATTGATCTTACATATGACAGATTGTTGGTTTAACTGCTCTATCATCCGACTAGATAGATCTTAATTTCGATTCTAGTTGAGAAAGTGAGAAATCACTGCGAATTGAGCATCAAGGATTGCTACAAGCGGATCCTTGAACCCCTAGTGCCTTTTATTAATTGATTACTTTCAATTTAGTTCAAAGTTGTTCTTTACATCAATCTTCTACAATTCTACTAGTTAGCTTTTCAATAGAAACTATTGGACGTATTTGTGAATTCCTACATAAGTCCCTATGGATCGACCTCGGTCTTACCGAGATTATTATTACATCGCAACCCTACACTTGGGGAAGCGAACAAGTTTTTAACGCCGTTGCTGGGGACTTTGATGGTTTTTCACAAAATTTCTAAAAATAGTGCCTATTTAGGATTTTTAGAAATAGTATTAACTTAGTTTATTTTATTTGATTTGTTTTCTTTTTCAGGGATTTTAGGAAGTTGAAGAAGGCATAAGGATCTCAAGTGCCCAATCAGGTTTTATCTTTTTAAACCTTACTCTTCTTCTTCCCCTATTCATTCCTATTCATCTCTTGTAGAGTGGGTGGAGACTCCTTTTTGGATCTCTGATAGGTAGGCCTTGTGCTACCTTGATTCCTATTGGTCGTCACTGCCGTCTTGGATCACCTTGTGCTCAGAGATTTCTCTTCTCATCTCTACTCCTCTTTCTTCTTTTTTCTGCACTTTTCTCAAAAGATTCAAAGAGTGGGTGGGGAGTTCTCTGTACCCCTATTGACCAGGAGAAATCGGTCTCTATTCTTGCTTCTGGTCTTAGCCATTGCAAGACACCTTGTGCTTCGGTCTTAGAGAAGAGTAAAGAAAGGAAGGAAGAATTCTTCTTTCTTTCTTGCTTCATACTTTTAGGATTTGCATGCCACATTGGGCTCGGGATTCCAATAACTGACTCATTAGTGAAGGGGGAATAGTTGAAGGAATTGACAGAGAACCACGTGCTAGGAGACATTTAAATTCTCCAATTTTGTCTGAAAGTATGACTGTGAATCAACCCAATCTTATGGCCAATCAAATCTGGGCCAAAACCAAACCGAAACGGGAGAGAATGTGGTTGAGAATGTTCCCCGACCAAGAACATTACGTGATTACTTGCAACCAGCAAGAGCGAGCACTCCCTCATGCATAGTTTTTTCACAAAATGCAGGGAATGTAGATTTGAAACCGGGAGTAATCCAACTCCTACCGAAATTCCATGGATTAGACAATGAAAGTGCCTATCAACACCTTAAGGAATTTGATGAGGTAACAACCACCATGCACTTTGCAAACGTAACTGATGATGTGGTGAGGCTTAAATTATTCCCTTTTACTCTTAAAGATAAAGCTAAAGGTTGGCTTCATGCATTAAGGGCAAGATCAATTGGTGAATGGACTGATATGCATAGGGAGTTCATTAAAAAATTCTTCCCTACTCACAAAACGAACATGTTGAGGCGCCTTATCATGAACTTTGCTCAAAAGGAAGATGAGACCTTCTTCCAATGTTGGGAGAGGTTTAAGGACTTACTAAATGCATGCCCACATCATGGCTATGAAATTTGGCGGGTTATAAGCTTTTTCTATGAAGGACTGACTTCACCCATGCGCCAATTTGTAGAGATGATGTGTAATGGGGAGTTTATGAATAAGGAAGCCGATGAAGCATGGGACCATTTGGAGGAATTGACTGAGAATGCACAGTCTTGGGATACATCTAAACCAACAAATTCCAAGACTGGCTAACAAAAGGAAAAGGGAGGAATTTATATCCTATCAGAAGAGGATATCATAAGTGCACGGGTGGCTAGCCTCACAAGAAAAGTCGAGGCCATGGAATTAAAGAAAGGAGAGACGATCAACTCTAATGACGTTGAAATTGTTTGTGGAATTTGTGCCAAAAATCAACATATAACACAAGATTGTCCCACAATTTCAACGGTTCAAGACATCTTATAAGAACAATCAAATGCCATAAACAGTTATCAACGGCAATTTGGTGCTCCAAACTCAAACACGTTTAATGCTAGTTGGAAGAACCATCCCAACTTCAGTTGGAGGAATGGATCCACTGCGAATGCAAATAGTATCCCTCAAGCTCAACCTGTACTAGGTCCATCTCTAGTCATTACACCAAAAGTTACGCTAGAGGAGATGTTGGGTGCATTCATATCAGTTCAAGCTGAGTATAACAAGACTAATTCTCTGAAAATAGATGGGTTCATGCAAGAGCAATTGAAATTCAATCAAAATTCAACTCAAGCCATCAATGAATTGAAAACTTCAATGGCTAGGGTTGAATCTCACCTCAGTGTTAGGGAGAAAGGCACACTTCCTGCCCAACCTCTTCCTAACCCAAGAACCCAATTTGAGATACAAGACGCTAGCTCATCCTCCCAACATACGGAGCATGTTCAAGCTATCACCACTTTGAGAAGTGAGAAAATAGTTGATAAATCTAATCCGGTAAAGGCTCCAAAGCCTAAGGATCCAAAAAATTCCAAAGAGGATGATAGCTCAAACAACACTCCACAAGAGAAAGAACCGGAAAGGCAATACAAGCCGGTTGCCCTGTTTCCCCAAAGGTTGATTTCACTCAAACCTTTAGACACAAATCTGAAAATTTTAGAGGTTTTCAAGCAGGTGAAGATCAACATTCCGTTGTTGGATGCCATAAAGCAAATACCATCCTATGCCAAATTTCTAAAGGAATTGTGCACAGTCAAAAGGAAACACAATGTTCACAACAAAGTACTTTTGACTAAGAATTTGAGCGCTATTATCAAACAAGAGGTGCCCCAAAAATACAAGGATCCAAGTAGTCCAACCATCTCATGCATCATAGGAGACTACCGGATTAAACAAGCCTTACTCGATTTGGGGGCACGTGTACGAACAACTTGGGTTAGGTGAATTGAAACCTACCAAAACTACACTCCAACTTGTTTACAGATCCATTCGTATATCGAGAGGAGTGATTGAGGATGTTTTAGTCCAAGCTACCCAGTAGACTTTATTATCTTTGATACACATCCCGTGATAGGTAACGGTGTTCAAATTCCTGTCATACTTGGCCGCCCTTTTCTAGCTACTTCAAATGCAATTATCAATTGTAGAAACGGGCTTGTACAAATGTCCTTTGGAAACATGACACCTGAGCTGAATATATTTGATCTATGCAAACAACCACAGGAAGTTGATGAGGAGATCCACGAGATAACCTTGATTGAATCATTCGTGGAGGAAACTTTCCCCACAACATTATATTCCGACCCTTTGGAAGCATGTGTGGCCCACTTTCATGAGATAAATGATAACACAATACGAGAGATGGATGCCATTTTAGATGTGATGCCGGTGCTTGATAACAAAAAATGGATGGCCCTATTTGAACCTTTACCCGTAAACGAGAACAAGCCCCTCCCATCCAATATCAAGGCACCAACACTCGACCTAAAACCATTACCAAGTGAGCTGAAATATGTCTATTTAGGTCGAGATGAGACATATCCGGTGGTGATTTCTTTCCACTTGGATGAGGAACAAGAGAGTAGGCTAATTGCCACTCTAATAAAGAACAAGAGTGCCATTGGGTGGTCTATTGACGGATCTCAAAGGCATAGACCCACTGATTTGTACTCATCGCATACACCTTGAGGAGAATGCGAAGATATCGAGGTAACCACAAAGACGACTCAATCCAAACATGAAGGATGTGGTTAAGGCTGAGGTGGTGAAACTAGTGGATGTGGGTATTATTTACCCAATATCTGATAGTCAATGGGTGAGCCCAACTCAAGTGGTGCCTAAGAAATCCAGAATAACCATCGTAGCCAATGCCAATAATGAACTCGTACCAACCAGAGTCACTACCGGTTGGAGAATGTGCATTGACTACAGGAAGCTAAACACTGTCACGAGGAAAGACCACTTCCCCCTACCGTTTGTTGATCAAATTTTAGAAAGGTTGGCGGGTCATTCCCATTTTTGCTTCCTTGATGGCTATTCAGGGTACAACCAAATAGAGATCGCCCGTGAAGACCAAGAAAAGACTACATTCACATGTCCATTCGACACTTTCGCCTATCGACGGATGCCGTTTGGACTATGCAATGCCCCTGCCACTTTTTTAGCGATGTATGATGAGTATCTTTTCTGATATGGTGGGGACAATTCTCGAAGTCTTCATGGATGATTTCTCAGTATTTGGTTGTAGCTTTGTGAGTGCCTTGTGCACTTAAAATCTGTGTTGAAAAGATGTGAAGAGAAGAACCTTGTGTTAAATTGGGAGAAATGTCACTTCATGGTTCAAAAGGGAATTGTACTTGGTCACATCGTTTCACAAAACGGAATCGAGGTGGACAAAGTGAAAATCGATCTTATCTCTAACCTTCCACCACCCAAGAGCATACGAGATGTGCGGTCTTTTCTGGGACACGCAGGATTTTATAGAAGGTTCATAAAGGACTTCAGTTCACTCTCTCGTCTGTTATGTAACCTACTTCAAAAGGAAAATTCATTCGAGTGGAATGAAGATTGTCAAATTGCCTTTACCACACTTAAAGGTATGTTGACATGTGCTCCCATAATGCAACCACCTGATTGGAGCCTTCCTTTTGAAATTATGTGCGATGCAAGTGACTATGCTATTGGGGCCGTGCTAGGTCACAGAAAAGAGAAGAAGCCATGTGTTATCTACTATGCAAGTAGAGCCTTAAACTGAGCCCAAGCAAACTGCACTACTACAGAAAAAGAACTTTTATCCGTAGTTTTTGCCTTGGACAAGTTTATGTCCTACTTGATTGGATCCAAGATCATCATATTCACTAACCATGCCGCGCTTAAGTACCTTCTCTCTAAGAAGGATGCTAAACCACGGTTGTTAAGATGGATCCTTGTACTCCAAGAATTTGATATAGAAATATGTGATAAGAAAGGAGTAGAAAATGTAGTGGCTAGCCATCTCTCTCGACTTGTTCTCATCGATTCCCCTGAAACGACCGCGATCAATGACAAGTTCCCTGATGAACAACTTTTTAAAGTCTCTCAATTGCCATGGTATGCGGACATTGATAACTACCTTGCTACAGGTACAATTCCTACACATTGGAAAAAGCAAGATAATGATAAATTCTTCACTGAGGTGCGAAAATTCCTATGGGACGACCCATACTTATTCAAGTATTGTCCCGATCAAATCATAAGGAGATGTGTGCCAGATGATGAACAACAAAGTATCATCTCCTTTTGTCATTCACAAGCATGTGGTGGCCACTTTTCGGCTAAGAAGACCATAGCCAAAATTCTGCAATGTGGGTTTTATTGGCCCACTATGTTCAAAGACACACATGAGTTTTGCAAAACATGTGAACCTTGTCAGAAATTGGGAGGAATGTCCCGTAGAAATATGATGCCACTCAATCCCATCTTAATAATCGAAAATTTTGATTTTTGGGGCATCGATTTCATGGGTCCATTCCCATCTTCTTTTGGAAATATTTATAACTTGCTTGCCGTTGACTATGTGTTCAAATGGGTCGAGGCGATCCCATGCCGGAATAATGACCATAAAATAGTCATTCATTTTTTAAAAGAGAATATTTTTTCTCAGTTTGGAACACCTCGAGTCATCATTAGTGATGGAGGGTCTCACTTTTGTAATCGCCCATTTGAAACCTTAATGAAGAAATATGGCGTTACTCACAAAGTGAGCACCCCCTATCACCCACAAACAAGTGGACAAGCTGAGATATCCAATAGGGAGATTAAACATATTTTGAAGAAAACGGTGAACCCCGATCGCAAGGATTGGTCGCTTCGACTCACCGATGTGCTTTGGGCTTACTGTACTACTTTTAAGACCCCTATTGGAATGTCTCCCTATAGACTTGTCTATGGGAAGGCTTGTCACTTGCCTGTGGAGTTGGAACACAGGGCGTATTGGGCAATAAAGAAGATGAATTTTGATTTTGACAAGGCAAGCTTGTTGCGCAAACTTCAATTAAATGAACTTGCAGAAATCCGGAACGAAGCATATAAGAATGCGAGAATTTACAAGGACAAGACGAAGATATTCCATGATAAGAACATTCTTCGTAAGACATTTATGATCAATCAAAAAGTCCTTCTGTATAATTCTCGCCTACATTTATTTTCGAGAAAATTGAGATCTCGATGGATCGGTCCTTACATTGTGCAAACTGTCTACCCATATGGGACCGTTGAGTTGTTAAATCCAAGGAACGGCAACATTTTTAAGGAAAATGGTCAACGATTAAAGCCGTTCTTTGAGAAGTTTCCTTTAGAAGGTATGTCCATTCCTCTGACTGATCCTGTGTATCAGGATGATTGATCTCCTAGTCTGATGGAGGTATAGAGTAGTTAGGATTAGGATTTTGTTACTTTTGTTTCCTTTTTCATAGGTTTGTTAGAAGGAGGAAGAATTCCACTTTTCACTCTCTAAGGTACTATCATTCCTCCCTCCCTTTTATTTTAGAATTGCTCTCATGTTTTGTGCATTGCACATCTTTTACATTGAGGACAATGCAAGATTTGGTTGGGGGGTGTAGGATCACTTGGATGAATCCAGAGTTTTGTAACATTTTGAGCAATTATGTAGAAATTTTTTGATTTTTTTAAAATTTACTACTCTTTTGGAAAACTTTGTTCTATGTATTCGAGATGATATGAGTATAAGAAGAAGAGATACAAAGTGGATGAAGTTGTAAGTCTTGATCTTCTCTGAGCATAATGGTTTTATATGTGAATTCCCCTATTTATGTGATTGATAGAAAATTTGAACACTCTTACACCTAGTTCACATTACATGATTTTCATGGGTCGAAAGGATTATGTGATTTGTGGATTAGCTAGACTTTGATTTAAGGTGTTGAGAAACCAAGCCGGGGCACTTTGTCCATCCTTGTCCATGGGAAAATAATGAAAGATATGGATTTCTAAGAATCCTATCTAATTTAAAAGAAAAAAGAAAAGGAAGGATGAAATTGGGAATGATGGAAAAATGGTGGAAAATTCCGATTAGGGCTACCTATTACCAACTAGGGGATGGTCTACCCGTAACCAAAATCGGAAATGGGACGTAGTTTGAAATCCGTCGGAAGGACAGTAAGGCAAATTCCTGTCATTGGCTTGTTGTTACTCTATATACCTTGAGATCTATGGTCTAGTTGATCTATGAAGAAAATAATCCTGGAAACTCATGATATGAATTTTTCACTATGCACACTAAGTTGAATTTGTTCAAGTTTTACTATTTATCAACCAATCAGCGAGAATCTTATATGGACACTTATTATGTTTTGAGAGTTTACGGTTCCAACCTCTACCACCTAATTTCTCTAACTCTTACACTTGTGTATCTTGCGATGTATAGAAGAATGGTTTCTAAGGGAGAGTTGGGCTTGGAGAATGAAATTGGTTTCACGCATGATTTGGTCGAGACTAGCAAAAGGCTGGTTGGGGGGTGTGTTGAGCTCTTAATTGTGCATATTCTAACCTCAATTCATCACTCATTATGCAAGGTTTTCATGATTTAAAGACTAATCTAATGTATGATTTGTGATTGTAGGGATGAGAGAGAGGATTCATCAATTGGAGACTTGAAGACACCATTTACAAGCAAAGAAGATCAAAAGACTAAAGTGGGAGGATGAAAGAAAGAAGCAAAGGAGATAAGAAAGGAAGCAGATGAAAACACTGAAGACCGGTCGTCCGACTTGGTCGTCCATGGCCCAGGACCGGTCGTCCGACCGTTCCGAACATTCAACAGAAAAGGCCACTTTGCAAAACTCTCTGGACTGTCCAGGACCGGTCGTGCGACCGGTCGTCCACTGCTCAGACCGGTCATGCGACCGGTCCTTGAATTAATTTTCTGGGTTGAAAAATTCCAAAACTCTTTGGAGGATTTTTATGTTTTTGAGACCGCTTGTGCGACCGGTCGTCCAGGAGCTCAGACCGGTCGTGCGACCGGTCGTCTGCGTAACTGAGCGTGTTCTACAAGCTCCGGATTTCTCTGCGCACTGTGTACTTTTAAGCAATTTCTGAAAGATTCTGATGCTGCGGAGCCTCCCTACTATAAAAGGACACCTAGGGATCATTCCTAGGGTATCTAAGAAGGGTTTGAGAACGGTGGGAGGCGGCGGAAGTCGATTTCAGAGTTCTACAACTCCTCCTAGTTTGCTTTCTGTTTTTATGTTTTTCTTAGTTGTTTCATGTTTCCTTGGATCATGAACGGCTAAACCTCTTAGCTAAGGCTAAGAGGTGAAGCTTGTAGTGAATCTAAGATGTTTCAATTCGTTTAAGTTGGTTTTAAGTTGGATTTCATGTTTAAGAATAATGGTTTGAAGTTTAATTTAAGTACTAAAGTAGTTTTTCTTAGTCTTATGATGACTCATGGATGTTTGGAAGAATTGCTTGAGTTCTTAATTGTTGTGAACTAGTCTAGACCTGTATGATCCGAGGAATTGGAGTACGCTCTAGTACTATGATCTTCATGTGGGAACTTCCTACCAAAGTTATATTTTTCTGGATTTTTTAAGCATGTATGGGACTGTGTAAGTGATTTGAATCAAGTTCAAATCATAATCTAGTTTTGTCTTGTGACAGGATTTAATGATGGTTATGATTGTGATCTTAGCCTATTGGAATTGGGACTGATCTATGTAATTGAGTATGCTCATTCTAGCTTGCATTGAGTGAATCATATACATTGATCTTACATATGGCAGATCGTTGGTTTAACTGCTCTATCATCCGACTAGATAGATCTTAATTTCGTTTCTAGTTGAGAAAGTGAGAAACCACTGCGAATTGAGCATCAAGGATTGCTACAAGTGGATCCTTAAACCCCTAGTGCCTTTTATTAATTGATTACTTTCAGTTTAGTTCAAAGTTGTTCTTTACATCAATCTTCTACAATTCTACTTGTTAGCTTTCAATAGAAACTATTGGACGTATTTGTGAATTCCTACATAAGTCCCTGTGGATCGACCTCGGTCTTACCGAGATTATTACTACATCGCAACCCTACACTTGGGGAAGCGAACATCGAGCGCCCGGTGGACACCGGGTCGGGTGCCCGAAATCCAGTCCAGAAAATTTTTTTTGCACCGGACATATTTTGAGTTGGTCGGGCGCCCGGACAAGTTGTGGTTGAGCGCCCGATGGCCATTTTTTGCACTGTTGGACGCTTGATGGTTACTTGATCGGGTGTTCGAAATTCAGTCTAGAAATTGGTCTGTACTGCTGGACATTTTGTGTACTGGTCGGGCGCTCGGTGGACACTGGGTCGGGCGCCCGGCCATGCATGTCTTTCTGCTCTTTTGTTTTGTGTTTTGCAGCAGAACATGCAACCTTTTGGCCGTTCTTTTGGTGGTCTTTTGGGACACCTACGGCCAATCTAAGATGACTAAGGGTATGCCTATTGGTCATGGTCATCTAGAGGTTAAAGGTTTTGGGTAGGTATAAGGTTAAGGCTCACCGAGGCATCAGATTCATCTGTTTCTTCTTTCTTGATGCAGTAGGTTCGTCTTGAGTCTTTGGTCTTTGTCTTCATTAAGCTCAACTGACACTAGACTCATTGACCTAAGTAATTGATATACAAGGTGTACTAGTATGCCACAGAAAAGTGCACTAACAATCTCTCTATTTGTCAATTACTTAAAAAAACCTAACCTACCAAAATAAAATACATTATATGTCAAAATTCAAATAAATTTTAGAACTCGAAACACTAAGACATGTAAACTATGTGTAAGACCCGTACCCTGAATTGCCCTCCTTACGTTTAGTTTCCGGTACCGGTACGTCCCGGACGGACAAGATTAGCGAGCCTTGATCGCGACCCTGATTTAGTACCGCAACGACCCAAGACCTATACCCCGGCGACCGTGTAGGCGCTGCGATTCCAACGCCGCGCGGCACGCCTCATTGCGATACCCGGTGTGAAAGATGCATACTTTTGTGCAATCCGAGGTGGGCCGCGCAACGCGTGTGTGGCGTGGGCCCCACTTGTACAAATCCCAACAACATGTCAAATCAATCACTATCACCCTCACCCATACCCCTATCATTACCCTAGCCTACACACACCATACCTATCCCATTCCTCTCTCACCAAAGTCAACTCCAACCCATACCTCTCATGCCCTCTCCCATCATCATCATAATCATTTCATGTACCCCCCCTCTCTCCCATACAAGAGCCATACGTAGGGGGGGTGGCCTTCTCATATTCTAAGATTAGAGAGAGAGAGAGAGGGAGAGAGAGAGAGAGAAGGAGAGAGAGAGATTTGAGAGAGAGAGAGAGAGAGAAGAAAGAGATTTGAGAGATTGAGTGAGTTTAGAGAGAGATCTAGAGGGAGATCAAGAGAGAAAGAGAGAGGTTGAAGGAGGAGATCAAGCTTGGAGGACCTCGATCATCATCCGGACCGTCCGATCGGCAATCCAACCGTCCAACCATCATTGTGAGTGCAAACCTTCCCCCCTTTTTATTGTTTACCCTTCATTTTTCTTTCCTTGGACCCACCATGTGATGGGCAATGAGAGGGATGGTCTGGATTGTCCATGAATGGGCCCCACATACATGTAGTAGTAATAATAATAATAATAATAATAATAATAATAAAAGGAACGGCCGCTAGACAGTCAGCGTCCAGAGGACGCTGCTGCCCAGCAGCACTTAGGCGTAGCCCCTTTGGGCGTTGACCGTCGGTCCCCACTCATGGGACCCACCATGCTGCATGTATGTAATCCACGCTGTCCATCTGTTTCTCCAGCCCATTTTAGGGCCGGACACCAAAAATGAAGTAAATCCAGATCTCAGGTGGACCACACCACAAGAAACAGTGGAGGCAAGGATGCTCACTGTCAAAACTTCTTGGGCCCACCGTGACATTTGTAGACTGTTCCACCTGTCCAATATTGGGCTTATTAGGTCCTCAACGAGTTGGGAAACCTGATGAATGGATTGGATCTTCCCTAAGTGGGCCCCACCTGAAATAAACTAAAAAAAAAGAGAAAAAAAGGGGGTTGTGGACACTGGACGTTCCCAGCGTGAGAACGCTGTAACAGTCCAGCGACACCTGGACGTTAGACTGGGTCTCCACTCGTGGGACCCACCTTGATGTTTTGTTGTATCCACACCGTCTATCTGTTTTCCCATATCATTTTAGGGCTATGGCCCAAACATGAAACCGATCCAAATCTTAAGCGGACCGCACCACAGGAAACAGTGGAAATAATGATGTCTACTGTCGAGCTTTCCTCAGCCCATTTTGGTATTTGTACCCCACTTAATACACCCAATATTGGGCTCGTTGGGTACCCCATGAGCTGGTGAAGCTGATAGACGGGGTGGATCATCCTTTTGTGGGCCCCACTGGAGGAAAACCACAGAAAAACAAAAAAATGAAAAGAAAAAGAAAAAGATAAGAAGAAGAAGAAGTCGCTGACGCTGGGCGTACCAGCGTCCTTGGACGCTGGCTCGTGCCAGCTGGTGGCCCAGTTGTGGGTCCCACCATGATGCATGTGCTGTAATCCACACCGTCCATCCGTTTGGGGAGATCATTTTAGGGCATGACTCCAAGATTGAGTCAGATCCAGGTCTCAAGGGGGCCCCACCACAGAAAACAGTAGGGACAGTGGCCCTACCGTTGAAACCTTCTTATGGCCCACCATGATGTTTATTTGAGATCCAACCTGTTCATAAGTTCACACATACATGGAGGAAGGAAAAACAAAAATATCAGCTTGATCGGGAACTTCTGTGGGCCCCGCTTGTAATAAAAAATAAAAAGAAAAATATATATAAAAAAAGGAAGAAAGAAAGGGATCGCTGGACAAGCAGCGTCCAGGGGACGCTGCTGCCCAGCAGCCTTATCGGCGCCACTCCATGGGCCCCACTCGCTGGGCCCACCTACAATGTATGCGCTTTATCCATTCCGTCCATATGTTTTTCAGCTCATTTTAGTGGCTGAGCCAAATTTAAGCATATCCAAACCTCAAGTGGATCATGCCACTGAAACAGTGGGAATAATGATCTCCACCGTTGAAATCTTCCCAGCCCTACAGTGATGTTTATTTGTCATTCAGCATGTTCATAAGATCACATGTATATGGATGAATGGGAAAGTAAAAATATTAGTTTGATTCAAAACTCTTAGGGCCCATTTGGGTGCTACGCTCTGTGGGTCCCACCACGATGTATCTGTTTTATGTATGCCGCCCATCTGTTTTTCCATATTATTTTAGTCCATGGGCCCTCCAAGAAAAGATGAGGTAAATAGGAACCTCAAGTGGACCACATTGTAAGAAACTGTGGCCATTGATGCCCACCTTTGAAACCTTCCTTGGGGCCATTGTAATGTTTATTTTTCCATCCAACTAAAGGTGATGGGGCCCAACTTTGGGTCCCACCTTGATGAATGTTGAGTATATCGTGTCGTTCTTCTTGGCAAGGGTGTGGGCTCAGTTTTAGGTGGGCCACACGTAGAAAATAAGGGTGATTGAATGTTTACCATTGGAAACTTTACAGGACCCATCTATTATGTTTATTTGCCATTCTCCTTGTTCTTAAGTCACCCAGCCATGGGTGGGGTTCCACACGTGTGGTGTGCGGGCCCCACCATGGTGTTTGATTGCCATCTCACTTGATTAGTGGGAAAGCACAAATATCGGGTTGATCCCAAACTGTTGGGGCCCATTGATGTATGTGGCTTCCCCACTCCTTTTTGCGGTTATACCCAACCACGGGTCCACCTTGTTATGCATGTGTTCTATCCACGTCAGCCATTGGCTAACTATGGTGCGATATGTATGTTGCCCATCGATTAGGACCGCCTTAAATTTGTACTTGAACCAAACCATCCAAATGAATGGACCCTAGCATGTTATGTACAGGATGGCCTTGGGACCACCTTAGTGTGCGTGTTCGAATGACTGCGGTGTCCATCCCGTGGATCTACCTTGATGATTAGTTGTGTAAACCCTTATTGAAAGGTCATCCCTAAAGTTCGCTTGATCCAAGTCACAGGGCTACTTTCTTAAACTCACCTTGTTGAACCGTCTTGTCAATTCACCTTATTCACTCACCATGTTAACCCGTCTTGTCAACCTGCCTTATTGACTCACCTTGTTGACTCACCATGTTGATTAACCCTGGTAACTCAGCTTGTGTATACTCATATGACTCACCCCTCCTACCCTTGAACCCAACTATTAAAGACTACCATATCGTGTATATCCCATCCACACCGTCCGTTTACCTTTAGGACGAGTGTGGGGCTCATCCTCGACGTTAGTATGTCATCTAGGCCATCCATTATATGGAGCCTATCTTGCAGTATGAGGATAGACCTGTCGTCTCTTCTTGGACCTCATCGTATTGATCATCTATCTCAGATTTCCTTACCATTTATGATTCTCTGTCATGACCTGTCTACCTTGCAACCCGTTCTATGACGTTCCTTTTACGGACCATTATTGTGTTTATCTCCACTGTACTAAAGAATTTTGGGTATTCCACTCTTGCCACTCAAGTAGGTTCTACCTTTGATGTGTCGGTAGTGCTTTCAATCATTTCCTTTCCATTTGGGTTATCTGAATATTGAAGGTTAATCTACACCGTTCAGTTGTTGAACCGTCTGTGTTGTTATATACCAGCCATTTAGAGTCTTATCTCTTTATGTTTGCTTGTATTATAAGTGAATTTATCTTTTTATGCTATTTTCAGTATGTCTGCTGCCACACGTAGTGTTATTTGGAATGCTCATATGTGATCTTTATACTATAAACTTCGACGACCACCATGCATGTGTAATGAGTATGTATCCCGAATCACCATTGTTAGTTGGGGACCACTAGGGCATAAACGCATTCATAAAGCATTCGAGATGTAGTCGCGCAAATGTAATTCATGTGCTCTCTATCGCAAACCTCTCTAATAGGTATGGGACTATTCGAGGACAGGAATCTATCATTCTGACTTACACTGTATGGTAGGAATAGCTTAGCATACCTTGTAGCCCTTGGTGTGAGATTCCCTGGCTAGCGACATCCCGCACTATGACTCGATCATTCATATGTGTCCCCTCATCTTAATCATATCTTAAATAGGTTGGACTAGATTGATTTATTGCCATCGTGGTAGATGGGCTACTTGTTGGCACTCATACTGTATACTTGACTCATGCATCATGAATGCTTGGCTCATCTGATTGTCTTGTATCAACCGGCCATATCGGTCGTGATTGTCGTGCAGTTCATTACCAGCTGACGGTGACATTGTGCTTGAGACCTTATAGTTTTATGGTGCTCTTTGGAGACTTGCACGGGCATGTCGTCCCACGTTTGTATGCATGGTTGCATTTCGCACCGTCTGCTTGTGCCGCATATAGCAATGGTTACTACGTTGCAACAACAGCTCCATCGTGGTTTGCAGGAACACCGGAAATATGTGATCTTTAAACAGGATGTCATAGATGTCCCTGGGTGAAAGTCCCTGAACCCGTTGGTACCAAGGTGGGTGCTCCATTCAAGGACCGGGTGGTTTAATCATACACCAGTATGCCGAATACCAAACGGCGGTGTTTTCCACTGCACATGGTCAGTTTGGAAGGAGGTCTGACCTAACCTGCCGGAAGAGTGTTGGCAAAGGGGGTTGAGTTTGACCAGCTGTAAGTAGGTCCGCTATTGCACCAGATAGGCTTTGGCATTCTACTGGTGAGTAGTGAGGTCTGTGAGACCCCGGTGATGTTCCGTTTCAGAGATGGTATTGGTATTACTGTATGGTGTTGGACGGTCCTGATGTGGGCGGGTGTGATGTGGGCGGGGCTGTAAGCCTGGGCGAGCTACCACACTGGGCGAGCTACCAGTTCCGAGTCCTGCATTGCTTACGTGATCGCGTTATGACTGTTCGTATCTGGACCACTGTACTGAGAGGTGGTGATTTGCATATATGCATTGGATCATTGTATGTGACATTAGGCCCTGTAGGCCATTGCACAGTATGAGTATATAGCCTTGGTAGGCTGGTTACCTGTATTGCACGCTTGCATAGCCATGGTAGGCTAGTTATATGTATTGCATGCTTGCATAGTCATGGTAGACTGGTTATTCATATCACATGATCGTGTAGCCTAATTAGGCGAAGTCTTGGTTTAAAGTTCTCATCATGCTTTACTACTTACTCTGATATTTATCATGCTTGTCATATGCATTGTGCACGCACACACGCACTCACAAAGCTTCGTTCGAAGCTTATGCGCGTTTGTTACGCTGCAGGTTCTACCAGAGTATATCAGCAACGTTGAGTTGGAGTTGAGAGTGCAATAGCAGGAGGTGCCAGATTGTGCACAGTTTTTATATTTACGCATTGTGTATTTACCTTTCAGTACTGTATGTAAACGAAATGATTTAGTGGAAATATTGTGTTTGTCTTTGATGGTACTCATATGGTGATGCTCATGTTAAAAAAAAAAATTTCAGACCCTAAAATCCTCCTTGTGGTATCCCAGGATCGGAACCTGACGTGTAGGGTTAGGATCCGAGATCGGGGTACTACGGAGGCTGCCACCTCCGAATTCGGGTTACAGCGATTGGACGTCGAGAACCGAATTTGGGGCATGATACTATGCAAGCTCCTCTTGATTGCTCCCCTATAACCTGTCAAACCCTGAAACACAAAACAAAAAATTATTTTGGTGGGACTTGATCTCTCTCCCTCTTTTTGTCAGAAATTGACAAACTATTCTCTCCCCCTTAATGATACATCAATTAAGGTTAAGGTAAGAGTAGATAGTATGTCGCAGTTATAACTTTAAAAACATACTAACTAGAGAGAGTATAGGGTGCATAAACATATAAAACATGGAGCATGCATGGGAACATGATTAACAAGTAAATGTAACTATCTAGGCATAGTTAATCATGCATAATTGGTCATCTGTGATATACATGAAGCATTAAAAGCTCAAGGGCTTATAGCCCAATCAACCAACCTCTCCAACTGGTATATCAAGACTAATAAAAAGCAAAGATTAGCATACAATTAAGCATGAAAGTCAGCAAGATTAGCTAATCTAAACATGGTGCTAATCTAGCAACCAAATATACAAATTAAAAGCAAGACTAAACTACCAAATTTCGGCTAATGGGGCTTAAATCCTCTGATTTGCTCATACACACAAAAATGAGGCTAAAATCCTCAGATTTTCCTATTGAAGCATTTCTAGCTACCCTTAGTAACTATGTTTAGTTTGATTAGCCTAAGGGTAACCAATTTCCACAACACCCTCATAAAATATAGCATGAGATGAGGGGTTGGGAACTCCTTCTCCTAGAAGGAAAAGCGGTCGGGATCTTCTCTTAGATTGGGGGGAAGAGAGGTAGTGGTGGAAGCCATGAGAGCTCTCACTATATCTTGGCTCTCATCACTATTGGAGTCACTAGATTCAGAATTTAACTCATCCGTATCATCCCACGTGGCTACCATGACCCTTTTACCTTTCGGTTTAGGCATTTCCGGCAATCCGGGGCAATATGGCCACGTTGACCGCAACCATGACATCGGACGGATGAAGTTTTGGATGATTTTTCTTTATGTTTATCACCCTTCTTGTCCTTCTTGTCACGGCTACTCCCTCTATGAAATTTGAGGAATCTCTTGAATCTTTTATTAAGATCATCATCCTCATCATCGCTATCTTTGGATGACCAACTCTTAATTTTCTTTTGCCTATGTGAGTGTCTATGTGAAGATTTCAAAGCGATGTCTTTCTTTTTAGAAGGGGCTCTAAAGTGTAGTTCATGAGTTTGTAGGGAACTTATATGTTCTTCTACTTTCATGTTATTTATGTCTCTACACTCCTTTAAGACTACTACCTTGGTACCGAATCTTTTCGAGAGGGATCTAAGTATTTTTCTACATAACCTTCCTTCCGTAACCCTTTCCCCTAAGGCAAATATGAAGTTATAAATATCAAAAACTCTAGTATAAAACTCCATGACGGTTTCAGTCTCTTCCATCCTAATGTTTTCAAGTTTGGTGGTTAAGAGATGAAGCTTCGAGCGTCTTATTGTGCTAGTTCTCTCATAGGTTACTTCAAATATATCACACGCTTCTTTTGCAGTTGCGCATGTGAGAATGCATTGAAATTCTTCTGGGGAAACACCACGGTAAATCGCATTGAGAGCTTTGGCATTCGTCACATATTGAGCTTTCTCATTGTCATTCCATTTCTCATTGTCTTTGGGAATGACAATGATCTTATCATCAACCTCCACTTGTTCAGTGGGCAAGGAATATCCATTTAATGTTACTGCCCATACGGATCGGTCGATGGATTGGAGAAAAATCCTCATTCTAGCCTTCCAATAGGCGTAGTTGGATCTGTCAAAGTATGGTGGACGGTTGACAGTATTCCCATCTCGGGTAGACATGATGCTAGTGCTCCGGTATCGAATCTTACGCGTGCGAAAGCTTAAGGAGAAACTAGAATTATGGCCAAGTCTTTGGGGGGGGGGGGGGGGGGGGGGGGGGGGGGGGGTGATTAGGACCTTTTAAAATATTTTTGCCTACTTAACGGATTTAACAAATTAAACTAAGTAAGCGATTAACACTTTGGCTTTCAAGCCTAAGTGGGTCCAATCAATAGACTAGCATATGAAAAAAAACTATTAACATCCTAGTCTAAGCATGCATAGATTAACTTATGATAAAACTAAACAACAACCTAATCTATGTAACCTAAGTAGACTATAAAGGGTTGGATCAATTAAGCTCAAGTCTACTCTAGGAGTGAAAGTACATCATGTGTGTGTGGATGTGCCTATCAAGTGCCTAGCATACATTCCTAATTACACTTAAACACAATACATAATGAGAAATGTGCTCCAATACAATCTAAAACACAACGATGTATAGTGGTTCGACTACTTGTCTACTCCACTCCTAGTTCAAGTACTCAACTCCTTTGAGCACACCTGGCATTCACTGGGGAGTTTAAATATGGTTCCTCCCAACCAAGGTGTTTTAACTCGGATCCACCCAACCGGGGAGTTTACAGGTTCCTCCCAACCTACACTGTCCATACCTGTGTTGATGGCTCCCCTTAGAGACTTTGTTTAGGTCCGAGAAACGTGCCAAGGAACGGCAAATGTCCTTGAATTTAGGCCCACAAATGAGCCAAGGAGTGCTGAACAACCCTTAGTCTTTAGGCCAACAAACATGCCAAGGAATGGCTAACGTCCCTAGACTTTAGGCCGACAAACAGGCCAAGGATCGGCAAACGACCCTAGTTCGAGTTTGTTAAACAAACTCTACACTCAACTCCCACAGGGAATTGAGTGGATGGATTCTAAACAAAGACAACCTTACTGTCGATTCAACCCCTTTGTAGTGCCGCTTTGGGTTGCTTCTTCTTGCTCTCCCGTGCTTGAATCAGCTTCCCTTGTGCTCTCCCGATCTTTGATGCTGCTGCTTTGCCAAGGCTAAGCTCCAAGATTAGCTACCTTGCGTGTGATGCTCCATTGGAGATGCCCAAGGTGGTAAGGAATGGTGAAACCTCTACAAATGGTAGGAAATGGGTTTCCTAGAGGAATACACCTATTTGGACTCCTAGGTGGTGTTTAGACAAAAGATTTAACTATGGTCGAGGTGTCTAAAACCTTAGGAATCAAGAGGGAACAAGTCTATTCTTATATTGCCATTGAATGACCCAACCTTGTGATGAAAACACAAGGAGAATGACTTGCTCTGGGTTTGGAATAAAGGCTCTAATGGTCTTTAGCAATGGTGGCTTCTATTTCCTCAAAATCCCCTCTATTAGCCCTAAAAATGAATCCCTCATTTTATAAAGTTTCCCCCAACGGTCAAATAACGGGCAGATTCGCGCAGGGTCGAGCTCTCGGTGGACACAGGGTTGGGCGCCCGAAATCCAGTCCATAAAAAAGTTTTGCAATGGACATATTTTGAGTTGGTCGGGCACCCGGACAAGTTGTGGTCGGGCGCCCGATGGCCATTTTTTGCAATGTCGGGTGCCCAGTGGTGACTAGATCGAGCGTCCGAAATTCAGTCCAGAAATTGGTCTGTGCTGCTTGACATTTTGTGCACTGGTCGGGCGCCCGATGGACACTGGGTCGGGAGCCCGGCCATGCATGTTTTTCTACTCTTTTGTTTTGTGTTTTGCAGCAGAACATGCAACCTTTTGGCCGTTCTTTTGACGGTCTTTTAGAACACTTAAGGCCAATCTAAGATGACTAAGGGTATGCTTATTGGTCATGGTCATCTAGAGGTTGAAGGTTTTGGGTAGGTACAAGGTTAAGGCTCACCGAGGCATCAGATTCATCTGTTTCTTCTTTCTTAATGCAACAGGTCCGTCTTGAGTCTTCAGGCTTCGTCTTCATTAAGCTTAACCGACACTAGACTCACTGACCTAAGTAATTGACAAACAAGGTGCACTAGTATGCCACAGAAAAGTGCACTAACAGAATCGAAATCAAATCCTATATGGCCGGATTATATAGTGGTTATATCAAGAAAACAATCTATTACATGTGTTGTTCATCAACATGAATCCCTCAATTCAAGTTAGGACTTGAGCACACTTAATTGCATAGGTCAATCCTAGTTCCAATAGATTAAGATCACAACTATGATAAACAACTAACCCTAACTAATATCATGGTTTGAACTTGATTCAAATCATATGAACAAGCAACACATATTCCAGAATTCTCAGAAAAAGATAGAACTTTGGTTTGAAGTTCCCACATGAAGATCCAAGTTAGAGAGCATCTTGAATCTGATTCCTTAGAGCGTACAGGTCTAGATCTTTGCAAAAAAACTAAGAATTAAGCATAGTTCTTGCAAACATCCATGAGTCATAATAAGATTAAGAAAAACTAACTTAAACTTCATTCAAACTTAAACAAACCATTGTTCAACACTAAAATTTAATCCATGAAACCCTAAAATGAATCAAAGCATCTTAGATGAACTACAAGCTTCACCTCTTAGCCATAGCTAAGAGGTTTAACTTATCATGCTAAAATAAAATATGAAAGCAAATAAAAATATAAAAATTAGAAAGAAAACTAGAAAGAGGGAGTTGTAGAACTCCATAATCGTCCTTCTCTGCCTACCACTATAGTAGATCTCTTCTAGGATGGGTTAAGAACGAGGTAGAGGTCTCCTTTTATAGCATAAATCTGCCTCTCACTTGGAAACTTTTGGAATTGCGTAACTCCTTACGCCGCTACGCAGACAAGTCCGATTAATTGAAAATACGTCCGATTGATTGGACAATGAACTTCGATTGATCAGAAGTAAGCCGATTGATCTTAAAAGAGTCCAGAGAGTTGCTATTTTCCACCGCTTATTCCGATTGATTGGACATGTCTCTAATTGATCAGGCACTTCTATTCGATTAATCGGAGATGTGCCGATTGATAAAAAAATATATTCAGAGGGTTATTCAAAATTCAATTTTAAAAAGGTTGGTCCGATGGATGGTTTGATCGATCGGAGACCCATTGGAACTTCCCTCGATTGATCGGAGACCCATTGAACTTCCCCCGATTGATCGGAGACCCATCGACGATCCATCAGAACTGTCTGTTTCTCCTTTTTCTTCTGCTTTCTCTTCGGACTTCCTTCACTTGATTTTTTTCTTTTCCTTCTTCCTTTCCTTGACTCTTTAATAATCCTTTGAAGTGCCCTTTATCATCCAATTGGTGAGGCCTCTCTCTTATTCCTACAATCATAGAACCATGCATTAGATAGATCTTATAAATTGTGCATAGTTAGTGATGAAATGGGGTTAGAATAAACACATTTAAGAGCTCAACAGCTGTCGCATGGAAAAACTTTTTATTCTTATCTCCTGCTTTCAACTAGGTAGCTCTAGACCTTTGTCTCCATTTGATCTCCTCCTCCCTTACCCTAGCATTATATTTCACTCTGTACACTTCCCTCCACGCCATTTCATCCTCCAATAAATTTGTTTCCTCTTCTTTAGCATCTAGCAGTTGAATTTGCAAAAGAATTTCACCCTTTTCCACCCCTCGGCCAAAAAGAACCTCTTTTTCCATTCCCCTCTCTTCTATTTCAAGCATTTCAATTTTTAAAAAAGAGAGACCCCCACACCCCTTCCCACTGAAAATGACGTCCACTATTCCACAATCTTTGACCCAAAACCTTCGATTTCTAACCATGCCAATTCGAAACGGAATGGTTTCTAATCTGATGGGACTGTAGGATCTGAGGATGGTGAAGCAAGTCCATCTGTACCTGCTTAGCTTATCAAGTACGGTCGTCCGAAAAGGGCTGGGAAAGGTGCCAAGCAAGTGAATTTACAGAATCAGGCCAAATCTAAGTCTGACAAGATAAAGGTCACTTGGTTTATAGTCAAATTGGTGATGGCGCCTCTTAAAATAAAAAAATCCCTTCACTCTACAACACATCAGATATGTGAAGAGCTATCAACGACAACGTTCTCTTTCGGAGGTCGAGCCTTCCAACGTATGTCATAGTAATTCTTTCTTCAGCGTAGATAGTTAGACATTCAGCCCAGCACCATTCCTAAATTGCTCTTTATTTGATAACGGGAAGCGTCAGTCCGTCGTTGGTACGAAGGGCATGATCTTATTAGAGCTAAACCATGACCCTCACCAGCCTTTCCCCACACATTACTTCGAGACCCTTCGCTAGAGGTTTCATCACTTAGGGGATACTGAGATTTGGCCGTCTGGTGCATTCCGGACCTGAGGTCACTTGATTCCTCACCCAGGGTATGAAGCATGGGCACGTCGCATTCTGGAGCAACACAGGGCTACATTGCGAGCAGTAGGCCTGTATAAGGCTATTGAGGCAACATCGAGTTATTTTTATCGGGAACCGTGGGTTTATAAAGGGTTCCTAAACCATTGGTGTTCTATCACTAACTCCTTCCACCTGCCGTATGGAGAGATGAACATCTCTCTTTGGGGTTTGAATCGGATTGCGGGTCTCCCGATCCGTGGGAGGATCTATGATGAATGGGTCCCAAGCAATGAGGAATTGTCTCGGAAGAAGAAGGGAGTAGATGAGGGTTTCTTCTCTGAAGCTTGTTATGAACTCTTCGCTGAGCTCCTGTAGTTCTGGGGTTTCAAAGATAAACTCTCATTTGAAGATTGACTGGTCTATTTCAGCCACAGTTTGAAGTATCTTGTTGCAAGTTACATATCGTCGTTTCCATTTCATTTTCTTTCTTTCTATTGATGTCGTGTTTTCTCTTTTCAGCTTGGATTATGTGACTTATGATGAGGGTCGTGGTGATAAGGCCTTCTTGAAGAGGAGGATGAAGGAAAACTTCCCCCGTCCCAACAAAGTGTCCCCCACTTGTGAGCTGGCCAACTTTCTGGCGTATTAGCTGAGCTGCGTAGCACTACTGAGCTCTAAGCAAGCAGATAATGTAAGGGTATCATGTTTCGCCGACGCAGGAGCTTTGGCGAATGACCACTAATACGCGCTAGCTCCAGTGGTTCTATGCTCTCTCTACCAGGCCTTTGGCTATGTCATTAGTAACAAAGAGCGTGTCGCTTACGGGATGAATTCGGCTTATTGTGGGTGGCACTTCTTCTCTGGTTGGCTTAGGGTATATTTTTTCTGGGTTTATGGGGTAGAATACGGAGACTATATCCAACCTAGGAAGATTCCACTGTATTTCTTTCAGAAGAAGAGAATGGTTGGTCAAAATTTGACAACCATTGAAGCAAGGATTGCTCGATATAATGACGTCCATTTCTTCCATTTCTCGGGCACCCGTAGCAGAGAGTCGATTTTGTGTACGGACGATGACAACATTGAATACTACGAGCGTTCGTTCCTGATGGCGATTCGTTTGTCGTCGTTGCCACTACGCAAGGGTTTGGAATTCTGGAGGGAGCCTTATTACCCTAATCGCTTTGCTCGCCAATTTCGATATGACCAAGGGGTGCCCGAGACATTAGAGCCGGTGACCCGTGAGCAACGAGCATATGGTGTCCGGCCCATTCATTGGAAGTGGATGTGGCTGACAACTCATGTTGACCGAGACGGGGTGTTCTTTTGCCATTTCAGGGACACAACATTGTACTGGGGCTTCTTTCGGATGGATGAAGTGGTGGGCCTACCAATATACTCTGGTCTAAAATAATTTCCTTGTCAGTAAGCCCATTTTTGTTACACCTCTGGTTGTTACCCCTATTCCGGCCGATAGACTTGGATATGTATCAGAGCATCTATATCAGCTTGCCGCACCGGGTACGAAGAGACTTACAACTTCTCTGAACGTGGTGATCGACCATGAGAAGCTTGAGCATATTTTGGAAGGTTGGATTGCTCACGGAGAGAGGAATGTAACATTAGAGGAGCCAGAGTTCCTACCCCTTGGGCCTTTGGATGAAGTGCTTGAAGAAGATGCTATCCCAAGAGAGAGTGATAGAAATGATGGCGGTGACGGTGATGTTGGTGGCGATGATGGTGATGCTACTGGTGATGAAGGTAATGATGTTGATGAAGGTGGTGATAGTGATGATGAAGGAAATAATGGAGATGATGGTGGTGGGGCTGATGATGAAGGTAATGATGTTAATGGTAGTGGTGCTGATGGTGGTGACGATGGGGGTGATGAAGATGATGGTGGCTCGGCATGGATTGTATCGACAAGTGGTCAAATGAGCCAAGGGGATTTGCCCAGATGTTCTGGTCCTAGGGATAGTGATGATGAGGTGTTGCCCGAGCGAACCAGTCCCCGAGTGAAAACTCCCCTAGTCTTCCTGTCACTTATGGGGGTAAGAAGATTAAGGAGGTGTGGAAATTACACAGAGCTGAGCATTTACGAAAACGACTCTCCAAGGATACAGGTGATGCTCTGGCTAACAATGTAGGTAAGGTCAGGGAAGAGGGTGAATTAAGCTCTCAAGCCAATCTAAGCGTAGACCGTCACTCCAGGGGTAATAACGATGATGAACCGATATATGAGAGATCTGTCCTTGAAGAAGATATGTTGAACCTCCAATTTATACATAAGATTGCCCATTACATCACATTATATACATGGTTTGCATGTTTAAAAGGCCCATCTAAATATGTGTTTTGTGATTGTAGGAATGAGAGGGGGACTTCACCAATTCATGGTTAAAAGAGTCATTTTGGACACATTGAAGACCAAAGAATTAAGTGCCAAAGATGGAAGAAAGAAGCAAGAGAGAGAGAGAAGAATGAAGAAGAAGTACAGAATGCACAACACTGAGGACCGGTCGTCCGACCGGTCTGCAACTCAATAGGGACTTCTCCATTGCTGCACTTTTCACTGGACCAAGCTCGCCGGTCGGCCAGCACTCAGACCGGTCGTCCGACCGGTCGCGTACTCAACAGATAGGTCAAAAATCCAAAAGAACTCTCTGGACTGTTTTTGCCATTTCATGACCGATCGTCCAGGAGCTCAGATCGGTCGTCTAGGAGCTCAGAGTGGTTGTCCAACCGGTCACCTGCGTAACAGAACGTGTCCTACAAGCTCCGATTTTCTCTGTGCAATCCGGGATTTCTTGCGCAATCCGGAACCTTTCGCACTATTTTATAAAAGGACACCTAGGGGCTCTTCCTAGGGTATCATAGAAGCCAAGGAACTTCGTGGGAGAGGAAGGAAGCCGTCGTGGAGTGTTTGCAACCCTCCAAACTCCGGGTTTTTATGTTTTCTAATTTTCCTTTATGAGTTCTAGTTGTAGTATGACAATGCTCAGCTAGAACCTCTCAGCTAAGGCTGAGAGGTGAAGCTTGTAGCCAATTTCATGTCTGATTCAGTTAAATTCAAGTAGCTCTACTTCAAGT
Source organism: Liriodendron chinense (assembly GCA_003013855.2). Lineage (NCBI taxonomy): Eukaryota > Viridiplantae > Streptophyta > Magnoliopsida > Magnoliales > Magnoliaceae > Liriodendron > Liriodendron chinense. The sequence goes on along the minus strand of ML058481.1, from coordinate 1,469,751 downwards.
TCGAATTTTGAATATTCTAGTTCTTAAAGTTGATATTTTTAGAAGTTTTATGAGAGTTCATGTGCTCCGGACATGGATTCCTTGCAATTATCTGAGATCATTACGTTGTGTTTGATTAGATTCAAATTATGGTAACCCTTGAGCATGCCATAGTCCATAGGCATGGCTGTTACTCCGAAGGCTATGATTTCGAATTCTACATGTGGTTGAATGGGACTAGAATTTGGAAGTTCGACTTAAGTGAGATTGAATGTGCTTTAATGCTTTATTTTCCAACTAGATGAGAGATAGGACTTCACATCTAGTTGAATTTTATGCTTCAATTGATTGGATCGACATAGGATTACTACAAGTGGATCCTTGAAAGCCTTAGTGCCTTTAGATTACTGTTTTTCATTAAGTTACTGTTTTAGCATAATTATTCCAATTGAACCTCTTATCTATTGCAAACTGAGTTGCTGGAATAACTTGGAACCTGTTTTCCAATTCCCTATGGATTGACCTCAGTCTTACCAAGATTTATTACTACATCGCAGCCTTGCACTTGAGGCGAGCGAACAAGTTTTTGGCGCCGTTGCCGAGGAGTTTAGATAACGATTCTAAATTATTTTAGTGGCTATAGAGTAGAAGTAGTTAGGATTTATTGTCTTCTTAGGATTAGTTTTCTGAATTCTAGAACTAATAAAGTTTGTTTTGTTTTGTAGGAAGTTCTTCTAGTTCAAGCAAATCGGTACTATCCTTCCAACTTGAACTCTTTTAGTTTTTTTTTTTTTTTTTTTTTTTTTTTTTTTTTTTTTTTTTTTTCAGATTTTAGGATTTAGGATTAGTTCAGATTTTGGATTTTGTGGTTCATGTCCCGTTGGGAACGAGACCACGACAATCGTCTCCAATCCGAAGGTGGTTTAGTTGGACCACTATTTATTCACAGACAAATCCGAAAATCTGTAGAACATTGTGATAATTTGGGGAGTATGGATCAAACACCTTTAAGGAATCCTCCCCCCTACTCCAACTACAAACACAAATTAAGAGGGAGTAGGAGAGAATAAGGTACATAACGTTCCTCCAATGAGATCACTACGAGACTACCTACGACCGGCCCGTGCAACTACACCCTCTTGTGTTGTTCTACCACCAACCGGGGGAAATATTGATATAAAGCCATGTGTGATTCAACTAATACCAAAGTTCCATGGGCTAGACTCTGACAGCCCATATTTACACTTAAAGGAATTTGAAGAAGTGGTGGCTACCTTGCAATACACCATTGTTTCGGAAGATACCATTAAACTTAAACTCTTTCCCTTTTCATTGAAAGAATGGGCCAAGAATTGGCTTCACTCTCTTAGACCACACTCGATAGGGTCATGGAACGAGATGACCTGCGAATTCTTGAAAAAGTTCTTCCCGGCTCATAAAACGAACACCCTTCGACGAGCCATAATGAATTTTTCAGCTAAAGAGGGTGAATCTTTCTTCCAATGTTGGGAGAGGTTTAAGGACCTCCTGCTTGCTTGCCCACATCATGGCTATGAGAGTTGGCGAATTATAAACTTCTTCAATGATGGATTAAGTTCCAATATGTGCCAATTCGTAGAGATGATGTGCAACGGCGAGTTCATGAGCAAAAATCCAGATGAAGCTTGGAGTTATTTGGATATGTTGGCCGAGAATGCCTAATCTTGGGATACCTCGGATAAACCCAATAACCCCAAGCCTACTCAAGAGAAAGAGAAAGGAGGGATCTATATCCTCAAGGAGGAAGACGACATGAATGCAAGGATAGCCAACCTCACAAGGAAGATCAAGGCCATGGAACTTAGTAAGAGTGGAGTTCCAAAGTCCAATGAAGCTATTGAGACCATATGTGGGATTTGTCTCACTAATTTACACGCTACGCAAGATTGTCTTACAATTCCTGCATTTCAAGAGGTGTTACATGAACATGCAAATGCCACATATGGGTATTAATGGCCTTTCAATGGACCGATGGGTAATACGTACAATTTTACTTGGAAGAACCACCCAAATTTCAGTTGGAAGAATGCTCCCACGGGCTAATCCTACCAACTCTCAAGGAGGGCCACCTATGCAAAATATGGCCCCACCTCAATTTTCAATGGAGGATACTTTGAAAGCGTTTATACAAGGGCAAACACAAATTAACCAAATGAATCAGCAAATGTTCCAAGAGCTTAAAGTCTCGGTTGATGAGATTAAGGGACGCTTGCATACTAGGGAAGAGACCTTTCCGGCCCAACCTTAGCCCAATCGAAAGCAAGTACATGAAGTAAGCATCCCTGATCCTTTCAACCAACATATGGAGCAAGCCAAATCCGTCACCACTCTTAGAAGTGGTAAACAAATTGACAAATCTAGTCCGGTGAAGGCTGACAAGCCTAATGATCCGGTAAATTCTGAGAATGAGGACGGATCCAACTTAGCCCCACAAGAAAAGGATCGTATCTATAAGCCCGTAGCACTATTCCCTTTGAGATTGGTGGCTCCAAAATCTCTTCTAAACTCTCATGATATTTTAGAGATTTTCAGACAAGTTAAGATAAACATTCCCTTGCTTGATGCCATTAGAAAAATCCCCTCTTATGCCAAGTTTCTAAAGGACCTATGCACAACTAAACGCAAATATAATGTGCAGCAAAAGCCTTCTTAAATGAGCAAGTGAGTGCCATTCTCACTCAAAAGACCCTCCCAAAATTCAAAGATCCCTGTAGTCCCACAATCTCATGTATCATTGGAGACTACCGGATTGAGCGTGCATTACTAGATTTGGGGGCAAGCGTAAACTTGATCCCGTACTCGGTATATGAGCAATTGAGTCTTGGTGAATTAAAACTCACCAAAACCATGTTGCAACTCACTGATAGATCCATCCGTGTACTAAGAGGGATAGTTGAGGATGTTCTAGTCCAAGTTGACAAATTCTACTTCTCGGTAGATTTTATCGTCTTGGACACACAACCGGTTCTAGATGCTAGCAATCAAATACTGGTGATCTTAGGCCTCCCGTTCCTTGCTACATCAAATGCAATCATCAATTGCTGGAATGGGGTGATGCAATTATCCTTTGGAAACATGACATTAGAAGTGAATGTGTTCCACTTGGGCAAAAGGCACAGGGATGTTGATGATGACGAGCTCTTCGAGGTAAACATGCTTGAATCTTTTGAAGAAGAAGAGCTCCTCCAACTTGAACCACTAGAAAGCTTGGAGACATGCTTGGCACATTTCGTGGATTCCAAAGATCCCATCATTAGTGAAATTGTGCAAGCATTGAATATTGAGAGACCGGTAGTTGGTACTAGCCGATGGAGGCCCCATTTTGAAAAATTGCCATCAACTACATGAAGGCCTCTACTGTCTAACATCAAACCACTGAAGCTTGACCTTAAACCATTGCCATCCGAGCTTAAATATGTATATTTGGGTCAAGAGGAAACATTCCCAGTTGTCATTGCCTCTCACCTTAGGGAAAGACCAGGAGCTCAAGTTGATTGAGCTACTCAAAGAACATAGGGGAGCCATAGGTTGGACAATAGCGGATCTCAAAGGGATAGATTCTTCAGTTTGTACTCACCATATACACCTCAAAGAAAATGCAAAAACAACTAGACAACCTCAAAGAAGGCTAAATCCAAGCATGATGGAGGTTGTCAAAGCCGAGGTGTTAAAGCTACTAGATGTGGGTATCATCTACCCCATCTTGGATAGCAAATGGGTGAGTCCTACCCAAGTTGTCCCCAAGAAATCCAGTATTACCATTGTAGAAAATGCCAACAACGAGCTTATACCGATTAGAGTAACCACTGGTTGGCGTATGTGCATTTATTATCGGAAGCTCAACAAGGTCACTAGGAAGGACCACTTCCCTCTCCCATTCATGGATTAAATTTTGGAGAGGTTAGCAGGTCATTCCTATTATTGCTTCCTAGATGGCTATTCTGTCTACAACCAAATTGAGATAGCCCCAGAGGACTAAGAAAAAACCACATTTACATGCCCGTTTGGTACCTTTGCATACCGAAGAATGCCATTCCGGCTATGTAATGCACCCGCCACATTCTAATGATGCATGTTGAGTATTTTCTCGGACATGGTGGGCGAATTTCTTGAGGTGTTCATGGATGATTTTTCTATTTTTGGTTGTACTTTTGATGAGTGCCTCAATCACTTGAAGTTGGTCTTGATGAGGTGTGAGGAGAAGAACCTCGTTTTAAACTGGCAAAAGTGTCATTTTGTTTGCTTCCCCATCTGTAGGGTTGCGATGTAGTAATAATCACGGTAAGACCGAGGTCGATCCACAGGGACTTGTGTAGGAATTCACAAAACACTTCTAATAGTTTCCACTGAAGAACTAACTAAACAGAATTTAGTAATCTGATGTAGAGAGATATTTTGAACTAACTGAAGGTAATCAATTAATAAAAAGGCACTAGGGGTTCAAGGATCCACTTGTAGCAATCCGTGATGCTCAATTCGTTGTGGTTTCTTAATTTCTCAACTAGAATAAAAATTAAGTTCTATCTAGCCGGATGATAGAGTTGTTAAAACAATAAATCCAACATATGCATGACTCATGTACATGATTCTCTCAATTTAAGCTAGGACGTGAGCACACTCAATTACATAGGTCAGTCCCGATTCCAATAGGTTAATATCACAATCATAATCATCATTAAACTCTGTCACTAAGCATAATTAGATCATGATTTGAACTTGATCCAAATCACATACACAATCTCACACACTTCAGAAATTCCAGAAAATAGACCTTTGGTAAGAAGCTCCCACTTGAAGACCATAGATCTAGAGCGTATTGAATCCAATTCCTTGGATCATACAGGTCTAGACTATTTCAAAATAGTTAAGAACTCAAGTAATTCTCCCAAACATCCATGAGTCATCATGAGATTAAGAAAAACTACTTAGAACTTTATTTAAACTTCAAACCATTGTTCTTCAATAGAAATTCAACTTGAAACCAAATCAAATGAATTGAAACATCTTAGATTCACTACAAGCTTCACCTCTTAGCCCTAGCTAAGAGGTTTAGCCGTTCATGATCCAAGGGAACATGAAACAAACTAAACAAAACATAAAACTAGAAAAAACCAACTAGGAGGAGTTGTAGAACTCCAAATCCAACTTCCGCCGTCTCCGCCAGTGGTCAATCACTTCTAGGATGCCTTAGGAAGAATCCCTAGGTCCCCTTTTATAGCATAGTGCGGAAGGTTCCAGATTGCGCAAGAAATCCCGGACTGCGCGGAGAAAATCGGAGCTTGTAGAATACGCACTGTTACGCAGATGATCGGTCGCACGACCGGTCTCAAAAGAGCAAAAACTGTCCAGAGAGTTTTCACAATTTCAGACTCAAGGAATTTAATTCAAGGACCGGTCGCACGACCGGTCTGGGCAGTGGACGACCGGTCGCACGACCGGTCCTAACAGGTCCAGTGAGTTTTGGCCGAAGGGCCCCTTCTGTTGAGTGTTCGGACCGGTTAGACGACCGGTCCTAGGCTATGGACGACCGGTCTTCAGTGTCTTCTTCAGCTTTCTTTCTTCTATCCTTTGACGCTCGGTCTTGTGATCTTCAATGCTTGTAAATAGCACCTTTAAGCCTTCAATTGATGAGTCTTCTCTCTCATTCCTGTATCCATAAAACCATGCATTAGTTATGTCTTTAATCATGTATTTCACGCATAGTTAATGATAAAATGGGGTTAGAATATGCACATTTAAGAGCTCAACACACTCCCCAACCAGCATTTTGCTAGTCCCGAGCAAAACATGCGTGAAACCAATTTCATTCTTCAAACCCAACTCTCCCTCAGAAACCATGTTTCTATTTACTTAATGATATGCGAGTGCAAGAATCAGGAAAACTTAGTGATAGAAGTTGAGACCTTAACCTTCTCATAACATGACAAGTATTTATATGAAATTCCCACTGATTGATTGATAAATAGAAGAATCCAAACAGTTTATCCTCGTGTGCTCAGTGAATGCTCATCTCACGGATTTTCGGGGTTACCTTCCTTATGAATTGATTAAGGTATGGATTCAACGGTGTATAAATCAACAACAAGCCTAGACAGGAATTTGCCTTACTGTCCTTCCGACGGCTTTCACACTACATCCCATTTCCGGCTTTGGTTACGGGTAGACCATCCCCCAGTTGGTAATAGGTAGCCCTTTTCGAAATTTTCCACCATGTTTTCCATCATTCTCCAATTTCATCCTTCCTTTTCCGTTTTCTTTTTTATTAGATAGGATTTTTAGAAATCTATATCTTTCGTTATTTTCCCATGGACAAGGATGGACAAAGTACCCCGGCTTGGTTTATCAACACCTTAAATCCATACTTACCCAATCCACAATTCTACATAATCCTTTCAAAGCATGAGAATCGTGTAATGTGAATTATGTGTAAAAGTGTTTAGAAATTCTATCAGTCATAAAAATAAGGGAATTCACATATAAAACTAGTATCTTAGAGATTGCTTAAGGTATTCAACTTCATTCACTTTACTTTGCCTTTTTCTTATACTCACACTATCCCAAATGCATAGAAACAAAGTTTTCCAACGAAGTTTTGAATATTTGAAAAATTGAACAAGTTCCTTCATAATTGCTTGAGATGTTACAAAGCACTGGATTCATCCTAGTGATCCTACACTCCCCAACCAAAACTTGCCTTGTCCTCAATGTAAAAGATATGCAATGAGCAGAACATGAGAGCAATTCGAAAATAAAGGGGAGTGAGGTATGAAAGTACCTGAAAGAATGAAAAGTGGAATTCTACCTCCTTCTATCAAACCTATGAACAAGTAAACAAAAGCAACAAAATCCTAATCCTAACTAGTCTATACCTCTATCAGACTAGGAGATCAACCGATCCTGATTAGAGGTATGGACATACCTTCTGAAGGAAATTTCTCAAAGAACGGCTTTAATCACTGACCCTTCGCCTTAAAGGTGTTGCCGTTCATTGGATTCAACAACTTGACGGTCCCATATGGGTAGACAGTTTGTAGAATGAAGGGACCGGTCCATCGAGATCTCAATTTTCCCGAAAATAAGTGTAAGCGAGAATTATACATAAGGACTTTTTGATTAATCGTGAATGTTTTACGAAGAATGTTCTTATCATGGAATACCTTCGTCTTGTCCTAGTAAATTCTTGCATTCTCATATGCTTCGTTCCAGATTTTCGCAAGTTCATTTAATTGAAGTTTGCGCAACGAGTATACCTTGTCAGAATCAAAATTCATCTTCTTTACTGCCCAATACGCCCTATGTTCCAGCTCCACATGCAAGTGACAAGCCTTCCCATAGACAAGTCTATAGGGAGACATTCCAATAGGGGTCTTAAAAGTGGTACGGTAAGCCCATAGTGCATCGATAAGTTGAAGCGACCAATCCTTGCGATCAGGGTTCACTGTTTTTTCCAAAATATGTTTAATCTCCCTGATGGATATCTTAGCTTGTCCACTTGTTTGTGGGTGATAGTGAGTACTCACTTTGTGATTAACGCCATATTTCTTCATTAAGGCTTCAAATGGGTGATTACAAAAGTGAGACCCTCCATCACTTATGATGACTCGAGGTGTTCTAAACCGAGAAAGAATATTCTCTTTTAAGAAATGAATGACTGTTTTATGGTCATTATTCTGGCATGGAATCACCTCGACCCATTTGGACACATAGTCAACGGCAAGCAAGATATATACGTTTCCAAAAGAAGATGGGAATGGACCCATGAAATCGATGCCTCAACAATAAAAAAAAATTGATTATTAAGATGGGATTGAGTGGTATCATATTTCTATGGGAGATTCCTCCCAATTTCTGACAAGGCTCACATGTTTTACAAAACTCATGGGTGTCCTTGAACATAGTGGGCCAATAAAACCCACATTGCAGAATTTTGGCGGTGGTCTTCTTAACCGAAAAGTGGCCACCACACGCCTGAGAATGACAAAAGGAGATGATACTGTTGAGCCCTTAATTGTGCATATTCTAACCCCAATTCATCACTCATTGTGCAAGGTTTATATGGTTTGTAGGCTAATCCAATGCATGTTTTGTGACTACAGGACTGAGAGTGGCCCCACATAATTGAAGATAAAAAGGGCTGATTTAGAACCTGAAATGAAGATCCAAAGAGAGCCGAAGGAAGAAGGGAACAAAGAAAGAAGTAAGGAAAGAAGAAAGCAGAAGAAAGAAAGGAAGAACACAAGAAGAAAAGGGAGCTGACCGGTCGTGACCGGTCAGCCATGTACATGGGGGAGGTGCTGAAGACATCTGACCGGTCATGACCGGTCGGACACAGTCACTGGAGGAAGGTTTTACAAGGCCGACCGGTCATGACCGGTCGGCCATGGCTACTGGAGTATAAAGGAAAACGTCCGACCGGTCATGACCGGTCGGACAAGCTTGCTGGACTAATGCTTTACAAGGCCGACCGGTCATGACCGGTCGGCCATGCTTGCTGGAATGAACGTGTATTGAGGCCGACCGGTCGTGACCGGTCGGCCAGGTGTACTGACTTAGAAACTCCTAAGTAACGTCCGATTTTCTCTGCGCTGCGTAAGTGTTACGCACTTTCTCGATTCTTCCGAAGTCGTGGAGACTCCAGACTATAAATAGACACCTAGGGATTGTTCCTAGGGTATCCTAGAAGGGCTCAAGCGAGGTTGGAGGCTGTGGAAGTGAAGATTGGAGTTTCACAACTCCTTTTGGTTTGCTTTGCTGTTTTCATGCTTTTTGTAGTTGTTTCATGTTTCCTTGGATCATGAGCAGCTAAACCTCTTAGCTAGGGCTAAGAGGTGAAGCTTGTAGTGTATCCAAGATGTTTTAATTCATAGTTAAGTGGTTTGAAGTTATACAAGTTTTTAAGTAATTTCTCTTAGTCTTGTGATGACTCATGGATGTTTGGATGAATTACTTATCTTCTTAATTTGTTTGCAACGGTCTAGACCTGTATAATCCGAGGAATTGGAGTGCGCTCTAGTACCAAGCTCTTCATAAAGGGGCTTCATGCCAAAGTTCTAGTTTTGGTCGATTATCTGGAATATGTATGGACTGTGCATATAATTTGAATCCAGTTCAAATCATGATCTAGCCTTGTCTTGTGAGAAGACTTGAGGATGGTTATGAGTGGGAATTGGACCTATAGAAAAGGTGAATGACCTATGCAATGAGCATGCTCAGATCAGCCTAGAGTTGAGTGAACTTTATGCACAGAACTTACATGTTACAGACTTCTGGTTTAACAGTTCTATTATCCGACTAGATAGACCTAACTGGTGATTCTAGTTGAGAGAATGGGAAACCACAGCGGATTGAACATCGAGGATTGCTACAAGTGAATCCTCGAACCCCTAGTGCCTTCTTATAATTGTTTACATTCAATTTAGCTTAAACTGTTAATCGCACACATTCTATTCAAACTTTGATTGTTAGCTTCAATAGAAACTTGTGGATGAATTTGTGACATCCTACATAAGTCCCTGTGGATCGACCTCGGTATTACCGAGTTTATTACTACATCGCAACCCTACACTTGGGGAAGCGAACAAGTTTTTGGCGCCGCTGCCGGGGACCTTGACGGTTTTCACAAATTTCTGAAATTAGTATCTATTTAGGACTCTTTTAGATTTTTAGAACTAACTTAGTTTGTTTATTTGATTTTTTCAAGGATTTCTAGGAAGCTGAAGAAGATTCAAGGATTTCAAGTGCGAATCAGGTTCTATCCTTCTAAAACCTTACTCTTCTCCTTCTCCTAGTCATTCTTATTTTATTCATCTCTTGTAGAGTGGGTGGAGACTCCTTTTGGATCTCTGAAAGGTTGGCCTTTTTGCCACCTGGATTCCTATTGGTCGGCTCTGCCGTCTTGGATCACTAGAAGAGATGTTGGGTGCACTCGTATCGGTCCAGAATGAGTATAACAAGACAAATTCTCTAAAAATAGATGGGTTCATGCAAGAGCAACTGAAATTCAATCAAAATTCAAACCAAGCCATTAATGAATTGAAAACATATCTGGCTAGAGTCGAAGCTCACCTGAGTGGTAGAGAGAAGGGCACACTTCCTGCTCAAACTCTTCCTAACCCAAGGACCCAGTATGAGATACAAGATGCAAGCTCATCCTCCCACCATACGGAACATGTCCAAGCTATCACCACTTTGAGAAGTGGGAAAGAAATTGATAAATCCAATCCGGTGAAGGCTCCCAAGCCTAAGGATCCGGAAACTCCCAAAGAGGATGATAGCCCAAACAATATTCCACAAGAGAAAGAACCGGAAAGACAATACAAGCCGGTTGCCCCATTTCCACAAAGGTTGATTTCACCTAAACCTTTAGATAAAAATCTGGAAATTCTGGAAGTTTTCAAGCAGGTGAAGATCAACATTCCGTTGTTGGATGCAATAAAACAAATACCATCTTATGCCAAATTTTTAAAGGAATTGTGTACAATCAAAAGGAAACATAACGTTCACAACAAAGTGCTTTTGGCTGAGAATTTGAGTGCCATCATCAAACAAGAGGTGCCCCAAAAATACAAAGATCCGGGTAGTCCAACCATATCATGCATCATAGGAGACTACCAAATTAAACAAGCCCTACTCGACTTGGGGGCAAGTGTGAATCTCATTCCATACTCGGTTTATGAACAACTTGGGTTAGGTGAATTGAAACCCACCAAAACCACACTCCAACTTGCTGATAGATCCATCCGGATACCAAGAGGAATGGTAGAGGATGTTCTAGTCCAAGTTGATAAATTCTACTACCCAGTAGATTTTATTGTCTTGGACACACATCCTGTGATAGGCACCGGTACTCAAATTCCCGTCATACTTGGACGACCATTTCTAGCTACCTCAAACGCCATTATCAATTGTAGAAACGGACTTGTACAAATGTCCTTTGGAAATATGACCCTTGAGCTTAACATATTTGAGTTATGCAAACAACCGCGGGAAGTTGATGTGATATCCACGAATTAAACATGATCGAATCATTCGTGGAAGGTACAATCCCCTTGTCACTATTTTCCGACCCTTTGGAGGCATGTGTGGCCCATCTCCATGATATGAATGATGATACAACACAAGAGATGGATGCCATTCTTGATGTGATGATGGTGCATGAAAATAAAAGATGGAGGACCCCAATTGAACCTTTGCCTATAAATGAGAACAAGGCCCTCCCATCTAACATTAAGGCACCAAAACTCGACCTAAAACCATTGCCTAAGTGAGCTAAAATATGTTTATTTAGGTCGAGATGAAACATATCCAGTGGTGATTTCTTCCCACTTGGATGAGGAACAAGAGAGTAGGCTAATAGCCACTCTATTAGAGCACAAGAGTGCCATTGGATGGACAATTGCGGATCTCAAAGGCATAGACCCACTGATTTGCACTCACCGCATACATCTTGAGGAAAATGCAAAGACATCCCGGCAACCACAAAGACGACTAAATCCAAATATGAAGGATGTGGTTAAGGCCGAAGTGGTGAAACTATTGGATGTAGGTATCATTTACCCAATATCTGATAGCCAATGGGTGAGCCCAACTCAAGTGGTGCCTAAGAAATCCGGAATAACCATTGTAACCAATGCCAATAATGAACTCGTACCAACTAGAGTCACTACCGGTTGGAGAATGTGCATTGACTACAGGAAGCTAAACACTGTCACGAGGAAAGACCACTTCCCCCTACCGTTTGTTGATCAGATTTTAGAACGGTTGGCGGGTCATTCCCACTTTTGCTTCCTTGATGGCTATTCAGGGTACAACCAAATAGAAATTGCCCGTGAAGACCAAGAAAAGACTACATTCACATGTCCATTCGGCACTTTCGCCTATCGACGGATGCCGTTTGGACTATGTAATGCCCCTGCCACTTTTCAGCGTTGTATGATGAGCATCTTTTCTGACATGGTGGGGACAATTCTCGAAGTCTTCATGGATGATTTTTCCGTATTCGGTTGTAGCTTTGATGAGTGCCTTGAGCACTTGAAATCTGTGCTAAAAAGATGTGAAGAGAAGAACCTTGTGCTCAATTGGGAAAAGTGCCACTTCATGGTTAAAAAGGGAATTGTACTTGGTCACATCGTTTCACAAAATGGAATTGAGGTGGACAAGGCGAAAATTGACCTTATCTCTAACCTTCCACCACCCAAAAGCATACGAGATATACGGTCCTTTTTAGGACACGCAGGATTTTATAGACGGTTCATAAAGGATTTCAGTTCACTCTCTCGTCCTTTATGCAACCTACTTCAAAAGGAAAATTCATTTGAGTGGAGGGAAGAATGTCAAAAGGCCTTTACCACCCTTAAAGGCATGTTGACATGCGCCCCAATAATGCAACCACCTGATTGGAGCCTTCCTTTTGAGATTATGTGCGATGCTAGCGACTATGCTATTGGGGCCGTGTTAGGCCAAAGAAAAGATAAAAAGCCATGTGTTATCTACTATGCAAGTAGAACCCTAAACTCAGCCCAGGCAAACTACACCACTACTGAAAAGGAACTTTTATCCGTAGTTTTTGCCTTGGAGAAGTTCAGATCCTACTTGATTGGATCCAAGATCATTGTATTCACTGACCATGCCGCGCTTAAGTATCTTCTCTCTAAGAAGGATGCTAAACCACGGTTATTAAGATGGATTCTCCTACTCCAAGAATTCGACTTAGAAATACGTGATAAGAAAGGAGTAGAGAATGTAGTAGCTGACCACCTCTCTCGACTTGTCCTCACTGATTCCCCTGAAACGACTGCAATCAATGACATGTTCCCTGATGAACAACTTTTTGCTGTTTCCCAATTGCCATGGTATGCGGACATTGCTAATTATCTTGCTACAGGTACAATTCCTACATATTGGAAAAAGCAAGATAAGGATAGATTCTTCTCAGAGGTACGGAAATTTCTATGGGACGACCCATACTTGTTCAAGTATTGTCCCGACCAAATCATAAGGAGATGTGTCCCAGATGATGAGCAACAAAGTATCATCTCCTTCTGTCATTCTCAAGCATGTGGTGGCCATTTTTCGGCTAAAAAGACCACAGCGAAAATTCTGCAATGTGGGTTTTATTGGCCCACCATGTTCAAAGACACACATGAGTTTTGCAAAGCTTGCGAACCTTGTCAGAAATTAGGAGGAATCTCCCGTAGAAATATGATGCCACTCAATCCCATCTTAATTATCGAAATTTTTGATTGTTGGGGCATCGATTTCATGGGCCCATTCCCATCTTCTTTTGGAAACTTATACATCTTGCTTGCCGTTGATTATGTTTCCAAATGGGTCGAGGCCATCCCTTGCCGGAATAATGACCATAAAATGGTCATTCGATTCTTAAAAGAAAACATTCTTTCCCGGTTTGGAACGCCTCGAGTCATCATAAGTGATGGAGGGTCTCACTTTTGCAATCGCCCTTTTGAAGCATTAATGAAGAAATATGGCGTAACGCACAAAGTGAGCACTCCCTATCACCCACAAACTAGTGGACAAGCTGAGATATCCAATAGAGAGATTAAACACATTTTAGAGAAAACGGTGCATCCTCATCGCAAGGATTGGTCAGTTCGACTTACCGATGCGCTTTGGGCTTACCGTACTGCCTTTAAAACTCCTATTGGAATGTCTCCCTATAGACTTGTCTATGGGAAGGCTTGTCACTTGCCTGTGGAGTTGGAACATAAGGCGTATTGGGCTATTAAGAAGATAAATTTCAATCCTGACAAGGCAAGCTCGTTACGCAAACTACAATTGAATGAACTTGCAGAAATCCGTAATGAAGCTTATGAGAATGCAAGAATTTACAAGGACAAGACGAAGATATTCCATGATAAGAATATTCTTCGCAAGACATTCAAGATAAATCAAAAAGTCCTCATGTATAACTCTCGCTTACATATATTTCCGAGAAAATTGAGATCTCGGTGGACCGGTCCCTACATTGTGCAAACTGTCTATCCATATGGGACTGTTGAGCTATTAAATCCAAGGAACGGCAACATTTTTAAAGCAAATGGGCAGCGATTAAAGCCGTTCTTTGAGAACTTCCCTTCAGAAGGTATGTCCATACCTCTGAATGATCCTGTGTATCAGGATGATTGATCTCCTAGTCTGATGGAGGTATAGAGTAGTTAGGATTAGGATTTTGCTGCTTTTGTTTTCATAGGTTTGTTAGAAGGAGGAAGATCTTCACTTTTCACTCCCTCAGGTACTATCTTTCCTCACTCCCTTTTATTTTCAAATTGCTCTCATGTTTTGCTCATTGCACATCTTTTACATTGAGGACAATGCAAGATTTGGTTGGGGGGTGTAGGATCTCTTGGATGAATTCAGCGATTTGCAACATTTCAAGCAATCATGTGGAAAATTTTTCGATTTTTCACAAATTTGAAACTCTTTTGGAAAACACTGGTTCTAGGCATTCGAGTTGATATAAGCATAAGAGGAGGAGATATGAAGTGTATAGGGCTGGAAGTCTGGAATCTCTCATTGCATAATGGTTTTATATGTGAACTCCCCTATTTTTGTGATTGATAGAAAATCTGAACACTTTTACACCTAGTTCACATTACACGATTTTCATGAGTTGAAGGGATTATGTGATTTAGGGATGAGTTAGACTTTGAATTAAGGTATTGAGAAATCAGGCCGGGGTACTTTGTCCATCCTTGTCCATGGGAAAATAATGAAAGATATGGATTTCTAAAAATCCTATCTAATTTAAAAAGAAAAAGGAAAAGGAAGGATGAAATTGGGAATGTGGAAAAATGGTGGAAAATTCCGATTAGGGCTACCTACTACCAACCGGGGGATGGTCTACCCGTAACCAAAGCCGGAAATGGGACGTAGTGTGAAAGTCGTCGGAAGGACGGTAAGGCAAATTCCTGTCATTGGCTTGATGTGGCTCTATGTACCTTGAGTTCTATAGTCTAGTTGATCTATGAAGAAGATAATCCTAGAAACTCGTGGAATGAATTTTCACTACCCACACTAGGATGAATTTGTTCAATTCCCTCTATTTATCAACCAATCAGTGGGAATCTCATATGAATGCCTATTATGTCTTGAGGATTTATGGTGCCAACCTTTGACGCCTAATCTTTCTGAATCTTACACTTATGAACCCTGGAATGTATAGAAGGATGGTTTCTGAAAGAGAGTTGAGTCTGAAGAATGAGATTAGCTTCACGCATGTTTTGCTCGGGACTAGCAAAATGCTGGTTGGGGGGTGTGTTGAGCCCTTAATTGTGCATATTCTAACCCCAATTCATCACTCATTGTGCAAGGTTTATATGGTTTGTAGGCTAATCCAATGCATGTTTTGTGACTACAGGACTGAGAGTGGCCCCACATAATTGAAGATAAAAAGGGCTGATTTAGAACCTGAAATGAAGATCCAAAGAGAGCCGAAGGAAGAAGGGAACAAAGAAAGAAGTAAGGAAAGAAGAAAGCAGAAGAAAGAAAGGAAGAACACAAGAAGAAAAGGGAGCTGACCGGTCGTGACCGGTCAGCCATGTACATGGGGGAGGTGCTGAAGACATCCGACCGGTCATGACCGGTCGGACACAGTCACTGGAGGAAGGTTTTACAAGGCCGACCGGTCATGACCGGTCGGCCATGGCTGCTGGAGTATAAAGGAAAACGTCCGACCGGTCATGACCGGTCGGACAAGCTTGCTGGACTAATGCTTTACAAGGCCGACCGGTCATGACCGGTCGGCCATGCTTGCTGGAATGAACATGTATTGAGGCCGACCGGTCGTGACCGGTCGGCCAGGTGTACTGACTTAGAAACTCCTAAGTAACGTCCGATTTTCTCTGCGCTGCGTAAGTGTTACGCACTTTCTCGATTCTTCCGAAGTCGTGGAGACTCCAGACTATAAATAGACACCTAGGGATTGTTCCTAGGGTATCCTAGAAGGGCTCAAGCGAGGTTGGAGGCTGTGGAAGTGAAGATTGGAGTTTCACAACTCCTTTTAGTTTGCTTTGCTGTTTTCATGCTTTTTGTAGTTGTTTCATGTTTCCTTGGATCATGAGCAGCTAAACCTCTTAGCTAGGGCTAAGAGGTGAAGCTTGTAGTGTATCCAAGATGTTTTAATTCGTAGTTAAGTGGTTTTCAGTTTGGAATTCATGATTATGAACTAAGGTTTGAAGTTATACAAGTTTTTAAGTAATTTCTCTTAGTCTTGTGATGACTCATGGATGTTTGGATGAATTACTTATCTTCTTAATTTGTTTGCAACGGTCTAGACCTGTATGATCCGAGGAATTGGAGTGCGCTCTAGTACCAAGCTCTTCATAAAGGGGCTTCATGCCAAAGTTCTAGTTTTGGTCGATTATCTGGAATATGTATGGACTGTGCATATAATTTGAATCCAGTTCAAATCATGATCTAGCCTTGTCTTGTGAGAAGACTTGAGGATGGTTATGAGTGGGAATTGGACCTATAGAAAAGGTGAATGACCTATGCAATGAGCATGCTCAGATCAGCCTAGAGTTGAGTGAACTTTATGCACAGAACTTACATGTTACAGACTTCTGGTTTAACAGTTCTATTATCCGACTAGATAGACCTGACTGGTGATTCTAGTTGAGAGAATGGGAAACCACAGCGGATTGAACATCGAGGATTGCTACAAGTGAATCCTCGAACCCCTAGTGCCTTCTTATAATTGTTTACATTCAATTTAGCTTAAACTGTTAATCGCACACATTCTATTCAAACTTTGATTGTTAGCTTCAATAGAAACTTGTGGATGAATTTGTGACATCCTACATAAGTCCCTGTGGATCGACCTCGGTATTACCGAGTTTATTACTACATCGCAACCCTACACTTGGGGAAGCGAACAGATACTGTGTTGCTCATCATCCGACACACATCTCCTTATAATTTGATCGGGATAATACTTGAATAAGTAAGGATCGTCCCATAGGAATTTCCTCACCTCGTTGAAGAACTTATCTTTATCTTGCTTTTTCCAATGTGTTGGAGTTGTACCTGTAGAAAGATAGTTAGCAATGTCCGCATACCAAGGTAATTGGGAGACTTTAAACAGTTGTTCATCAGGGAACAAGTCATTGATCACGGTCGTCTTAGGGGAATCGGTGAGAACAAGTCGAGAGAGATGGTTAGCCACTACATTTTCTACTCCTTTCTTATCATGTATCTCTATGTCAAATTCTTGGAGTAGAAGGATCCATTTTAACAACCGTGGTTTAGCATCCTTCTTAGAGAGAAGGTACTTAAGCGCGGCATGGTCAGTGAATATGATGATCTTGGATCCAATCAAGTAGGACCTAAACTTGTCCAAGGTAAAAACTACGGCTAAAAGTTCTTTTTCTGTAGTAGTGTAGTTTGCTTGGGCTGAGTTTAAGGTTCTACTTGCATAGTAGATAACACATGGCTTTTTCTCTTTTCTTTGGCTTAGCACAGCCCCAATAGCATAGTCACTTACGTCGCACATAATTTCAAAAGAAAGGCTCCAATCAGGTGGTTGCATTATGGGACCACATGTTAACATATCTTTGAGTTTGGTAAATGCATTTTGACAATCCTCATTCCACTCGAATGAGTTCTCCTTTTGAAGTGGGTTACATAAAGGACGAGAGAGTGAGCTGAAGTCCTTTATGAACCGTCTATAAAATCAAGACTTCGAGAATTGTCCCCACCATATCAGAAAAAATACTCAACATACAACGTTGAAAAGTGGCAGGGGCATTACATAGTCTAGATGGCATCCTTCGATAGCTGAAAGTACCGAATGGACATGTGAATGTTGTTTTCTCTTGGTCCTCTAGGGCGATCTCTATTTGGTTGTACCCTGAATAGCCATCAAGGAAGCAAAAATGGGAATGACCCGCCAACCTTTCTAAAATTTGATCAACAAACGGTAGGGGGAAGTGGTCTTTCCTCGTAACTGTGTTTAGCTTCCTGTAGTCAATGCACATTCTCCAACCGGTAGTGACTCTGATTGGTACGAGTTCATTATTGGCATTGGCTACGATGGTTATTCTGGATTTCTTAGGCACCACTTGGGTTGGGCTCACCCATTGACTATCGGATATTGGGTAAATGATACCCACATCCAATAGTTTCACCACTTCGGCCTTAACCACATCCTTCATGTTTGGATTGAGTCGTCTTTGTGGTTGCCTAGATGTCTTCACATTCTCCTCAAGGTGTATGCGATGAGTACAAATTAGTAGGTCTATGCCTTTGAGATCTGCAATCGACCATCCAATGACACTCTTATGCTCTATTAGAGTGGCTATTAGCCTACTCTCTTGTTCCTCATCTAAGTGGGAAGAAATCACCACCGGATATGTCTCATCTCGACCTAAATATACATATTTCAACTCACTTGGTAATGGTTTTAGGTCGAGTGTTGGTGCCTTGATATTTGATGGGAGGGGCTTGTTCTCGTTTAAGGGTAACGGTTCAAATAGTGCCCTCCATCTTTTGTTATCAAGTACCGGCATCACATCTAAAATGGCACCCATCTCTTATATTGTGTCATCATTTATCTCATGAGAGTGGGCCACACATGCCTCCAAAGGGTCGGAATATAATGTCAAGGGGAATGTGTCCTCCACGAATGATTCAATCACATTTATCTCCTGGATCTCATCATCAACTTCTCGTGGTTGTTTGCATAAATCAAGTATATTCAGCTCGAGAGTCATATTTCCAAAGGACATTTGTATAAGCCCGTTTCTACAATTGATAATCGCATTGGAAGTAGCTAGAAAAGGGCGGCCAAGTATGACGGCAATTTGAGCACCGGTACCTATCATGAGGTGTGTATCCAAGACAATAAAGTCTACTGGATAGTAGAATTTATCAACTTGGACTAAAACATCCTCAATCACTCCTCTCGGTATACGAATAGATCTATCAGCAAGTTGGAGTGTGGTTTTGGTGGGTTTCAATTCACCTAACGCAAGTTGTTCATCAACCGAGTATGGAATGAGGTTAACACTTGCCCCTAAATCGAGTAAGGATTGTTTAATCCAGTAGTCTCCTATGATGCATGAGATGGTTGGACTACCCGGATCCTTGTATTTTTGGGGCACCTCTTGTTTGATAATAGCACTCAAACTCTCAGTCAAAAGTACTTTGTTGTGAACATTGTGTTTCCTTTTGACCGTACACAATTCCTTTAGAAATTTGGCATGGGATGGTATTTGCTTTATGGCATCCAACAACGGAATGTTGATCTTTACCTGCTTAAAAACCTCTAAAATTTCTAGGTTTTTATCTAAAGGTTTGGGTGAAATCCATGTTGAGCTCTTAATTGTGTATATTCTAACCCCAATTCATCACTCATTATGCAAGGTTTGCATGATTTAAAGACTAATCTAATGCATGTTTTGTGGTTGCAGGAATGAGAGTGGACTTCACCCAATAGGAGACCAAAAGGATCTACTTAGGAGCCTTGGATGAAGACTCAAGGTGGGCCAAAGAAAGAAGAAAGCAGAGAGAAGAAAGAAAGAAAGAAATGAAGAAGAAAAGAGGCCAAGACCGATCATGACCGGTCGGCCAGCTCTCCCAGACCCTGCTGAACTTGCTGGACATACAAACAGTGTTGTCCGACCTGTGGTGACCGATCGGCCAGCCCAAGTCCGACCGGTCTAGACCGGTCGGCCAATAGGTTTGATGGCCCCTTGAGCTTGCTGGACTATTTTCTAGATGAGTCCGACCGGTCGTGACCGGTCGGCCAGCCCAGTTCGACCGGTCCAGACTGGTCAGCCATGCATTCAAACAGAAGTTTCTGTTTTGGGCGCTGATTTTCTCTGTGCACTGCGTAAGCTTACGCAAATTCGAGAAGATTCCGATGCTGCGGAGCCTCCCCACTATAAAAGGACACCTAGGGATCGTTCCTAGCGTATCTTAGGAGGGTTTGAGCAAGGTGGGAGGCGGTGAAAGTGGATTTCAGAGTTTCACAACTCCTTCTAGTTTGCTTTCTGGTTTTTATGTTTTTTCTTAGTTGTTTCATGTTTTCTTGGATCATGAACGGCTAAACCTCTTAGCTAGGGCTAAGAGGTGAAGCTTGTAGTGAATCTAAGATGTTTTAATTCGTTTAAGTTGGTTTTCAAGTTGGATTTCATGTTTAAGGACAATGGTTTGAAGTTAATACAAGTTCTAAGTAGTTTTTCTTAGTCTTATGATGACTCATGGATGTTTGGGAGAATTACTTGAGTTCTTAATGGTTGTATGCTAGCCTAGACCTGTATGATCCGAGATTGGAGTACGCTCTAGTACTATGATCTTCATGAGGGAACTTCCTACCAAAGTTCTACTTTTCTGGATTTCTGTAGTATGTATGGGACTGTGTATATGATTTGGATCAAGTTCAAATCATAATCTAGCTTTGTCTTGTGACAGGACTTAAGGATGGTTATGATTGTGAACGTAGCTTATTTGAATTGGGATTGACCTATGCAATTGAGCATGCTCACCCTAGCTTGCATTGAGTGAATCATATACATTGTTCATACATATGGCAGGTTGTTTGGTTTAACTGTTCTATCATCCGACTAGATAGATCTTAATTTCAATTCTAGTTGAGAAAGTGTGAGACCACAGCGAATTGAGCATCAAGGATTGCTACAAGTGGATCCTTGAACCCCTAGTGCCTTTTTATAATTGTTTACTTCAGTTTAAATTCAAAGTTGTTGCTTACATCAATCTCCTACAAATCTGGTTATTAGCTTCTCAATAGAAACTATTAGATGTGTTTGTGAATTCCTACATAAGTCCCTGTGGATCGACCTTGGTCTTACCGAGATTATTACTACATCGCAACCCTACACTTGGGGAAGCGAACAATTAACCTTTGGGGAAATGGGGCAACCGGCTTGTATTGCCTTTCCGGTTCTTTCTCTTGTGGAGTGTTGTTCGGGCTATCATCCTCTTTGGAATTTTCTGGATCATTAGGCTTTGGGGCCTTCACCGGATTGGATTTATCGATTATTTTCCTACTTATCAAAGTGGTGATAGCTTGAACATGCACTATATGTTGGGAGGATGAGCTTACATCTTGTATCTCAAACTGGGTCCTTGGGTTAGGAAGAGGTTGGGCAGGAAGTGTGCCTTTCTCTCTAATAATGAGGTGAGATTCAACTCTAGCCATTGAGGTTTTCAAGTCATTGATGGCTTGAGTTGAATTTTGGTTAAATTTCAATTGCTCTTGCATAAACCCATCAATTTTTAGAGAATTAGTCTTGTTATATTCAGCTTGAACCGATACGAATGCACCCAACATCTCCTCTAGCGTAGCTTTTGGTTTAATGACTAGGGATGGACCTAGTAAAGGTTGAGCTTGAGGGGTATTGTTTGCATTTGCAGTGGGTCCATTCCTCCAACTGAAGTTGGGATGGTTCTTCCAACTAGAATTATATGTGTTTGAGTTTGGAGCACCAAATTGCCGTTGATAACTGTTTATGGCATTTGATTGTTCTTGTAAGCTGTCTTGGATTGCTGAAATTGTGGGACAATCTTGTGTTGTATGTTGATTTCCAGCACAAATTCCACAAACAGTTTCAACGTCTTTTGAGTTGGTCGTCTCTCCTTTCTTTAATTTCATGGCCTCGACTTTTCTTGTGAGGCTAGCCACACGTGCACTTATGTTATCTTCTTCTGAGAGGACAAGAATTCCTCATTTTTCCTTTTGTTGGCTAGTCTTGGAATTTGTTGGTCTAGATGTATCCCAAGACTGTGTATTCTCGGCCAATTCCTTTAAATAGTCTCATGCTTCCTCGGCTTCCTTATTCATGAACTCCCCATTACACATCATCTCTACGAATTGGCGCATGGGTGAAGTCAGTCCTTCATAGAAAAAGCTTATAACCCGCCAAATTTCGTAGCCATGATGTGGGCATGCATTTAACAAGTCTTTAAACCTCTCCCAACATTAGAAGAAGGTTTCATCTTCTTTTGGGCAAAATTCATGATAAGGCGCCTCAACATGTTTGTTTTGTGAGTAGGGAAGAACTTTTTAATGAACTCCCTAGACATATCAGTCCATGTGCCAATTGATCTTAGCCTTAATGCATG
Source organism: Liriodendron chinense (assembly GCA_003013855.2). Classification (NCBI taxonomy): domain Eukaryota; kingdom Viridiplantae; phylum Streptophyta; class Magnoliopsida; order Magnoliales; family Magnoliaceae; genus Liriodendron; species Liriodendron chinense. The sequence goes on along the minus strand of ML058481.1, from coordinate 1,447,632 downwards.
AAGCCAACCTTTAGCTTTATCTTTAAGGGTAAAAGGAAATAATTTAAGTCTCACCACATCATCGGTCACATTTATAAAGTGCATTGTGGCTATCACCTCATCAAACTCCTTAAGATGTTGGTAGGCACTTTCACTGTCTAGTCCATGGAATCTCGGGAGGAGTTGGATTACTCCCGGTTTTAAATCTACGTTCTCTGCATTTTGTGAAAAAACTATGCATGAGGGAGTGCTTGCTCTTGCTGGTTGCAAGTAATCACGTAATGTTCTGGGTCGGGGAACATTCTCAACCACATTCTCTTCCTTTCAGTTTGGTTTTGGCCCAGATTTTGATTGGCCATAGGATTGGGTTGATTTACAGCCATACTGTCAAACAAAATTGGAGAATTTAAATGTCTCCTAGCACGTGGTTCTCTGTCAATTCCTTCTATTATTCCCTCTTCACTAATGAGTCAGTTATTAGAATCCCGAGCCCAATGTGGCATGTAAATCCTAAAAGAATGAAACAAAAAAAAATTCTTTCTTCCTTCCTTTACTTCTCTCTAAGACAGAAGCACAACGTGTCTTGCAATGGTTGAGCCAGAAGCAAGGATAGAGACCGATTTCTCCTGGTCAATAGGGGTTCAAAGAACTCCCCACCCACTCTTTGAATCTTTTGAGAAAAGTGCAGAAAAAGAAGAAAGAGGAGAGTTGAGAAGAGCAATCCCTGAGCACAAGGTGATCCAAGACGGCAGTGCTAACCAATAGGAATTAAGGTAGCACAAGGCCAACCTATTAGAGATCCAAAAAGGAGTCTCCACCCACTCTACAAGAGATGAATATGATGGGAATGAATAGGGGGAGAAGAAGAGTAAGGTTAGAAAGATAAAACCTGATTTGAGAACTCAATATCCCTCACTTCTTCTTCAACTTCCTACAATCCCTGCAGAAAAAAAAAATCAAAATCAAAATAAAATAAATTAAGTTAGTACTATTCCTAAAAATTTCAATAGAAACTATCTTCAGGAATTCTGTAAAAAAAAATCGTCAAAGTCCCCGGCAACTACGCCAAAAACTTGTTCGCTTCCCCAAGTGTAGGGTTGTGATGTAGTAATAATCTTGATAAGACCGAGGTCGATCCACAGGGACTTGTGTAGGAATTCACAAAATACTTCTAATAGTTTCCACTGAAGAACTAACTAAACAGAATTTAGTAATATGATGTAGAGAGATATTTTGAACTAACTGAAGGTAATCAATTAATAAAAAGGCACTAGGGGTTCAAGGATCCACTTGTAGCAATCCGTGATGCTCAATTCGTTGTGGTTTCTCAATTTCTCAACTAGAATAGAAATTAAGTTCTATCTAGACGAGTGATAGAGCTGTTAAAACAATAAATCCGACATATGTATGACTCATGTACATGATTCTCTCAATTCAAGCTAGGACGTGAGCACACTCAATTGCATAGGTTAGTCCCAATTCCAATACGTTAAGATCACAATCATAATCATCATTAAACTCTGTCACTAAGCATAATTAGATCATGATTTGAACTTGATCCAAATCACATACACAATCTTACACACTTCAGAAATTCCAGAAATTAGACCTTTGGTAAGAAGCTCCCACATGAAGACCATAGATCTAGAGCGTATTGAATCCAATTCCTCGGATCATACAGGTCTAGACTATTTCAAAATAGTTAAGAACTCAAGTAATTCTCCCAAACATCCTTGAGTCATCATAAGATTAAGAAAAACTACTTAGAATTTTATTTAAACTTCAAACCATTGTTCTTCAATAGAAATTCAACTTGAAACCAAATCAAACGAATTGAAACATCTTAGATTCACTACAAGCTTCACCTCTTAGCCCTAGCTAAGAGGTTTAGCCGTTCATGATCCAAGGAAACATGAAACAAACTAAACAAAACATAAAACTAGAAAAAACCAACTAGGAGGAGTTATAGAACTCCAAATCCAACTTTCGCATCTCCCCCCATGCTCAATCACTTCTAGGATGCCTTAGGAAGAAGCCCTATGTCCCCTTTTATAGCATAGTGCGGAAGGTTCCAGATTGCGCAAGAAATCCCAGACTGCGCGGAGAAAATCGGAGCTTGTAGAATACGCACTGTTACGCAGACGACCGGTCGCACGACCGGTTTGAGCTTCTGAACGACCGGTCTCAAAAGAGCAAAAACTGTCCAGAGAGTTTTCGTAATTTCAGACTCAAGGAATTTAATTCAAGGACCGGTCGCACGATCGGTCTGGGCAGTGGACGACCGGTCGCACTACCTGTCCTAACAAGTCCAGTGGGTTTTGGCCGCAGGGCCCCTTCTGTTGAGTGTTCAGACCGGTCAGATGACTGGTCCTGGGCTATGGACGACCGGTCTTCAGTGTCTTCTTCAGCTTTCTTTCTTCTATCCTTTGACACTCGGTCTTGTGATCTTCAATGCTTGTAAATAGCGCCTTTAAGCCTTTAATTGATGAGTCTTCTCTCTCATTCTTGTATCCATAAAACCATGCATTAGTTAGGTCTTTAATCATGTATTTCACCCATAGTTAGTGATAAAATGGGGTTATAATATGCACATTTAAGAGCTCAACACATTTCATGGTACAAAGAGGAATAGTCCTTGGACATATCATCTCGTCCAATGGAATAGAGGTAGACCGGGCAAAAATTGACATAATTTTCAATCTACCACCACCCAAAAGCATACGCGATGTGCAGTCCTTCCTTGGACGCTCTGATTTCTATAGAAGATTCATAAAGGATTTTAGTCATATCTTAAGGCCTTTATGTCTTTCTCCAAAAGGAGAACTAATTTGAGTGGAGTGCCAAATGTCAATTAGCTTTTTCAAAGCTAAAACACATGTTGACAATCGCTCCTATCATGCAACCACCGGATTGGTCCATACCTTTTGAGTTGATGTACGACGCGAGTGATTATGTTATTGGGGCGGTGTTAGGCCAAAAGAAGGACAAGAAACCCCATGTTATCTACTACGCAAGTAGTACCTTGAATCCCGCCCAAGTTAATTACTCGACTACGGAGAAAGAGCTCCTACCCACCATCTTTGCTTTGGACAAATTCAGGTCTTACTTAATAGGATCTATGGTCATCATGTACACAGATCATGCGGCGTTGAAACAACTTCTTTCTAAGAAGGATGCCAAGCCCCGTTTGCTTAATGGATCCTACTCCTTCAAGAATTTGATTTGGAGATCAAGGACAAGAAGGGAGTAGAGAATGTGATGGCGGATCATCTATCCCACCTAGTCCTACCTAATTCCATTGACGAGTCACGTATTAAGGACTCATTCCCTGATGAGCAATTCTTTGTTGCTATGCATCCACCATGGTACGCTGACATAGCCAATTATCTTTCCACAGGTGCGATGCCGATTCATTGGACTGTGCAGGACAAACGTAAATTTCTAAGGGAAGTACGCAGATTTTTCTGGGATGAAACTTTACTGTTTAAATATTACCAAGACTAAATTATAAGGAGATGTGTCCCTAATAATGAACATAATTTCGTCATCTCCTTTTGCTATGATCAAGCATGTGGGGCTCATTTTTCTGTCAAGAAAACCACTGCAAAAATTTTGCAGTGTGGTTTTTATTGGCCCACACTATTTAGGGACACCCACGAGTTTTGTAAAGCAGCGAGCGTTGCCAAAAGTTAGGAGGATTATCCTGTCGGAATATGATGCCCCTTACCCCAATTCAACATCTTGAAGTCTTTGACTGTTGGGGCATCGATTTCATGGGACCATTCCCCTCATCTTTTAGACATGTCTATATATTGTTTGTCGTAGACTATGTGTCTAAATGGATAGAGGCTATTCCATGTAGAACCAACGATCATCGTACAGTTCTCAAGTTCCTCAAAGAGAACATACTTTCCAGATTTGGGACACCTAGAGCCATCATTAGTGATGGTGGTTCTCACTTTTGCAATAGGCCTTTTGAAGCCTTAGTGAAGAAATATGGCATTAGGCATAAAGTGAGTACCCCATACTGTTCGCTCGCCTCAAGTGTAAGGCTGCGATGTAGTAATAAATCTCAGTAAGACCGAGGTCGATCCACAGGGAAAGAAGTAAACAATTCCAAGTACTATAATAACTAGAATCTAAGAAGTTTAAGAGAGTAGTTTTTCACATGAAATAGGAACATTTGAAAATAAGAAGAACTAGAGCATCAAGGATCCACTTGTAGTGGTCTAATGCCAATCCATTCATCCAAGTACAACACAATTAGAATCAAAGTCCTATCTCTCATCTAATTGGAAGATATAACATTCAAGCACAAACAATCCCACTTAAATCTGGAAATTAGATTTCTAGTTCTAATGAAGCACATAGAACTTGAACTTGTAGCCTTCGGAGTAATAGCCATGCCTATGGACTATGGCATGCTCAAGGGTTACTACAATTCTAATTCAAACAACCCAATCATGGTAATCTTAGAGAATTGCAAGGAACTCATGTCCGGAGCACACAAACTCTCACAAAACTTCTAAAAAACCAAACTTTATTCAAACTAGAACTTCAAAATCCAAAATTAAGAAAAGGGTACTTCAAATAAAAGAATTAAAGCATTGGAACCAACTACAAATTTCACCTCTAGCTCTAGCTAAGAGGTTAGCTAAGGAAAAACATATTAAAACTAGAACTAGAACTAAGAAAAGGAAGAAAAAAATAGCTGGAGGAGGCTAGGTAGCCTCCTGGGACTTGAACTCCTTGCTTCCCATGTCCTTGGTTGATTTGGAATAGAAGAGAGCACCTCCTTTTATAGTGCAGCAATAGTACAACAACATAGAAGAATTTGTTTAGCTTGGTACGGCTTAACCAATGGTCGGATTGCCCTCAAATTTGATTTGTAGCTTTCTTGTAATGTGATCTTCCTCATAGATGATTTAGATTTCCAAGATTATCCTCTGAATGCGCCCACCAATCATAACACCGACCGCCTCTCAAAATCGTGCACTTCGGGTACCTTCAGAACCAGTCATCTTACTTTCAACGCTCCGGAGTGTACAGATGTCGGATTGATCCCAAATTTTGAACATTGGTAGAACACTTCCTCCTCTACATGATAGATGGATTAGATTGTCCGAAAAAATCCCAGAATGTAGTCCAAAAATTAGAACACTTAGGGCTTTTATAAACTCTGCGCAGTTGGATCTTTCTGGATGGTCCATCTTTCTTCAACCGGTACGATCAAACCACACATCCTTTTGATATGAAACTTTTGTGGTTATTCATATATGGATGTGTTATAAAAGATGGTCGAAGTAGATTTTTCATATCATCAATGATGGGTCACCTGGACCGGCCCAGAATGGAACAGCGAAATATGGAACTTTTTTGACAGTTCGTATTGTTTTGGCCACCACGATCAATCCGTAGCTCCGATCGACACGAAACGACTTGGGTTAGTTCGGCGTTGAGCTCCTCTTCGACATGGATGTGTTGGATTTCCAAATATCATCAAGATGGCTTCAGAAAACTATTCCGAAAATCCTAAAACGGGAATAGCTTGCTGCCTGAAATCTGGAAGTGCAAAATTGCATGGCCGACCGGTCTTGACCGGTCGGACAGGGCTGGCCGACCGGTCTTGACAGGTCTAGACCTGTCTGGCAGGTGTCCAGCAAGTGTAGCCGACCGGTCTTGACCGGTCGGACCCAGTTTTGCTTTTTTTCTTCTTTCTTTTCTTCTCTCCTTCCTCTCTCTTTGCTTTCTTCTTTCTTTGGTCCACCTTGGGCCTTCATCAAAGGCTCCTAAACATGCTCTTTTGGTCTCCAATTGGGTTAAGTCCGCTCTCATCCCTACAATCACAAAACATGCATTAGATGGGCCTTTTAATCATGAAAATCATGCATACCATGTCATGTAGTGGGCAATGCAATGTATAAATTGGAGGTCCAACACATACCACCAACAGACAAGTGGGCAAGCCAAAATCTCCAATCGAAAAATCAAACAAATTTTGGAAAAGACAGTGAGGCCGGACTGCAAAGATTGGTCACTAAGATTAGATGATGCGCTTTGGGCTCACCGTACCGCTTACAAGACACCCATTGGAATGTCCCCTTATAGACTTGTCTACGGGAAAGCTTGCCACTTGCCTGTGAAGATTGAACACAAAGCCTATTGGGCAATTCGGGCATTAAATTTTGACATTGACAAGGCTAGCTCGCTTCGCAAACTCCAACTTAATGAGTTTGATGAGATCCGAAACGATACATATGAGAATTCAAGGATTTACAAGAGTAGGATGAAGGCCTCTCATGACAAACATATATTAGGAAATCATTCCATGTAAGTCAGAAAGTACTCTTGTACAATTCCTGACTTCATCTTTTTCCGGGAAAATTGCGATCTCGATGGACCGGCCCATATATTGTCAAAGAAGTTTTTCCTCATGGGGTTATTGAGATTGAGAATGCAACGAATGGTAACTGTTTTAAAGTTAATGGACAACGCCTTAAACCATTTGTTGAGAAATTTGATTCAGAGGACATGTCCATCACTCTGAATGATCTCGTGTATCAAGATGATTGATCTCCTAGTCTGACGAAGGTATAGCGTAGGTAGGTTTAGTTATTTTTTCTGTTTTAGTTTTTGCGAGCTTAGTAGATTTAGTTGTTGGAGTGGTAGACTTCCATGATCGACTCTCTCGGGTACTATTGTTCTCACTCCTTTTTGTTTTACCATTGCTCTCATGTTCATACTCATTGCATATCTTTTTACATTAAGGACAATGCAAGATTTGGTTGGGGGTGAGATGAGATTCCTCATCTAGTAGTTTGTAGCATTTCAAGCACCATATGTGATTTTTTTTGAATTTTCTAAAGTTCCATAACTCTTTAATTAGAAAACCTTATTTCTCTGCATTCGAGATGATACGAGTATAAGAAGAGGAGGTACGAAGTGTGTGATGTTGTAAGTCTTGGACTTCTCTTAAAATAATGGTTTTATATGTGAATTCCCCTATTTATGTGATTGATAGAAAATTTGAACACTATTACACCTAGTTCACATTACACGATTTTCATGGGTTGAAAGGATTATGTGATTTATGGATTAGCTAGACTTTCATTTATGGTGTTGAGAAACCAAGCCGGGGTACTTTTTCCATCCTTGTCCATCGGAAAATAACGAAAGATATGGATTTCTAAAAATCCTATCTAATTTAAAAGAAAAAGGAAAAGGAAGGATGAAATTGGGAATGATGGAAAAATGGTGGAAAATTTCGAAAAGGGCTACCTATTACCAACCGGGGGATGGTCTACCCGTAACCAAAGCCGAAAATGAGACGTAGTGCGAAAGCCGTCGGAAGGACGGTAAGGCAAATTCCTGTCTTTGGCTTGTTGTTGCTCTGTACACTTTGAGATCCATAGTTCAGTTGATCTATGAAGAAGATAATCCCTGAAACTCATGAGATGAACTTCACTAGGCACACTAGGTTGAATTTTGTTCGAGTTCTTCTATTTATCAATCAATCAGCGGGAATTTCATATGGACACTTATTATATTTTGAGAATTTAAGGTTTCAACGTCTATCACCTCATTTTTCTGAATTTTACACTTGCATGTCTTGGAATGGATAGAAACATGGTTTCTGAAGGAGAGTTGGGTTTTGGAGGTTTGATCTTGTTTCACGCTTGTTTTGCTCGGGACTAGCAAAAAGCTAGTTGGTGGGTGTGTTGAACCTCCAATTTATATGTAAGATTGCCCATTACATCACATTATATACATGGTTTGTATGTTTAAAAGGCCCATCTAAATATGTGTTTTGTGATTGTAGGAATGAGAGGGGGACTTCACCAATTCATGGTTAAAAGAGTCATTTTGGACACATTGAAGACCAAAGAATTAAGTGCCAAAGATGGGAGAAAGAAGCAAGAGAGAGAGAGAGAGAGAGAGAGAGAGAGAGAGAGAGAGAGAGAAGAATGAAGAAGAAGTACAGAATACACAGCACTGAGGATCGGTCGTCCGACCGGTTTGCAACTCAACATTGACTTCTCCATTGCTGCACTTTTCACTGGACCAAGCTCGACCGGTCCGTCAGACCGGTCGGTCAGCGCTCAGACCGGTTGTCCAACCGGTCACATACTCAATAGATAGGTCAAAAATCCAAAAGAACTCTCTGGACTGTTTTTGCCATTTCACGACCGGTCGTCCAAGAGCTGAGACCGGTCGTCCGACCGGTCGCCGACGTAACAAAACGTGTCTTACAAGCTCTGATTTTCTCTGCGTAGTTCGGGATTTCTTGCGCAATCCGGTACCTTTCTCACTATTCTATAAAAGGACACCTAGGGGCTCTTCCTAGGGTATCATAGAAGCCAAGGAACTTGTGGGAGAAGAAGGAAGCCGTCATGGAGTGTTTCTAACCCTCCAAACTCCGGATTTTTATGTTTTCTAGTTTTCCTTTATGAGTTCTAATTGTAGTATGACAATGCTCAGCTAGAACCTCTCAGCTAAGGCTGAGAGGTGAAGCTTGTAGCTAATTTCATGTCTGAGTCAGTTAAATTCAAGTAGCTCTACTTCAAGTTCGAATTTTGAATATTCTAGTTCTTAAAGTTGATATTTTTAGAAGTTTTATGAGAGTTCATGTGCTCCGGACATGGATTCCTTGCAATTCTCTGAGATTATCACGTTGTGTTTGATTATATTCGAATTATGGTAACCCTTGAGCATGCCATAGTTCATAGGCATGGTTGTTACTCCGAAGGCTATGATTTTGAATTCTACATGTGGTTGAATGAGACTAGAATTTGGAACTTCAACTTAAGTGAGAATAAATGTGCTTTAATGCTTTATTTTCCAACTAGATGAGAGATAGGACTTCACATCTAGTTGAGTTTTATGCTTGAATTGATTGGATCGACATGGGATTACTACAAGTGGATCCTTGAAAGCCTTAGTGCTTTTAGATTATTGTTTTTCATTAAGTTACTATTTTAGCATAATTATTCCAATTGAACCTCTTATCTATTGCAAACTAAGTTGCTGGAATAACTTGGAACCTGTTTTCCAATTCCCTGTGGATCGACCTCGGTCTTACCGAGATTTATTACTACATCGCAGCCTTGCACTTGAGGCGAGCGAATAAGATACAGGTGCCATCTTTATGGATTTGGATGATGATACATCTGCCGAATCTGTTCTTCCTCCTAATCTTCCCACGACAGAGGCTGAAGGCAACTAGAGCTCTGTTCCTGAAATGGTTGCTACTACTGGGGTGGAGTCGTAGTTCTTGATACTTAATCGAGTATACCTGAGCCTGTTGTGGAAATACCTCTTGTTGTTGGACCGTTATCAGTTAAACCCGTCGCTGAAATCCTTCGCACTGTTGAGTCATCATTAGCTGAACCTATTGTAGATGCTCCTCCTTCTGTTTAGCTATCATCAACTGAACCTGTTGTGAATGCACCTCTTGCTGTCATGCCATCATCATCTGAACCTATCGCTGAAGTTCCTCCTATTGTTGAGCCAACATCTAATACCGACATTCCCGAGGTCGTGGTGCTATCTTCTCCAGAATTACCTGAACCATCGACTGAGAGAATGACTGAGCCTGTCCCAATATTGTCCATGCCCACTGCCTCAACTAGCACTCCTGTTGTTAATGGGCCTGAAGTTACCGGTATATTACTTGTCTTTACTGTCTTGACTGCTTTCTTCCTTGCTGTGGTTTCCCTGTACTGATGTTTATCATTTACTTTGTCAACGACAATTCTTGTTCGTGCTCCTGCCTCTATGGTTTTGCCTGAAGCACTCATTTCTTCCCTTCGAGGCTTATAAAAAATAAAGGCGAATCTTCTGAAGAGTCTTCTGAAGAATATCGCCGATTCCTTGAAGAATAGAGACGAGTGGTCTATTCTGGATGAAGGGCTGAAAGCACTTGAACATAATGCTATATGGCTCGGGATTGACGTCTCCTCGATGGTCAGTCACGTGGTCCGGTTCAAGGAAGGAATGGCCTGTGTCATTGGTGCAAAGCATCTTAGGTCTGATCCTTCTGTTGAGGAGAAGCGCGGTCAGTTGCAGTCCCTTCTTCCAAAGTTAGAAGTGCACAGGGTGGACGTGGTTGCAGCAATGGAAAACTGGCAAGTTGCTAGCACTGGATGTCAAGGGGCTATGGAACGTCTCAAGGAGATTGACAGTGAAATAGCACGGTTGTAGGCTGAGCGTTTGGTTGTTCACCTCAACTTTTTCAAGTTTAGCAGTGAGAAATCTCGCTTGCAGTCGTCTATCAATGAACATGAGGCAAAGTGTAATGCCGTAGCGGCTCAAATTATGGAATTGCAGCAATTTCTTCAGAATATTGCCGATCCTGCTGAAGTTTTGGTTGAAGCAGAGGTGGCACAAAGGGATATCCAAAGCTCTGCAATTGATATGTTAGAACAATGTATGAAAAATTTAGATGGTTGAACTGTAACAATTTTCATTTGTAATTTGGAACATGTTGTAATTGATATTGTAACAATATGTATACTATTGTGATTTTGGATCTATGTTGTGTCTTTAGCCTACTTGCCATTTCTTTATTTGAGTTTGGATGCAAATAGATTGGGCCATTTGGAAAGGAACGTCCCCCTGTTAGGACTCAAACCTACGCTCATGTAAAAAAAGATGTGACCGAGTCTTGGTTTAGGGCTTATCCCAATTCTCGATGGTCTTAAAAAAGGTGGGGTGTCATACTTGACATATCCTGGGTCTTAACGACTTTTTTGATACCTGTACAAACACAAAATAGATGATTAGTATTTGGATTTAATCATTGTGTGGTATCATTTCTTTTGGTATCTGTCTATTACACTCTCCCTCTAATGGGTTGTTTACAAATCATAATAATAAGTTGATGTTAAGTATGGTATCTTTTAAAAAAATGACCATTCACCAGTGAACTGATGCCCTGCCCCTTGCCATCGATTATTCGATAGGCCCCGTTAGAATAAACTTCATCGATGATACACACTGGATCCCATTTCGGATCGAATTTGCTTTTGGGACCTTGGGCTAGTGCCGGGCGTTTCATCATTAACTACCAAATCGCCCCTTTTGAACGACCTGCCCTGAACTCGTTTATCATATGAGGTTGAGATTTGTTTCTGATACATTTCGAGCATTTGCTGAGCGGCGAGCCTCTTTTCATCTAGATCATCAAGTTCGGCCATTCTAGTCCTAGGCGTTTTACTCGGATGTCAGAGAGTGCCGGAGTGCGACCCGTAGCGACTCGACTTGTATCTCCATTGGGACTATCGCCTTTGTACCATATACTAAGGAATAAGGTGTGGCTTTAGTGGAAGTCCGATATGTGGTCTGATATACCCATAATGCTTCGGGCAGATGCTTGTCCCAATCTCTCTTATTTTTCGCTACTGTTTTCTTCAAAATTTTCACGATGGTCTTGTTAAAGGCTTCGGCCAGCCCATTTGTAGGGGGATAGTAGGGTGTCAAATAGCAATGCTTAATCTTGAATTTCATGCACAACTTGTCGATGGTGGCATTGTTGAAGGTGTTTCGTTGTCGATGGTGATCTTCTCGGGAATATCATGTCGGTATAATGTAGTATGACGGATGAAACCCACGACATGTTTGGCCTTCACATCCTAAGTGCTATTGCTTCGGCCCACTTGGAAAAGTAATTTATCACGGCCAAGATGTACTAAAGCCCCTGAGAAGAGGGTGGGCTGATCGGTCCAATCACATCCATTCCCTAGGCTACGAAAGGCCAGGATATCACTGATTGATGCAACTCTTTTAATGGCGAGTATATGATATCTGCATGGATCTGGCATTGATGACATTTCTTGACATATTCTATCGCATCTCTTGTCATCGCAGGCCAATAATATCCCATGTGTCGAACATGGTGATGTAAGTTCTTGCCTCTTGGTGAGCACCGCATTCTCCCCCATGAGCCTCTTTTAATGTGGGATATGCTTCATGTTGGTCCAAGCAACGCAGCAACACTCCCTTATACGAGCGTTTTTAAAGAACGTCGTTCTGCATTATAAATGAACCAGCGTGTCTTCTAACTTGCGTGCGCATCTGGGGGTCTTCTGGTAAAAATTTGTATTTCAAATAGTCAACGAATGGCCTTTTCCAGTCACTCTCCTCTATAATCTCAAAGCAACAGATTGGGTTTACGCTTGACTCGCCACTATGTAGTGCAGCTTTCGGTAGAATTTTTCTTTCTTCAATTGTTACTTGGAGTGGGTTACCCCCGGGGTTAGCCAGAGCAGCGGCCAGACTGGTGAGTGCGTCGGCCTGTACATTCTCTTGCCTCGGTATATGTGAAATGTTACTATTCTGAAATTGATCGAACAATGATTACGCTTGATGGTAGAAAGGCGATAACTCAGGTTTGTGAACCTGATATTCTATCGTCAACTATCCGATGACTAGCCTGGAGTCACCATAGATCTGTATCGCTTTGATTCGCATCTCTAGGGCAAGCTGTAGTCCGATGATGAGGGATTGATATTCTGCTTCATTGTTGGTGCAAGCTGGCACGATCATAAATGAGTAAGGCAACAAATCTCCCTGTAGACTAATGAATATAACTCCTGCTTCTGCGCCTGTTGATCTGGAGGCTCCGTCGAAGTACATTTGCCATAGCCGCGGTTCTCCAACCATCATTACCTAGTCATCGGAGAGATCACATTCCATTTCTTCATTGCTCGGGACTGGGTGTGTGGCGGGGAAGTCTGTGATTGCCTATCCTTTGATAGCTCGTGCTGGGACATACGTGATGTTGAATTTTGAGAGGAGAAGGGCTAACTTAGCTAATCATCCAGACAGCATAGGTCGGTTCATGAGAAATTTGATCGAATACGCCTTGGATATCAACGTTATTTGGTGTGAGAGGCAATAATGCCTAAGTTTCTTCACAGCAAAAATAAGGGCGAGATATATCTTCTCAATTGATGAGTAGTTGAATTCGGTTCCCACTAGTATGAGGCTCAAATAATATAGCGCGTTCTCTTTCTCTTCTTCGTTCTTCTATGCCAGAGTGCCCCTAATGAATTATCACCTACTGTGATGTATAAAATCAGCGGCTTTCCTTTGATCGGGGCGACGAGGACTGGAGAATTTTCGAGCATTTCTTTCAACAAAGCAAAAGCCTTCTGACAAGCGTCGTCCCATTCGAACTTAACGTCTTTCTTGTTGAGGCAGGAGAACGGCTGACAATGACCAGCCAGTTTCGAGATGAATCTTCTCAGACATGCCACGCGGCCTTGAAAACTCTTCAATTGTTTCAAATTCTTTGGAGGCGGCATTTCTCTGATGGCCTTAATCTTTGCAGGGTCGATCTCTATGCCCCTGTGCCTGATAACGAAGCCTAAAAATTTGTTGGACGCCACCCCAAATGCGCACTTTAACGGATTCATACGGAGACTCTTCTTACACAACCACTAAAACACTCACCTCAGGTGTTTTCTGTGCTGCTCATGATCGGCCGACCTCATAACCAAGTCATCTACATAGCATTCAACATGCTTGTGCATCATATCCTGCAATATAATGTGCATCGTACGTTGATACATTGCCGCTGCTGTTGAACCTCCAATTTATACATTGCATTGCCCATTACACAACAAGGTTTGCATGATTTTCATGGTTTAAAGGCCCACCTAACATGTGTTTTGTAATTATAGGGATGAGAGCGGACTTCATTTAATTACGAGCCAAAAGAATACATTTGGAGCTTTTGGATGAAGGATGAAAGAAGACCAAGGAAAGAAGAAAGCAAAGAAAAGAGAGAGAAGAAGAAAAAGGAGAAAAATAAGAGAAAAAGAAGCAAATGGAAGAAGGCCGACCGGTCATGACCGGTCGGCCATGAAGGCTGATCAAAGAGAAGACAGGCCGACCGGTCTCGACCTGGTCGGCCATGCACGCTGGAGGATGGATAAAGGAGCCCGACCGGTCACGACCGGTCGGCTATAAACACTGGAACCACTTCACATTGGTCCGACCGGTCATGACCGGTCGGCCACACTTGCTGGATGAATGGGAGGTCTGTCTGACCGGTCATGACCGGTCGGCAGCACTCCCTGGACTGTTTAAAAGCTGGTCCGACCGGTCACGACCGGTCGGCCTTGCGTAAGATAAGTCCTTTCTAAATCAGGACTCCGAAAAACACTGCGCAATGCGTAATCTATCGCAGAATCCGACGCAAGGGAGGTGGATTGCTATAAAAGGACACCTAGGGGTTCTTCCTAGGGTATCAGAGAGGCTAAGGAACGTGAGTTTGGAGGGTGAAGGCGATTGTGGAGCGTCTGCAACTCTCCTATTCGGGTTTTTCTATTTTTATGCTTTATTTCAGAGTTTTTAGTTGTAGCATGACTATGCTCGGCTAAAACCTCTCAGCTAGGGCTGAGAGGTGAAGCTTGTAGCTAATACTATGTTGATTTCAGTTTAATTCAAGTAATTTACATTCAAGTTTGGATTTTTGCATGGTTTAGTTCCAAATAATGGTAGTTTGAGATGTTTTATCTGAGTTTATGTGCTCCGGACATGAATTCCTTTTAATTCTCTGAGATTATCATGTTTGTTTATCTAAATTCGGATTATAGTAATCCTTGAGCAGGCCATAGTCCAGAGGCATGGCTGTTACTCCGCAGGCTATAGTTTGAGTTTTTGTATTGATTGAATGGAACTAGAACTTGGAAGTTCAACTTGAATGTGATGGAATGTATGTGAATGCTTTATTCTCCAACTAGATGAGAGATAGGACTTCAAATCTAGTTGTGTTTTCTACTTGGATTGACTGAATTGACATAGGATTGCTACAAGTGGATCTTTGAAAGCCTTAGTACTTTATCTCTGATTTTTCATTAAATTCCCGTTTTAAGTAAACACTCTATTAAAACTGATTCCTTTCAAAAAACTGAGTTGCTGGAGTGATTTGGGAGCTGTCACTATTTCCCTGTGGATCAACCTCGGTCTTACCTAGTTTTTATTACTACATCGCAGCCTTACACTTAAGGCGAGCGAACAAGTTTTTGGCGCCGTTGCCGGGGAATTAGATAACGGTTTCCAAATAATTTCAGTGGCTGTAGAAGTAGAAATAGATAGGCTTCGTGATTTTCTTAGAACTAACTAATTCTTTCTGTTTTGTAGGAATTCTTCTTTAGTTCAAGCGCATCAGGTGATATTTTTCTAACTTAGATTTTTTTTTTTTTTTAGATTACTCTCAGATTTCAGATTTTTAGGATAGGATTAGTTTCAGTTTCTGGTTGAGTGGTTTATGTCCCGTTGGGAACGTAATCACTCAAATCGTCTCCAATCTGAAGGTGGTTTAGTTGGACCATTATCAGTCCATAGACGAGCCCGGAATTATCAAGAGCATTGTGAAAATTTGGGGAATATGGATCAAACACCTTTAAGGAATCCTCCCCCCCTACTCCAACAACAAATGCAAATCAGGAAGGAGTAGGAGAGAATGAGGTACATAATGTTCCTCCAATGAGATCACTACGGGATTACCTACAACCTGCTCGTACAATTACACCTTCTTGCATAGTTCTACCAGCTAACGGTGGGACCCTTGACATAAAACCGGGAATAATCCAACTTTTACCTAAATTCCATGGGCTAGACTCTGACCGTCCATACTTACACTTACAAGAATTTGAAGAAGTGTTGGCCATCTTGCATTATCCCAATGTTTCTGGGGATACAATCAGACTTAAACTTTTTCCCTTCACTTTGAAAGAAAGAGCCAAAGATTGGCTTCACTCTCTTAGACCACATTCGATTGGGTCATGGGTTGAGATGAACCGGGAATTCTTGAAAAAGTTCTTGGGCCGAGTATTTTGTTTGTGAGAAGCTTCCCGGTATTACTTAAAGAGTCGGTTTCTCCCACTTAGTAAGAAAGTCACAACCCTTTCTAAATTCCTTGAGGACGAACGAACGGGTGTAGTACCTATGCTCTCAACCGCTCAATATTTAAAAAAGTTACTACCTAATTCAAGGTTATACGCGGTTAAACACCTTTAACTTTAACGCCAAAATGGCGAACATCTCTATGAGCCTCTATACAGATACCTGGATCTCCCCCCCCCCCCCCCCCCCCCCCCCCCCCCCCCACTTATCCTGGAAAAATTTTAAGAAAAGCGGATGAATACGTTAAGTTGTTCAAATTCGATCCATTCGTTCTTGTGGAACCGAAGGTTCGGAACCACCCAGGTTAGTGTTCTGATCGTTCTCAATTCGTTATTGGTTGGGATCAGATTCGTACGTATCCTTCCTTTACTAAGTTGATTAATTCGATGATTGGATACGTGGAACACATCTGAATACTGATTGGATCAATGAGCTCAAGTCTACACAAGTAGTGAAGGTACATCTTGTGCAAGGATGCCTACAAAGTGCCTAGCATGCATTCATATCAATCATTCATAATTAAGCAATTAAACTAACAATGCAAAGATATCAATGTGCTCAATAACAATCACAAACACAAGGATGTATAGTGGTTCGACTACGTGTCTACTCCACTCCCGGTTCAAGTACTCAACCCCTTTGAGCACACCGGCATTCACTATCGGAGGTTTTAAATGAGGTTCACCTCTCAACCTTTACACGGAGGTTTTATCGGTTCACCTCTCAACCGTATCCGGAGTTTTAGACATAGGCTAACTCTCAACCTATTCGCACGTTTACTCCCGTGTCGGAGGCTCCCCCTTGGAGACTTAGTTTTAGGCCCGGCTGACGGGCCAAGGAACGGCTAACGTCCCTAAGGCGAGTTGACAAACAAACTCTAAAATGGACTCTCAAATGAGACAACTTACTTGTCGGATGAGCCCCTTGTTTAGCGCCGTATTGGGTTGCTTGATCACCGCTCTCCCGTGCTTCAATCAGCTTCCCTTTGCTCCCTCGATCGTGCCGCCGTTGCGTTGCCAATGCCTCAGCCACATTCGATCAAACACCTTGCATGCGATGCCTTGAAATGCCCAAGGTGCTAGGAGGATGGGTGAATCTCATACATGGGATGTGTAGGTTGTTCCAACTAGGAGATTCACCTAGAGAGTCTTCTAGAGGTCTTGGATAAAGGATATACCTATGTGGAATAGTGTCACACCTCTAGATTTGAGAGAGGAATCAAGTCATCTCTTGATAGCATTTGAATGCCCATACTTGTGTTTGATACACAAGGGATATGACTTGAAAACCTCCTCTTTGAGGCCCCAAATGATGTACAAGATAAGTGTGGAATGGGCTCTCAAAAACTTCTCTCTTCTGCCCAAGAATGGAGCCCCATATATATAGAAAAGAGGACTCCAACGGCTCTAAAACGGGCAGAAAACGGTCATAAACGACCTATCCCGACCGGTCACGACCGGTCGGAGTCCCCTGCTGCAAGAAGCCACAAGCACAGGCCAAATACACTGGCCGACCGGTCATGACCGGTCGGCCTCCTTTGCTGGATACCCTTTGCTATGAAGGCCGACCGGTCGTGACCGGTCGGCTGGCCATTGTCATTTGCAGCAAGGCTGCTGGCCGACCGGTCATGACCGGTCGGACCAGCCTGGTTCTCCCTTCTAATGAGCTGATCACAACATGTTTCAGCTTGGTGCTTTAGGCCAAAGTTGGGTTGATCAAATGGGACACCTAGGGCCTATCAATGATGCCTAAAGGGTTCTAATTATGGTCAAGGACATCAAAGAAACAAAGGGGATAGGTTTTGGTCGAGGTTAAGGCACCAAGGCATCTCATATACCTGAATCTTCTTCCTTGATGCGGCTGGACGTCTTGAGTCTTCTTTCTTCGTCTTCTTTGGGCTCAACCGACTCTAGACTCACTGTTGTAAGTGATTGACAAACAAGGTGCACTAGTATGCCACGGAAAAGTGCACTAACAGAAATGATGTGCAATGGCGAGTTTATGAGTAAAAATCCAGATGATGCTTGGAGTTACTTGGACATGTTAGCTGAAAACGCCCAATCTTGGGATACCTCGGATAAACCCAAGAACCCCAAGCCCACTCAAGAGAAAGGAGGGATCTATGTCCTTAAAGAGGAAGACGACGTGAATGCAAGGATAGCCAACCTCACAAGGAAGGTTGAAGCCATGGAACTTAGCAAAAGTGGAGTTCCCAAGTCCAAGGAAGCTGTTGAAACCACATGTGAGATTTGCCTCACTGACTTACACGCTACGCAGGATTGTCCCACAATTCCTGCATTTAAGGAAGTGCTACAAGAGACAGCCAATGCCACATATGGTTATCAACGGCCCTTCAATGGACCGGTAGGTAATACGTACAATGAGAGTTGGAAGAATCACCCAAATTTCAGTTGGAAGAATGCTCCTACGGGCAATCCTAACAACTCCCAAAGAGGGCCACCCATGCAAAATATGGCCCCACCTCAATTCTCATTGGAGGATACCTTGAGAGCGTTTATGCAAGGGCAAGCGCAAATAAATGAATCGAATCAGCAATTGTTCCAAGAGCTTAAAGTCTCGGTTGATGAGATTAAGGGACGCTTGAATGCTAGGGAAGGGACCTTTCCGGCCCAACCTCAGCCCAATCCAAAGCAAGTACATGAAGTAAGCATCCCTAATTCTTCCAACCAAAACATGGAGCAAGCTAAATCCATTACCACCCTTAGAAGTGGTAAACAAATTGACAAAACGATTCCGGTGAAGGCTGATGAGCCTAATGATCCGGTAAATTTTGAGGATGAAGATGGATCTAACTTAGCCCCACAACAACCGGAACGCATTTACAAGCCCATAGCACCATTCCCTTCGAGATTGGTTGCCCCAAAATCTCTCCCAAATTCTCAAGATATTCTAGAGATTTTCAGACAAGTCAAGATCAATATCCCTTTGCTAGATGCCATCAAACAAATTCCCTCTTATGCCAAGTTTCTAAAAGACCTATGCACAACAAAATTCAAATATAATGTGCAGCAAAAGGCCTTCTTAACTGAGCAAGTGAGTGCCATCCTCACTCAAAAGACCCCCCCAAAATTCAAAGATCCCGGTAGTCCCACCGTCTCATGTGTCATTGGAGACTACCGGATTGAACGTGCCTTGTTAGACTTGGGGGCGAGTGTGAACTTGATCCCATACTCGGTATATGAGCAATTGGGTCTTGGTGAATTAAAACCCACCAAAACCACATTGCAACTCGCTGATAGATCTATCCGTGTACCGAGGGGGATAGTTGAGGATGTTCTAGTCCAAGTTGACAAATTCTACTACCCGATAGATTTTATAGTCTTGGACACACAACCGGTTTTGGATGCTAGCACCAAAATACCGGTAATCCTAGGCCGCCCATTCCTTGCCACATCAAACGCAATCATCAATTGCCGGAATGGGGTGATGCAACTATCTTTTGGAAACATGACACTAGAGGTGAATGTGTTTCACTTGGGCAAAAGACACAGGGATGTCGATGATGATGAGTTCTTCGATGTGAACATGCTTGAAACTTTTGAAGAAGAAGAACTCCTCCAACTTGAACCACTAGAAAGCTTGGAGACATGCTTAGCACATTTCATGGATTCTAAAGACCCCATCATTAGTGAGATTGTGCATGCATTAAATATAGAAAGACCGGTAGTTGATACTAGCCGGTGGAGGCCCCATTTTGAAAAATTGCCACCAACCACATCAAGGCCTCTACCGTCTAACATCAAACCACCAAAGCTTGACCTTAAACCATTACCATCCGAGCTTAAATACGTATATTTGGGTCAAGAGGAAACGTTCCCAGTTGTCATTGCCTCCCACCTAGAGAAAGACCAAGAGCTTAAGTTGATTGGGTTACTCAAAGAACATAGGGAAGCCATAGGATGGACAATAGCGGATCTCAAAGGGATAGATCCTTCGGTTTGCACTCACCGAATACACCTTGAAGAAAATGCAAAAACAACTAGACAGCCTCAAAGACGCCTAAATCCAAACATGACGGAGGTTGTCAAAGCCGAGGTGTTAAAGCTATTGGATGTGGGTATCATCTACCCCATCTCAGATAGTCAATGGGTGAGTCCTACCCAAGTTGTCCCCAAGAAATCCGGTATTACCATAATTGAAAACGCCAACAACGAGCTTATACCGACTAGGGTAACCACCGGTTGCCGTATGTGCATTGATTAAAGGAAGCTCAACACGGTCACTAGGAAAGATCACTTCACTCTCTCATTTATGGATCAAATTTTGGAGAGGTTGGCAAGCCATCCCTATTATTGCTTCCTAGATGGCTATTCCGGATACAACCAAATTGAGATAGCTCCGAAAGACCAAGAGAAAACCACATTTACATGCCCGTTTGGTACCTTCGCTTACCGAAGGATGCCATTCGGGTTATGCAATGCACCCGCCACATTCCAACGATGCATGTTGAATATTTTCTCGGACATGGTGGGTGAGTTTCTTGAGGTATTCATGGATGACTTTTCTGTTTTTGGTTGTACATTTGATGAGTGTCTCGAGCACTTGAAGTTGGTCTTGATGAGGTGTGAGGAAAAGCAACTTGTATTAAACTGGGAAAAGTGCCATTTCATGGTACAAAGAGGAATAGTCCTTGGACATATCATCTCGTCCAATGGAATAGAGGTAGACCGGGCGAAAATTAACATAATTTCCAATCTACCACCACCCAAAAGCATACGCGATGTGCGGTCCTTCCTTGGACACGCCGGTTTCTATCGAAGGTTTATAAAGGATTTTAGTCATATCTCAAGGCCTTTATGTAACCTTCTACAAAAGGAGAACCAATTTGAGTGGAGTGCCGAATGTCAATTAGCTTTTTCAAAGCTAAAAGACATGTTGACAACCGCTCCTATCATGCAACCACCAGATTGGTCCATTCCTTTTGAGTTGATGTGCGATGCAAGCGATTTTGCTATTGGGGCGGTGTTAGGCCAAAAGAAGGATAAAAAGCCCCATGTCATCTACTACGCAAGTAGGACCTTGAATCCTGCCCAAGTTAATTATTTGACTACGGAGAAAGAGCTCCTAGCTGTCATTTTTGCCTTGGACAAATTCAGGCCATACTTAATAGGATCCAAAGTTATTGTTTATACGGATCATGCGGCGCTGAAATACCTTCTTTCCAAGAAGGATGCTAAGCCCCGTTTGCTAAGATGGATCCTACTCCTTCAAGAATTCGACTTGGAGATCAAAGATAAGAAGGGGGTAGAAAATGTGGTGGCGGATCATCTATCCCGCCTAGTCCTACCAAATTCCATTGACGAGTCACCTATTGAGGACTCATTCCTTGATGAGCAACTCTTTGTTGCTATGCATCCACCATGGTACGCTGATATAGCTAATTATCTTTCCACAGGTGCGATGCCGACTCATTGGACTGCGCAAGACAAACGTAAATTTCTAAGGGAAGTGCGCAGATTTTTCTGGGATGAACCTCTATTGTTTAAATATTGCCCAGACCAAATTATAAGGAGATGCGTCCCCGATGATGAACACAATTCAGTCATCTCCTTTTGTCATGATCAAGCATGTGGGGGTCATTTTTCAGCCAAGAAAACAACTGCGAAAATTCTGCAGTGTGGTTTTTATTGGCCCACGTTATTTAAGGACACCCATGAGTTTTGCAAAGCGTGCGAGCGCTGCCAGAAGCTAGGAGGATTATCCCATCGAAATATGATGCCTCTCACCCCAATTCAACATCTTGAAGTCTTTGACTGTTGGGGCATCGATTTCATGGGACCATTCCCCTCATCTTTTGGGCATGTCTATATTCTGCTTGCCGTAAACTATGTGTCTAAATGGATAGAGGCTATCCCATGTAGAACCAATGATCATCGTACGGTTCTCAAGTTCCTCAAAGAAAACATACTTTCTAGATTTGGAACGCCTCGAGCCATTATTAGTGATGGTGGTTCTCACTTTTGCAATAGACCGTTTGAAACTTTGATGAAGAAATATGGTATTAGGCACAAAGTGAGCACCCCATACCACCCACAAACAAGTGGGCAAGCTGAAATCTCCAATAGGGAAATCAAGCAGATTTTGGAAAAGACGGCGAGACCGGATCGCAAGGATTGGTCCCTAAGATTAGATGATGCACTTTGGGCTCACCGTACTGCCTACAAGACACCCATTGGAATGTCCCCTTATAGACTTGTCTATGGGAAAGCTTGCCACTTGCTGTGGAGATAGAACACAAAGCCTATTGGGAAATTTTGACATTGACAAGGCTAGCTCGCTTCGCAAACTTCAATTAAATGAGCTTGATGAGATCCGGAACGATGCATATGAGAATTCGAGAATTTACAAGAGCAAGATGAAGGCCTTTCATGACAAGCACATCTTAAGGAAATCTTTCCATGAAGGACAGAAAGTGCTCTTGTATAATGCCCGACTTCATCTTTTTCCGGGAAAATTACGATCTCGATGGACCGGCCCATATATTGTTAAAGAAGTTTTTCCTCATGGGGCTGTTGAGATTGAGAATGCAGCGAATGGTGACTGTTTCAAAGTTAATGGACAACGCCTCAAACCATTTGTTGAGAAATTTGATTCAGAGGACATGTCCATCTCCCTGAATGATCCTGTCTATCAGGATGATTGATCTCCTAGTCTGATGGAGGTATAGCATAGGTAGGTTTAGTTTTGTTCTTCTGTTTTAATTGGTCTTAGTTGTTGAGTTGGAGAATTCCATGATCGCTCTCTCAGGTACTATTGTTCTCACTCTCTCATTGTTTACCATTGCTCTCATGTTCATACTAATTGACTATCTTTTTACATTGAGGACAATGCAAGATTTGGTTGGGGGGTGAGATGAGATCCCTCATCTAGCATATTGCAACATTTCGAGCTTCACATGCGGCAAATTTTTTTCGAATTTTATCTCAAAAATCCTTCAGAAAATCTTGTTTCTATACATTCGAGAAGCTATGAGTAGAAGAGGAGGAGAAACGAAGTGTGTGATGCTGTAGTCTTGAATTTCTCCCAACATAATGGTGTTATATGATAGTTCCCCTATTGTTGTGATTGATAGAAAAATTTGAACACTTTTTACACCTAGTTCACATTACACGATTTTCATGAGTGACAGGTTTATGTGATTTGTGGATTAGCTAGACTTTGATTTAAAGGTGTTGAGCAGCCAAGCCGGGGTATTTTGTCCATCCTTGTCCATGGGAAAATAACAGAAGATACGGATTTCTAAAAATTCTATCTAATTTAAAAGAAAAAAGGAAAGAAAGGATGAAATCGGGAAGGAAAGAAAAATGGTGGAAAATTCCGAAAAGGGCTACCTATTACCAACCGGGGGATGGTCGAACCGTAACCAAAGACGAAAATTGGGATGTAGTGTGAAAGCCGTCGGAAGGACGGTAAGGCAAATTCCTGTCATAGGCTTGCTGTTGCTCTATGCACCTTAAAATCCTTGGTTTATTTAATCTATGAAGACGATGATTCCAGGAACTCATGAGATGAACTTTCACTATGCACACTAGGTTGAATTTGTTCGAATTCCTCTATTTATCAATCAGTCAGCGGGAACTTCACGTAAACACTTCTTATGTTTTGAAAGTCCAAGGTTCAGCTTCTATCACCTAATTCTCCAAATTTTATACTTCTGCATCTTGGAATGGATAGAAACATGGATTCTGGAAGAGAGTTGGGTGTGGAGGTTTGAAATTGTTTTACACATGTTTTGCTCGGGACTAGCAAAAAGCTGGTTGGGGGGGTGTGTTGAACCTCCAATTTATACATTGCATTGCCCATTACACGACAAGGTTTGCATGATTTTCATGGTTTAAAGGCCCACCTAACATGTGTTTTGTAATTATAGGGATGAGAGCGGACTTCATTTAATTACGAGCCAAAAGAATACATTTGGAGCTTTTGGATGAAGGATGAAAGAAGACCAAGGAAAGAAGAAAGCAAAGAAAAGAGATAGAAGAAGAAAAAGGAGAAAAATAAGAGAAAAAGAAGCAAATGGAAGAAGGCCAACCGGTCATGACCGGTCGGCCATGAAGGCTGATCAAAGAGAAGACAGGCCGACCGGTCTCGACCGGTCGGCCATGCACGCTGGAGGATGGATAAAGGAGCCCGACCAGTCACGATCGGTCGGCTATAAACACTGGAACCACTTCACATTGGTCCGACCGGTCATGACCGGTCGGCCACACTTGCTGGATGAATGGGAGGTCTGTCTGACCGGTCATGACCGGTCGGCAGCACTCCCTGGACTGTTTAAAAGCTGGTCCGACCGGTCACGACCGGTCGGCCTTGCGTAAGATAAGTCCTTTCTAAATCAGGACTCCGAAAAACACTGCGCAATGCGTAATCTATCGCAGAATCCGACGTAAGGGAGGTGGATTGCTATAAAAGGACACCTAGGGGCTCTCCCTAGGGTATCAGAGAGGCTAAGGAACGTGAGTTTGGAGAGTGAAGGCGATTGTGGAGTGGCTGCAACTCTCCTATTCGGGTTTTTCTATTTTTATGCTTTATTTCAGAGTTTTTAGTTGTAGCATGACTATGCTCGGCTAAAACCTCTCAGCTAGGGCTGAGAGGTGAAGCTTGTAGCTAATACTATGTTGATTTCAGTTTAATTCAAGTAATTTACATTCAAGTTTGGATTTTTGCATGGTTTAGTTCCAAATAATGGTAGTTTGAGATGTTTTATCTGAGTTTATGTGCTCCGGACATGAATTCCTTTTAATTCTCTGAGATTATCATGTTTGTTTATCTAAATTCGGATTATAGTAATCCTTGAGCAGGCCATAGTCCAGAGGCATGGCTGTTACTCCGCAGGCTATAGTTTGAGTTTTTGTATTGATTGAATGGAACTAGAACTTGGAAGTTCAACTTGAATGTGATGGAATGTATGTGAATGCTTTATTCTCCAACTAGATGAGAGATAGGACTTCAAATCTAGTTGTGTTTTCTACTTGGATTGACTGAATTGACATAGGATTGCTACAAGTGGATCTTTGAAAGCCTTAGTACTTTATCTCTGATTTTTCATTAAATTCCCGTTTTAAGTAAACACTCTATTAAAACTGATTCCTTTCAAAAAATTGAGTTGCTGGAGTGATTTGGGAGCTGTCACTATTTCCCTGTGGATCGACCTCGGTCTTACCGAGTTTTTATTACTACATCGCAGCCTTACACTTGAGGCGAGCGAACAAGTTTTTGGCGCCGTTGCCGGGGAATTAGATAACGGTTTCCAAATAATTTCAGTGGCTGTAGAAGTAGAAATAGATAGGCTTCGTGATTTTCTTAGAAGTAACTAATTCTTTCTGTTTTGTAGGAATTCTTCTTTAGTTCAAGCGCATCAGGTGATATTTTTCTAACTTAGATTTTTTTCTTTTTTAGATTACTCTCAGATTTCAGATTTTTAGGATAGGATTAGTTTCAGTTTCTGGTTGAGTGGTTTATGTCCCGTTGGGAACGTAATCACTCAAATTGTCTCCAATCTGAAGGTGGTTTAGTTAGACCATTATCAGTCCATAGACGAGCCCGGAATTATCAAGAGCATTGTGAAAATTTGGGGAATATGGATCAAACACGTTTAAGGAATCCTCCCCCCCTACTCCAACAACAAACGCAAATTCGGAAGGAGTAGGAGAGAATGAGGTACATAATGTTCCTCCAATGAGATCATTACGGGATTACCTACAACCTGCTCGTACAATTACACCTTCTTGCATAGTTCTACCAGCTAACGGTGGGACCCTTGACATAAAATCGGGAACAATCCAACTTTTACCTAAATTCCATGGGCTAGACTCTGACCGTCCATACTTACACTTACAAGAATTCGAAGAAGTGTTGGCCACCTTGCATTATCCCAATGTTTCTGGGGATACAATCAGACTTAAACTTTTTCCCTTCACTTTGAAAGAAAGAGCCAAAGATTGGCTTCACTCTCTTAGACCACATTCGATTGGGTCATGGGTTGAGATGAACCGGGAATTCTTGAAAAAGTTCTTCCCGGCTCATAAAACAAACACTCTTCGAAGGGCCATAATGAATTTCTCAGCCAAAGAGGGTGAATCATTCTTTCAGTGTTGGGAAAGATTTAAGGAACTCCTGCTTGCTTGCCCACATCATGGATACGAGAGTTGGCGAGTTATAAATTTTTTCAATGATGGATTAAGTTCCAATATGCGCCAATTTGTGGAAATGATGTGCAATGGCGAGTTTATGAGTAAAAATCCAGATGATGCTTGGAGTTACTTGCACATGTTGGCTGAAAACGCCCAATCTTGGGATACCTCGGATAAACCCAAGAACCCCAAGCCCACTCAAGAGAAAGGAGGGATCTATGTCCTTAAAGAGGAAGACGACGTGAATGCAAGGATAGCCAACCTCACAAGGAAGGTTGAAGCCATGGAACTTAGCAAAAGTGGAGTTCCCAAGTCCAAGGAAGCTGTTGAAACCACATGTGAGATTTGCCTCACTGACTTACACGCTACGCAGGATTGTCTCACAATTCCTGCATTTAAGGAAGTGTTACAAGAGACAGCCAATGCCACATATGGTTATCAACGGCCCTTCAATGGACCGGTAGGTAATACGTACAATGAGAATTGGAAGAATCACCCAAATTTCAGTTGGAAGAATGCTCCTACGGGCAATCCTAACAACTCCCAAAGAGGGCCACCCATGCAAAATATGGCCCCACCTCAATTCTCATTGGAGGATACCTTGAGAGCGTTTATGCAAGGGCAAGCGCAAATAAATGAATCGAATCAGCAATTGTTCCAAGAGCTTAAAGTCTCGGTTGATGAGATTAAGGGACGCTTGAATGCTAGGGAAGGGACCTTTCCGGCCCAACCTCAGCCCAATCCAAAGCAAGTACATGAAGTAAGCATCCCTAATTCTTCCAACCAAAACATGGAGCAAGCTAAATCCATTACCACCCTTAGAAGTGGTAAACAAATTGACAAAACGATTCTGGTGAAGGCTGATGAGCCTAATGATCCGGTAAATTTTGAGGATGAAGATGGATCTAACTTAGCCCCACAACAACCGGAACGCATTTACAAGCCCATAGCACCATTCCCTTCGAGATTGGTTGCCCCAAAATCTCTCCCAAATTCTCAAGATATTCTAGAGATTTTCAGACAAGTCAAGATCAATATCCCTTTGCTAGATGCCATCAAACAAATTCCCTCTTATGCCAAGTTTCTAAAAGACCTATGCACAACAAAATGCAAATATAATGTGCAGCAAAAGGCCTTCTTAACTGAGCAAGTGAGTGCCATCCTCACTCAAAAGACCCCCCCAAAATTCAAAGATCCCGGTAGTCCCACCGTCTCATGTGTCATTGGAGACTACCGGATTGAACGTGCCTTGTTAGACTTGGGGGCGAGTGTGAACTTGATCCCATACTCGGTATATGAGCAATTGGGTCTTGGTGAATTAAAACCCACCAAAACCACATTGCAACTCGCTGATAGATCTATTCGTGTACCGAGGGGGATAGTTGAGGATGTTCTAGTCCAAGTTGACAAATTCTACTACCCGATAGATTTTATAGTCTTGGACACACAACCGGTTTTGGATGCTAGCACCAAAATACCGGTAATCCTAGGCCGCCCATTCCTTGCCACATCAAACGCAATCATCAATTGCCGGAATGGGGTGATGCAACTATCTTTTGGAAACATGACACTAGAGGTGAATGTGTTTCACTTGGGCAAAAGACACAGGGATGTCGATGATGATGAGTTCTTCGATGTGAACATGCTTGAAACTTTTGAAGAAGAAGAACTCCTCCAACTTGAACCACTAGAAAGCTTGGAGACATGCTTAGCACATTTCATGGATTCTAAAGACCCCATCATTAGTGAGATTGTGCATGCATTAAATATAGAAAGACCGGTAGTTGATACTAGCCGGTGGAGGCCCCATTTTGAAAAATTGCCACCAACCACATCAAGGCCTCTACCGTCTAACATCAAACCACCAAAGCTTGACCTTAAACCATTACCATCCGAGCTTAAATACGTATATTTGGGTCAAGAGGAAATGTTCCCAGTTGTCATTGCCTCCCACCTAGAGAAAGACCAAGAGCTTAAGTTGATTGGGTTACTCAAAGAACATAGGGAAGCCATAGGATGGACAATAGCGGATCTCAAAGGGATAGATCCTTCGGTTTGCACTCACCGAATACACCTTGAAGAAAATGCAAAAACAACTAGACAGCCTCAAAGACGGCTAAATCCAAACATGATGGAGGTTGTCAAAGCCGATGTGTTAAAGCTATTGGATGTGGGTATCATCTACCCCATCTCAGATAGTCAATGGGTGAGTCCTACCCAAGTTGTCCCCAAGAAATTCGGTATTACCATCATTGAAAACGCCAACAACGAGCTTATACCGACTAGGGTAACCACCGGTTGGCGTATGTGCATTGATTACAGGAAGCTCAACACGGTCACTAGGAAAGATCACTTCCCTCTCTCATTAATGGATTAAATTTTGGAGAGGTTGGCAGGCCATCCCTATTATTGCTTCCTAGATGGCTATTCCAGATACAACCAAATTGAGATAGCTCCGGAAGACCAAGAGAAAACCACATTTACATGCCCGTTTGGTACCTTCGCTTACCGAAGGATGCCATTCGGGTTATGCAATGCACCTGCCACATTCCAACGATGCATGTTGAATATTTTCTTGGACATGGTGGGTGAGTTTCTTGAGGTATTCATGGATGAATTTTCTGTTTTTGGTTGTACATTTGATGAGTGTCTCGAGCACTTGAAGTTGGTCTTGATGAGGTGTGAGGAAAAGCAACTTGTATTAAACTGGGAAAAGTGCCATTTCATGGTACAAAGAGGAATAGTCCTTGGACATATCATCTCGTCCAATGGAATAGAGGTAGACCGGGCGAAAATTAACATAATTTCCAATCTACCACCACCCAAAAGCATATGCGATGTGCGGTCCTTCCTTGGACACGCCGGTTTCTATCGAAGGTTTATAAAGGATTTTAGTCATATCTCAAGGCCTTTATGTAACCTTCTACAAAAGGAGAACCAATTTGGGTGGAGTGCCGAATGTCAATTAGCTTTTTCAAAGCTAAAAGACATGTTGACAACCGCTCCTATCATGCAACCACCAGATTGGTCCATTCCTTTTGAGTTGATGTGCGATGCAAGCGATTTTGCTATTGGGGCGGTGTTAGGCCAAAAGAAGGATAAAAAGCCCCATGTCATCTACTACGCAAGTAGGACCTTGAATCCTGCCCAAGTTAATTATTCGACTACGGAGAAAGAGCTCCTAGCTGTCATTTTTGCCTTGGACAAATTCAGGCCATACTTAATAGGATCCAAAGTTATTGTTTATAGGGATCATGCGGCGCTGAAATACCTTCTTTCCAAGAAGGATGCTAAGCCCCGTTTGCTAAGATGGATCCTACTCCTTCAAGAATTCGACTTGGAGATCAAAGATAAGAAGGGGGTAGAAAATGTGGTGGCGGATCATCTATCCCTCCTAGTCCTACCAAATTCCATTGACGAGTCACCTATTGAGGACTCATTCCCTGATGAGCAACTCTTTGTTGCTATGCATCCACCATGGTACGCTGATATATCTAATTATCTTTCCACAGGTGCGATGCCGACTCATTGGACTGCGCAAGACAAACGTAAATTTCTAAGGGAAGTGCGCAGATTTTTCTGGGATGAACCTCTATTGTTTAAATATTGCCCAGACCAAATTATAAGGAGATGCGTCCCCGATGATGAACACAATTCAGTCATCTCCTTTTGTCATGATCAAGCATGTGGGGGTCATTTTTCAGCCAAGAAAACAACTGCGAAAATTCTGCAGTGTGGTTTTTATTGGCCCACGTTATTTAAGGACACCCACGAGTTTTGCAAAGCGTGCGAGCGCTGCCAGAAGCTAGGAGGATTATCCCGTCGAAATATGATGCCTCTCACCCCAATTCAACATCTTGAAGTCTTTGACTGTTGGGGCATCGATTTCATGGGACCATTCCCCTCATCTTTTGGGCATGTCTATATTCTGCTTGCCGTACACTATGTGTCTAAATGGATAGAGGCTATCCCATGTAGAACCAATGATCATCGTACGGTTCTCAAGTTCCTCAAAGAAAACATACTTTCTAGATTTGGAACGCCTCGAGCCATTATTAGTGATGGTGGTTCTCACTTTTGCAATAGACCGTTTGAAACTTTGATGAAGAAATATGGTATTAGGCACAAAGTGAGCACCCCATACCACCCACAAACAAGTGGGCAAGCTGAAATCTCCAATAGGGAAATCAAGCAGATTTTGGAAAAGACGGCGAGACCGGATCGCAAGGATTGGTCCCTAAGATTAGATGATGCACTTTGGGCTCACCGTACTGCCTACAAGACACCCATTGGAATGTCCCCTTATAGACTTGTCTATGGGAAAGCTTGCCACTTGCCTGTGGAGATAGAACACAAAGCCTATTGGGAAATTTTGACATTGACAAGGCTAGCTCGCTTCGCAAACTTCAATTAAATGAGCTTGATGAGATCCGGAACGATGCATATGAGAATTCGAGAATTTACAAGAGCAAGATGAAGGCCTTTCATGACAAGCACATCTTAAGGAAATCTTTCCATGAAGGACAGAAACTGCTCTTGTATAATGCCCGACTTCATCTTTTTTCGGGAAAATTACGATCTCGATGGACCGGCCCATATATTGTTAAAGAAGTTTTTCCTCATGGGGCTGTTGAGATTGAGAATGCAGCGAATGGTGACTGTTTCAAAGTTAATGGACAACGCCTCAAACCATTTGTTGAGAAATTTGATTCAGAGGACATGTCCATCTCCCTGAATGATCCTGTCTATCAGGATGATTGATCTCCTAGTCTGATGGAGGTATAGCATAGGTAGGTTTAGTTTTGTTCTTCTGTTTTAATAGGTCTTAGTTGTTGAGTTGGAGAATTCCATGATCGCTCTCTCAGATACTATTGTTCTCACTCTCTCATTGTTTACCATTGCTCTCATGTTCATACTAATTGACTATCTTTTTACATTGAGGACAATGCAAGATTTGGTTGGGGGTGAGATGAGATCCCTCATCTAGCATATTGCAACATTTCGAGCTTCACATGCAACAAATTTTTTTCGAATTTTATCTCAAAAATCCTTTAGAAAATCTTGTTTCTATACATTCGAGAAGCTATGAGTAGAAGAGGAGGAGAAACGAAGTGTGTGATGCTGTAGTCTTGAATTTCTCCCAACATAATGGTGTTATATGATAGTTCCCCTATTGTTGTGATTGATAGAAAAATTTGAACACTTTTTACACCTAGTTCACATTACACGATTTTCATGAGTGACAGGTTTATGTGATTTGTGGATTAGCTAGACTTTGATTTAAAGGTGTTGAGCAACCAAGCCGGGGTATTTTGTCCATCCTTGTCCATGGGAAAATAACAGAAGATACGGATTTCTAAAAATCCTATCTAATTTAAAAGAAAAAAGGAAAGAAAGGATGAAATCGGGAAGGAAAGAAAAATGGTGGAAAATTCCGAAAAGGGCTACCTATTACCAACAGGGGGATGGTCGAACCGTAACCAAAGCCGGAAATTGGGATGTAGTGTGAAAGCCGTCGGAAGGACGGTAAGGCAAATTCCTGTCATAGGCTTGCTGTTGCTCTGTGCACCTTAAAATCCTTGGTTTATTTAATCTATGAAGAAGATGATTCCAGGAACTCATGAGATGAACTTTCACTATGCACACTAGGTTGAATTTGTTCGAATTCCTCTATTTATCAATCAGTCAGCGGGAACTTCACGTAAACACTTCTTATGTTTTGAGAGTCCAAGGTTCAGCTTCTATCACCTAATTCTCCAAATTTTATACTTCTGCATCTTGGAATGGATAGAAACATGGATTCTGGAAGAGAGTTGGGTGTGGAGGTTTGAAATTGTTTTACGCATGTTTTGCTCGGGACTAGCAAAAAGCTGGTTGGGGGGTGTGTTGAACCTCCAATTTATACATTGCATTGCCCATTACACGACAAGGTTTGCATGATTTTCATGGTTTAAAGGCCCACCTAACATGTGTTTTGTAATTATAGGGATGAGAGCGAACTTCATTTAATTACAAGCCAAAAGAATACATTTGGAGCTTTTGGATGAAGGATGAAAGAAGACCAAGGAAAGAAGAAAGCAAAGAAAAGAGAGAGAAGAAGAAAAAGGAGAAAAATAAGAGAAAAAGAAGCAAATGGAAGAAGGCCGACCGGTCATGACCGGTCGGCCATGAAGGCTGATCAAAGAGAAGACAGGCCGACCGGTCTCGACCGGTCGGCCATGCACGCTGGAGGATGGATAAAGGAGCCCGACCGGTCACGATCGGTCGGCTATAAACACTGGAACCACTTCACATTGGTCCGACCGGTCATGACCGGTCGGCCACACTTGCTGGATGAATGGGAGGTCTGTCTGACCGGTCATGACCGGTCGGCAGCACTCCCTGGACTGTTTAAAAGCTGGTCCGACCGGTCACGACCGGTCGGCCTTGCGTAAGATAAGTCCTTTCTAAATCAGGACTCCGAAAAACACTGCGCAATGCGTAATCTATCGCAGAATCCGACGCAAGGGAGGTGGATTGCTATAAAAGGACACCTAGGGGCTCTCCCTAGGGTATCAGAGAGGCTAAGGAACGTGAGTTTGGAGAGTGAAGGCGATTGTGGAGTGGCTGCAACTCTCCTATTCGGGTTTTTCTATTTTTATGCTTTATTTCAGAGTTTTTAGTTGTAGCATGACTATGCTCGGCTAAAACCTCTCAGTTAGGGCTGAGAGGTGAAGCTTGTAGCTAATACTATGTTGATTTCAGTTTAATTCAAGTAATTTACATTCAAGTTTGGATTTTTGCATGGTTTAGTTCCAAATAATGGTAGTTTGAGATGTTTTATCTGAGTTTATTGTTCGCTCGCCTCAAGTGTAAGGCTGCGATGTAGTAATAAAAACTCGGTAAGACCGAGGTCGATCACTGGGAAATAGTAACAGCTACCAAATCACTCCAGCAACTCGGCTTTTTAAAGGAAATCAGATTTAAAAGAGTGCTTACTTAAAACAGGAATTTAATGAAAAATCAGAGATACTAAGTACTAAGGCTTTCAAGGATCCACTTGTAGCAATCCTATGTCAATTCAGTCAATCCAAATAGAAAACACAACTAGATTTGAAGTCCTATCTCTCATCTAGTTGGAGAATAAAGCATTCACATACATTCCATCACATTCAAGTTAAACTTCCAAGTTCTAGTTCCATTCAATCAATACAAAACTCAAACTATAGCTTGCGGAGTAACAGCCATGCCTCTGGACTATGGCCTGCTCAAGGATTACTATAATCCGAATTTAGATAAACAAACATGATAATCTCAGAGAATTAAAAGGAATTCATGTCCGGAGCACATAAACTCAGATAAAACATCTCAAACTACCATTATTTGGAACTAAACTATGCAAAAATCCAAACTTGAATGTAAATTACTTGAATTAAACTGAAATCAACATAGTATTAGCTACAAGCTTCACCTCTCAGCCCTAACTGAGAGGTTTTAGCCGAGCATAGTCATGCTACAACTAAAAACTCTGAAATAAAGCATAAAAATAGAAAAACCCGAATAGGAGAGTTGCAGACGCTCCACAATCGCCTTCACCCTCCAAACTCACGTTCCTTAGCCTCTCTGATTCCCTAGGAAGAACCCCTAGGTGTCCTTTTATAGCAAACAACCTTCCTTGCGTCGGATTTTGCGAAAGACTACGCATTGCGCAGCAATTTTCGGAGTCCTAAATTAGAAAGGGATCTTCTTACACAGAGCCGACCAGTCGTGACCGGTCGGACTAATCTGTTGAGCATTCCAGGGAGTACTGCCGACCGGTCAAGACCGGTCGGACAGACCTGTCCATTCATTCCAGCAAACATACCCGACCGGTCATGACCGGTCGGGCTGATCTATCAACCATCCAGCGTGTATGGCCGACCGGTCTTGACCGGTCGGCCTGTCTTCAATGTGAACAGCCATCATGTGGCCGACCGGTCATGACCGGTCGGCCTGTCTTCCACTTGATCCTTTGATGTGGCTGACCGGTCGGACGACCGGTCTGCCTTGTTTCTCTTCAGCTTTTTCTTCTTTTCTTCATCCTCTTTTCTCCTTCTTTCTTCTTCTTTCTTTGGTCCATCTTAGGACTTCATGCAATAGCTCCAAATGCATTCTTTTGGCTTGTAATTGAATGAAGTCCGCTCTCATCCCTATAATCACAAAACATATGTTAGGTGGGCCTTTAAACCATGAAAAGCATGCAAACCTTGTCCTGTAATGGGCAATGCAATGTATAAATTGGAGGTTCAACACACCCCCCAACCAGCTTTTTGCTAGTCCCGAGCAAAACATGCGTGAAACAATTTCAAACCTCCAAACCCAACTCTCTTCTAGAAACTATGTTTTTAACCATTCCAGGATGTACAAGTATAAAATTTGGAGAAGCTAGGTGATAGAAGCTGAACCTTGGACTCTTAAAACATAAGAAGTGTCTACATGAAATTCCCGCTGATTGATTGATAAATAGAAGAACTTGAACAAATTCAACCTAGTGTGTATAGTGAAAATTCATCTCATGAGTTCCTGGGATCATCTTCTTCATAGATTAGGTAAACCAATGATTTTAAGGTGCACAGAGCAACAGCAAGCCTATGATAGGAATTTGCCTTACTGTCCTTCCGACGGCTTTCACACTACGTCCCATTTCCGGCTTTGGTTACGGTTCGACCATCCCCCGGTTGGTAATAGGTAGCCCTTTTCGAAATTTTCCACCATTTTTCTTTCCTTCCCAATTTCATCCTTTCTTTCCTTTTTCTTTTAAAATTAGATAGGATTTTTAGAAATCCATATCCTCCGTTATTTTCCCATGGACAAGGATGGACAAAATACCCTGGCTTGGCTGCTCGACACCTCTAAACCAAAGTCTAGCTAATCCACAAATCACATAAACTTGTCACTCATGAAAATCGTGTAATGTGAACTTGGTGTAAAGGTGTTCAACTTTTCTATTAATCACAACAATAGGGGAACTATCATATAAAACCATTATGTTGGGAGAAATTCAAAACTACAACATCACACACTTCGTTTTTCCTCCTCTTCTACTCATAGCTTCTCGAATGTATAGAAGCAAGATTTTCTAAAGGATTTTTGAGATGTTAGAAATTCAAAAAAAATTCGTGCATATGAAGCTCGAAATGTGGCAATATGCTAGATGAGGGATCTCATCTCACCCTCCAACCAAATCGTGCATTGTTCTCAACGTAAAAAAGATAGTCAAGTAGCATGAACATGAGAGCAATGGTAAAATATGAGAGAGTGAGAACAATAATACCTGGGAGAGCGATCATGGAAGTCTGCAACTACAACAACTAAATCCTACTAAGACAGTAAAACTAAATAAAACCTACCTATGCTATACCTCCATCAGACTAGGAGATCAATCATCCTGATAGACAGGATCATTCAGGGAGATGGAAATGTCCTCTGAATCAAATTTCTCAACAAATGGTTTAAGGCGTTGTCCATTAACTTTGAAACAGTCACCATTCGCTGCATTCTCAATCTCAACAGCCCCATGAGGAAAAACTTCTTTGACAATATATGGGCCGGTCCATCGAGATCGTAATTTTTTCGGAAAAAGATGAAGTCGGGCATTATATAAGAGCACTTTCTGCCCTTCATGGAAAGATTTCCTTAAGATATGCCTGTCATGAAAGGCCTTCATCTTGCTCTTGTAAATTCTTGATTTCTCATATGCATCGTTCCGGATCTCATCAAGCTCATTTATTTGAAGTTTGCGAAGCGAGCTAGCCTTGTCAATGTCAAAATTTAAAGCCCGAATTGCCCAATAGGCTTTGTGTTCTATCTCCACAGGCAAGTGACAAGCTTTCCCATAGACAAGTCTATAAGGGGACATTCCAATGGGTGTCTTGTAGGCAGTACGGTGAGCCCAAAGTGCATCATCTAATCTTAGGGACCAATCCTTGCAATCCGGTCTCACCGTCTTTTCCAAAATCTGCTTGATTTCCCTATTGGAGATTTCAGCTTGCCCACTTGTTTGTGGGTGGTATGGGGTGCTCACTTTGTGCCTAATACCATATTTCTTCATCAAAGTTTCAAAAGGGAAGAATTTAAGTCTTACTACATCTTCAGTCACATTTGCAAAGTGCATG
Organism: Liriodendron chinense; assembly: GCA_003013855.2. NCBI lineage: Eukaryota > Viridiplantae > Streptophyta > Magnoliopsida > Magnoliales > Magnoliaceae > Liriodendron > Liriodendron chinense. Next base: position 1,411,454 of record ML058481.1, on the reverse strand, counting down.
GTGGTGATTACCTCATCAAACTCCCTAAAGTGTTGATAGGCACTTTCACTGTCTAAACCATGGAATTTAGGGAGAAGATTGATCACTCCCGGTTTCAAATCCACATTCCCTGCATTTGGTGGAAAAACTATGCATGAGGGAGTGCTTGTTCTTGCAGGTTGCAAGAAATCACGTAAAGTCCTAGGTCGGGGAACATTCTCAACCACATTCTCCCCTGTTTCGGTTTGATTTTGAACCGAGTTAGGTTGATTTGTAGCCATACTTTCAGATAAAATTGGAGAATCTAGATGTCTCCTAGCACGTGGCTCTCTATCAATCCCTTCTACTATCCCCCCTTCACTTATGAGTCGGTTATTGGAATCCCGAGCCCAATGTGGCATGCAAAACCAAAAATAAGAAACAAAAAGAAAGGAGAATTCTTCCTCCCTTTTCTTTACTCTTCTCTAAGATCAAAGCACAAGGTGTCTTGCAATGGCTAGGCCAGAAGCAAGGATAAAGACCGATTTCTCCTGGTCAATAGGGGTTCAGAAAACTCCCCACCCACTCTTTGAATCTTTTGAGAAAAAGTGCAGAAAAAGGAAAAAAAAGAATAGAGATGAGAAAAGAAATCTCTGAGCACAAGGTGAACCAAGGCGGCTGAGCCGACCAATAGGAATCCAGGTGGCAAAAAGGCCGACCTTTTAGAGATCCAAAAGGAATCTCCACCCACTCTACAAGAGATGAATAGGAATGAAATAGGAGAAGGAGAAGAGTAAGGTTTAGAAAGATAGAACCTGATTCGCACTTGAAACTCTTGTATCTTCTTCAGCTTCCTAGAAATCCTTGAAAAGAAAAAAAATCAAATAAATAAACTAAGTTAGTTCTAAAAATCTAAAAGAGTCCTAAATAGATACTAATTTCAGAAATTTGTGAAAACCGTCAAGGTCCCCGGCAACGGCGCCAAAAACTTGTTCGCTTCCCTAAGTGTAGGGTTGCGATGTAGTAATAAACTCGGTAATACCGAGGTCGATCCACAGGGACTTATGTAGGATGTCACAAACTCATCCACAAGTTGCTATTGAAGCTAACAATCAAAGTTTGAATAGAATGTGCGTGATTAACAGTTTGAGCTAAATTGAATGTAAACAATTATAAGAAGGTACTAGGGGTTCGAGGATTCACTTGTAGCAATCCTCGATGTTCAATCCGCTGTGGTTTCCCATTCTCTCAACTAGAATCACCAGTCAGGTCTTATCTAGTCGGATGATAGAACTGTTAAACCAGAAGTCTGTAACATGTAAGTTCTGTGCATAAAGTTCACTCAACTCTAGGCTGATCTGAGCATGCTCATTGCATAGGTCATTCACCTTTTCTATAGGTCCAGTTCCCAATCATAACCATCCTCAAGTCTTCTCACAAGACAAGGTTAGATCATGATTTGAACTGGATTCAAATTATATGCACAGTCCATACATATTCCAGATAATCAACCAAAACTAGAACTTTGGCATGAAGCCCCTTTATGAAGAGCTTGGTACTAGAGCGCACTCCAATTCCTCGGATCATACAGGTCTAGACCGTTGCAAACAAATTAAGAAGATAAGTAATTCATCCAAACATCCATGAGTCATCACAAGACTAAGAGAAATTACTTAAAAACTTGTATAAACTTCAAACCTTAGTTCATAATCATGAATTCCAAACTGAAAACCACTTAACTACGAATTAAAACATCTTGGATACACTACAAGCTTCACCTCTTAGCCCTAGCTAAGAGGTTTAGCTGCTCATGATCCAAGGAAACATGAAACAACTACAAAAAGCATAAAAACAGCAAAGCAAACCAAAAGGAGTTGTGAAACTCCAATCTTCACTTCCACAGCCTCCAACCTCGCTTGAACCCTCCTAGGATACCTTGGGAACAATCCCTAGGTGTCTATTTATAGTCTGGAGGTTCCACGACTTCGGAAGAATCGAGAAAGTGCGTAACACTTACGCAGCGCAGAGAAAATCGGACGTTACTTAGGAGTTTCTAAGTCAGTACACCTGGCCGACCGGTCACGACCGGTCGGCCTCAATACACGTTCATTCCAGCAAGCATGGCCGACCGGTCATGACCGGTCGGCCTTGTAAAGCATTAGTCCAGCAAGCTTGTCCGACCGGTCATGACCGGTCGGACGTTTTCCTTTATACTCCAGTAGCCATGGCCGACCGGTCATGACCGGTCGGCCTTGTAAAACCTTCCTCCAGTGACTGTGTCCGACCGGTCATGACCCGTCGGATGTCTTCAGCACTTCCCCCATGTACATGGCTGACCGGTCACGACCGGTCAGCTCCCTTTTCTTCTTGTGTTCTTCCTTTCTTTCTTCTGCTTTCTTCTTTCCTTACTTCTTTCTTTGTTCCCTTCTTCCTTCGGCTCTCTTTGGATCTTCATTTCAGGTTCTAAATCAGCCCTTTTTATCTTCAATTCTGTGGGGCCACTCTCAGTCCTATAGTCACAAAACATGCATTGGATTAGCCTACAAACCATATAAACCTTGCACAATGAGTGAAGAATTGGGGTTAGAATATGCACAATTAAGAGCTCAACACACCCCCCAACCAGCATTTTGCTAGTCCCGAGCAAAACATGCGTGAAACTAATCCTATTCTTCAAAAACTCAACTCTCCTTCAGAAACCCTCCTTCTATACATTCCAAGGTACATAAGCATAAGATTAAAAAATATTAGGCGACAGAGGTTGAAACCGTAAACCCTCAAAACATAATAAGCATTTATATGAAATTCCCGCTGATTGGTTGATAAATAGAAAGACTTGAACAAATTTCACCTAGTGTGGGTAGTGAAAATTCATTCCACGAGTTTCTAGGATTATCTTCTTCATAGATCAACTAAACTATAGAACTCAAGGTACATAGAGCCACATCAAGCCAATGACAGGAATTTGCCTTACCGTCCTTCCGACGACTTTCACACTACGTCCCATTTCCGGCTTTGGTTACGGGTAGACCATCCCCCGGTTGGTAGTAGGTAGCCCTAATCGGAATTCTCCACCATTTTTCCACATTCCCAATTTCATCCTTCCTTTTCCTTTTTCTTTTTAAATTAGATAGGATTTTTACAAATCCATACCTTTCATTATTTTCCCATGGACAAGGATGGACAAAGTACCCCGGCCTGATTTCTCAATACCTTAATTCAAAGTTTAGCTAATTCATAAGTCACATAATCCCTTCAACTCATGAAAATCGTGTAATGTGAACTAGGTGTAAAAGTGTTCAGGTTTTCTATCAATCACAAAAATAGGGGAGTTCACATATAAAAACCATTATGCTGTGAGGAATTCCAGACTTCCAGCCCTTATACACTTCATATCTCCTCCTCTTATGCTACTATCAACTAGAATGCCTAGAACCAGTGTTTTCCAAAAGAGTTTCAAATCTTTGAAAAATCGAAAAAATTTCCACATGATTGCTTGAAATGTTGCAAATCGCTGAATTCATCCAAGAGATCCTACACCCCCCAACCAAATCTTGCATTGTCCTCAATGGAAAAGATGTGCAATGAGCAAAACATGAGAGCAATTCGAAAATAAAAGGGAGTGAGGAAAGATAGTACCTGAGAGAGAGAAAAGTGAAGATCTTCCTCCTTCTAACAAACCTATGAAAACGAAAACAAAAGCAGCAAAATCCTATTCCTAACTACTCTATATCTCCATCAGACTAGGAGATCAATCATCCTGATACACAGGATCATTCAGAGGTATGGACATACCTTCTGAAGGGAAGTTCTCAAAGAACGGCTTTAATCGCTGCCCATTTGCTTTAAAAATGTTGCCGTTCCTTAGATTTAATAGCTCAACAGTCCCATATGGATAGACAGTTTGCACAATGTAGGGACCGGTCCACCGAGATCTCAATTTTCCCGGAAATAGATGTAAGCGAGAATTATACATGAGGACCTTTTGATTTATCGTGAATGTCTTGCGAAGAATATTCTTATCATGGAATATCTTCGTCTTGTCCTTGTAAATTCTTGCATTCTCATAAGCTTCATTACGGATTTCTGCAAGTTCATTCAATTGTAGTTTGCGTAACGAGCTTGCCTTGTCAGGATTGAAATTCATCTTCTTAATAGCCCAATATGCCTTATGTTCCAATTCCACAGGTAGGTGACAAGCCTTCCCATAGACAAGTCTATAGGGAGACATTCCAATAGGGGTTTTAAAGGCAGTACGGTAAGCCCAAAGCGCATCGGTAAGTCGAAGTGACCAATCCTTGCGATCGGGATTCACCGTTTTCTCCAAAATGTGTTTAATCTCCCTATTGGATATCTCAGCTTGTCCACTAGTTTGTGGGTGATAGGGAGTGCTCACTTTGTGTGTAACGCCATATTTCTTCATTAAGGCTGCAAAAGGGCGATTGCAAAAGTGAGACCCTCCATCACTTATGATGACTCGAGGCGTTCCAAATCAGGAAAGAATATTTTCTTTTAAAAATCGAATGACCGTTTTATGGTCATTATTCCGGCAAGGAATGGTCTCGACCCATTTGGAGACATAATCAACAGCAAGTAAGATGTATAAATTTCCAAAAGAAGATGGGAATGGGCCCATGAAATCGATGCCCCAACAATAAAAAATTTCGATAATTAAAATGGGATTAAGTGGCATCATATTTCTACGGGAGATTCCTCCTAGTTTCTGACAAGGTTCACATGCTTTGCAAAACTCATGTGTGTCTTTGAACATGGTGGGCCAATAAAACCCACATTGCAGAATTTTCGCTGTGGTCTTTTTGGCTGAAAAATGGCCACCACATGCTTGAGAATGACAGAAGGAGATGATACTTTGTTGCTCATCATTTGGGACACATCTCCTTATGATTTGATCGGGACAATACTTGAACAGGTATGGGTCGTCCCATAGAAATTTCCGTACCTCTGAGAAGAATCTATCCTTATCTTGCTTTTTCCAATATGTAGGAATTGTACCTGTAGCAAGATAATTAGCAATGTCCGCATACCATGGCAATTGGGAAACAGCAAAAAGTTGTTCATCAGGGAACATATCATTGATTGCAGTCGTTTCAGGGGAATCAGTGAGGACAAGTCGAGAGAGGTGGTCAGCTACTACATTCTCTACTCCTTTCTTATCACGTATTTCTAAGTCAAATTCTTGGAGTAGGAGGATCCATCTTAATAACCGTGGTTTAGCATCCTTCTTAGAGAGAAGATACTTAAGCGCGGCATGGTCAGTGAATACAATGATCTTGGATCCAATCAAGTAGGATCTGAACTTCTCCAAGGCAAAAACTACGGCTAAAAGTTCCTTTTCAGTAGTGGTGTAGTTTGCCTGGGCTGAGTTTAGGGTTCTACTTGCATAGTAGATAACACATGGCTTTTTATCTTTTCTTTGGCCTAACACGGCCCCAATAGCATAGTCGCTAGCATCGCACATAATCTCAAAAGGAAGGCTCCAATCAGGTGGTTACATTATTGGGGCGCATGTCAACATGCCTTTAAGGGTGGTAAAGGCCTTTTGACATTCTTCACTCCACTCAAATGAATTTTCCTTTTGGAGTAGGTTGCATAAAGGACGAGAGAGTGAACTAAAATCCTTTATGAACCATCTATAAAATCCTGCGTGTCCTAAAAAGGACCGTATATCTCGTATGCTTTTGGGTGGTGGAAGGTTAGAGATAAGGTCAATTTTCGCCTTGTCCACCTCAATTCCATTTTGTGAAACGATGTGACCAAGTACAATTCCCTTTTTAACCATGAAGTGGCACTTTTCCCAATTGAGCACAAGGTTCTTCTCTTCACATCTTTTTAGCACAGATTTCAAGTGCTCAAGGCACTCATCAAAGCTACAACCGAATACGGAAAAATCATCCATGAAGACTTCGAGAATTGTCCCCACCATGTCAGAAAAGATGCTCATCATACAACGCTGAAAGGTGGTAGGGGCATTACATAGTCCAAACGGCATCCGTCGATAGGCGAAAGTGCCGAATGGACATGTGAATGTAGTCTTTTCTTGGTCTTCACGGGCAATTTCTATTTGGTTGTACCCTGAATAGCCATCAAGAAAGCAAAAGTGGGAATGACCCGCCAACCGTTCTAAAATCTGATCAACAAACGGTAGGGGGAAGTGGTCTTTCCTCGTGACAGTGTTTAGCTTCCTGTAGTCAATGCACATTCTCCAACCGGTAGTGGCTCTAGTTGGCACGAGTTCGTTATTGGCATTGGCTACGATGGTTATTCCGGATTTCTTAGGCACCACTTGAGTTGGGCTCACCCATTTGCTATCAGATATTGGGTAAATGATACCTACATCCAATAGTTTCACCACTTCGGCCTTAACCACATCCTTCATATTTGGATTTAGTCGTCTTTGTGGTTGCCGGGATGTCTTTGCATTTTCCTCAAGGTGTATGCGGTGAGTGCAAATCAGTGGGTCTATGCCTTTGAGATCCGCAATTGTCCATCCGATGGCACTCTTGTGCTCTAATAGAGTGGCTATTAGCCTACTCTCTTGTTCCTCATCCAAGTGGGAAGAAATCACCACTGGATATGTCTCATCTCGACCTAAATAAACATATTTTAGCTCACTTGGCAATGGTTTTAGGTCGAGTTTTGGCACCTTAATGTTGGATGGGAGGGCCTTGTTCTCATTTATAGGCAAAGGTTCAATTGGGGCCCTCCATCTTTTATTTTCACGCACCAGCATGGCATCCATCTCTTGTGTTGTATCATCATTCATATCATGGAGATGGGCCACACAGGCCTCCAAAGGGTCGGGAAATAGTGACAAGGGGATTGTATCTTCCATGAATGATTCGATCATGTTTAATTCGTGGATATCATCATCAACTTCCCGTGGTTGTTTGCATAACTCAAATATGTTAAGCTCAAGGGTCATATTTCCAAAGGACATTTGTACAAGTCCGTTTCTATAATTGATAATGGCGTTTGAGGTAGCTAGAAACGGCCGTCCAAGTATGACGGGAATTTGAGTACCGGTGCCTATCATGGGATGTGTGTCCAAGACAATAAAATCTACTGGATAGTAGAATTTATCAACTTGGACTAGAACATCCTCTACCATTCCTCTCGGTATCCGGATGGATCTATCAGCAAGTTGGAGTGTGGTTTTGGTGGGTTTCAATTCACCTAACCAAGTTGTTCATAGACCGAGTATGGAATGAGATTCACACTTGCCCCCAAGTCGAGTAGGGCTTGTTTAATCTGGTAGTCTCCTATGATGCATGATATGGTTGGACTACCCCGGATCTTTGTATTTTTGGGGCACCTCTTGTTTGATGATGGCACTCAAATTCTCAGCCAAAAGCACTTTGTTGTGAACATTATGTTTCCTTTGATTGTACACAATTCCTTTAAAAATTTGGCATAAGATGGTATTTGTTTTATTGCATCCAACAGCGGAATGTTGATCTTCACCTGCTTGAACACTTCCAGAATCTCCAGATTTTTATCTAAAGGTTTAGGTGAAATCAACCTTTGTGGAAATGGGGCAACCGGTTTGTATTGTCTTTCCGGTTCTTTCTCTTGTGGAATATTGTTTGGGCTATCATCCTCTTTGGAAATTTCCGGATCCTTAGGCTTGGGGGCCTTCACCGGATTGGATTTATCAATTTCTTTCCCACTTCTCAAAGTGGTGATAGCTTGGACATGTTCCGTATGGTGGGAGGATGAGCTTGCATCTTGTATCTCATATTGGGTCCTTGGGTTAGGAAGAGGTTGGGCAGGGAGTGTGCCCTTCTCTCTAACACTAAGGTGAGCTTCAACTCTAGCCAAAGATGTTTTCAATTCATTGATGGCTTGGTTTGAGTTTATGATTGAATTTCAATTGCTCTTGCATGAACCCATCTATTTTTAGAGAGTTTGTCTTGTTATGCTCATTCTGGACTGATACAAATGCACCAACATCTCTTCTAGTGATACTTTTGGAGTGTTGTTTGCATTTGCATTGGGCCCATTCTTCCAACTGAAGTTGGGATGGTTCTTCCAATTAGGATTATACGTGTTAGAGTTTGGAGCACCATATTGCTGCTGATAACTGTTTATGGCATTTGTTTGTTCTTGTAAGATGCTTTGGACTGCTGAAATTGTGGGACAATCTGGTGTAGCATGTTGATTTCCAGCACAAATTCCACAAACAGTTTCAACCTCAGTGGAGTTGATTGTTTCTCCTTTCCTTAATTCCATGGCTTCAACCTTTCTTGTAAGGCTAGCCAACTGTGCACTTATGCTATCTTCTTCTGATAGGACATACATTCCTCCCTTTTCCTTTGTTGGCCAATCTTGGAATTTGTTGGTTTAGGTGTGTCCCAAGATTGTGCACTTTCAGCCAATTCTTCCAGATAATCCCATGCTTCATCAGCTTCCTTATTCATGAACTCCCCATTACACATCATCTCTATAAATTGGCGCATGGATGGAATCAGTCCTTCATAGAAAAAACTTATAATCCGCCAATTTTCATAGCCATGATGTGGGCATGCGTTTAATAAGTCCTTGAATCTCTCCAACATTGGGAAAAGGTTTCATCCTCCTTTTGGGCAAAGTTCATGATAAGGCGCTTAAGCATGTTCGTTTTGTGAGTAGGGAAGAATTTTTTATAAATTCTCTGTGCATATCATTCCATGACCCGATTGATCTTGGCCTTAATGCATACAGCCAACCCTTGGCTTTATCCTTAAGAGTGAAAGGGAAGAATTTAAGTCTTACTACATCTTCAGTTACATTTGCAAAGTGCATGGTGGTGATTACCTCATCAAACTCCCTAAAGTGTTGATAGGCACTTTCACTGTCTAAAACCATGGAATTTAGGGAGAAGATTGATCACTCCTCCCGGTTTCAAATCCACATTCCCTGCATTTGGTGGAAAAACTATGCATGAGGGAGTGCTTGTTCTTGCAGGTTGCAAGAAATCACGTAAAGTCCTAGGTCGGGGAACATTCTCAACCACATTCTCCCCTGTTTCGGTTTGATTTTGAACCGAGTTAGGTTGATTTGTAGCCATACTTTCAGATAAAATTGGAGAATCTAGATGTCTCCTAGCACGTGGCTCTCTATCAATCCCTTCTACTATCCCCCCTTCACTTATGAGTCGGTTATTGGAATCCCGAGCCCAATGTGGCATGCAAAACCAAAAATAAGAAACAAAAAGAAAGGAGAATTCTTCCTCCCTTTTCTTTACTCTTCTCTAAGATCGAAGCACAAGGTGTCTTGCAATGGCTAGGCCAGAAGCAAGGATTTTCTGGCTAAAGAGGACCAGTTA